>CM039676.1:30132494-30732494 GCA_022496015.1 Hordeum marinum
ATCGTGCTCGATTTCATGTTGTTTCATTTGTTACTCTATATGTCTCTTGATAGAAATGAGTATATAGGAGAGACACTCCAAGATATCATGTGTAAGTACAAGTGAGTTGTGAGTTTTCTTTTCTTTGCCATTGATACAATTTAAATATTAATGATGATTGCAATATGGACCTACAACTATATTGTTCACCTTAGGAATAGTACCAATCTTCGAACATGTTCCTAATCAAGGTAAAACTAGGGAACATGAATGTGTAGATAGATATTAAGATATGGTCCTTTTATTGACCAACCTTAGAGGTTATGATCTATAAAGTTTAACCTTGTTATTAATCATTCTTGTTTGTTGAGTTAAAAACCTTCACGTAGCTAATGGCATTGTCATGTTTTATGATTGAAAGGCGGAATAATGGAGCCGCAACTTCCGCCTCATGCTTTCTCTACTTTGAATGGTTTCACTAGAAAAGGAGGAGCAAGGACGCCTCCATACTTGTAGGTTTTCACCCTAATCCTTTTAACCATTAACAATTCGGTAATAGATTCTTAATGTTTGTGTGCCAAATTGTGGGTCATGCTCCTCCATGCGATTGTACTACCTTCTTCCTCTCTCCGTACTAATATAGCAACCGCCCATAACAATTGATAGGAAGCATGTTTATCTCTTGAGGCAACTTCCACCATAAATCTATCCTGAATGTGACAATCCCAACTTCTTCTCTTGAGATGCCACTATCCTCTATTGCTTGTAAATTATATTTTTCAAGCTTTGACGTGTGACAAGTAAGCTTTTCAATGTAATTTGGTTTTTATAGGTCATTTTGTTCTTGATGTCCTTCAATTGTACTACTTTTGTTGGTAAATTTCAGATATGAGATGCCCTTCTGGTGGCTTGTCTATAAGAGAAGGGTGAGTTAGTGAGATAGTTTGAGAGGTCGACTGAATTAGAGCATGTTTGTAAATAGACAATGCCTTGTTATGAACAAAGTGAAGCATTTTTATTCGAGAGTACCAAAGTTAAGCATTTGAAAAGTGGGTACTTGACTGCATGCTGAAAGGGATGTGGTGGTTGCAAGAGTAAAGCAGAAAGATATCATGTTCATGTTGGCTGGGTTTGGACCTTAAACTGTAGGAGACATTGCCCTTCTTGAAATAGGCTTTCGCCCCACTATATTGATATAGTAACCGCCCGATACAACGGTGAAATCATTGATGGGGCAAACAACACAAGCACGCCCAAAAGAAACAAAGGAGAAATGGTAAAGAAACTAATGTCAACAATGTCGGATCTACAAAAACGATGATAACCCACAACAGTTGCACCCTCCGGAGAATTGCCACCATGCCCCTAGCACTTCGAAACACCAGATACCAATCAACACCTTTAAGAAGGAACGCGGCGACGGAAGGGGGTTAGGGCGAGGGTGGGATGATGGAGGGAGAGAGAGCCCTCAGTTGTCTCGCTTAGGGAGATGATGCAGGGGACCACGATCTTGGATTCTTGGACGCCCGCAAACTCTCCCCTGGCGCATATCATTCGTAGAATCATAGACCAAACTAAAACTCGAGACATTTCCCTTGGCATATAATAACCATGCTTAGTGCCTTTATTAGTTTTATTGCCACACTGGTACTTAGCTACCTTTACTATTAAAAAAGAGTTCGTATTTGTTTCATTTTGTCACACCTCCGTAAGTCACGCTATCCCATCTCCCCCTGATTTTTTTAAACAAACAACTGTCACTGAATTGTTTTCATCGAACCCCACACATACCCTCGATTGGTTTTTGTCTCTTCTATAAATAATTTCCGCTTGGTCCTGATCTCTTTCCTAATTCTGGGTATTACTTCCAAATCCAGCCACACCCAATATGTACCTACAGAGGAGGGAAATCAGAGTGGAGCATGATGCCATGCAAAGAGGGCGGGAAAGGTAGGAGATAGAGTCACTCGAGCGGGAAAGGGCAGGGAGACGGCCCACACACAAGGGCGGCCCGACGTTGAATACAAGGAGGGAGACGGGGTGAGAGTTGTGGGTGATGTAAAGGTTTTTGGTGCTAGGATGTTGTTGCTACTTGTTTTGTCGCCGCTGTAGCAGGGAGTAGGAGAGAGATGTTCCACAAAAAAATAGAGATATGAGATGAGATTCTTTACTATATGCTGTTGTTGCTACTATGATGTGAGGGGGGGATAGGTGGATAGTGAGAGAGAGACAAGATGAAATTTGAAATGTTGTTTTTGCTATTATTTAGATGAGAGAGAGAACTTATGTTGTGTATTGCTTCTCCATGTATTTATTTTATAATTAAATTTCCGTTTGATTTTGATAAATACAACATGAATAACTAAATAGATTTCTTGAGTGAGGGGAACACCAATTCATTTGAGACTATCGATGTATTTTGTTTCACCTGAAGAAGCACCACTTATGTAATGTGGTACGTTCACATGTTGTTGTTCCTGAGGATAAGGTATGGACCAATGCTATTTTCATTACAGATTAGTCTTTTGATCTCCAATTTGCATGTGAAGTGTTGTTATGTTGTCTAAATGATGCATTCATACAAATAAGGTTACTCGAAAGGGTGAAGGTTAAGTCACCAGTTGTCCTAGAGCATTAACTATTGATGCTACCAATGACAAATATATACTTGTTGTATTTTGAAAAAAACTTGGAGCTAATAATTGATGTTCATATATTATATTTCATGTCGATGGCCTAAATGAGTCTTTCTTCTTCTTCTTCAACATGTTCATCATCTCTTAGTTGACGAAGTAACCAACGTAATTATGATGAAATGAACTAAAAACCCATCGAGTTATACACATTCAAATGAGATAAATATAAATAATTTTATATATACATCATAATGCCAAAGGTCAAGGCAATGTCATTGGCAAGGGCCAAATATTCATCGATTTTTGTGCTACAAAACAGACGTATACTATGGTGTGATAAGAGCAAGAATTAAAAGGCCCGTAGCAACGCACATGCATTCTACTAGTGATGATGGGAGGAGGGTAAAAACTGGACGAAGGTGAGAGGTATGACAAAAATAAACCCGAAACAGAAACCAACCATCATGACCGCAGACTGCTCCTTTAGGAGTAGAGATATGGAAGTGATGTTGCATGTCATAAAAGGAAACGGTGGAAGTTGCGTGGCAATATATTTCGGAATGTCTATGGAAATGCCATAATAGGTAGGTATGGTGGCTGTTTTGAGGAAAGTATATGGTGGCTATTTTGAGGAAGGTATATATTGGTTGTATTGAGGAAGGTATATGGTATACCGGCGAAAGTTGCGCGGTAATAGAGAGGCTAGCAAAAGTGAAAGGGTGAGAGTGCGTATAATACATGGACTCAACATTAGTCATAAAGAACTCACATACTTATTGAAAAAGTCTATTAGTCATTGAAGAAAAGCATTAACCGCATGCTCCTAGGGGGGAGGTTGGTAGGAGTTAACCATTGCACGTCCCTGACCCTCACACAAAGGTCGACAATCTATAAGCAAGTCATGCTCCGACTTTCTTACATTGCGGTTCACCATACGTGCATGCTACAGGAATCACAAACCTTTACACAAGTATTTTTAACAAATCACAATTTTCCTCCTAACATGTCTCTTAACATTACCATCTTTATATCTCAAAACTTTATGCAAGTAATCAAACTTCTCATAAATACTCAATGCACTTAATATGGAAGTGTTTATTATATCGCTTTTGGATGCCTATCATATTAGGACTAAATTCATAACCTAGACAAATTACCATGCTGTTTTAGAAACTCTCAAAATAATATAAGTGAGGTACGAGACTTCAAGTATTTCTATAAAACGCAAACACCACCGTGCTCTAACAGATATAAGTGAAGCACATAGAGCAGAATTGCCCAACTCAAAAGATATAAGTGAAGCACATAGATTATTCTAATAAATACATGATTGAGCGTATCTCTCTCAAATGATGTGTGCAGAAATAATGATTGTGGCTAACTACCAAGCAAAGACTCATATCATACAAGACGCTCCAAGCAAAACACATATCATGTGGTGAATAAAAATATAGCCTCAAGTAAATTTACCGATGGATTGAAGACGAAAGAGGGGATGCCTTCCGGGGCATCCCCAAGCTTAGGCTCTTTGGCATCCTTTAATATGACTTGGGGTGCCTTGGGAATCCCCAAGCTTAGGCTCTTGCCCCTCCTTATTCCATAGATCATCAAATCTTTACACAAAACATGAAAACTTCACAACACAAAACTTAACAGAAAACTCGTGAGATCCGTTAGTATAAGAAAGTAAATCACCACTTTAGGTACTGCTGTGAACTCATTCTTTATTTATATTTGTGTTATACCTACCATAATCTAACTTCTCCATGGTTCATACCACATGATACAACCCATAGATTCATCAAAATAGGCAAACAATTCAAAGAAAACAGAATCTGTTAAAAACAAAACATTCGGTAGCAAACTGAAAACTTCGTATACTTATGTAACTCAAAAAATTCTGAAAAATTATGAAAGCCTGGGAAATTTATAAATCAATCTTGTGTAGTAATTTCAGATCAATTAAACTCTCTGAAAAAATTAGAAAATTCCTGGACTGAGCGCAAAAGTTTCTGTTTTTCAGCAAGATCAAATCAACAACTACCATAGATCACCCCAAAGGTTTTACTTGGCTCAAACACTAATTAAAACACCAAAAAAAATTACCACATAAGTTATAATGTGGTAAAAACAAAAAAATAGAAGCAAAAATAGAACAAAAAAATAAAATTGGGTTGCCTCCCAACAAGCGCTATTGTTTAACGCCCCTAGCTAGGCAAAACACAATAGATCTAGGAATTGTCATCTTTGGTATTAGAAAATTTTGTGAGGACCTTCTTGAATCCAGGGGGTTCTGTCACACCCTGTGATTTGCCTCATGACTAAGTTATCATGACTCAAAAATCAGGGCCAATTAAAACTTTTTCTGTGCTTGTGATGCTTGACTTGATTGTTGATTGCTTGTTTGCTTTCTTGTGCTCTATATTCATAAAATCCCTCCTACTCTCAAAACTCTTTTACTTGATCCCCACTATTGTCCAATGATCATGCCATGTGAATAGGGCTTAATTTTATTTTTACAAAATATTATTTTGGCCAAAAAACATTTATTGAAATTAGGTTTTCAAAACCCCTTGATTTGAGATTTGCACTGCAAGTCCCCAAATTGGGTGGATATCTTTTTCCCAAATGATTTATTTGGAACCTACTATATATATAACTTCCCAAAAACACAAAATATTATTTTTAAAGATTATTTTACTATTTTATTTGAAGGATTTTCTTAAGGCCGGAAATGGTCTTTTATAGGGAATAATTATTTAAATGCTTTAAAAATATTTGAGAAAATTTAGGAAAACTTAGTGGACATATATTGTCCATATATAAGAGTTTCAACACATGGTCATGTTTAAAATATTGGACAAAACCCTTCGAAACCATTCCTGCCTATTCCCAACATTTGAAATATTTCTATAAGAAATATTCTCAAATAAATCCAGGAAAATTCTAGCATTTCACATATGATATATGTGTTCATGTTGCCAAGTTTCATCTCAATACCAATTGTTTTGGTTCACCAAAATATCCCAAAACCCTCTCTGTCCAGATCCAAATTTGAGCAACTCTACATTACCAGCTGTCTCCCCTTAAGATCAAACTTTGTGGAAATGATATAATCCTCCAATAATGCATCCACACCAAGTGGAGCATCAAGGAGAACATGCTCACTTGTCCAAATCACCCCAAACCCCTTCCTGCTGATTTCAAAAATTGGGAATGTTTGCATTGTCAACTTTTCCCAATTGGTCCCAAATTTTTTGGGCTTGCTCTAATATCCAAATAATGACACCAAATAAAGTGGTGCATTAAGGAGAATAGCTTAGCATGACCAGATATATAGAAACCTATTTCTATGGATTTCTTGGGTTTACCAAGTTTACATTGGCAACTTTCTTCAGCTAGTCTCAAACTTGGTGATCATCCCTAGTTTTGACCACCATTTGATCCTGTTAAATCTCAAGGCAAGTAGAATTCATTTAGTTGGACAAACCCTCATCAAACACCTTCTGCTCATTTACCAAATTTGGTGTTTGGGCCCCTTCCACTATTCTCCTTAACTTGAGATTTTTAACACACCTTACCCTCATCCTCCTGTACCTCCTATATCAATTTCAGGTTTATAGCTAAATTATTTGGAGGGCAAAACCCCGAGATTCCCCCTGGACAGCCCTTTTTTCTCTTTTCCTCAACCTCTATCCTCTACCTTTTGCTTACCAGAGCATCCGATGACTCCTACACTTTTTTTATACCCCCTAGATGCCCTAAACGTAGGTGGCCATGCATAAGCTGCCAATGGCATGCCAAAATGGTGCTCCCAAGCGCGCTACAGTGCCCAACCGCACTGTAGCCGCCACCCAATCCCTTGCCCCGACAGCATCGAGCCACCCCATCGTATCCCTCGAGGTTGCCTCGATGTCCTCGTCACGACAGCGTGTCGGGCTCCTCCTCCTTTACCCTCCTCTCTCCTCTGTCGCGCGTGCCCGGCGCCGCTCCGCTCGGCCAGTGGCGGGCCTCGCACACGCGAGCCCCTGAGGATGCCCCGCTCTCTCTCTCTCGCTCCCCTGCGTCATGGACTAGCTCCACCAACACCCCGGACGCGCTCCCGCGGGCCCCCATGCCCTCCAGCGACGGCTGTGGCTAGGCCGGTGCATGAGTTCGCGGTGAACCACGCCCCCGCCTATAAAAGCTCTCCTGAGCTCACCTATGCTCTCCTCTTGCCCCTCCTACATCTGCCAAAGCCCCTAAACCATCCCCCTCTCTCTCTCGTGCCTCCCTCCTCCTCCTACCACCTCTTGACCGCCGCTTCGACTCGCTCAAAATCGAGCAACACCGAGCTCTCCTCCCTCCAATTCCTCCTCCAAAAGGGCTCCCCGAAGACTGGTGACCCTACACACCTCCTCAAGCTGTCGCCAGGACGCCCAAAAACCGGAGCCGCGGGTGGCCGACGGCCTCCCCCGCCACCACCCAAAGCCGCGGTCACCTCAACCCTCTCTAGCAGCCGTGACCTACCCCAGCGGATGCGCCGCTTTGCGCTGAGCTCGCCCATAGGCGAAGCACCGTAGGAGACGGCCGGAGGCACCGGCTATCACCGGACGAGCGCCAGCGTGCGCTCTGCCTCCCCTCCTCTGCCCCGAGCGGGAGGTAGAGGACGACCACCCTGCCAGCTGGCATGGGGGCCCCGCCTGTAAGCGACAGCGGTATCCGAGCCGACCCCATCTGTCGGGTTAAGTGGAAACAGGATCTGCCTAAGCCGCCTCCCCACATGAGAAACGTATTCTATCGAATACGCCTTTGACATGGCAGCTGCGTACGCGTAGCTAAGCTACTGGGTCGGCCCAGTGGCTATTCCTCGCCCAGTGCGAAGCTTAAGCCCACCTAGGTAATTCCTTTTTCTTTTTTAATTTCCCGAGGCAGAAAATAAATCCTAGGATATTCAAATGGACTCCAAATTTGGCGATTCAAATTCCTACAAGCTTCTAAAATCTTGACCTAACCAAATATGTGCATTGCAAATTTTTCCATAAATATTTTCCGTTAAATTCAAATTCAAATTTGAACCATGTCAAACCCCACTTTGCAAATTCCTAGAAAATTCATGTTAACTCCAATGGGGTGATTCAAGATCCTAGGTGTATCTAAATTAATTCACTAAGTGGTGAGCACTTTTACTTACACTTATTTTGCTATCACAATTATTGGGCCATTTATTCATATGTGACCCACTTTCAAAATCCATAGGAAAATCATACCAACTCCAAATCCAGTGAAACCACTTCCCACATGTTTCTAAAACCATGCCCTATTTGTTGAGTCCATCCACTCCTTTTTACAAAAATATTTTCTGTAGGCTTCAAGTAGGATCAACATTTCATCTATTCCCACCATTCAAAAATCCCCCTTGCCCCTCATACACCAAAACCTCCTTAGTTATTTTTCGTATGACCAAAGGCATCCTAGAAAAATAGAACGCCTATTTATAGAGAACTTTTATTTTTCTACTTGTTGTGTTGCTTATTATCGTTTTTACCGACGATAGTTGACGAAGTGCTCGGATGGACGAGAAGCGTGCGAATACCTCCAGGACTTTGCGAAGCCAGGCAAGTAGCCCTTTGACCATAATAAGAAACCATTCTCATTGCATGTCATATAGCACTTTACTTTTGTTATACTTGATCATGTGGAAAAGTGACCACTTCGGTGGGTTGCTTCCGACACTTTTACCATTGACACTTGCATCATGCATGACCCTACCACCTTATGAGGATTATGCGGGTGGCTGTAGATAGGATGCTAGTAGAAGATACACAAGTGGGTTCGGGTTTATGCATGGTGATGGAAGAAAAGAGATGATTTCAAAGACTTTTAGAAAACCCCGTCGGGTGCCACTAACGCCCGAGGGAGATGATGATGAATTGGGTGACCACTTGAGAAAGAAGTGGTGTGCCGGAACAAGTTGAGGGTGTGTTTTTGAAAACGGAGGGTTTAAGATTTGTTGACCGTCTCAACTTTACATGCACAACCATGATACTGTTGGAAATATGCCCTAGAGGCAATAATAAATTAGTTATTATCATATTTCCTTGTTAATGATAATCGTTTATTATCCATGCTATAATTGTATTGATCCGAGACTTAAATGCATGTGTGGATACATAGACAAAACCATGTGCCTAGTATGCCTCTAATAGACTAGCTCGTTGATCAAATGATGGTTAAGGTTTCCTAGCCATGGACATGAGATGTCATTTGATAACGGGATCACATCATTAGGAGAATGATGTGATGGATAAGACCCAAACTACAAACATAGCATATGATCGTGTCAGTTTATTGCTACTGTTTTCTGCATGTCAAGTATATGTTCCTATGACCATGAGATCATGCAACTCATGGATATCGGAGGAGTGCCTTGTGTGTATCAAACGTCGCAATGTAACTAGGTGACTATAAAGGTGCTCTACAGGTATCTCCGATGGTGTCTGTTGAGTTGGCATGGATCGAGACTGGGATTTGTTACTCCATGTGACGGAGAGGTATCTCAGGGCCCACTCGGTAATACAACATCACAACAAGCCTTGAAAGCATTATGGCTAAGTGTTAGTCACAGGATCTTGTATTACGGAACTAGTAAAGAGACTTGCCAGTAACGAGGTTGAACTAGGTATGGAGATACCGACAATCGAATCTCAGGCAAGTAACATACTAAAGAACAAAGGGAACGTTATACGGGATTAACTGAATCCTTGACATAGAGGTTCGACCGATAAAGATCTTCGTAGAATATGTAGGAACCAATGTGGACGTCCAGGTCCTGCCATTGGTTATTGACCGTAGAGGTGTCTCGGTCATGTCTACATAGTTCTCGAACCCGCAGGGTCTGCACACTTAAGGTTCGGTGACGTTTCAGTAGTGTAGAGTTATGTATGGTGGTGACCGAAGTTTGTTAGGAGTCCCGGATGAGATTCCAGACGTCACGAGGAGCTCCGGAATGGTCCGGAGGTAAAGATTCATATATAGGAAGTCCCAGTTTGGTTTTCGGAAAAGTTTCGGGCTCATCGGTAGTGTACCGGGAGTGCCGGTAGTGTACCGGGAGGCCTCCGGGAGGGGTATTTCGACCCCAAGAGGTCCATGGGCTGTGGGATAATAATAACCATCCCTTAGTGGGCTGGTAAAACAGCCACAAAGGCCCATGGCGCAGGAGAGAAAGTCCTAAAGCAAAAAGTGGAAAATCAGCCAATAGGAGGCAATCCTACTCCAACTAGGATTGGAGGTGACGTAGGATTGCTTCCCACCTCCTATTTCGGCCGACCCAAAGGCCTTGGCTGCCTCTCCTCTCCTCTCCTCCTATATATACTAGTGGATTGGGTGGTTTTTGGACAGAATTTCCGGCCACGTGCTACCCGTTTCACCGGTGCAAAGTTTCTCCTCTAGATCGGTTTTCTGCAGCGCTTAGGCGAAGCCCTGCCGGAATCACTCCACCACCATCACCGGAGCGCCGTCACGCTGCCGGTGAACCCTCTCTCCTATACACCTCCTCTTGCTGGATCAAGACGGTGGAGATCGTCATCAAGCTGCACGTGTGCTGAATGCGGAGGTGCCGTCCGTTCGGCGCTAGATCGGAAGGACCGTGATCGAGATCGTGAGACGGTTCGTGATGAGATCGTGGAACGGGTCGTGATGAGTTCGCGGGACAGATCGTGATCAAGGTCGTGAGACGGATCGTGATGAGATCGCGGGACGGATTGTGATGAGTTCATGGGACGGATCGTTATTGGATCGCGAGACGGATCGTGATGAGATCGCGGGACGCTCGGCGATTTGGATCGCAAAGACGTTCGACTACACCAACCACGTTTCTTAACGCTTCCCGCTTAGCAATCTACAAGGGTACGTAGATCCACTCTCCCTCTCGTAGATGCTCATCACCATGGATAGGTTTGCGTGTGCGTAGGAATTTTTTTGTTTCCCATGCGACGTTCCCCAACAGATACCCCTTATGGGATGGGGCTTTGTTGATTACCTTGGTGGTACTGGCAAGGAGCCCGCATCACTAGTGGCGGTAGTGGTGTGGTCACTCTCGATACGGGGTCATGCCGGTATGGACGATCATGCGCTGTCTTCACAGGCACCAAGCACACCGTTGGTCCCTGCATGGATGATACGAGTGATGTACATCATGTGGGCTGGGTACCTATCGAGTGGACTCTTTGTTTAGTATCGCCAGGGGAAAGGCATTGTTCGAGTGCTTACCTCGGGTATGTTATATGCCACGAGTCGTGGATGACACAGAAGTTCCCCGAGCTTGTGGGTAAAGTGTGCAACCTCTGTAGAGTGTAAAACTATTGGAATAGTTGTGTCCACGGTCAAGGACAGTTGGGTGCTGCTGCTTAAGACACGTCCAGATGTTTTCGCAAACTTGGTGTGAGTGTGTGCGGATGACAGAGGATGATACTTGAGACAAGTCTAAAGACTTGATGTGATGAATGAACATGAGATGTTCAAACCTTGCTTATGATGATATCTGTAACTTGTTCATATGGATATTTGCCAACTGTTAATGCATGCTTACATAATTACTTGATCATGTTATTGCATTAAAAATTAGCTTTCCACAAATTACCTACTTAGTGCTATATCATGCATCATTATTACCTTGTTCCACAACTTGGGTTGCTTGCGAGTACATTCAAAGTACTCATTGGCTTGCCACTGGTTATTTTATTGGCCAGGCATGAAAGATCTGGATATGATGAAGATTACCTCGCTGACGAACTTGTGAGCTGGGACGCTTCCTAGTCAGAATGCCTATAGGGTTAAGGCAAATGGCATGGGTTCACGCTATCATTGAAGATTTCCGCTGCCATCATATGAAGACTTGGACATAAAGTCCATATTTCAGTAAACCGGTATGTAATGGATGTAAGACTCTTGTTATTCGGTTTCTATGTGTTCAGTGAGCATTGATCTCTGGGATCACTGTGCACGTACATTCGGTGACCACGACTTATGAGTCGGGGTCCCCACAAAGCTGGTATCAGAGCCATCCTGACTGTAGGAAGCCCTTAGTTAGCATGGACGTTAGTTAGGACAAAACTATTTTGCCAGACCCTTCAAAATCACTCACAAAGCCTCTATATTTCTCGCCTCTCCTAAAATTCCAAGGGAAGCAAAGGTTTTTGCTATAGCACTTCCACCACTTCTCTCTTAGCTCTCCTCGTCTGCTTTTCCAAAACTTTGCAAATGGTCGCTACTAACCTTGGTCCCCTGACCACGGGATTACTCGTAATCCTCGTGGGTAACCTGGGAGGAAGCCACCTTACCGGACGATTGCCGACATGTATTGGACCCAAGTTGGCGACACTATACGAGGAGCTACCAACAGAAGATACCTTCTCAAAGGATGATGATGTCAAGACTTAGATGATAGTGACACCCTCGACACAGCCCGAGGATGATGCCGCCTTGGCCTTCGATGACCAGGGCACAAGACATGCAATGTCATGATAATGCATCGCTAATAGAGAAACCCTGTCCTTTTCGTTGTCATATCAGTAACCACCAGTGGATGAGAACCTCGCCATTTGGTCCGCCTCACTATGGTGAGCAGGAAAACGGTCCTCATCATCCCCCCGCTCTTGGTGCCGATGATATCGTCAACGAGACCGACAAGATACAACTCTACCATGCCTTGTTAATGTCATTGCATAAAAGGTTGCCTACCTAGAATGCTCGATGCCTCAGAAGACAAGAAGGCATTGTCATGAACACAAGGACACCAGAAGACCCTATCAACAATAGCCGTGAAGAATCACCTTCGTCGTCAACTCAACAGACCCGAAGTCGTCCAGGACTCTTCAGGTGCAACCAGTATTGTTTTGATGAACAATAACCAGAGACATAGAGACACCTGAAGACGACCCCAAAGGCAAAGCGGACTCCTCCCCAAGACACGAAGCAAGCACGACTAATGAGTCCGAGAACCCCTAGGGTAGGATAGGTCGTGTGTCCCCCATGCGAAGTTGAGTCCGTATGATGGTTCGAATGGAACCATGATGTGTGTTGCTTGTTTTTCCTATTTGTGCTTTGGTATAAGTCACACTTTTGCCCTAGGCAGCAAGTGTGCGACTATATCACCTACCTTACCTTGATGTTTGGGTTTGGCCTTTTCGGCACTTGCTTGATTGCACTTCCACTATACCACCCCCTTAGGCATGCTCCTCTATGGTACTTTCCCTCTTTCCCCTCTCGTCAACTGAATACCAGCAAGACAAGATGCACCAAGGATCCACTCTGACAAACAAGTGGCACCGAAGACTTCGACTACAATGTACTCAACCAAACGCAACGCTGTAGAGTTATGCTTTTCCCTCAAGATTGGGAAACCCCTCCCTTGCCCAACCTAGACCTCACAAGCTTCCCCAGCACAAGCCTCTAATCGCGTGTTTAATACACGGATTTGCCACAACACTTATTGAGCTTAAATAACTCCTTCTTAGCACTGGGTTCATTATGGAGCTAGTGATCATAGTGAATAGACACATTGCATCCCTAAGCCAACACTTGATTTGTTGATGCCATAAGGAAGATTGTGAAAGGATCGAGATGGACCAAGAGGGGGGGTGAATAGGTACAATTACAAATTTTAAATGTTACTTAGCAATTTTAGGCAATAATGCAGAATATTAAAGTGATCCTAACAATTGCAAGTAGGATACTAATCAAGGTAAGCTAGAAACACAACTAGGTAAGTAAGCAATCACAATAATATATAAGTAAGAACTAAGAGACAAGTAACCACAAGTAGGAATTTAGGGTTAGGAATAACCGCAACTTCGAGAGACGAGGATGTATGCCGATGTTCACTTCCTTGGAGGGAATCTACGTCACCGTTTAGAGAGGTGGATGTTACCACGAAGGCACACCAACACCACGAATGCTCGCCCTATTCTCTCCTTGACATATCACCACGAAGGCGATTCCCAACCACTAGTGGTAGACCTTTATGTTGGAAATATGCCCTAGAGGCAATAATAAATTTGTTATTATCATATTTCCTTGTTCATGATAATCGTTTATTATCCATGTTGTAATTGTATTGATCGGAGACTTAAATGCATGTGTGGATACATAGACAAAACCATGTCCCTAGTATGCCTCTAATGGACTAGCTCGTTGATCAAAGGATGGTTAAGGTTTCCTAGCCATGGACATGAGATGTCATTTGATAACGGGATCACATCATTAGGAGAATGATGTGATGGATAAGACCCAAACTACAAACATAGCATATGATCATGTCAGTTTATTGCTACTGTTTTCTGCATGTCAAGTATATGTTCCTATGACCATGAGATCATGCAACTTACGGATATCGGAGGAGCGCCTTGTGTGTATAAAATGTTGCAACGTAACTGGGTGACTATAAAGGTGCTCTACAGGTATCTCCGATGGTGTCTGTTGAGTTGGCATGGATCGAGACTGGGATTTGTTACTCCGTGTGACGGAGAGGTATCTCAGGGCCCACTCGGTAATACAACATCACAATGAGCCTTGCAAGCAATGTGACTAATTGTTAGTTGCGGGATCTTGTATTACGGAACAAGTAAAGAGACTTGACGGTAACGAGGTTGAACTAGGTATGGAGATACCGACGATCGAATCTCGGGCAAGTAACATATCGAAGAACAAAGGGAACGTTATACGGGATTAACTGAATCCTTGACATAGAGGTTCGACCGATAAAGATCTTCTTAGAATATGTAGGAACCAATGTGGACGTCCAGGTCCCGCCATTGTTTATTGACCGTAGAGGTGTCTCGGTCATGTCTACATAGTTCTCGAACCCGCAGGGTCTGCACACTTAAGGTTCGGTGACGTTTTGGTAGTGTAGCGTTATGTATGGTGGTGACCGAAGGTTGTTCGGAGTCCCGGATGAGATCCCGGACGTCACGAGGAGCTCCGGAATGGTCCGGAGGTAAAGATTCATATATAGGATGTCCCAGTTTGGTCGCCGGAAAAGTTTCGGGCTCATCGGTAGTGTACCAGGAGTATCGGTAGTGTACCGGGAGTGCCGGTAGTGTACCGGGGGACCTCCGGGAGGGGTATTTCGACCCCAAGAGGTCCATGGGCTGTGGGAGAATAATAACCAGCCCTTAGTGGGCTGGGAAAACAGCCACAAAGGCCCATGGAGCAGGAGAGAAAGTCCTAAAGCAAAAAGTGGAAAATCAGCCAATAGGAGGCAATCCTACTCCAACTGGGATTGGAGGTGAAGTAGGATTGCTCCCACCTCCTATTTCGGCCGACCCAAAGGCCTTGGCTGCCTCTCCTCTCCTCTCCTCCTATATATACTAGTGGACTGGGTGGTTTTTGGACAGAATTTCCGGCCACGTGCTACCCGTTTCACCGGTGCACAGTTTCTCCTCTAGATCGGTTTTCCGCAGCGCTTAGGCGAAGCCCTGCCGGAATCACTCCACCACCATCACCGGAGCGCCGTCATGCTGCCGGTGAACTCTCTCTCCTCTCCACCTCCTCTTGCTGGATCAATACGGTGGAGATCGTCATCAAGCTGCACATGTGCTGAACGCGGAGGTGCCGTCCGTTCGGCGCTAGATCGGAAGGACCGTGATCGAGATCGCGAGACGGTTCGTGATGAGATCGCGGGACGGATCGTGATTGGATTGCGGGAAGGATCTGATGAGATCGCGGGACGCTCGGCGATTTGGATCACGAAGATGTTCGACTACACCAACCGCGTTTCTTAACGCTTCCCGCTTAGCGATCTACAAGGGTATGTAGATCCACTCTCCCTTTTGTAGATGCTCATCACCATGGATAGGTTTGCGTGTGCGTAGGAAAATTTTTGTTTCCCATGCGACATTCCCCAACACTTTAGGTGGCCTCCAAACCCTCACAAACTTTCCGAGGGGTAATAACAACGTTTCATTCCTCTCCGAATGACTCTTACCGCCTAGGAGTCTCCAACCTCCAAGAGTAACAACAACGATGGGGAAAAAGCTCAAGACTTCCTCAAATCCTGAATATCTTTGGTGCAAAGAAGGGGAGGGAGTGGATCTATCACTTGGGTGGACAACTTCTCTCAAATGCTTTCAAATCCCTTGGGGATCTAAGATTTGGTGTGTGAGAGTGAGGGAGCGTGAAATGTGTTCTTGGGTAAGCTCAAAGTGAAGGGTCAAACCTCTCCAATGGGGGAAGAGAGCTATATATACTGTGCGATCACATGTGACCGTTGTAGTGTAAGTGACCGGGTAGGCCGGACATCCGGGCTAGAGGCCGGACATTCGGCCTGGCAAGGTATATGGAAAACAGGGCAGGTCAGAGGCTAAAACAGAGGGCCCGGACATCCGGGGCCAACCTAGACATCTGGTATGCCAGGAAAGCCCAGACATCCGGCAGATGGCCAGACATCAGGCGTGTCCATAGAATGGTTATACAGAACCTTGGTTTCACGGGTAGTAGTGGCCGGACATCCAGGATGGAGCCCGGATATCCGGCGTGGCAGTAGGGCCCGGACATCCGGCATGGCAGTAAGGCCCGGACATCCGGCTTGCAGCCCGGACATCCGGCAACCCCAGAGACAGAGGCATAACCAAGGGAGAAATTCATAGATCCAAACAAACTTTGAAGGTGGGATATAGTGGCATGAGCAAGTCTTTTACTGACCCTATCGATCCCCTCTTAATAGTGCGGGATCCTATACTCAAGAAAAAAACAAATATGCAATCTTCTTGATACTTCTTCCTTGAGTAAGATTAACTTCAATTGTTCATGATCCACACCCTTTTGATAAACCTGGGACTAACACCTGAGAATCACTTGACGAACATAGTTAGTTCCCTACATGTATATTGTCATCAACATCAAAACATGATGTAAGGGCATGATTGCACTTTCAATCTCCCCCTTTTTGTTTGTTGATGACAATCATACATGTAGTATCATAGATGCAATAAATAAATTTAGCATTGTAAATCATAAGAGCATAATGGAGTATATGTTCCTATTTGCTTTTTGCTTCCCCTCATTGTGTGCATAGAGATGATTGTTCTCATTGGTATCATATGTAGCTCAAATAAAAAAATAAAAAAATAAGGAAGTGTGACGCACATATGATACAACCATAATAACCCATAACAACAATCCATAGCCATAAGGATAGCAACATATTCTCAAACGCTGAAGTACAATATGTAGCATACATTAAGAGTTTGAATAATAGCGAACACAAATAGATAACATATAGTATGACCCGAACTAAGATACTACTTATGCCCCTTTGACGGCAACATGCAAGAAGTGGGGAAGAACTAAAAGAGCTCCATAGAAATCACTCCTGGCGGATGTCATCTTCAACAACAAAGAACTCGGCGTGCTCGTCACGAGACGGGAATCCGAAGGTGGAGGCAGATGGAGCCGCGGGAATAGGATCATCATCACTCACGGGACTCCCACGGTCACGAAGGCGCTGCTTGAGCCGATTCTTCGAGATGATGAGGCGCTTCTGAACATCATGGTTTTGCTGACAGTTGAACGTGATCGCCTTCATAATAGCAGACTGAGCCTTGCCTATGAACGCGGCAAGGCGGTTCCGAGGTGTGGTCGAAGAAGAAGGCACAGAGGGCACTATGGACTGAGCACCACCATTGGATCTCTTGGGCTGAGCAGGAGCAGCAGACCGGGGAGTAGTTTTCATGCGCATATGAGTCGGAGCTCTCCAAATAGAGTGTACAACAGTCTTGGCAACCGCAAATGGGGCAGCATGATCAATAAGAGCCTGAATGAATGGGGCATGAGGGAATTGGCGCGTCTGAATGAAACTTGCAAGACGGATCTCATGCCAAATGAAATGAGTTGTGTCCAGAGGCTCGGTAGGTGCGGCTTGCATATGAACCATCAAATCAATACAATATTTGCGAACCCTTGAGCGATCTCCCTTCTTGGGATAGAGAGTGCGAAACACACACTGATAGACAATGTAGAAACGAGCACGGAAGAGAGATACCTCATTGGGAGGATAACTACGTCCCTCCGGAGTTAGCTGAGTGGGAGGTTTCATAAGAGAAGCGCAATCATCAATCCCCTTGGGCCTATGATTTGGATCACTGTTGTGGATCTGATGGCCAACACTAGGTAAACCCAAAAACTGAACAAATTGGGCATAGGTGACACTGAGCTGAGTATTATCAGTCATCCAAGTGAGGGAGTCGTCTGGACCAAAGAAGCATGTGGCATAGAACTGGAGGATGGCGGCTTCATTCCAGTCACACTTAAAGGTCATTGCCGGACCGAGAGTCATATCATCAATGATTTTGACCGGGCCTCCAGGGAACATGGTAGGATTATCATGCAAGAACTGAAGATCCACGCATGTATGAGGGGCAAGACCATGGCCGCGGACAAAGCTGGAGAAGAGGTCCTGCTGCATGCGGGTACGAAACTGTGGATCCTCAGCATCAGCCCTCATCTCAAATTGGTTGACGTCCCGGCGAAACTCAAGGTATGGACCAGGCCCCGTGGTTGTGAAATCATGGATGGGGTGATCCCCATTGAAAGGGAGCTCCATGAAGACATGGCGACCATGAGAAATGGGCATTGTAGAGCCCCGGACTTGAGGCACGAGCGCCTTCCTCTAAAACAGATGTCCATGAAGCAATGTTGGCCTCATCCTCTAAAACAAAATCTGCATCATCTGGATCAAAGGCCGATGGACTGGGGGAGGGAGCCCTACACTTCTTCTTGGGTCCGGAGGTGGTCTGCTTCTTCATAGGTCGAGCCCACTCCTTGGAGTCGGTGGAGCCTTGCCGGCGATTGACTGAAAACAGATACACAATAGGAATACGAAATAGAAATAGCCATAAAGTTATAAACAAGTATGTAGATTTTGGGCTAGGCAAGTGTCATCAAATCTTTTAAAGAGAGATATATAGAGATAAATATGACAAAGCATCGAAAACCTAGAATGGTTGAGTCAAACAAAGATGGAGGCAAGAGCAGAACATTGCCATGCCCCAGGAAGAAGGAGGAGGACCGCATTGCTTGGTACGCGCCAAGATGAACCCGGGCGGCCGAATCTCAAGTCAACACCCGAATCGGCCCCTCCCGAGTGATTCGCACTGCAACCCAGAAAATGGATTGGGTGGAAGTGTAGATTGGGAGGAGATGAGGACGTGGGCAGGAGATCGGGGCCGGAGGATGGAGGAGATGGCTGGGGCAGCGTTGGAGCACAGCCCGGTGGCGGCGGCTGTTGGAGTTAGATGGGGAGAGAATGGGGAACTGCCCCAAAATCCCTCCCCTCCCCCCGTTTAGTGAGTCTACGGGTGACGGTCCGGACATCCAAGGCCAAGCCCAGATATCTGGCGACCAGAGACCAGAGAGCAAAACTCTGATGGCGACGGGCCGGTCATCCGGGGCCAATCCCGGATATCCGGCGACCAGAGACCAGAGAGCAAAACTCTGCTGGTGACGGCCTAGGCATCTGGGGCAATCCCGGATATCCGGCTACTAGAGACCAAAGAGCAAAACTCTGCTGGCGATGGCCCGGACATCTGGGGCCAAGCCTGGATATCCAGCTACTAGAGACCAGATAGCAAATGCGAGGGCCCGGATGTCCGGTGGAGGATTCGGATGTCTAGCAACTGGACAGAGAGTCCAAGTAGGGGGAAGTTTTTGCAAAGGGCAAACATAAGGTATTTTGATATAGACTCCGCGAAGCAGATTTAGAGATGGAAGGGATGAAAACCTGAATAAGCTAAGGCCATACTAAGATGTGCAATAATAATAGAAAGGTAAATAAAGGTTCATATACGCAATCCACAAGCGGTGACCGAAGTCACCATGTTTGAGCATATGAGACATAGTGCCACAAAGATTTGAACCTTGGATACACAGTCATGACTCCATCATTGTAAAGTACCATAGTTCGAAAACCGTGATAACTTTGAGAGTGTTTGTTTTATTTATGCATTGCATAGGGTGAGAGAATTCATGAGTTGAATGTCTCCCCCTAAATATATGCCTACATCAAGACAAGACATGAAGTAAATTGCATGCATGGGTGCGGGATTTCACATAATGTTGTCAAGCTCCAAGATACCAAGTTCATGCCTAAGTTGACAAAACCTTGCTTCAACCAATGGTTTGGTGAAAATGTCTTCAAGTTGCATATCTGTACCAACATGAGCAATATCAACATCACCCTTTCCCACATGATCTCTCAAGAAATGATACCTAATGTCAATGTGCTTGGTGCTTGTTTGAGGCCATACAAAGCCTTATGAAGTTTATACACATAGTCTTTGTGATAGGGATCAACGAACCCAAGTGGTTGTGATACATATACTTATTATTGTAGAGGACCGTTAAGAAAAGCACTCTTCACATCCATTTGATGTAATGTAAAACCATTGAAACCAGCATAAGCAAGTAAGATGCGAATAGATTCAAGACGGGCAACGGGGGCAAAGGTGTCACCAAAGTCCAAACCTTCAACTTGTGAGTACCCTTGTGCCACTAACCTTGCCTTGTTACGGATGATTACACCATTCTCATCTTGCTTGTTCTTGAAATCCATTTTGTTCCAATGACATTGTGCTCCGTAGTTGGCCTCTCAACTAATGACCATACTTGATTACGTTCAAAACTGTTCAACTCTTCTTGCATGGCAACTAGCCAATCGTTGTCAATCAATGCATCTTGTACCTTGAGAGGCTCAACACTAGATACAAACGAGAAGTGAGCACAAAAGTTTGTCAAATGTTTACGAGTGATTCTACCTTCCGATATGCCAGTGAGGATTTTGGTAACATCAACACGACCGGCCACTCGAGGCATGATGGAGGTTAGGGTTTCACGAGGTTCAACTTCATGTCCATCATCCACATCCTCAACATATGGATCATTAATGTGTGGTGGAAAATCTTCTTCTTCATATTGCATTTGTTGAGGTTCATCATCAGTGATTGCACTTTCTTGTACTTTCCCTTGATGATGATCTTGTTCTTGAATAGGAACTTGATCATCTTCTTGTTCTTGAAGTAAGGGCATTGGTTGAGAAATAGGAGCTTGTGGAGGTATGGTTGTTGAAGTGGTTTGATGATGTGTGAAACTTACATTTTCTTCTTCATCATGACGAGGTTCTTGTTCCATGGGAAGAAGAGCACCAACGCCCATGGACAAAATATCTTAAGGCGAATCTCCTTCACCTACATCACTTAGATCAACTTGGTCCCCATGGGAGCCATTAAATTCATCAAACACCACGTCACAAGCTTCTACAACTCATCCATTGGATTTGTTGTAGACTCTATAGGCGTGAGAGTTTGATCCATAACCAACAAAAATGCCCTCAGTTGTTTTGGATTAAAACTTTCCTAACCATTCTCTTTTGTTGAGGATGAAACATTTGCACCCAAATACACGAAAGTACTTGACATTTGGCTTGTTCCCGATTAGAAGCTCATATGGTGTCTTTTCCAATATTTTGCGGAGGAAGAGCCGGTTAGATGCATGGCATGCGGTGTTGATAGCCTCGGCCCAAAAACTATGTGGTGACTTGTACTCATCCAACATGGACCTTTCCATCTCTACAAGTGTACGATTCTTCCTTTCTGCAACACCATTTTGTTGTGGCATGTCTGGTGCAGAATATTGATGCTCAATCCCTTCATCACTAAGAAATCCTTCCAAGGTGTTGTTTTTGAACTCAGATCCATTATCACTTCTTATTGTGAAGATTTCTTTGTCAAACTTGCATTGTGCTTGCTTGGCAAAATCAATGAAAGTGATCTTTGTCTCGTCCTTGGACTTGAGGAAAAACACCCATGTATATCTTGAGTAATCATCAACAATGACAGGTCCATACTTTTTCCCACCAAGACTGTCCCATGAAGGAGGCCCAAAGAGATCCACCTGAAGGAGCTCCAAAGCCCTTGAGGTAGATACAACATTCTTGTGTGGGTGCTTTGATTGATGTTGCTTCCCTACTATGCATGCACTACACACACGATCTTTCTCAAATGATACATTGGTTAGTCCAAGGATGTGATTACCATTTAAGAGATCTTGAAGATTTGTCATGCCGACATGGGCTAGCCGGCGATGCCATATCCACCACTTGTCGGCCTTGGCCATTAGACAAGTTGCATGGAATGTGCTCTCTTTCGAGAAATCAACCGTGTAAAGGTTGCCATCCAACTGTCCAACAAAGGCCACTTCAATGGTATCTCTCTTAAAGACTTACACATCTGTTAGTCCAAAGAGTGTATCATAACCAACAGAAGCCAATTGGCAAACAGAAAGCAAGTGATATTTAAGGGATTGAACAAGCATGACATTTTCAAGAGGCATGTCATTTGTGATAGCCACCTTGCCCAATCCCAGTACCTGTCCTTGTGATCCTCCACCAAACATAATGCTCATAAATGGTTGAATAGCTTCCATGAAATCGTAGAGCAATTCGCTATCTCCGGTCATATGATTGGTGCATCCACTATCGATCACCCATTTTACTCCACCGGAGAAAGCAACCTACACACAATTATGACTTGATTAGAGGAACCCATTTTACAATAGGACCTCTCAAGTTAGTCACAAGGGTCTTAGGGACCCAAATATCATAGAACCGGAATGCATTTCGAGGACCAACAAATTTTGCATATAATTCTCCATCCTTAGTCTTACGAAGTACATAGGATGGATGCATGAACTCTTTTGGCTTGTTGAGAGTGGGCATGCCCCTTGTGGCCTTCCCACTAACAACCTTACCTTTCCCATCGTGCCCTTCTCGTACAAATTTTTCGTTTAGAGGGGTAGTGCACTTTTGAGTAGACGTCTTCTTCTTGCTTGTGCTTGGGTCAAACTCGAGCCCCTCTTTGGCAAAGAACTCATTGTGTTGGCTCAATACCTCATTAAGGTACTTTTATCCTTGAGCACATGTCATGAGACCTTTCTTGATTTGAGCCTTGAGAAAGCGATTCTCCTCAAGAATAGATGCTAGATCACTACTAGAGTTAGTAGTTCAAGTATCGACATTGATAATAGGAGAAGAGTAAGCCTTGGCTAGAGTTTCAAGATAAGTAAGCTTGAGTGTCTCAAAACTCTCTGTAAGAAGGGTGAGCTCATCTTCCTTAGTCTTGAGGGACACGGATAAGAGCTCACAATCCGTAGATAGAGAAGCATGAGATTTCACAAGGTTACTTCTATCATTCATCAACTCTGCGCAAGAGTCCTTATCCTTTTTCAAGGAGGCAAGATCTTTAGTATGAACATCATTGTTTGCACCAATTTTCAAGCATCGTTCATCATTTCATGCTTCCTCATATTGGACTTTGCGCTCAAGGATTTCATATTTTTCCTTTTCCTCGGTTACGAGGGTTTTGAGTTCCTTAATGGTGACGGTGTGCTTACCCACCATCTCTATAAGCATACGAAACATAGTGAGTTCTTTCCTTTGAGGGAGCACATGACCTTATTTAATTTAGCAAACATGTGGTCATATATATCATTATGATCATGATTATCCTCCACATCAAGGTACTCATCACTAGGAGTAATAGGAGTGAGGAGAGGAGGATTTGATCGTGGGGTTACCTTGACCTTGTCAGGAGAGTTCTGGTCATCTCCATCTTATACCACGACCTTTGCCATTAGGCAATGGTGAGTGTTGACCTTGTAGCCTTTCATATAGTTGTAGGTGACAACATCACCACTCTTGTTGACTAGCCTCAAAGACTTTTTAGAATCTTGAGCAACTATGGCAACACCACTAACATCATCTGGATCGTATTCTTCATGAGCAACCATTGCTTTCCCATATCTCTTCTTGAGCTTTGAGTCCAAAGGGTTATGTAACTTTTTCTTGGGAAAGGTCTTGGGAAACCATGGTTTATCTTCTCTTTTCTCATAGGGGCAATCGTTGGAGAAGTGGTTTGTTTCTTCACAGTTGTAACATGTTCTCACTTTCTTCTTCTGGAATCTTCCTTTGAATTTTCCTACGCTAAACTTCTTGACAAAGAGGGAAATTTCTTCATATGAAGGGCTCTCATCGGAGTCAATCTCATCACCATCTTCATCCTCATCGTCTTCTTCTTCGTCTTCACTTTGCTCTTCTTCATATATACGCTTGGCCTTCAATGCAAGATTGATTTTTTATGTTGAGGTACCATGCATGGCAAGATGTTTTGTTGCATTTGCATTCGACTCTTCAAAGAGTTGGAAAGTTGATATGATGTCATCTGGAGTCATTTCCTTGAATCCGTGGTGTTGTCTTATGTCCCACACCATTTGGTGATGATACGGAGTAAGAGCATGAAGCAAGTTGTCCACAAGAAATCGCTTAGTCAAGTTGAATCCATCTTGTGTCTTGTCACATTCACATGACTTGATATCAGCGCTGAGAGTCATGAGACGCTCAAGGAGTTGCTTGGGAGATTCACCTTTCTCCATACAAAAGTTTTGCAATTGCCCCTTGGCAATTTCATATTGAGCAAGCCGGAGAGTGGAGGTACCGGTCTTGGTCCTCACAATGTTATCCCATAATTTCTTGGCACTTGTGATATGTATGTATGGTCTCTTTTTCTTGTCAGTCATACCTCTCTTTATGCACATGATTGCCATGTCATTGAGATTCTTGTCATATACCTCTCTTGGAGTAAGATTCTTTGGATCAACAGTTTTGTAGCCATATTTCAAGATCTCCAATATCTCATCATTTCCATATCGAAGATGATCCCGCATAGCAACTCTCCACGAAGCAAAATCGGTACTGTCATCAAGTAAAGGAGGTTTCCCTTGTGGGTTATACATTGGTTTCTCTATTTGAGGTCTTGCGTAAAGCCAAGGAACACTGGAGTGTTTATTACTAGAAGGTTGTTGACCAAGTGATGGAGTAGGCACAGTTGGCCTCGATGTCGCACCACCAGAAAGTGGTGCAAGCTTCATGGTTAGTGTGGCTAGTCTCATTTGGACCAAGGCCTCAAGAGAAGCATCATGCTCCTCCTTTTGTTTAGCAAGCACCCGTTCCAGATCCTCAGAAGTGAAGTACTTGACTTCCGTGGAAGCTGGGCCCATACTCTTTGGATCCGCAACAAGGGGAGTCCCATCGTGGTTCATCTCGCTCTAGGGCGGTTAAGCCACAAGAATAGAGTACGAGGCTCTGATACCAATTGAAAGGATCGAGATGGACCTAGAGGGGGTGAATAGGTACAATTACAAATTTTAAATGTTACTTAGCAATTTTAGGCAATAATGCGGAATATGAAAGTGAGCCTAACAATTGCAAGTAGGATACTAAGCAAGGTAAGCTAGAAACACGAGTAGGTAAGTAAGCAAGCGCAATAAGATATAAGTAAGAACTAAGAGACAAGTAACCACAAGTTGGAAGTTTGGGTTAGGAATAACCGCAACTTCGAGAGACGAGGATGTATGTTGATACTCACTTCCTTGGAGGGAAGCTACGTTACCGTTTAGAGAGGTGGATGTTACCACGAAGGCACACCAACGCCACGAAGGCTCACCCTATTCTCTCCCTGAGATATCACCACAAAGGTGATTCCCAACCACTAGTGGTAGACCTTTAGGTGGACTCCAAACCCTCACAAACTTTCCGGGGGGTAATCACAACGTTTGGTTCCTCTCCGAATGACTCCTACTGCCTAGGAGTCTCCAACCTCCAAGAGTAACAAGAACAATGGGGAAAAAGCTCAAGACTTGCTCAAATCACGAATTCCTTTGGTGCAAAGAAGGGGAAGGAGTGGATCTATCACTTGGGTGGACAACTTCCCTCAAATGCTTTCAAATCCCTTGGGAATCTAAGATTTGGTGTGTGAGAGTGAGGGAGAGTGAAATGTGCTCTTGGGTAAGCTCAAAGTGAATGGTCAAACCTCTCCAATGGGGGAACAGAGCTATATATACTGTGTGAGCACAGGTGACCGTTGTAGTGTAAGTGACCGGGTAGGCCGGACATCTGGCCTGGCAAGGTGTATGGAAAACAGGGCAGATCAGAGGCTAAAACAGAGGGCCCGTACATCCGGGGCCAAGCCCAGACATCCGACATGCCAGGAAAGCCCAGAGATCCGGTGTGTCCATAGAATGGTTATACAGAACCTTGGTTTCACGGGTAATAGTGGACGGACATCTGGGGTGGAGCCTGGACATCCGGCGTGGTAGTAGGGCCTGGACATCCGGCGCGGCAGTAGGGCCCGGACATCCAGCTTGTAGCCCGGACATCCGGCAACCCCAGAGGCAGATGCATAACCAAGGGAGAAATTCATAGATCCAAACAAACTTTGAAGGTGGGATATAGTGGCATGAGCAAGTCTTTTACTGACCCTATCGATCCCCTCTTAATAGTGCGGGATCCTATACTCAAGAAAAAAATGAATATGAAATCTTCTTGATACTTCTTCCTTGAGTAAGGTTAACTTCATTTGTTCATGGTCCACACCCTTTTGATAAACCGGGGACTAACACCTGAGATTCACTTGACGAACATAGTTAGTCCCTTACATGTATATTGTCATCAACATCAAAACATGATGTAAGGGCATGATTGCACTTTCAATCTCCCCCTTTTTGTTTGTTGATGACAATCATACATGTAGTATCATAGATGCAATAAATAAATTTAGCATTGTAAAACATAAGAGCATAATGCAATATATGTTCCTATTTGCTTTTTGCTCCCCTTCATTGTGTGCATAGAGATGATTTTTCTCATTGGTATCATATGTAGCTCAAAGAAAAAAATAAAAAAAATAGGGAAGTATGACGCACATATGATACAACCATAATAACCCATAACAACAATCCATAGCCATAAGGATAGCAACATAGTCTCAAACGCTGGAGAAGAGGTCCTGCTGCATGCGGGTACGAAATCGTGGATCCTCAGCATCAGCCCTCATCTCAAACTGGTTGATGTCCCGGCAAAACTCAAGGTATGGACTAGGCCCCGTGGTTGTGAAATCGTGGATGGGGCGATCCCCACTGTAAGGGAGCTCCATGGAGACGTGACGACCATGAGAAACGGGCATTGCAGAGCCCCGGACTTGAGGCACGGGCGCCTTCTGTGTGCCCGGCTTCGACAGGCCAACAAATGTCCATGGAGCAATGCTGGCCTCATCCTCTAAAACAAAATCTGCATCATCTATATCAGAGGCCGATGGACTGGGGGAGGGAGCCCTACGCTTCTTCTTGGGTTCGGAGGTGGTCTTCTTGTTCTTAGGTCGAGCCCATTCCCCGGAGTCGGTGGAGCCTTGCCGGCAATTGACTGAAAACGGATAGACGATAGGAATACCGATGAGAAATAGCCATAAAGTTGTAAACAGGTATGTTGATTTTGGGCTACGCAAGTGTCATCAAATCTCTTAGAGAGAGAGGGAAAGAGAGATAAATATGATAAAGCATCGAAAACCTAGAATGGTTGAGTCAAACAAAGATGGAGGCAAGAGCAGAACATTGCCATACCCCGGGAAGAAGGAGGAGGACCGCATTTCTTGGTACGTGCCATGACGAACCCGGGCGGCCGAACCTCAAGTCAACACCCGAATCGGCCCCTCTCGAGTGATTCGCACCGCAACCTAGAAAATGGATTGGGTGGAAGTGTATATCGGGAGGAGATGAGGACGTGGGCAGGAGATCGGGGCCGGAGGATGGAGGAGATCGCTGGGGCAGCGCCAGATAAAAGCCCCACGGCGGTGGCTATTGGAGTTAGATGGGGAGAGAATGGGGAACTGCCCCCAAATCCCTCCCCTTCCCCCGTTTAGTGAGTCTGCGGGCGACGGTCTAGACATCCGGGGCCAAGCACGGATATCCGGTGACCAGAGCCCAGAGAGCAAAACACTGCTGGCGTCGGGCCGGACATTCGGGGCTAAGCCCGGATATGCGGTGACAAGAGACTAGAGAGCAAAACTTTGCTGGCGACGACCCGAACATCCGGGGCCAAGCCCGGATATCCGGCTACCAGAGATCAGAGAGCAAAACTCTGCTGGCGACGGCCCGGACATCCGGGGCCAAGCCCGGATATCCCGCTATTAGAGACCAGAGAGCAAATGCGAGGGCCCGGATGTCCGGTGGAGGAGCCGGATGTCCGACAACTGGACAGAGAGTCCAAGTAGGGGGAAGTTTTTGCAAAGGGCAAATGTAAGATATTTCGATATAGACTCTGCCAAGGAGATTTAGAGATGGAAGGGATGAAACCCTGAATAATCTAAGGCCATACTAAGATGTGCAATAATAATAGAAAGGTAAAGAAAGGTTCATATACACAATCCACAAGCGGTGAACAAAGTCACCATGTTTGAGCATATGAGACATAGTGCCACAAAGATTTGAACCTTGGGTACATAGTCATGACTCCATCATTGTAAAGTACCATAGTTCGAAAACCATGATAACTTTGATAGTGTTTGTTTTATTTATGCATTGCATAGGGTGAGAGAATTCATGAGGTTGAATGTGTCCCCCTAAATATATGTCTACATCAAGGCAAGACATGAACTAAATTGCATGCATGGGTGCGGGATTTCACATAATGTTGTCAAACTCCAAGATACCAAGTTCATGCCTAAGTTGACAAAACCTTGCTTCATCCAATGGTTTGGTGAATATGTCTGCAAGTTGCATATCTGTACTAACATGAGCAATATCAATGTCACCCTTTTCCACATGATCTCTCAAGAAATGATAACTAATATCAATGTGCTTGGTGTGGGCATGATCTTTGGGATTCTCAACAATGTTGATGACACTTTCATTATCACATAGAAGAGGCACATGTCTATAGGTGATACCGTAATCCTTCAAAGTTTGCCTCATACATAGTAATTGAGTTGCACAACTGGCGGTTGCAATGTATTCGGCTTCGGCGATGGAGAGAGCAATACAATTTTGTTTCTTTGAGTACCAACTTACCAAGGATCGTCCAAGAAATTGACATGCACCGGAGGTGGACTTACGATCCACTTTGTCTCCAGCCCAATCCGCATCCATGTACCCAATGAGATCAAACTTAGCATCCTTGGTGTACCATAGACCCAACTTAGGGGTGTGAGCAAGGTATTTAAGAATATTCTTAACCGCCTTATGATGCCTTTCCCTAGGGGATGCTTGAAATCTAGCACACATGCATACACTGAACATGATGTCTAGTCTAGATGCACAAAGATAAAGCAACGAACCAATCATAGAGCGGTATTTGGATGGGTCAAAAGGGGTACCGTTTGTGTCTTCAGTGAGTACAATTTTGGTTCGCATGGGTGTCTTACATGGACTAGCATCAGTCATGCCAAAGTTTTCTAGGATATCCTTGAGGTACTTTTCTTGAGATAAGAATAATCCTTCTTGAAATTGTTGAATTTGGAATCCGAGAAAGAATTTTAAATCCGCATTGAGTGACATCTCAAAGTTCTTGCTCATGGAGGCCGCAAACTTCTTCCACAAATGAATTTTAGGAGAACCAAAAATGATATCATCTACATAGATTTGGCATAAGATCAAATAACCCTTGTCATTGAAAATGTTAAGAAAAGCACTCTTCACATCCATTTGATGTAATGTAAAACCATTGAAAGAAGCATAAGCAAGTAAGATGCGAATAGATTCAAGACGGGTAACGGGGGCAAAGGTTTCACCAAAGTCCAAACCTTCAACTTGTGACTACCCTTGTGCCACTAACCTTGCCTTGTTACAGATGATTACACCATTCTCATCTTGCTTGTTCTTGAAAATCCATTTTGTTCCAATGACATTGTGCTCCGTAGTTGGCCTCTCTACTAATGACCATACTTGATTACGTTGAAACCTGTTCAACTCTTCTTGCATGGCAACTAGCCAATCATTGTCAATCAATGCATCTTGTACCTTGAGAGGCTCAACACTATACACAAACGGGAAGTGAGCACAAAAGTTTGTCAAATGTTTACGAGTGATTCTACCTTCCAATATGCCGGTGAGGATTTTGCTAACATGAACACGACCGGCCACTCGAGGCATGATGGAGGTTAGGGTTTTGCAAGGTTCAACTTCATGTCCATCATCCACATCCTCGACATATGGATCATTAATGTGTGGTGGAAAATCTTCTTCTTCATATTGCATTTGTTGAGGTTCATCATCAGTGATTGCAGTTTCTTGTACTTTCCCTTGATGATGATGTTGTTCTTGAATAGGAACTTGATCATCTTCTTGTTATTGAAGTAAGGGCATTAGTTGAGCAATAGGAGGTTGTGGAGGTATGGTTGTTAAAGTGGTTTGATGATGTGTGAAACTTTCATTTTCTTCTTCATCATGATGAGGTTCTTGTTCCATGGGAAGAAGAGCACCAACGCCCATGGACAAAATATCTTGAGGCGAATCTCCTTCACCTACATCACTTAGATCAACTTTCTCCCCATGGGATCCATTAAATTCATCAAACACCACGTCAAGTTTCTACAACACATCCATTGGATTTGTTATAGACTCTATAGGTGTGAGAGTTTGATCCATAACCAACAAAAATGCCCTCGGTTGTTTTGGATTGAAACTTTCCTAATCGTTCTCTTTTGTTGAGAATGAAACACTTGCACCTAAATACACGAAAGTACTTGACATTTGGCTTGTTCCCGGTTAGAAGCTCATATGGTGTCTTTTCCAATATTTTGCGGAGGAAGAGCCGGTTAGATCCATGACATGCAGTGTTGACAGCCTTGGCCCAAAAACTATTTGGTGACTTCTACTCATCCAACATGGACCTTGCCATCTCTACAAGTGTACGATTCTTCCTTTCTGCAACACCATTTTCTTGTGGCGTGTATGGTGCAGAATATTGATGTTCAATCCCTTCATCACTAAGAAATCTTTCCAAGGTGTAGTTCTTGAACTCAGAGCCATTATCACTTCTTATTGCCAAGATTTCTTTGTCAAACTTGCATTGTGCTTGCTTGGCAAAATCAATGAAAGTGATCTTCGTCTCCTCCTTGGACTTGAGGAAAAACACTCATGTATATCTTGAGTAATCATCAACAATGACAAGTCCATACTTTTTCCCACCAATACTGTCCCATGAAGGAGGCCCAAAGATATCCACATGATGGAGCTCCAAAGGCCTTGAGGTAGATACAACATTCTTGGGTGGGTGCTTTGATTGATGTTGCTTCCCTGCTATGCATGCACTACACACACGATCTTTCTCAAATGATACATTGGTTAGTCCAAGGATATGATTACCCTTTAAGAGATCTTGAAGATTTCACATGCCGACATGGGCTAGCCGGCGATGCCATAGCCACCCCTTGTCGGCCTTGGCCATTAGACAAGTTGCATGGAATGTGCTCTCTTTCGAGAAATCAACCGTGTAAAGGTTGCCATCCAACTCTCCAACAAAGGCCACTTCGAGGGTATCTCTCTTAAAGACTTTCACATCCGTTAGTCCAAAGAGTGTATCGTAACCAACAGAAGCCAATTGGCGAGCAGAAAGCAAGTGATATTTAAGGGATTGAACAAGCATGACATTTGCAAGAGACATGTCATTTGTGATAGCCACCTTGCCCAATCCGAGTACCTGTCCTTTTGATCCTCCACCAAACATAATGCTCATAAATGGTTGAATAGCTTCGGTCATATCATTTGTGCTTCCACTATCGATCACCCATTTTACTCCACCGGAGAAAGCAACCTACGCACAATTATGACTTGATTAGAGGAACCCATTTTACAATGGGACCTCTCAAGTTAGTCTTAGGGACCCAAATATCATAGAACCGGAATGCATTTCGAGGACCAACAAATTTTGCATAAACTTCTCCATCCTTAGTCTTACGAAGTAAATAGGATGGAGGCATGAACTCTTTTGGCTTGTTGAGAGTGGGCATGCCCCTTGTGGCCTTCCCAGTAACAACCTTACCTTTCCCCTCGTGCCCTTCTCGTACAAATGTTTCTTTTAGAGGGGTGGTGCACTTTTGAGTAGACGTCTTCTTCTTGCTTGTGCTTGGGTCAAGCCCGATCCCCTCTTTGGAGAAGAACTCATTGTGTTGGCTCAATACCTCATTAAGGTTCTTTTGTCCTTGAGCAGATGTCATGAGACCTTTCTCGATTTGAGCATTGAGAAAGTGATTCTCCTCAAGAATATATGCTAGATCACTACTAGAGTTAGTAGTTCAAGTATCGACATTGATAATAGGAGAAGAGTAAGCCTTGGCTAGAGTTTCAAGATAAGTAAGGTTGAGTATCTCAAACCATTTGGTGATGATACGGAGCAACAGCATGAAGCAACTTGTCCACAAGAAATCGCTTAGTCAAGTTGAATCCATCTTGTGTGTTGTCACATTCACATGACTTGATATCGGCGGTGAGAGTCATGAGACGATCAAGGAGTTGCTTGGGAGATTCACCTTTCCTCCATACAAAAGTTTTGCAATTTTCCCCTTGGCAACTTCATATTGAGCAAGCTGGAGAGTGGAGGTACCGGTCTTGGTCCTCACAATGCTATCCCATAATTCCTTGGCACCTGTGATATGTATGTATGGTCTCCTTTGCTTGTCAGTCATACCTCTCCTTATGCACATGATTGCCGTGTCATTGAGATTCTTGTCATATACCTCTCTTGGAGTAAGATTCTTTGGATCAACAGTTTTGTAGCCATATTCCAAGATCTCCAACATCTCATCATTTCCATATCAAAGATGATCCTGCATAGCAACTCTCCACAAAGCAAAATCGGTAGTGTCATCAAGTAAAGGAGGTTTGCCTTGTGGGTTATACTTTGGTTTCTCTATTTGAGGTCTTGCATAAAGCCAAGGAACACTGGAGTGTTCATTACTAGAAGGTTGTTGACCAAGTGAAGGAGTAGGCACACCTGGCCTCGATGTCGCACCACCAGAAAGTGGTGCAAGCATCATGGTTAGTGTGGATAGTCTCATTTGGACCAAGGTCTTAAGAGAGGCATCATGCTCCTCTTTTTACTTAGCAAGCGCTCGTTCCATATCCTCAAAAGTGAAGGACTTGACTTCCGTGGAAGCCGCGCCCATACTCTTCGGATCCGCAACAAGGGGAGTCCCAGGGTCCATCTTGCTCTAGGGCGGTTAAGCCACAAGAATAGAGCACGAGGCTCTGATACCAATTCAAAGGATCGAGATGGACCTACAGGGGGGGGGGTGAATAGGTATACTTACAAATTTTAGACAATAATGCGGAATATGAAAGTGAGCCTAACAATTGCAAGTAGGATACTAAGCAAGGTAATCTAGAAACACAAGTAGGTAAGTAAGCAAGCACAATAAGATATAAATAAGAACTAAGAGACAAGTAACCACAAGTAGGAAGTTTGGGTTAGGAATAACCGCAACTTCGAGAGACGAGGATGTATGCCGATGTTCACTTCCTTGGAGGGAAGCTACGTCACCGTTCAGAGAGGTGGATGTTACCACGAAGGCACACCAACGCCACGAAGGCTCACCCTATTCTCTCCTTGAGATATCACCACGAAGGCGATTCCAAACCACTAGTGGTAGACCTTTAGGTGGCCTCCGAACCCTCACAAACTTTCCGGGGGGCAGTCACAACATTTGATTCCTCTCCGAATGACTCCTACCACCTAGGAGTCTCCAACCTCCAAGAATAACAAGAACGATGGGAAAAAAACTTAGTACTTGCTCAAATCACGAATTCCTTTGGTGCAAAGAAGGGGAAGGAGTGGATCTATCACTTGGGTGGACAACTTCTCTCAAATGCTTTCAAATCCCTTGGGGATCTAAGATTTGGTGTGTGAGAGTGACGGGGGTGAAATGTGTTCTTGGGTAAGCTCAAAGTGAATGGTCAAACCTCTCCAATGGGGGAAGATAGCTATATATACTATGAGAGCACATGTGACCATTGTAGTGTAAGTCACCGGGTAGGCCAGACATCCGAGCTAGAGGCCGGACATCCGGCCTGACAAGGTATATGGAAAATAGGGCAGGTCAGAGGCTAAAACAGAGGGCACGGACATCCGGGGTCAAGCCCAGACATCCGGCATGCCAGGAAAGCCTGGACATCCGGTAGATGGCCAGACATCCGGCGTGTCCACAGAATGGTTATACAGAACCTTGGTTTCACATGTAGTAGTGGCCGGACATCCGGGATGGAGCCCGGACATCCGGCATGGCAGTAGGGCCCGTACATCCGACTTGCAGCCCGGACATCCGACAACCCTAGAGGCAGAGGCATAACCAAGGGAGAAATTCATAGATCCAAACAAACATTGAAGGTGGGATATAGTGGCATGAGCAAGTCTTTTACTGACCCTATCGATCCCCTCTTATTAGTGCGGGATCCTATACTCAAGAAAAAAAACAAATATGCAATCTTCTTGATACTTCTTCCTTGAGTAAGATTAACTTCATTTGTTCATGATCCACACCCTTTTGATAAACCGGGGACTAACACCTGAGATTCACTTGACGAACATATTTAGTCCCCTACCTGTATATTGTCATCAACATCAAAACATGATGTAAGGGCATGATTGCATTTTCATATTGTTCTGAGGATATATAGCTAGTGAGATAATGATTTGATTTAGCCTTAATAGATGTCTTGAGGAAATAGTTGAGACCCTTTGCTGGATTACGAGGCTTAATGTTTGTAGACGAACTTGGTGGGTCCAGATTGATAGAGTAGCATAATTTGTCCCTTGATCAAGTTGGATTAGCAGGGAGGAAATGGTCACAAACTAAAATTCTTGGTGGATACATGATTTGACTTTAGCAAGTAATGATTAATATTGGATTGATGGTGATATGATGGTGACTGGAGTAACTAGTAGGAAGTTCTTACAAGATGTAAACCTTGGATTTAAATAGGTGATTCTCGTAGGTTCTCAAGTTCAATCAAACCACATGGTTCGGAGTAATTTGGATTTAGTTCGATGATCTTGATCGTAATACCATGTCTCTCGGTGGATGATAGTAGAAGCAATCAGATGATGTTAGGGATAATTTAGGGATATATATAAGCTCGACCCTAGAGTTTAGTTGGCCTTGAGATTAGAAGTTCATGGATATATTGTGATAATAGTTCTTGCAATGATATGTGGATTATATGAACTCATGATCAAGTTTATTGGAGTTGCAGTAATGGATCATGTAGTAGTGGATGATATTCGTGGATTGATTAAGTTGGATTCGTAGGGAGGAAACATGATCTTGGAGTGGTTTATTATGTGTTTCTCTAGCATAGTAATGCAATACCTTAGACCTTGGATGGGTTAGAAGGACACTTGGATTGGTAGTGTCATGATCAAGTTTAGCGGCTTGTAAATTATCCTGAGGATTTTTATATAGGGATATATGTGAGATGGCTATAGTATACATATGAGATTTTCGGTATAGTCCTTCTCTCAAAACCTTGGAGATATGAGTAGCATGTGCAATATTGGAGTTGCCATAAATGAGATCATACCTTCGAGGATATAGGGCGATTTTGTTTGGAGTAATAGGCAGTACTATTGGCATCTAATAGTTGCGCTCAGGATAAGATGTTAGACGTTCACTCACATCCTAGGCTCCTTGAAAACCCCTAAGCTTTGCTAAGCCGTAACGCGGTCGGATCATGACCATAGGCCTTGGACTATAAGTCCCTAGGACCATGGTCGATACCCCATCGTGACCACCACCCACCCTTCCCATAAGGAAGGTGTCCACGAAGACCTCTATTTGGTTGGCCCACAAACCCTTGATACTAGTGACCATCCGTAACGAATTCCCGCTCCTCTCACATATCCCATGAGCAATGTGTTTATGTGATACTTAGGGAAATAGGTTGTTGTCCTCAGGGATGACATATTTATTTACCCAATGACAGGAGGAACACCTTAGTCCTGTCTGGACCAGCCCAGGGACACCAATTGCCAAGCCTCTCGAGCATAAGAGTTCACCTTGAAAACAAGTTTGACTCCTTGAAGCGCACTCCCTACCAAAGAAGACTTTCTTGCCCAAGCAAGATGAAGAACCGCTACCATTGCGAGGCCACGATAACGACGAAGGAGAAGCAAAAGGAGTCAACCTCCACTCCTCTAGAGTCTACATCAACTAGACTATATCAAGAAGCACCGACGTCCAAGCATGATGAAGCCCTTGCACGGCAAGAGGGTTGAAGAACCCCTTGTTATGACTGGTCATCCATCAGTTTCTGACTAGGAAGGAACTAGGAAGTTGATAACACCTCTCACTCCACCACCTTGGCAGTGTACGATGAGCATGACGTCCCTACTCCCTTCAGATGCCTGGAATAGAATGGGTGACTGTCTTCACTTCATTACCAGCCCCTTATTGGTCCAATCTAGGGTCTAAACCCTAACTCGATCATGGTAAGCCACCTATCAAAGGTAGTTCACCCCGCTTTCCCAGACTTAGGCATTGGGGATTAGATGGCTGATCTATACTCTGAACAGTCAGCTTATCTAGAACCCCATTGAAACCTTCTTAGATGGTAGAACCCGTTTTGATACCAAGTCTCTAAGCTCGGTCTTAGGGACGAGACTCAGCACAGACCTTTCCACGGAGAAACGAGTAGACCAAACACTCTAAGACCCTCTAGAAACGTGCGTCCATGACGATGAAGACAAACGACCAAAGAAGAATGAAGGATCTACTTGGGCCACTTACTCAAGAAGAAGATCTCGACGAGAAGCCCACAATGATGCACCTCAGCACTTTCAAGGATGGAGACCACCTACGACTGAAGACCTCCTACTTTAAGGAGGATAAGGACTTCCCCATCAACGAGAAGCTACACCAAGACTCAATCCTTCTATTCTAACGCGAGACATCCATATGGCACTAGCCAACATGAGCAACCCCGGGACTAGCACAGTCACATTACTTGGCCATGTATTCCGACTTGGGAATACACACGCAAGCCAGGCCTTGCCCAGACCTCATCCACCAAACCCTTAACCATTAGGCAAGCCTAGCAGGTTGCTGGAACCCCGTTCACCCTGAGACGAAATCAATGATGCACTTGAAGACATGTCATCAAGCACTTCAAGACCCAGAAGGACAACCATGCCTAAGCAGAAGCAGCATGGAACATCAAGACTACCTCACCTCTGAATTTCTACATCCTTCCCATGCCTAGCCTAGGAATCTCGGGGACGAGATTCTTGTAAGGGGGGTAGGTCTGTCACACCCTGTGATTTGCCTCATGACTAAGTTATCATCACTCAAAAATCAGGGCCAATTAAAACTTTTTTCTGTGCTTGTGATGCTTGACTTGATTGTTGATTGCTTGTTTGCTTTCTTGTGCTCTATATTCATAAAATCCCTACTACTCTCAAAACTCTTTTCCTTGATCCCCACTCTTGACCAATGATCATGCCATGTGAATAGGGCTTAATTATATTTTTACAAAATATTATTTTGGCTAAAAAGCATTTATTAAAATTAGGTTTTCAAAACCCCTTGATTTGAGCTTTGCACTGCAAGTCCCCAAATTGGGTGGATCTCTTTTTCCCAAATGATTTATTTGGAACCTACTATATATATAACTTCCCCAAAACACCAAATATTATTTTTAAAGATTATTTTACTAGTTTATTTAAAGGCTTTTCTTAAGGATAGAAATGGTCTTTTATAGGGAAAATTATTTAAATGCTTTAAAAATATTTGAGAAAATTTAGGAAAACTCAATGGACATATATTGTCCATATATAATAGTTTCAACACATAGTCATGTTCAAAATATTGGACAAAACCCTTCAAAACCATTTCTGCCTATTCCCAGCATTTGAAATATTCCTATAAGAAACATTCTCAAATAAATCCAGGAAAATTCTAGTATTTCACATATGATATATGTATTCATGTTGCCAAGTTTCATCTCAATACCTATTGTTTGGTTCACCAAAATATCCCAAAACCCTTTATGTCCAGATCCACATTTGAGCAACTCTACATTACCAACTGTCTCCCCTTACGCTCAAACTTTGTGGACATGATATAATCCTCCAATAATGCATCCACATCAAGTGGTGAATCAAGGAGAATGGGTTCACTTGTCCAAATCACCCCAAACCCCTTCCTGCTAATTTCAAAAATTGGGAATGTTTGCATTGTCAAATTTTCCCAATTGGTCCCAAACTTTTTGGGCATGCTCTAATATCCAAATAATGACACCACATAAAGTGGTGCATTAACGAGAATAGCTTAGCATGACCAGATCTATAGAAACCTATTTCTGTGGATTTCTAGGGTTTACCAACTTTACATTGGCAACTTTCTTTAGCTAGTCTCAAACTTGGTGATCAGCCCTAGTTTGGTCCACCATTTGATCCTGTTAAATCTCAAGGCAAGTATAATTCATTTACTTGGCCAAACCGTCATCAAACACCTTCTGCTCATTTACCAAATTTGATGTTTGCGCCCCTTCCACTATTCTCCTTAACTTGAGATTTTTACCACACCTTACCCTCATCCTCCTGTACCTCCTATATCAATTTCAGGATCATAGCTAAATTATTTGGAGGGCCAAACCGCAAGATTCCACCCCGGACAACCCTTTTTTCTCTTTCCCTCAACCTCTCTCCTCTACCTTTGGCTTACCAAAGCATCCGAGGACTCCTACACTTTGTTTATACCCCCGTAGATGCCCTAGATGTAGGTGGCCATGCATAAGCTGCCAATGGCATGCCATGGCATGCCAAAATGGTGCTCCAGAGCGCGCTACAGTGCCCAACCGCATTGTAGCCGCCACCCAATCCCCTGCCCCGACAGCATTGGGCTACCCCATCATGTCCCTCGAGGTCGCCTCGACGTCCTCATCACGGCAACGTGTCGGGCCCTTCCTCATTTGCCCTCCTCTCTCCTCTGTCGCGCGTGCCCGGCGCCGCTTCGCTCGGCCAGTGGCCGGCCTTGCACGCACGAGCCCCTGAGGATGCCCTGCTTTCTCTCTTGCCCCCCTGCGTCATGGACTAGATCCACCAACACCCCGGATGCGCTCTGTAGCGACCCGACTCAAAACGAGTCAAGCCTCTGTGTGTTCTGTGCCATCCCTGGATCAGTATGCTGGCACACACAGTACATCAATGTATATATCAAAGTGCAATCACATGTAAATAACGTAAAACTGATATATACCTCAAAATAGCAGCGAATACAGTTAACAGGAGTGGAGTCCCAATAACACCAACGGCAAGTTGAGTGCGGACCGTAACCCTGAATCGTACTCTTACCCGTCGTAGAAGAGTATCTGCAACATAAGACGTGGCAGCCGTGTAGGTCAGTACATTGAATGTACTGGCAAGATCACCATAGCAGAACAGAAGAATAAAGACTATTCTATATGCAAAGGCTTTGAGGCTCTGTGTCTAAGTTTTTGCGTAAAAGCTGATTTTTTTTTCTTACAACAAAGGAATATCAGGAATTTTCCTATGGAGTTACCTATCATGACATGGTTCCGCCAACCAATGTCTCAATTCCCATAAGTATCATAAGTTGCCCACAATTAGTTATCAGTCCAGTGTTGAGAGTTTAGAGATAGATCCAAGTATAGAAGCTCAAATTGTCCGTAACCGGGGACACGACTAATCGATTAGGTTTAACTCTGCAGAGTGTTGTGTACTTTACCCACAAGATTCTTTCCCTCCTGGTAAGTCCTCGCACTGCCTGGTGTTTGAGAACAGGATGAAAGAAACATGGTCTTTCAGAGTGCTTCCCTGACTGTCCGACAGTGCCCATCCCAATCCTAACGTCGACTACATCTCGTAGCACTGCCCAGCAGAGTCACAACAAAGATCAACCAAGCCAGAGCCCATAATGACTTGTGGCTACACAGGTAAGCTTCTGGGCATGAAGTATTCATCCTTCTCTTTGAGTCTGGGTGAGGCTTTCCGCAAGATGTTATGGCGCTTCTCCATGCATCCCGGCCATCCACTGGTTTCTCCAGGGATGCCCAATCAACCATCCTTCACCCAGTAGTGTGTATTGAAAACTTGTCTTCTCGGGTCTTGAAGTCTTGAGGTCTTGAAGATGCAGGACTTGAAGATGTCTTCATGAAGTCGTCGTTGTTTTGACGTGGAGTCCTTCTTCACACCACTCACGAACACTCATACCAGACCCCGTCTACTTTAGCATAGCCTTGCACTAACTAGCATTCCCGGGGCTTTAGTAACAAGTGGTGGGTTCCTACCTCATGCATTCTACTCAACTACAAGAGTTTCAATAACACTACGGGAGGGATCTGTTGAATGATGTCACTACATGCAATAAAACATAGGTATGAAAAGATGGTCAAAGTGAACTTGCCTGTACTGTTGATGAAGAAATAGATTGTTCTCAGAAATAACTTGATAGACTATTCGTCACTCTTCGATAAAAATCTATATAGCAAACATTGCATTCATAAGCAATCATACTAGAAATCTATTCTAACAATCACAAGGTAACACAAGAAAACAAGAGCAACAAGGTTGATAAAAGAAATACTTAAGACAAAGTTGAACACCAAAACTCCAACAAATTCAAAAGTAACTCAAAACCCAAAACAAAGTAAAATATAATAAAAGGATTTTAGTAAATATTTTGCTAGCAAAATGAATTACTTTTGAAAGACAACTAAAACTATGAAAACAACATTCTAACAACATGAGTGTTTGCCTAATGAATTTAACTACAAGCACAACCATAAACTAAGAGAAAACAAATTATGAAACAACTAAGTTAACAGAAAGTAATTAAATAAAATCTTTATTATAAAACAAAATTAAGTCATCTAAAACTTTTGTGAAAGAATTACTATTAAAACTAAATTGTTTTATAAAACATTACCTAATGAAGAAAAATATAGTTTCCTATAATAATAGAGTAAAACTAAACTATTTTTGTTTAAAACATTTATTTACAGAAAAGAATTAGTAAAAACTTTATTTGAAAAGAGAATCCAAATACTTAAAACTTTAGTTAAAAGAATTGTTACTAACAAATTTGCTTTTAAAACAACTATATCTATTTGAAAGAGGGTATAGATCCCTACAACAAAATTTATAAACTAAACAAATTAACTTTTGTTAAAATCAAGTAAATTACTAAGGTTTGGAACAACAAAACTAATGAAATCTGAAACTTAATATAAATCAGATTCAGATGTTCAAAATAAAACAAAGTAAATCAATATAAATAAACTAATATGAAACTAAACAGATTCTGTTTGGTTTGAAAACACTATTTAAAATTATTATTAAATTCTCAAGCTCTACCAAATGATAGCTATGGTCACTAGTGACAAGTAGGAAAAAGAATCATTCAAAAATTCATTTTAGAACTCAGGATATTCAAAAAACAAAATTTAAATCAAATCGGTTCAAATTCAAATTTAAATGTTCAAACATAGTAAAATTTGGTATTCACAGAAACTAGATGAAATTTTTGATCTAATGCAAAAGAAATCAATTAAAAACATTAAGTAATTTAAAATATATAAAGAAAATAAATCAGAACTTTCTCTGTTTTCTAAAACAAAACAGAAAAAAAAAGAAAACTAAACTAACGGTCAGGGGGTGACGTGGCGTTCTCTGGTTGGTCCAGGTGTGCGTGTGCTAGGGAGTTTCGGGAGGACGACCGAGACATAACAGAAAACTGTTCGAGCAATAAACAGATCTAATCGGGACCGTGGGATTTAGATCGAACGGAGGGGGAGAGGGGTGCGGTGCTCACAGTGGGATGGTCGTCGGCGATGGTTCTTCCGGTGAGGCCGAGGAGGTGGGGGCGATGAGGAGGCGTCTCCGGTGGTCCTCCGGCGTCGGGGATGGCTCTGTACGACGCGGGCGAGGACGTCGTCGAGGTAGGTGGCGTCGGAGGGACTCGGGGATGACGGAGTCGACGTGCACGAGCTCAGGTTGTTTCGGGATGGTGGTGGCCGAGGCAAATTCCGGCGAGGGTGGTGGTTACGACGTTCTGATGGGTTTCCGGCGAGGTTGAGGGTACCAGGTGATAGCGGGGACGCTCCGGTGATGTTGGAGAGTAGTGAAGGGGTGTGGGGTGGAGTGTGGCAAGGGGCTCGAGCTCGGGGATCCGGTTGGGTGGTGGAACTCCGGCGAGGGCTCGGGTAGCGTTCCGGCAAGGAGAAAGAGGGGGCTCAGGGTGGAATGAGGAGCGGATGGTGGCTGCTACTTATAGGGGTGGTCAGGACTCGAGGGGAGCGACAGGAGGAGGAGATCATGGGAGAGGAATCTCCGGCATCGGCGGCACGCTCGCGAGGATGGAGACGACCGCGCGGGAGAGGGAATCGGGCGGTGGGACCGGCTTGTCCGTGAGAGAGCGAGAGGGGGTGTTATTAGCGGTGACCGTTACAAAATGAATTCGGTTTTAAAGGCTGTGGGTCAGCCGGTTTTATTATAAACCGTTACCATTTCCTATTTATGATTTTTCTAGAGCCATAAAACTTATTTAAAACATTCGAATGAATTCCAAGTTTAGTCAAATTTTGTATAAAAATTAACAGAATAATAAATTCCATTTAATGGACATTTTTATTCTGGCATTTGAATACTTTGAAAAAAAATATTATTTTCAGAAATTGCCCTTTTGCTTTTAAATCCCTTTGCAAATATTTTTCAGAATAACCCCTGGTTTTTATTATTCAAATAAATCACTAAGAAGTCCCTGGTGTGGAGTGTCATGTTACTCCTCTCAAATTTTTTTTTGTCAGGGGTTTGAATACTTTGAAAATTTTGGATAGGGACCAATATGAACTGGATTTTCAAAATAATCCAGAGGTTTTCAAAAGCTCTTTTAATTCCTTCTTTTAACTTCCAACTCATATTTCATATAATTTGAAGAAGTCATATTATCTTCTCTCATGAAAATCATTGAGTTGCATAAAGTTTTCTGAATTTGAAATATTTTCAAAATGGAAATTCAAATCATTTTGGAATCCCTTTTCATTTCTTTAAATGGAAGAAGTCATGTCATCTTCACTCTAGGGTTTTGTGATGAAATGAATTTGAATTCCTCGTGATCAAAATGCAGATTGAAAGTTTTGGGAAAGTCATTTCATTCCCTCTCAATAAACTTTCAAAAGTGTCAAAAAGTTTCAAATTTCACTCACTTTCAATCACTCAAACAAACAAACAAACAATCATTCTAATAATTATTATAACATTCCAAAGTTTGGGATATTACACGCTCCCGCGGGCCCCCGTGCCCTCCAGCGACGGCTGTGGCCAGGCCGGCGCACGAGCTCGCGGTGAACCGCACCCACGCCTATAAAAGCTCTCCCGGGCTCACCTATGCTCTCCTCTCGCCCCTCCTATATCCCCCGAAGCCCCTGAACCAGCCCCCTCTCTCTCCCATGTGTCCCTCCTCCTCCTACCACCTCTTGACCACCGCTTCGGCTCACTCAAAATCGAGCAACACCGAGCTCTCCTCCCTCCCATTCCTTCTCCAAAAGGGCTCCTTGAAGACTGGTGACCCTCCCCACCTCCTCAAGCTATCGCCAAGATGCCCAAACACCGGAGCCGCGGGTGGCCGACGGCCTCCCCCGCCACCACCCAAAGTCGCGGTCACATCGACCCTCTCCAGTGGTCGTGACCTAACCCAGTGGATGCGCCGCTTCGCGCTGAGCTCTCCCACAGGCGGAGATCTACCGGAGATGGCCGGAGGCGCCGGCTATCGCCGGCCGAGCGCCGACGTGCGCTCTGCCTCCCCTCCTCTACCCCGAGCGGGAGGTAGAGGACGACCATCCCGCCAGCGGGCATGGGGGGCCCGCCTGTAAGCGGCAGCGGTGTCCGAGCCGGCCCCATCTGTCGGGTTAAGTGGAAACAGGATCTGCCTGAGCCGCCTCCCCACGTGAGAAACGTATTCTATCGAATACGCCTTTGGCATGGCACCTGTGTAGGCGTAGCTAAGCTATTGGTCTGGCCTAGTGGCTATTCCTCGCCCAGTGCAAAGCTTAAGACCACCTAGGTAATTCCTTTTTCTTTTTAATTTCCCGAGGCACAAAATAAATCCTAGGATATTCAAATGGACTCCAAATTTGGCGATTCAAATTCCTACAAGCTTCTAAAATCTTGGCCTAACCAAATATGTGCATTGCACATTTTTCCATAAATATTTTCTATTAAATTCAAATTCAAATTTGAACCATGTCAAACTCCACTTTGCAAATTCCTAGGAAATTCATGTTAACTCCAAATGGGGTGATTCAAGATCCTAGGTGTATCTAAATTAATTCACTAAGTGGTGGGCACTTTTACTTACACTTATTTTGCTATGACAATTATTGGTCCATTTATTCATATGTGACCCACTTTGAAAATCCATAGGAAAATTATGCCAACTCCAAATCCAGTGAAACCACTTCCCACATGTTTCTAAAACCATGCCCTATTTGTTGGGTCCATCCACTCGTTTTTACAAAAGAAATCTGTAGAATTCAAGTAGGATCATCATTTCATCTATTCCCACCATTCAAAAATCCCCCTTGACCCTCATACACGGAAACCTCCTTGGTTATTTTCTTATGACCAAAGGCATCCTAGAAAAATAAAACTCCTATTTATAGAGCACTTTTATTTTTCTACTTGTTGTATTGATTATTGTGGTTGTTTACCAACGATAGTTGATGAAGTAGACGAAGTGCTCGGATGGACGAGAAGCGTGCGAAGACCTCGAGGACTTTGCGAAGCCAGGCAAGCAGCCCTTCAACCATAATAAGAAACCATTTTCATTTCATGTCATATAGCACTTTACTTTCGTTACACTTGATCATGTGGAAAAGTGACCACTTCGGTGGGTTGCTTCCGACACTTTTACCATTGACACTTGCATCATGCATGACCCTACCACCTTATGAGGGTTATGCGGGTGGGTGTAGATAGGATGCTAGTAGAAGCTACGCATGTGGGTTCGGGTTTATGCATGGTGATGGAAGAAAATAGATGATTTCAAAGACTTTTCAAAAACTCCGTCGGGTGCCACTAATGCCTGAGGGAGATGATGATTAATTGGGTGACCACTTGAGAAAGAAGTGGTGTGCCGAAACAAGTTGAGGGTGTGTTTTCGAAATTGGAGGGTTTAAGATTTGTTGACCATCTCAACTTTACATGCGCAACCACGATACACCTTATGGGACGGGGCTTTGTTGATTACCTTGGTGGGTTCTGGCAAGGAGCCCACATCACTAGTGGCGGGAGTGGCGTGGTCACCCTCGATACGGGGTCATGCCGGTATGGACGATCATGCGCTGTCTTCACAGGCACCGAGCACACCGTTGGTCCCTGCATGGATGGTACGAGTGATGTACATCATGTGGGCTGGGTACCAATTGAGTTGACTCTTTGTTTTGTATCGCCAGGGGAAAGGCATTGTTCGGGTGCTGTAACATCCCAACTTTGGAATGTTATAATAATTATTAGAATGATTGTTTGTTTGTTTGAGTGATTGAAAGTGAGTGAAATTTGAAACTTTTTGAAACTTTTTAAAACTTTTGAAAGTTTGATGAGAGGGAATGAAATGACTTTCCCAAAACTTTCACTCTGCATTTTGATCACCAGGAATTCAAATTCATTTCATCACAAAACCCCAGAGTGAAGATGACATGACTTCTTCCATTTTAAGAAATGAAACAGGATTTGAAACTGGTTTGACTTCCATTTGAAAATATTTCAATTTCAGAAATCTTTATGCAACTCAATGATTTTCATGAGAGAGGATAATATGACTTCTTCAAATCATATGAAATATGAGTTGGAAGTTTAAATTTTTGAAGTTGAAAATTATTTGACATAATTCTCATATGGAGTTTCACTTTCATTTAAATTCCCTATTTTGAATTTGCAAGCATCCAAACCCCTTGCAAAGATATTTGAGAGGAGTAATATGACACTCCAAAGCCAGGGGGTAATTTGTGAAGCTTTTGAATCATCAAACCCAAAAAGTTATTTGAAAAATATTTGCAAAAGTAAATAAAGCCAATTACGGCATTTTCTGAAAAATGATTTTTTAAAAGTTTTAATTTGGCCAGGGAAAAATGTCCATTAAATGGAATTTATTCTCCTGATAATTTAGGTAGAAAACTTTTTATTTTTAGGAATGTCTTTATTTGTCATTTAATGTTTTTCATTCGGTGGAAAAAAAATAGGAAATCCTTTAAAAGCTATTAAGAGCCGCCGGCCCACTTACCTAAACCCCCTCCCCGCTTTCCTTTCTTACCGGCCAACCGACGCGAGCCTCCCTCCCTCTCTCTCTCTCTCTGGCGTGTGGCCCCACCACCCGACCGAAACGCCGCCGCGGTCGCCTCCCTCCTCCATCCCCTCCCCTAATCTCGCCGGAGCCATCACCGGACCTCCTCCCCTCCTTCCATTTCGGCCGCCCCGACCCCTCCTATAAGAAGCCTGAGCCTCCCTCCCTCCATTCCCCCACTTTCCCCCAAGCCCCGAGCCCCGACCTCGCCGGAATCCTTCGCCGGAGACCTCGGACGCCGCCGCACCATTGCCCTCCTAGCTCTCGTCTCCGACCACCTCGCCACCTCCAGAGCCCACCTACTGCTCCCCCACGGCCGTGCGCACCTCCCCATCCCCTCGCCTTCACTGGAGACCCACCAGAGCCGCCACACCATCGACCTCGCCGGAGTTTGGAGCGCCTCCGAAGCTCAAGGAGCTCCTGCCCGTCGACTCCGTCGCCCCGAGGCCCCTCCGACGCAACCATCGCCATCGCCGTGCTTCCCCGCATCGAACGGAGCCAATGCCGTCGCCGGATAGCCCCTGGAGCCGTCGGCCGCTTTGATCTTGAGCCGCCGCTGTCACCGGAACTTCGCCAGAGCCGTCAAACCCACGGTGAGCCTCTCCACCCTCTCCCCACCGTCCGATCTTAATCAACGGCGTGGATTAGAAGATTTAAAACCCCGAAGCGTTTTCTTTTATGTTTCGGTCGACCGCCCGTAACACCCCACATGCGCACCCCTTTGACCAATCAGGAAGTGCCACGTAGCCCCTTGGCCGATGGAATGTCAGTTTTTCTTTTTCTGATTTGTTTAGAAAACAGAGTAATTCCAAATTTTGTTTTGTTTATATCTTTTAATCTGTTTAGTGTTTTTAGTTGAATCTTTTTGCATTAGCTCAAATTTTTCATATAGTTTCCCCCTGTAGTCTTAGATTTTAAATTTGAACTATTAAATTTGAATTTAATCAAATTTGCTCAAATCACTCAAATCTAAATAACTAGAGTTTAAAAATAGATTTTGATATGAATCTTTTTGCTACTGCTTGGTATTAGTTAGGACTATCTTATTGCTTAGTTTGAGGATTTTTAGGATGATTTTGATTAGTGTTCTAGCTATAAAAAGAATCTGTCTAGTATTATAGTATGGTTTTATTTATTTATTTTTAGTTAGTTTAAATCAGATTTAGTTTTAATTTGATTTAGTAGGTTCTTCTAGTAAACTTTAGTGTTTTACTTACTGTTAATAAAAATATATAAATTTTTTTAATTTATAAAATTTTATTGTAGGGACCTATACCCTTTTTCAAATAGGTATAGTTGATTTCAAGCAAATTAGTTAGTAATAACTCTTTTAACAAAAGTTTTAAGTAATTAGATTGTGTTTACAAATAAACTTTTAGTAAATATTTTCTGTTAAGAAATGTTTTGTTAATGAAAATAGTTTAGTTTTACTCTATTATTATAGGAAACTATATTCTTCATCAATAGGTAATGTTTACAAAACAACTTAGTTTTAGTAGAAATCCTTTTCACAAAAAATTTAGATGATTTAATTCTGTTTTATAATTAATATTTTATTAATTCTTTTCTGTTAACTATTAGTTTGGTTACAAAAATATAGTATTGTTTTAGTAATGGTTTAGCCACCTAAAATTTAGAGTCTATTGCTTTGGTTTGTTATGTTTTGATATGTTGCTCTAGTATTGCTAGTTGGAACACTTATGTTGTTTAGGATGTTGTTTTCATAGTTTTATTTGTTCTTCAAAAGTAATTATTTTTGCTAGTAAAATATTTATTAAAGTCCTTTTGTTATATTTTACTTTGTTTTTGTTTTGTTACTATTTGAAAATAGTTGTTTGTAGGGGAAAACTACCTTAGTTGTGTTTATGAAAACTTTGTTGACTTTAACTTTTGTCTTAAGTATTTCCTTCACCACAATTGTGTTGATGTAGTTTTGTTACTTTGAGTTTTGTCTTAAGTATTTCCTTCATCAACCTTGTTGCTTTTGGTTCTTGTGTTACCTTGTGATTGTTAGAATTGATTGCCAGTATGATTGCTTATATGAATGCAATGTTTGTTATATAGATTTCATCGGAGAGTGACGAATAGTCTATCAAGTTATTTCTGAGAGAGATCTTTCTCTTCATCAATAGTACAGGCAAGTTCACTTTGACCATCTTTTCATACCTATGTTTTATTGCATGTAGTGACATCATTCAACAAATCCCTCCCGTAGTGTTATTGAAATTCTTGTAGTTGAGTAGAATGCATGAGGTAGGAACCCACCACTTGTTACTAAAGCCTCGGGAACGCTAGTTAGTGCAATGCTACGCTAAAGTAGACGGGGTCTGGTATGAGTTTTCGTGAGTGGTGTGAAGGACTCCACGTCAAAACGACGACTTCATGAAGGCTTCTTCAAGACCTGCATATTCAAGACCTCAAGACTTCGAGACTCGAGAAACAAGTTTTTCAATACACACTACTGGGTGAGGGATGGTTGAAACGGTACCCTGGAGAAACCAGTGGATTTTCCTAGGTGTTGCTAGAGATGGCCAGTATTCACGCGGAAAGCCTCACCCAGACTCAAAGGGAAGGATGAATACTTCATGCCCGGAAGCTTACCTGCACAGCCACAAGTCATTATGGGCTCTGGCTTGGTTGGATATCGTGGTGACCCTGGACAGGCGGTGCTACGAGATGTAGAAGAACGGTAGGAAAGGATGGGCACCGATAGAGTCGTAGGGAAACCCTTTGGAAGACCATGTTTTGGTCATCCGTTTCTCAAACATCCTGAAGTGCAAAAAATCAAACGGAGGCGACCAAATCTTGTGGGGAACGTGTGCAACACTCTACAGAGTTAAACCTAATCGATTAGCTGTGTCCCCGGTTACGGACAATTTGAGCTTCTAGACTTGGATCTATCTCTGAACTCTCAACACTGGACTGATAACTAATTGTGGGCAACTTATGATACTTATGGGCATTGAGACACTGGTTGGCGGAACCATGTCATGATAGGTAACTCCATAGTGAAATTCCTGATATTCCTTTGTTGTAGGAAAACAAAATCAGCTTTTATGCAAAAAGTTAGACACAGAGCCACAAAGCCTTTGCATATAGAATAGTCTTTATTCTTCTGTTCTTCTATGGTGATCTTGCCAGTACATTCCATGTACTGACCTACACGGATGCAACGTCTTATGTTGCAGATACTCTTCTACGACGGGTAAGAGTACGATTCAGGGTTACGGTCCGCACTCAACTTGCCGTTGGTGTTATTGGGACCCCACTCCCATTGACTGTATCCGCTGCTATTTTAAGGTATATATCAGTTTTACGTTAATTACATGTGATTGCACTTTGATATATACATTGATGTATTGTGTGTGCCAGCATACTGATCCAGGGATGGCATAGAAAACACAGAGGCTTGACTCGTTTTGAGTCGGGTCGCTACAGGTGCTTACCTTGGGTATGTTATATGCCGTGAGTCATGGATGACACGGAAGTTCCCCGAGTCTTGTGGGTAAAGTGTGACACCTCTGTAGAGTGTAAAACTATTTGAATAGCCGTGTCCATGGTCAAGGACAGTTGGGTGGTGGTGCTTAAGCCACAACCAGATGTTTTCGCAAACTTGGTGTGAGTGTGTGCGGATGACAGAGGATGATACTTGAGACAAGTCTGAAGACTTGATGTGATGAATGAACATGAGATGTTCAAACCTTGCTTATGATGATATCCGTAACTTGTTCATATGGATACCTGCCAACTGTTGATGCATGCTTACCTAATTACTTGATCATGTCATTGCATTAAAAATTAGCTTTCTGCAAATTACGTATTGTGCTATATCATGCATCATTATTACCTTGTTCCACAACTTGGGTAGCTTGCAAGTACATTCGAAGTACTCATTGGCTTGCCATTGGTTATTTTATTAGCCAGGCATGAAAGATCTGGATATGATGAAGATTACCTCGGTGACGAACTTGCGAGCTAGGACGCTTCCCAGTCAGAATGCCTGTAGGGTTGAGGCAGATGGCATGGGTTCACACTATCATTGAAGATTTTCGCTGCAATCGTATGAAGACTTGGACATAAAGGCCATATTTCTGTAAACTAGTATGTAATGGATGTAAGACTCTTGTTATTCAGTTTCTGTGTGTTCGGTAAGAATTGATCTCTGGGATCACTGTGCACGTACATTTGGTGACCACGACTTATGAGTCGGGGTCCCCACATGTTCTTTCCTCTTTCCCCCATTTGTAGGGGGAGGATCCATCTAGGTGTCCAAAATGTCCAAACGTTTATTGCAACGGGTAATCAAAGTATTCAAGCGATTAAGGTTCCTGTTGATATGTTTGAGGGGTTCGTGATATTGTTGTAACTCGACCAAGTGATTATGTAAGTCACCCAATTTGTCTAGAACTTGAACTCCCTCTTGTGAGAAAGCAAACCCCCTTTTTGGTGGAGGAACCCCTCAAATCCCTTCTAAAGCTTCATAGGCGACATTTGTGCCAAGCTCAATAAAAATTCCGTTTGAGGCAAAATCTAGAAGCTCCCTATGATGCAAAGCTAAACCAATGTTAAAATTTCTACGAAAAACTTTCGCATCCCCTTTTAGATTGGAAATACGACAAGATTCCATTAGCCTATACCAAGCATCTTTCAAATATCCCCCTTGTTTTTTGTTTGAAGTAAAGAACTTCAAAATCTGGTGACAAGGGGGACGTGGTGATACTAGACATAGTGATCCAGCAAGAAAGAAGCAACCAAAAGAAGAAGAATAGAGAAGAGAATCTTTTTAGTGTTTTCTAAAAATTGTTTTAGAAGTGGGGGAGAGGAAAAAGAGAGGCAAATGGAAAATAATGTAAATGCAAGAGATGAGTTTGTCATGGGTACTTGGTAGGCTTGATGTGTATCCTCCCCGGCACCCGCGCCAGAAATACTTCTTGCTACCTCTTGAGCTTGCGTTGGTTTTCCCTTGAAGAGGAAAGGGTGATGCGGCGAAGTAGATAAGTATTTTCCTTAGTTGTTGAGAACCAAGGTATCAATCCAGTAGGAGAAACAACCAAGTCACCAATGGATGCACCTACACAAACAATCAAACTCTTGCACCCAACGCTATAAAGGGGTTGTCAATCCCTTCATGGTTATTTGCAAGGATTAGATCTGAAAGATATAGATGTAAACGAGCGCAGAAAGTAAAATATAAATAAATTGCAGCAAGGTATTTTTGGTATGTTTGATTTATAGATCTGGAAGTATATGATGGAAAATAGACCCGAGGGCCATAGGTTTCACTAGAGGCTTCTCTCTTGAAGGCAAATATCATGGTGGGTAAACAAATTACTGTCAAGCAATTGATACAAAAGCAAATAATCATGTAGTTATCCAAGGCAATGATCATGCATATAGGCATTACTTCTGCATCAAGCAGACCAAAACGATTCTACATCTACTACTATTACTCCACACATCGACCGACTCCTGCCTGCATATAGAGTATTAAGTTCATGAAGAAGAGAGTAATGCATTAGGAAATATGACATGATGTAGAGGGATAAACTCAAGCAATATGATGAAAACCCAATCTTGTTACCCTTGATGGCAACAATACAATACGTGCCTTGCTACCCTTACTATGTCACTGGGTGAGGACACCGCAAGATTGAATCCAAAACCAAGCACTTCTCCCATTGCAAGAATTACCAATCTAGTTGGCCAAACCAAACCAATAACTCGAAGAGACTTGCAAGCATATGAAATCATGCAAATAAGAATTCAGAGGAGATTCAAAAAAGATTCATGGATAATCTGAACATAAACTCACAATTCATCGGATCTTGACAAACACACCACAAAAGAGGATTACATCGGATAGACCTCCATGAAGATCATGAAGAACATGGTATTGAAGATCAAAGAGAGAGAAGAAGCCATCTAGATACTAGCTATGGGCCCATAGGTCTGTGGTGGACTACTCACGCATCATCGGAGGGGCAATGGAGTTGATGTAGATGCCCTCCGTGATCGATTCCCCCATCGGCAGATTACCGGAGAAGGCCCCAAGATTGGATCTCTCAGGAACATAGGCTTCCGATGGCGGAAAAGTATTTGCATAGCTCTTTTTGATGTTGGGGGAATATTTAGGTATTTATATACCAAGAATTAGGGTTAGGAGACCTGCCAGGGTGCGACAAGCCTGCTAGGCGCGACCATGGGGGCCCGCGCCTAGCAGGCTTGTGGCGCCCTGGCACCTCCCCTGCCGTGCACTCCAAGCTTGGATGACTTGTTTCCTTCCATAAAAATTCTTTCGAAGATTTTATTCCGTTTGGACTCCGTTTAATATCCCATATCTACAAAACTCAAAAACAAGGAAAAAACAGAAACTGGCACTTGGCTCTAGATTAATAAGTTGGTCTCAAAAATAATATAAATAGCATATTAATGCATATAAAACATCCAAAATAGATAATATAATAGCATGCAATCATGAATAATTATAGATACGTTGGAGACATATCAGGTACTCCCCCGGTGTCAGTGAGTTGCATGTTCTCATGGTCATAGGAACAAATACTTGCCATGCAGAAAACAATAGTAATAAACTCACACGATCATATGATACGTTCATTGTTTGGGTATAGTCCATCACATCATTCTCCTAATGATGTGATCCCGTTATGAAATGACAACTCATGTCTATGGCTAGGAAACCTTAACCATCTTTGATCAACGAGCTAGTTTAGTAGAGGCTTAATAGGGACACTTTGTTGTCTATGTATCCAGACATGTATCTAAGTTTCCAATCAATACAATTATAGCATGGATAATAAACGATTATCATGAACAAGGAAATATGATCATAACTAATTTATTAGTGCCATTAGGGCATATTTCCAACACCAACCTGGGCCGGATCCAATGTGGTGGACGTGCCCGGGCATGTCAGGGCATCCCCATATCCGCCCTAGATTCGGGCCGGATATGAGGAGTGTTGGTTAGTCCAGGCATTTAGGCTGGCTATGCGGCGCTCGGTTGGGTGGCGTTTTTGTGTCTGGACACTAACCGGGCAGCTCGTCCGGGCGTTTGGGGAGGGTATGTGGAGCCCAATTGTAGATGCTTATACTACATAGGTTTTTCTAACATATATATATCTCCAATGCCTGCTGTATTTGTCGACAGAATGGTCTGGGACAGTCTGGAAACACAAATGTATTTCTCTGCGGAATGGTGTGGGCCAGTCTGCAAACACAAATTTGAGAGCTAACCATCCAACCATAACAACATAAATTTTAAAAACAAATTTTTATAAATCGAATAAGTTTCATGCTCAAAACCTCATTCCCTTTTAGGGCCTCTTATATTCATGGGATTTTAAAAACACATGAATAGGAAAAGTATAGGATTGGAGTGCCATGTCCATTTGAACCCTATAGGATTACCATGGAGTGTTTGATGCCACAGGAATTTTAAAGAAATTGTAAAAAGAGGTTGGAGTTGATGTTAGGTTTCCCATGAAATGTAGTAGTAAAAAAGATTCCATAAAAAAATTCTATGGGATCCAATCCAATGAATCAGAGGACCAATGTAGGAAAAAATCCTAAGTATATCAATCCTCCAAAAATCCTATGAAGTTCTTTTGAATCAAAGGAGCCCTAAAAGTATTGTCTTTTGTATTGATAAATGTGATCTTGGATCACTTAACCAAAAATATAGAGTCTTGAAGCTTTGTCAACACATGTCCTTTGCATCATGGGAGGCTTCACTTTCACATCCCATTTCCATACCTAATTGAACTTTTATGAATATATACTAATGAAAACTTTTGCGAGGTCGCCTTCAGGAAGGATAGCAATGCCCGGAACATTGTCGACATCGTGAAAGCCTAAAATCTCCTAGATTGAGGAAAACTTCTAGGCGTCGCCTTTAGGAAGTGTAGAAATCCCCTTTCCGTCCACCTCCATGACCCGGGTGAAAGCCCAAAATCTCCTGGACATTCCAGCAACATTTTATTCCTGAAGATGTCGCCTTAGTCGGTGGAGGTCGTGGTGTGAGCTTCAAAGCGAGTGGTTCATCGATTATCTTCAGTGGTGTTCCCGCTCGACGGCTTGTAGTACACACCTTGCTCTTTGCCGGAGATCATGTGCTACTAAAGGAATTGATATGCTTGGTTGGTCCGCGATACTTGTCATCCTTTGAGGCCACCGTCTAGGCCTCGTTATGCGAGCTTGGGGTGAGTGCTACCTCTTGAGCATGCGTTGGTTTTCCCTTGAAGAGGAAAGGGTGATGCAACAAAGTAGATAAGTATTTCCCTCGGTTTTTGAGAACCAAGGTATCAATCCAGTAGGAGGAACAAGCAAGTCACCAATGGATGCACCTACACAAATAATCAAACTCTTGCACCCAACGCTATAAAGGGGTTGTCAATCCCTTCACGATTATTTGCAAAGATTAGATCCGATAGAGATAAATGTAAAGGAGAACAGAAAGTAAAAGGTAAATAAATTGCAGCAAAGTACTTTTGGTATTTTTGGTTTATAGATTTGAAAGTATATTATGGAAAGTAGACTCGGGGGCCATAGGTTTCACTAGAGGCTTCTCTCTCGAAGGAAAATATCATGGTGGGTAAACAAATTACTATCAAGCAATTGATAGAAAAATGAATAATCATGTAGTTATCCAAGGAAATGATCATGCATATAGGCATCACGTCCGTATCAAGTAGACCGAAACAATTCTGCATCTACTACTATTACTCCACACATCGACCGACTCCTGCATGCATCTAGAGTATTAAGTTCATGAACAACAGACTAACGCATTAAGAAAGATGACATGATGTATAGGGATAAACTCAAGCAATATGAGGAAAACCCCATCTTGTTACCCTTGATGGCAACAATACAATGCGTGCCTTGCTACCCCTACTATGTCACTGGGTGAGGACACTGCAAGATTGAACCCAAAACCAAGTACTTCTCCCATTGTAAGAATTACCAATCTAGTTGGCCAAACCAAACCAATAACTCGAAGAGACTTAGAAGGATATGAAATCATGCATATAAGAATTCAGAGGAGATTCAAATAATATTCATGGATAATCTGAACATAAACTCACAATTCATCGGATCTTGACAAACACACCACAAAAGAGGATTACATCAGACAAATCTCCATGAAGATCATGAAGAACATGGTATTGAAGATCAAAGAGAGAGAGAAGAAGCCATCAAGATACTAGATATGGACCCAAAGGTCCGTGGTGGACTACTCACGCATCATCGGAGGGGCAATGGAGTTGATGTAGATGCCTTTTGTCGTGGTTTTGTCACGGCAGATGTTCGAAGACTTAGGTTCGAGGCCATCGCTAAGGTGGTGGACTCGAAGGGGTTGGTCGAGATGAGGGGCACGAGTTTACCTAGGTTCGGCCCCTCAAGAAGAGGTAAAAGCCTACGTCTTGCTTGTGTTGTATTGATTGGAGTATAGATTACAAGGGATGGAATCGCTTGACCTAGTTCTCGATTGATTGGTTTCTTGTCTAAGCCGCCCCGAGGTATCGCCTTTATATAAGAGGCCGAGGCCCTGGGTTGCACGAGTCCTACACCGACTCTTACAATGTAGTCAATCCTGTCTCTAAGTCGCCTTGCCATCTTGGGCAAATCGTCTCCGAGCGGCTTAATCGCCCGGGTCTTCATACCATCTTCTGTCTGGGCCTTCGTCTCGACCCATCTTGGTAAATCTCCGTATAGCCAGGCCTACGCCTTTCGGCCCACCTCACTGGTCTTGATTATGAGCTGCCAGGTATGACCCGGCCCCTCCTAGGAGGGTCTTACCATGGGGTTATATCCCCAACATTAGGCCCCAGGTTGATTTGAGCCTGCTCATGTCAATCTTCAAACTCACTTGGCAGCGAGTCTCACACTTCATCGCCTGAAAAGAAAATACATAACCCACCGTGACGTCGTATCGAATATGCCAAAAAAGATTTTGCGACGTCTGCAACGGATATTTCATTAAAACGGCCAGGCCAAAAATTGAGGCGTCCGTCTTGGTCGGTTAGTTTTTGCTGCCTTGATTCCCATGCCCGTTTGGCCTTCTAGTCTCTTAAATAGGACCGCGAGGGGTCCTCTCATTAGCCTCCGCCACCTCCACTTCTTCTTCTTCCTCTCGACGCCATCGCCACCGAGCTCTGGCACGCTGGTGAAGCTCCGTCGCCGTCATCAACCCAGGCTGTTGCATCAACTTGAACGGACCAGATTTTCGCTTGTGTCCGCCGCGTCCCTTCTGGTATGTCCTTCTTCCCCCCTTAGATCCATTGCTAAATATCTCAAACACTGTCGAGTTCATCAGCCCATTAGTGTGCAAGCTTTTCTCGTAATGCCAACCGACGAGTAACTCCTAGATCTTGCAATGTTTGTCTTCCTACTGCGGTAGGTCGTGTAGAATCACCAACAGTCGAGCATAGATCTGTAGTTGTTTCCCCTTCCTGCATTTAAACTTGTTTGTTCTTCCTCAGTTCCTCGCTAGGGTTAAAATAAACCTGATTTTTTTCCTTTGCTCGTAGATCTTGCAGCTTCCGTTTATCTTGCAAAACCTGTTTATAGGTCCTTAGCGATTTTTTGCATCATGGCTTTGTCCACCTTAACCCGCCGCCAAACTTCCAGCTCTTCCAATAAACTGTACCGGCGGCTTAGCATCATAGTGCTTAAATTCATCAGCCGTCCTAGTTATCTGTCACTTCCTAACCCGCCGCATATCGCTACCTTTCACAGCCTTAACCCGCCATCATATCTCGGGCGTCTTCTTCTTGCAATTGGGTCGGCTCTGCGGTCTCCGAAGAATTCCTGCAAGATTTCGTAGACGCGGGAACTTTGCCGGCTCAGAGTATTATTCATTGGCGGGTTCCGGGTCAAGAGAAGAACCCCATCCACCAAGAGGGTGAAATTTTCATCTTTGCTGACCATCCTGCGCGCGGTTTCAGCCCGCCCGGGTCTAAATTTTTCGAGACGTCCTCCATTTCTTCAAGCTGCATCCTCAGGACATTGCACCCAACTCTGTCTCCAATTTATGCAACTTCCAAGTCCTTTGCGAGGTTTACTTACAAGAAGAGCCTTCCGTGGATCTCTTCCGTGACTTCTTTTATGTCAACCGCCAAACGAAAGTGGCGGCTGGCCCAAGCTTAGAACTCGGCGGAGTCTCCATTCAAAGGAGACGGAATATGGCTTTTCCAGCTATTCGAATGCCAAGTCACCCCAAGGATTGGAATAGAAATTGGTTTTATTGCACAGACTTCTCTAGAGGGAGAGCATCCACTGTCGGGTTGCCGTCCTACCTGGCTCTGCACCACGACTGAACTTCCAGACCGAATGTCAACCTCAGCACGAGCGAAGTTTGCTCCAGCCTTTGCCAAGATTAGAGCCCTCCTGGCAAACGGTCTGATAGGAATCGATTTAACCCGCTGTTGGATCTCCTGGAAGGTCATCCATTGAGCCGGCGGGACCGTCTTATGTGTGAATATACGGGCGACTCAAATGACCCTCTCTGCTTCAATCATACCACTCTGACCGAATAGAACATTGTTTCTGCCATCAAGGGACTTTGCCATGAGACCCCAGAAGTTTGCCGTACTGTCGGGTTACAGCCCTTCTGTGCCGCAAATCCGGCCCCAAATGTAAGGACGGCTTTCAAATTTCTTTTACCTCCATGTTAATTGTATATATATATAGCAGCCTTTCACCTTTTTCGGTGACTCTTGCTTTCAGGCTAACTCCGGCTTCTGGAAGAAAAAAATATACTCCTCCCACGAAGAAGAAAACTCAAGTGAAAGCCGGCGGTCGTAAGAAGAAGACTGTTGTTCAAGAGCAGCCTGAGGTTGATGAATCATAGGTAGAACTTGACTCTCTTGGCTGTCTCTTCATGCGCCTTATTGACAATAATTATTCACACGAGGAATCGGAGACAAGCCATGCCAACGCTCTTGAGGTAACCTACATTTCATTCGACTCCAAACACCTTCCCCCAAAGAAGATACGGTAGATCGTCCAAAAAGTCTCATTTTCTCATCCGCTTGCTCATTTAGACCCCGGTTTTCTTTTGAAAAAGCAACAGCACACCTCCCGGCACCAAACCCGGAGCGCCGGCTCTAAAGATCTTGTGGCCGGGTTATCCAATTGTCCGGCTGAGCGGAAGCGGCCGGCTGAGGTATTCATTTAACTAAGTGCAACTTTGTCAACCTTGCATCATAACCTTACTCTGTTTTATATTGCCTTAACTGCCTTCAGGAAACACCCCCATCGTTAGGCAACTCTACAGCGACTAAGCTACCGCCTCTAAAGATCAACCCGGAGTACGTGCTTTTGTGTCTGCATCATATCCCTTTACCAACCTTGACCTTTATGTAACAATCTTCTGGGTTTTCCAGGGCTCAAGCAAAATGAAGGAAGATTGGCGGGTCTACTTCTGCCCCCACTGCCCAAGAGCCGGAAACTACTAAGCCGGACTCTCCTGTAGCTCACAGTGAGCTCTCTGAAGCTATGAAGAATGCACCTGAAGATACTGATCGGTCTTCTGAGCTGGTGGCCAATGAGATGGCAACTAATAGTCCTCCAAGGGCCAATTCTAAGCCGCCCAGCCCTTCAACAACCGTCGAAGATCCAGTTCTTCCGGACATCATCATTATTGGGACTGGCTTTCAATCTCCCAAGCCCCATGTACTGACAAAGCACACCGACAAGGCTGAAGCTTCTTCGCCTGACAAACTGGACTTTGAATTCCCCGTGCCGGAGAAGTTAACTACAGATGAATTACATGCTAGTTATCTAAACCACCTCTCCACAAGCCGGAACATGGAACTCAAACTTGTCGGCTTGATGAAGAAAAAATATGAGGTACTCCTGCTTTTCCCTTATACTCTTATGTAGCCCCCAAGAGCTGGTTTTGTATTGCAAATGGTAAATCGGGTCTTGCAAACCTTGTCATAACTGGAATAGCTTAGCCAGTAGCCCCCAAGTATCGGCTTAATATGTACATATTAAGCCGGTACTCAGTTTTTGACTAGTTGATCAATGGTAGCCCCCAAGTCTGGGTTAGTATAGAAATAATGAGCCGGAACTTCACTGTAAGCATGGAAAGCATCGATGTAGCCCCCAACTGCCGGCTTAACTTTGGGAAGATGAGACGGAACTTACTTGAACGAAGAGCCGTATGTAGCCCCCAAGTGCTGGCTTAACTTATGAAGATGAGCCAGAACTGCATTGTAGACTTGGAGGGCAAAGATACATTAGCCCCCAAGTATCGAGTATATTGCTTGCAACCTGCTTGAGACTTGCATTATATTTCCTTAGCCGATCATCCGCTAATAGTTTAACCTAGCGACTTACTCCTCCTTGCAACTTTGTTTTTGTATGTCACAGGAAGCTTTGAGCAAGGCTGAGTTTGATTTGACCGACCTAAAGGATAATCTTGCGTCCTAGCAAACCGCCCGGGGTGAAGCGGAGGAGAGATATCGGATTGCTGGGGCAGAACTTGCAAAGGTTCAATCTGACTTTGATGCCTTCAAGGAGACCGCTAAAGCGGATCAAGACGCCCTGGCAAAGCATGCAGATGATGCTAATCAGTGGCTCAAGGTTGTGTCAGATGAGTTGTAGACCCTTAAGCGCCACATCTCGAGGATGACTGATGCCATATTTGGTAAGTACTGAAAACTCAGCAATTTTACTTGTTGAAAAACATACGCAGGCAACTTATAATGCTAAACTTGTCTTTGCAAGTCCAAGAACCCGCCAACTCGCCTCAGACAGCCTATTGCAGCTGAAAGCTATATACACCTTGTCAGAGCAGTTGTACTGCGGGACCCTTTGTACTATCAGAGCCATGCTGAATAAAGAGAGCATCCGCAAGTTCATGAAGGGAGTAATAAAACTCTTATCAACTCTGCCCAAGAAAATCGAAGAGCTCAAGCGATCAGCCACCCGGAAGGGAGCAATTGATGTAGTAAGCCGGGCTTTGGCCTTTGCCGCGGAGTTGTCTGGTGAAGAGATGATGGATGGCTTTCCATCCAAAAAAGATGACGGCTCAGAGTTCACAGAAGCTGACTATGCCCGTTCTATGAAAGCCCCCAGAATACTTGCATCGGTACTAGCGGATGAAGTTGATCTGTCAACGTACCAGGCGGCTTACAACGCTGATAACAAACGAGTGCGTTACCCAACCTTTGAAGCTAGAGACTTAACTCCTGCACACCGTAAGCACCTCTTTGCCCCTGAAAATGACCCATCTCCCCTCTTTGATGAGGCTCCGTTTGAAGCATTAACAAACTGCAACTAGGACGTGGACCATCTTCAGATCGAGGAGGTCGAAGACCCGCCGCAGGATGACCCGCCATCAAGCTGAACAAGTTGATCCTGCAGTGGGATAACCCGGCTCCTTGACCTGCCGAAATTTAAGCAGTGTACAAAAACTTTAAGTCTTGCTTTTTGGGCTCTGTGGAGAGCTTTGTAATAGGCTTAGAAAAACCTTGATTGTCTGAACCGTGCCATCGTGCACGTAGGAAACCGCACAACTTAATATATCTTTATCTGCCTTGTATTTCACTCATGTCAGATTTCATGGCGGCTTATCTTAAGAGACAAAACCTACGAAAACAAACAGCAGAATATGTTCTGCATTGCTGTGAGGGCGTCTTGATAAAGCACAACCCGAAGATGTTAAATTGTTCCTGACCTTGTTTTTTGATAACTCATATGCCGGTTCTTCTGGATGGACTCGCTACTAGAACTGTTTAACAGCACAAGGTCTCTATCGAGAGTGACCGTCAATTTCTTTGAACGGCTTAGGGTCTCTAGGCAAGATTAAATGATAAGAGTGCAACGAACCAGAAAGAGACGCAACAGGGCATGAGTACCCTGATGGCCCATAAACTGGCTCTCACATGACACAAATCCGTCGTTTGAACCTTAAATAGTGCAGGGTCTTTAAAAGAGTAACTGTTTAAGAGTACGAAATGGGCCACATAACGGAGAGCAGATGGGTGAGTTTGTACCTGCTTTCCGTAAGCCGGCCCTCATGTGACAAGAGCCGTCGGTTTAACCTTGACCAGTACAGGGTCTCTAGCGAGAATGGCTGCCAAATATGTTTGAACAGCTCAGGGTCTCTAATCGAGATTAACTGGCAAGAGTTCGGCGGGTCACATAGTGGAGCAGCAGTAACATACAGGCAGGTTTAACTCAAACTTGTGATGGCTAAAGAGCCGATCAAGAGGGTGTGTAAGCTAAACCCGGTGGGTTGGAAGCCCCCAAATGACCTTGTTGATGGAGTCAACTTTTGAGTATATAACCCGCCTTACTGTGGCTGAAGAGCCAATCAAAAGGGTGTGTAAGCTAAACCCAGTGGGTTAGAAGCCCCTAGATGACCTTGTTGACAGAGTCAACTTTTGGGTATATAACCCACCTTACTGTGGCTGAAGAGCCGATCAAAAGGGTGTGTAAGCGGAACCCGGTGGGTTGGAAGACCCCAGATGACCTTGTTGATGAAGACAACTTTTGCACAAGCTAAGATACGTGAAAGGGCAGAGGCCCCGGCTTGCAAGGATGCCAATCTTATATATATATATATATATATATATATATATATATATATATATATATATATAGAAACTCTATTCATCACCCTGGGTGTAGAATAGGTTATTCTTCACCCGAGATAATATTACGATCAGTTCATAAAAAAATTAAATTTGGAATATAAATACTTACATTTATATTGAATCACTATGTAAATGTTGCCATAAGAAAATAAAATTATAGGCCACAAGACAAAAAAATTGAAATTACTGTATATTTTACACTATTTTCGAGTTTACAATTTTACATGACATAAAATATTTTTACGGTGATTATATATTTTCTTACGGTCTCTTTTTAAGTTTGAAATAAGATAAAAATTACGGAACGTAAAATTATGGTGCATTCGTGTTAAAATAGAGGGGGGGGGGGTGAAGAATAACTATTCCTCATCCAGGGTGACGAATAGCACGACCCTATGTGTGTGTGTGTGTGTGATATGTACAATGACGGTGTACAATGGCGAGTGTTGATGACTCAAGTATAGTAAGGCCGCAGATGAGCTATATTCCACGGCCGGCGGGTCTCCTGCCCAGAAGTGCTTGACTCGTCCCGTATATCAATGAGATAATATGACCCATTGTTGAGATTTCTGCTGACCACGAAAGGTCCTTCCCATGGGGGATATAACTTGTCGGCATCCGTCTGATCTTGAATCAAACGCAACACCAAGTCGCCTTCTTGAAACGTCCGGGTCTTAACCCTGCGGCTATGGTAGTGACATAGGTCTTGTTGATAAATTGCCGATCGAGCCACCGATCACGCTCTTCATCCAAAGCATCCAATGCGTCTTGACGCGCTGTCTCATTATCCGCCTCAACGTAAGCCGCCACCCGTGGCGAGTCATGACGTATATCGCTTGGTAACACGGCTTCTGCGCCATAAACCATGAAGAAAGGCGTATAGCCTGTTGATCTGTTAGGAGTAGTTCTGATGCTCCATAATACTAATGGCAACTCCTCTACCCAACAACTCGGCGTTCATTGTAAAGGAACCATAAGCCTGGGTTTGATGCCTCTCAAGATTTCCTGGTTAGCATGCTCTGCCTGACCATTGGATTATGGATGAGCAACCATAGAAACGTCAAGTCGGATGTGCTCACTTTCGCAGAACATTTGCATAGCCCCCTTGGATAGATTCGTACCATTATCTGTGATGATACTATGAGGGTAACCAAAGCGGTAGATTAGCTTTCTGACAAACTGAACCGCCATAGCCGCGTCACACTTGCTGACCGGCTCAGCCTCCACCCACTTGGTAAACTTGTCCACTGCCACCAAGAGGTGGGTCTTCTTGTCCTTGCATCTCTTCAAGGGCCCGACCATATCAAGCCCCCAAACTGCAAATGGCCAGGTGACTGGAATCATTCGCAATTCCTGACCCGGCACATGAGCACGCCAGCCGAACTTCTGACATCCATCGCACTTGAGAACCAAGTCTTGTGCATCCTTACGAGCCGTCAGCCAGAAGAAACCATGTCGAAAAGCCTTGGCCACCAGAGATTTGGAGCCGGCGTGGTGACCACAATCGCCAGCATGAATCTCATTCAAGATTTCCTTACCTTCTTTAGGTGAAACACAACATTGAAAAACGCCGGTAATACTGCACTTATGTAGCTCACCATTGATAATTGTCATAGACTTAGATTGCCTGATGATCTGTCTTGCCAAGGTCTCATCCTCAGGTAACTCACCGCGAGGCAAGTACGTTAGGTAAGGTAGCATCCAGTCAGGATAGCATGCAGAGCCGCCACCAGCTGCCCCTCCGGGTTAGGTATAGCCAAGTCTTCTTTTGAAGGTAGCTTGACTGACGGGTGATGTAACACGTCCAAGAAAACGTTAGGTGGCACCGGCTTTCGCTGGGAGTCCAACCTTGATAATGCATCAGCCGCCTCATTTTTGCAAGGATCAATATGATCCACCTGATAACCCTTGAAGTGACCAGCGATGATATCTACCGCCTGACGATAAGCCGCCATCCACGGGTCCTTGGAATCCCACGTGCCTGAAACTTGCTAGGCCACGAGATCTGAGTCGCCGAGACATCGAACCCGGCTCAGGTTCATCTCCTTAGACACTCGTAGGCCATGAAGTAAAGCTTCATACTCAACTACATTGTTAGTACAAGGAAACATCAACCTTAGCACATAACAGAACTTGTCACCTTTAGGGGAGGTTAAAACAACCCTAGCCCCTGATCCTTCCAGCTGTCTGGATCCGTCAAAGTGAATCGTCCAGTACGTGTTGTTCGGCTTCTCCTCGGGCGCCTGACACTCTGTCCAGTCATTTATAAAATCCACCAAGGCTTGAGACTTGACCGCCATGCGAGACATGTATTTCAAATTAAGAGGTCCAAGCTCAAATGCCCACTTAGCAATCCTGCCGGTGGCTTCTCTATTTTGAATTATGTCTCCCAACGGGGCAGAGCTAACCACTGTGACCTGGTGTCCCAAGAAGTAATGCTTCAGCTTACGATTTGCCATGAACACCCCATATATCAGCTTTTGCCAATGTGGGTACCTCTGCTTGGACTCTATTAAGACTTCGCTGATGTAGTAAACCGGCCTCTGAACTGGATATTCTTTCCCTGCCACCTTACGCTCAACAACAATCACGGCGCTAACCGCCCTGTTATTAGACGCCACGTATAGGAGCAAAGGTTCCTTCTCATCCGGAGCGGCCAAGACCGCGGCTCAGTGAGTTGCTTCTTGAGTGCCTCAAACGCTTCACCCGCCGCCTTACTCCAGACAAAGTTGTATGTCTTCTTCATCATCTAGTATAAACGAATAGCCTTCTCACCCAGGCGGCTTATGAACTGGCTTAACGCAGCGATTCGACCTGCCAGGCGCTGAACATCATTGATGCATGCCGGCTCAGACAGGGAAGTAATAGCCTTTATTTTGTCCGGATTAGCCTTAATTCCACGTTCAGAGACCAGAAAACCCAAGAGCATGCCTGCAAGGACTCCAAAAACACACTTGGCCGGGTTAAGCATCATCTTGCAGACCCATAAGTTATTGAAAGTTTCCTTCAGGTCGTCAAGTAGAGTCTCCTTCTTACTTGACTTGACCACAATATCATCCACATATGCATGGACATTGCGTCAAATCTGACTGTGAAGACAGTTTTGCATTTAACGCTGGTAAGTCGCATGGGCACTCTTGATCCCAAAAGGCATAGACACACAACGGAAAGCACCAAAAGGCGTGATGAAAGTAGTCTTCTCTTGGTCCTTGACTGCCATCTTGATCTGGTGATAATCGGAATAAGCGTCCAGGAAGCATAGGCTCTCACAACCCGCCGTTGCATCAATAATCTGGTCGATACGGGGGAGAGCAAACGGGTCAATTAGACAGGCCTTGTTAAGATCCGTGTAATCCACACACATACGCCACGTGTCGTTCTTCTTAAGCACTAGCACCGGGTTAGCAAGCCACTCTAGGTGAAACACTTCAACAATGAACCCTACTGCCACAAGCCGGGCCACCTCTTCCCCAATAGCCTTGCGCCTTTCTTCATTGAACCGCCGAAGGAACTGTTTAACTGGCTTAAACTTAGGATCCACATTAAGATGGTGCTCAGCAAACTCCCTCGGTACACCCGGCATGTTAGAAGGCTTCCATGCGAAGATGTCCTGATTCTCACGGATGAATTCGATGAGCACACTTTCCTATTTGGGATCCATATTGGCCCCAATAGTCATAAGGCTTCCATGTGAAGATGTCCTGATTCTCACGAATGAATTCGATGAGCGCACCTTCCTATTTGGGATCCATATCGCCCCCAATAGTGAACTGTTGTAATGAGTCGCCCGAAGTGAAATCCACCAGTTTGGTATCATCCGCCAAAGACTTGAGGGCCGGTTCACATTCCGTGCTGGGCTTTTTGAGTGGGGTCATATCCTTGATACGTCTCCAACGTATCTATAATTTGTGAAGTAGTCATGCTGTTATTTTACCATTCTTGGATGTTTTACAATCATTTTATAGCATCTTTATATCATTTTTTGGACTAACCTATTGACCCAGTGCCTAGTGGCAGTTGCTGTTTTTTGCTTGTTTCTTACATCGCAGGAAATCAATATCAAACGGAGTCCAAACACAATGAAACTTTTTGGAGATTTTTCTTTGGACCAAAAGGAACCCAATGGGCCAGAGCGGCACCTGGGGGGTGCCCCGAGGGGGCACAACCCACCAGGGCCTGGCCCCTGGCGTGCCCAGGTGGGTTGTGCCCACCTCGGTGGCCTCCCGCACCCCCTCTTTGTACTACAAATTCCCAAATATTCCGAAACCCTTTGGGGTAGCCCTAGATCATAAGTTCCTCCTCCGCAAGGCTCTGTAGCCACAAGAAACCAATCTAGACCCCATTCTGGCACCCTGACGGATGGGGGAATCATCACCGGTGGCCATCTTCATCATCCCGGCGGCCACCACAATGAGGAGGGAGTAGTCCACCCATGGGGATGAGGGTTTGTACCAATAGCTATGTGTTTAATCTCTCTCTCTCATGTTTTTGAGATGTCATGATCTTGATGTATCGCGGGCTTTGTTAATATAGTCGGATCCCTCTATACTCTTGTTGTGATGAATTGAATCTTTACCCTTTGAAGTTTTGTCTTGTCGGATTGAAAATTCAGATTTGAGAACACATGATGTATGCCTTGCAGTATGAATACTTGAGGTGAAAATGAGGTATCATATTGATTCACTTGATATATGTTATGGCACTCACCTTGCGGATTCTCAAGGTGACGTTGGGGTAATCTATGCATAGGGGTTTATGCACGTTTTTATTATATTTTCTCTGATAGGAAATTTGGGGTCCCTTTGTAGTTCTTTGTGTGGATTGAGTATTATGAATATGAATTTTCTTTGGTTTTATTTTAGTATGATCTCTTGATTTGATCAATCAAAAAGAATAGATTGCGTTATTTTAGTACGAACTCTAGGATAGATCGAACGAAAAGAATAGCTTTTGTTCCCTACAAACAATTTCTATCTTTTGTGCTCCACTAATAGGAACTCGGGAGTGATTCTTTATTGCACTTTGAGGGATAATCATATGATCCAACTATGTTAGCACTGTTGAGAAATTGCACTAGCGAAAGTACGGACCCTAGGCCTTTTTTTGCCCGTTTACTATTTGCTACCTTGCTGCTTTTATTTATTCAGATTATAAAAATATATTTATACCATCCATATTACACTTTTATCACCATGTCTTTGCTGAACTAGTGCACCTATACAATTTGCCATTGTATTGGGTGTGTTGGGGACACAAGAGATTTCTTGTATTTGGTTGTAGGGTCGTTTGAGAGAGACCATCTTCATCCTACACCTCTCATAGATTGATAAACCTTAGGTCATCCACTTGAGGGAAAATTTCTACTGTCCTACAAAACTCTGTGGTTGGAGGCCCAACACGTGTCTACAACAATAAAGTTGCATGGTAGACATCAAGCTTTTTTCTGGCGCCGTTGCCAGGGAGCTGAGTGAATGAAGGTATATCTATAGATCTTGCAATCGAATCTTTTAGTTTCTTGTTTTATCACTAGTTTGGTTTATTAAAGAAAACTACAAAAAATGGAATTGAGGTTGCATCATATTATTGATCATCTTTATAATATCTTTCTTGAAAATAATGGTCCGGAAAATTGTGCTCAATTGTTAGAAGAAGAAGTTAATTAAATGTTTGGCACACAATATTTGAATGATGAGCATGATTGCAATGTTGTTAGTATGAATTCTTTGATTATCCAAAATGTTAATGATGATTGCACAAGTCATGACAAAAATGTTTCTTATAAGCATGTCTATTTTTGCGGAGTGAATTGGGAGTGCAAACGCACACCAAAAAGGGAAGATAGATTTTGTAAGAAGCATAAATATTTAGAAACGAAAAAGTTGCAAGAGAGGCTAGATGATTGTGCTGAAAGATGTAATTTCTTTCGCCATCCTTGTGAACTTTGCAATGAACGTGGTCATTTAAATCTCCAATGCAAATTATTTCATGATCAAATCGTGTCATAAAATTGTGACAACTTGATTACCCTTGAGCATCATAAATAGCTTAGTCTTCTTTCGGGGTATGAAGAAATGAAACGTATAACTAAGGGTTTTCCAAATCCCGAGAGATTTCTTAATTTTGATCTATAGGAAATTTATTTGTTTTGTGCGGTAAATTGCATTGAGAATCCTTATATTGCCAACTATCTAAAGACAAGAAAACAAATAGAATATTAAGAGAGTAATAATGAAAGGTAAAATATTTCCCAATACCCTCCTAGTGTTTATTATGATGAATCAGGTAACGAGGAGGAGCTTCATATCCAATCAATATCTTTAACAAGAAGCTTGAAAAATTTAATTAGACCCACACATGATGTGGTGAAGAAGAAAATAAGAAAGAATAGAGGTAAAAATGTATCTCTCCCAAATAATGTTGCTCCTATCGCCATTGTGCCTCATGAAAGTGAATCAAATATGTTGATGGAGGATGATGATATTGAGTATGATTTTGTGATACCTACTACTTATTATAATGCTTATTATTGGGAAGGCAATGATGTCCCTTATGATCTTGAGAATCTTTTTAGCACTTGCTTGGAAGAATATGATAATAATGTTTGTTATACTATTGGTGCCATTCATGCTATTGATAAGAATGATTGTGATGGTATGCAAAAACAAGCTTGGGGATGCTATGTTTAATGAGTATGATATGTTTGAAGATTTATTTGCTGGAAATAATTCTTTTCCTAAGAGAGGGGATGATTTTCTTAATTAATATGATCCTTTGATTCCTTCTACTTTCGATAAGACAAATTATTATGATGATAGCATGCCTCCTATTTATGAGTATTACATTGATGAAAGTGGGTTTGGAAGAGTGTCAACTCTAGGTAGTAGTGACCCAACTATTTTGGAGGCTGTTTAATCTTATTAAAATATTGATGAAAGTGTATTTGGAGAGGTCATGACTTTATTTAGTGATACATCCACTATTTTGGAAGAGGTTTCAATTGACTATGTCAATAACGTTGCTATCTATGATGATTATTATGATGACATGTATGCCATAAAGAGTAATAAATTTTCTATGCTTTTGCATCATGAAAAGAGTGTTGTATGCGATAGTTATATTGTTGAATCCATTCATGATGCCTCTGAAAATTATTATGAGAGAGCAACTTATTCTCTTACATATCTCAATAATATCAAGTTTCTTCTCTATGTGTTGATTGTTTTGAAGTTGTACTTGTTTTGCCTTCCTATGCTATGTTTTCATGGGTAGCTTGATCACAAAATCCCTATTCATAGGAAGTGACTTAAACTTAAATGTGCTTGACATGTTTTTCATGATGCTCTCTTCATGTTTCAATTCTTTTCTTTTATGCGAGCATCATTGAAATCATCATGCCTAGCTAAAAGGCATTAAAGAAAAGCGCTTGTTGGGAGACAACCCAACACTTTTACTTTATTTTTTGTGTGTTCACGTGATTAAGATATTGTATTAATCATGTTTTGTGTCTTTTATTTCAATAAATTGCCAATTAAATCCTTTGGGATAGTGTGGATACTTGCTTGTTTGATTCTGTGCACAAACAGAGAGTTTTGCGTCCAGTATATGAATTATCTGATTTTACTGGAGCGTCAAAAATTCTGAAATTTCTACACAAACTTTACATGAAAATTACATGAGTTTTCCTAATTTTTAAGAATTTTTAGAGTTAGGGAAGTTTGTTGATCATTCAGATCTTTACATACTGTTCTGTTTTTGACAGATTTTGTTTTGCATGCATAGTTTGCTTGTTTCAAGTGTTCCTATAGCTTATATTGAGTAATATAAGTTGTGGGAATGATGTAATACAGTAGTTATCATGTGTTAACAATTATGAATCTTTTCTTGACATTACCTAAGTGAATGATCTATATTTACTACACTAACCCATCTCACGAAGTTCCGTTAAGTTTTGTGTGATTGAAGTTTTCAAGTTTTAGGTGAGGCACCGATATGAGGAGAATATGGAGTGACAAGAACCTAATATTAAGGATTCCAAAGGCACCCCCAAGGTAATATACAAGTAATACTCAAGCGCCTAAGCTTGGGGATGCCCCGGAAGACAGCCCCTCCTTCGTCTTCAACACTATCGGTATATCTTACTTGGAGCTATATTTTTAGTCGTCACACAATATGTGCTCATCTTGGATTGTCATTATATTTTTTTATTTTCTGTTAGGTGTTATTTATATTCTATTTTTTAATAAAAAGTTCCAAGACTTTCCTTAGGATGATTGCATTGCATGTTTTGATGAGTGTTGTGTAAAAACAGAAACTTTGGCTGTCGTGTTTGAATTTTCATATTTTACTGGAACATGGAAAGTTTGTGAAATTTTTACACAGTATGTTCATATAAAGTTTATAGAATTTAATAAATATTCATAATTTTTTGAGTTACATAAGTACACTGTTTTCATAAATTGCTACAGACTGTTCTGTTTAGACAGATTTCTATCATAGTTTCGTTATCTACTTATCCTATAGTTTCCATAGCCTATATTGGTAGATATGAATTGTGGAAATGATAGTATACAGTACCTAATGTTTGAAAGTTATTATGCAACTTGTATTGTCAGTACATAAAGAGTTGATTTATTATTATGTGTACTAACCTATCTCACGAGTTCTTTTTGAGTTTTGTGTGGATGAGGTTTTCAGTATTAGGTAAATTGTGATATGAAAGGAATTAAGGAGACACAAAAGATCAAGCTTGGGGATGCCCAAGGCATCCCAAGATAATATTTCAAGAAGTATCAAGCATCTAGGCTTGGGGATGCCCCGGTAGGCATGCCACCTTTCTTCATCAACAATTATCGGTTAGTATCAGTTGATCCTAGGTTTTTGCTTCTTCACATGATGTCTGCTATTCTTGAAATGTTATTTTGTTTTGTTTTCCTTTATTTTTTAATAAAATAATTAGATCTTAAATTTTTTAAATAAAATGGCTCCCTCAAGTAATTGCCATGGAGGCTAATTAAGCGGCATTCACATCCCGTCAACGAAGCTCTTTTCTATGTCATTTACTCTTGTGCTTCACTTATATCCTATGAGTAAATTGTTGAATAAATTGAATGTCATGAAGTTGAAAACATATCATTCCTAGTGGTAGCTTAACATTGGGTTTAGAAAGTGAAATCTTTTGAGGCTTGACAATCACAATATTGGCCATACAAGCAATTCACGAATAGTTAGTATAAGGAAGAGAACTTTCACATGCAAATACACTGTCCTGGAAATCTTTTGTGATTGTGAGCCCCTGTGAAAATATTATATGCCAAAATTGTTGACGTTGGACAAGGAAGACAATGTAATGATTTATGTTTGTTCATATTCACATAGAAGTTATATTGTCACAGATCCTTCAACATGTGGTGCTTGCCCCCCATATTTGCTAGCAAAAAATTTCGCACCAAGTAGAGATACTACTTGTGCATCTAAAAACCCTTAAACCCAAACCTTATTTTCAATAGTCCACCATACCTACCTAAGGATTGAGCAAGATCCTTCAAGTAAGTTGTCGTCAGTGCAATAAGGCAATAAAAATTGCTTCTAAAAGTGTTAGATCATTTAGTGTAAGAGAAAATTGAGCGTTGTACAAACTTGTGATGGAAAAGTAATAAAAGCGACGTACTGCATAATAAAGATTGCTATAATAAGGGGCAATATAATGTGACGTTCTTTTTCACTGAGGGTTGAGCATACAAACAAATAAGCGCATGGCAACCTCTGCTTCCCTCTGCGAAGGGTCTATCTTTTACTTTTTAGTATTTACTTTTATGCAAGGAGTCAAAGTTTTCTCTCTATTCCTTTTTATTTTTTTCCTTTGGCAAGAATAATGTGGTGAGGAAAGATCTAGGCACATATGTTCAGTTGAATATGGGAAGCATGAGTTATTATTGTTGATATCACCCTTGTGGTGAATACGTTGGGAGGCAAAACAATAAGCCCCTATCTTTCTATGTGTCCGGTTGAAACATTTTTCTCATGTGTACGCGGTGAGTGTTGGCAATCATAAAAGACTATATGATGGTTGAGTATGTGGAGCTCTTACTTAAACTATGTTGAATCAGTTGAATTGCAATTTCTTGGTGACTGAGAACATAGGTTGTTGAGTTTCAAGAGAATTCATGGTTTGAACCTTAACATGTGAATTGGTTGCTACTTTAACATGAGAAGTTTTATAAGAAAGAATTGCTATAATGATGCTAGGAAAAGTGATTGAAATTATCATTGATCAAACTTATGCACTTTGCTAGCATTCACACCTCATAACTTATTTCTTTTATCATTTACCTACTCGAGGACGAGTAAGAATTAAGCTTGGGGATGTTGATACGTCTCCAACGTATCTATAATTTATGAAATATTCATTCTGCTATTTTATCATTATTGGATGTTTTACAATCATTTTATAGCAACTTTATATCATTTTTTGGGACTAACCTATTGACCCAGTGCCCAGTGCTAGTTGTTGTTTTTTGCTTGTTTTTTACATCGCAGGAAATCAATATCAAACAGAGTCCAAACACCATGAAAAATTTTGGAGATTTATTTTTGGACCAGAAGGAAGCCCAATGGGCCAGAGCTGCACCTAGGGGTGCCCCGAGGGAGGCACAACCCACCAGGGTGCGCCAGGGCCCCCTCGCGTGCCCAGATGGGTTGTGCCCACCTCGGTGGCCTCCTGCACCCCCTCTTTGAAATATAAATTCCCAAATATTTCTAAACCCTTCGGGGTAGCCCTAGATCAGAAGTTCCGCCGCCGCAAGGCTTTGTAGCCATGAGAAACCAATCTAGTCCCCATTCCGGAACCCTATCGAAGGGGGGAATCATCACCGGGGGCCATGTTCATAGTCGGGGCAGCCACCACGATGAGGAGGGAGTATTCCACCCTCAGGGCTGAGGGTTTGTACCAGTCGGTATGTGCTTAATCTCTCTCTCTATCTCTCTTGTGTTCTTGAGATGTCACGATCTTGATGTATCGCGGGCTTTGTTAATATAGTCGGATCATATGGTGTTTTCCCCTTTGTACTCTTGTTGTGATGAACTGAATCTTTACCCTTTGAAGTTTTGTCTTGTCTGATTGAATATTCAGATTTGAGAACACATGATGTATGTCTTGCGGTATGAATACTTGAGGTAACAATGCGGTATTGTATTGATTCACTTGATATATGTTATGGTACTCAACTTGCGGATTCCCGAGGTGACGTTGGGGTAATCTATGGATAGGGGTTGAAGCACGTTTTTATTATCTTTTCTCCGATAGAAAATTTGGGGTCCCTTTGTAGTTCTTTGTGTGGATTGAGTATTATGCATATGAATTTGCTTTGGTGTTATTTTAGTACGAACACTTGATTTGATCGATCGGAAAGAATAGCTTGCGTTATTTGAGTACGAACTCTAGGATAGATCGAACGGAAAGAATAGCTTTGAGGTGGTTTCATACCCTACAAACAATTTCTATCTTTTGTTCTCCGCTAATAGGAACTCGGGAGTGATTCCTTATTTCACTTTGAGGGATAATCATATGATCCAACTATGTTAGCACTGTTGAGAAATTGCACTAGTGAAAGTACGGACCCTAGGCCTTGTTTTCAAGCATTGCAATACCGTTTTTGTGCCCGTTTACTATTTGCTACCTTTCTGTTTTTATTTATTCAGATTATAAAAATATATTTCTACCATCCATATTACACTTTTATCACCATCTCTTCGCCGAACTAGTGCACCTATACAATTTGCCATTGTATTGGGTGTGTTGGGGACACAAGAGATATCTTGTATTTGGTTGCAGGGTTGTTTGAGAGAGACCATCTTCATCCTACACCTCTCACTTATTTATAAACCTTAGGTCATCCACTTGATGGAAAATTGCTATTGTCCTACAAAAACTCTGCGCTTGGAGGCCCAACACGTGTCTACAAGAATAAAGTTGCGTAGTAGACATCAATCCTCCGGGTCAACACTTTCCTTATAGAACTTGAGCTTTGCTTCAGCACAACTTGATTCTGTGTAATCCGCGTCTCCTTCCTCACACTCAATGGTCATATTCCGATCACCATGCACGGTGATCGTTTCGTTCAATCCGGGCATCTTGAGCTATAAGTAGACATAGCAAGGCCTAGCCATGAACTTGGCGTAAGACGGTCATCCAAATAGAGTGTGATATGGACTTTTGATTTTGACCACCTCAAACCACAAGGATTCCACCCTGTAGTTGTATTCATCACCAAAAGCAACCTCCAAAGAGATCTTACCCACTGGGTAAGCCGACTTTCTGGGCACCACGGCATGAAAGACTGTCGAAGAAGGCCTAAGATCCTTATCAAGCAACTTCATCCAGCTGAAAGTGTCATAGTCCAGGATATTAATGCTGCTACCGCCATCCATAAGTACTTTAGTAAACACGTATCCTCCCACTTGGGGACAACTACCAAAGCCAGCTGCCCCGGGTTGTCAATACGCGGCGGGTGATCCTCTCTACTCCAAGTTATGTAGTACTCAGACCACTTCAAGTATTGTGGGAGAGCTGGCGTGACTGCATTAACCGCCCGCTTGTGCACCTTCTGGTCTCGCTTGTCAAGGCAGATTGTAAAAACATGATATTGACCCGTGCTGAGCTGCTTTGGATTACTCTGATACCCACATTGGTTATTATGCTAATGATTACCACCACCAGATTGTTGATGATGACCTCCTTGATTGCCCTAACCCTGATAGCCGGATCCTGAGCCGCCAGCGCTAAGACCGGCTCCTGACCCACCTGGCCCTGAGCCGCCTGGCGGGCCACCACCATTGTTATGATGCTGCCGCAAGCTGTAATCCCGAAACTGCCGCATAATGTTGCAATTACTCCATGTATAGCCCGCCGGCCTATCGGGTCGGCTATGCTCTGGACAAAGTTTATTGAGCATCTCTTCCAGGTTGAAAGGAGTTTTACCCTTATTAAAGGGTTGCTTGAAGTTCCCGTTGCTCTTAGCATGATTGTTCTCGGCGCTGGTGTTTGCCACCAATTCTAACTCGCCGTCCGGATTCTTCCTCTTGCCATAGCTACAGGTGCCAGCCGCACCCTTGCCATGTTATTCTTCTTACCCTTGTAGGATCGAAAGTAGGTCTAGAGCGGGGGGTGATTAGACTACTTGACCAAATAAATTTTTTGCCTTTTCCCAATTTTAATTCTTGGCAAGTTTTAGCATTCATAGCATATCAAGTAACACCCTACACATGCATTTCTAAGAGTATTGCAGCGGAAAATAAAGACATTGCACATATAAGTAAAGAGAGGGTTAGGAATGCAAACACAAGTGATGACACGATGATTTTTCCCGTGGTTCCGATAGGTGGTGCTCTCGTATGTCCATGTTCATGGAGTATTCAACCCACAAAGGGTATGGTCGTGAGAGTCCACAGAGGGTTCCACGAAGAAGCAACCTTGACTATTCAATGTGGCTTCCGTCCACGAAGGACTAGCCTCACTATGGATAGATCTTCACGAAGTACACGATCTCCTTTCCCTTACAAACTTCTTGGTTCACTCCACAACACTAAGTAGGAGGCTCCCAAGCGACACCTAACCAATATAGGAGGCACCACCCTCCGAAAGGTAATAGGCTCGATAATGACGATGAACTCCTTGCTCTTGTGCTTCAAGCTGATAGACTCCTCAACACACAATCTCTCTCACAGACACAGATTTGGCTTGGTAGAAGAGATGGGATTGGTGGAAAGAAACTTGGGAAGGCTCGAAATCAAGATCCATATGGTTGGAGTGGAAGATCTTGACCTCAACACAAGGGTAGGTGGTTCTCTCTGAAAAAACCGAGTAGGATAGGTATGGAATAGTTCTGAGTGCTTCTCTTTTGAGTGGGTGGTGGAGAAGGGGTATATATAGGCATCTCCAAAAATCCAACCGTTAGACACAATAAGTCAGACTCGGTGACACCGAAGTGTAAAACTCGGTGGTACCGAAGTGACAAAAAGTGGCAACTTTTGAATCTCGGATGGACCGATATATAACTCTTGGTTGCACCGACAAGGTGACCAATGGTCAGAATTACCAAACTCAGTGATGCCAATTCACCATTCTCGATCGGACCAAAAATGAGAACTTGCGTAACAGAAAGTTGGCAACCAAACTCGGTGGCACTGAGTGCAGTGTCGGTTGCACCGAAGTGTTAGGGTTTGGCTGAGTCTATCTAGGGTTTGGAACTCGATGGCACCAGGATAGTAAAGTTGGTTGCGTCGATTTGGTATATTTGGGTTAGGACAGACTTTGGTGGGAGAGAATGTGGATGTCTTGGTGACTGTCACTTGTGCACGTTTGAGCATATTGTTCACCATCAAAACTTTACCCCCTTTTAATAGTATTGGCTTTCCTGTAGACTCAAAGTGATTTCTCACAAATATGAAATGTAGAGTCCTCGTGCTTGAAGCTTGGCCAACCTATTTCCTTGCATCTTGGGGTAATTCCACAATCCTTGTGCCATTCCCATCATTGAAGTTTTCCTGATATACTTGGTGAAGACATTAGTTCAATGACTTATATGTTGTTATTAATTACCAAAACCACCAAGGGAGCAAATGTGCTTTCAATCTCCCCCGTTTTGGTAATTGATGACAACATATAAATCAAAGCTTCGACAAAGTTATAATCAATGAATATAGTCGTCGCTTTGAGAAGTATGTGATAAGTAAGAGCTCCCCCTAAATTTGTGCATTATTTTAAATTTGCATTTGAATGCAAATGCACAATCGATTAGGTACATGGGTCACTTCTCACATGTCACATACCACCTGGTGGTGTGCGATAATAATTGGAGTGAATAACATAGCACAACACAATCAACCAAAAGATGAAAGATCATCACATAAGCATTTAAGATGATAGGAAATAGTAGCATCACACATCAAAGTGTATGATCAAACATCATCGAACGTGCATCACAAGCAAGAAAAAAGAGTACCATGGCAACCAAAAGCAATTGTTTTTGAAAAACAGAGAACACCAAATGCCTCTCTCTCTCTCTCGAAGCCTAATGATCTATATACACTTCTCCCCCTTTGGCATCAAGTTACCAAAAAGTTCAAAGGTATCTATCTAAGTGTTATTGGGCTGATCTCCTCTGGTTGTCGATGAAGGAGTCGAGATCACGGCGTCAGCAAAGATCTCTGCAAATGTTGTCGAAGGAGCTGGAGTGGACACTGGTGGAATAGGAGCTGATGGAGCAGGAGCTATGCTGACAGTAGCTGGAGCTAATGAAGAGTGCCTCGATTCCAGAGTAGGCACTATGGCGGATCTCATCTGAGTGGTGAACTGGGTGCCTGGCCTGAGAGATGATTCTTCCTCATCAACATCATCGTCATCATCAGAAGAGGTAGTGGAGACCCGGGGATTCCTTTTGGAGCTCAATCACTGTCTTGGACAACTTGTCCACCTTATCTCCAAGCACTTTGATCCTTGACTCGAAGATCCTCACAAGGCTGTTCTGGTTATCCAGAATCCCTTTGATATCCTTCTACATGTCTTGGACAGCTATGAGAAAATCCATTCTCGTTCCTGGATCTGGGGACTTGAGCACTAGCGGCTCGAATAGCTTCTGCCTCTGCTTGTGTTGTAGCAGATGTGGGATGATCTGGGTTCATCACCACAACGTTATCCTCGAACTCTGGCTATAGAGGCAGGTGTGGGCGATCAAGAGCAAAAATGTGCTTCTCCAACTGTGAGTTGATGAGCAACTGGATGTAGGGTGCATAGCAGCATGAGCGCTTTTGGTCAGCAGCAACCCTCTTGATTGTCTCAACAATCAGATCCATGAATCTGATCCTGGTGTTCCTGTCAAGGTGGATCAACATATTAATGGAGTAGCCTCGGATCATCTTGTCATCTCCAGACTTGGGCATCAAGGTATGCCTGAGTATAGTGTTCATAGTCCGGAGGCCAGCTTGTAGATAGAAGATAGATCCTAGCTTGTGTGATTGCACCTTGTCAGCGGGGATAGGAGTATACATGTATTTCATGCCATTGTGACTAGCCTTGGGTTCAGAGTATACATCCAAATCTCCTTCCCGAGCTTCAGGAACTTCCAGTATAGCAGCCCATTCCTCAACAGTAGATTCATACCTAGCACCTTCAGTCATCCATACAATTCTACCATCTCCGTAGAAATGAGCGGTGGAGTAGAATTGCATGATCATCTCGTCGTTCCACACTGTAAGTTCTCTGCCAATGAACTTATCCATACCAATGCAATGAAATTTATCTTGGACACTTGGGAAGTAGTCCACATTGTCCTTAATAAACTTACAATCGACATATCTCATGTCGCTAACAGCCGGGCTCTCGTCAAGCAGGACGGTTTCATAGAAATCCTGTTGCTCTCTGGTATAGAACCTGTAGTCAACAACAGTCTTTCTCCTCTGAGAATATGGGTCTATGGCTCTCCAGGCTCTCAATCCTGAGTCTTTCCGCTTCTTCATGTCCTCAGCTACCAAATGGCTAGCATCATGCACTGGAAGATGTGGTCTGAGCTTCATCAATGTGGTTAGGTCATCATCATCTTCAGTTCTGGAGGCAGTCCCCTTGTTCTTCTCTGAAGCGAGAATGTCTCTGGTGGTCCTCTTGGTCTTTTGCACTGCAGTCTTCTTAGATGCAGGCTTGGTACTCTTGGAGGTGCCATTCTTTGTCATAGCATCAGCCATGAGCTTCTTGGCTTTCATCTTGGGAGGCACAATCTCAACATGCTCTTCCTCCCCCCCCCCTCGGCGGTAGCACCAGCAGCCTCCTCTGGATCCTCAAACATAGAGGTAGACCTGCCCATAACACAAACAATCCTCTTCCTGGACTTCTTCTCCCCTGCCTTCTTAGGCATAGCTTTCTTGGGGACCTCAACTGACACAGTGGCTCTTGCACTCTCATGTGCCTTTATAGTATCAGCAGGAGCATAGACTTTGCTGACAACTCTACAAGATGAAGTACCTCTAGCTGCAGACTTCTTGGCAGCCTTTTCTTGCTTCTTAGTAAGAATCTCCTCAGGAATGAAATTTGAGTCTTCTTCATCTGAGTTGAGCTTCTTCCTGGTTAAGGTGGCAGCCTTGGGCAACCCATGAGAGATGGGGATGCCTGGATCTGAGAAAGAACTGGCTTCTGGGCTTGCTCCAGAACTCATATCAACTCCCTGCTCTGGTAAATTCTGATTGTCTTCTGAGCCTGACATACTGACCCTGTGAATAGAGTATAGGAGAGCAGAAGAAGATGAGCCATCACAAAATGAGGCTGGTTTTTGAAATTTGAGCAATGAATTTTCAAAAGTTTTGCAATCTTTCAAATAGATATCGGTGCAGCCGAAAAGAAATTTTCGGTGGGGCCGAGACATACTCACTCTTTACCAAAAACTTGGCAGCCTTTTTGGTCGTACCGAAAAGAACTACTCGGTCCCACCGAGTCAGTTCTCAACCTCAGTGAAAAGCATATCGATGAGACCAATATTTACGTTTCGGTTCCACCGAGATTTATCGGGCGGACGGCAAAACCCTAGAAAATCCATCTAACGCGAGATTTTGGGGATTTGAGAGGATAGGAACATGTGCAAAGGGTGCAATGATGATTAACAGGTATCTAATGCGCAAGAATCGGATGGAGAGCGCACTAGAGATCGAATCCGTACCCTAACTTGGCGCGGATCCTCTATGGCAGCGACGAGGGAGTGGATTTCATTGGCGACGACGATTCCCGATGGCGGAGGAGCGCGGGGAGACAAGGGCGGCGACCAGGGGTCCTTGGAGCGTCAGCTTAGGGTTTTGGAGCGCGACATTTTAAGGTGGAAATTTCAAAGCGTCGCGGTCCAGACTTATATACCCACCACTGTCGGTGACACCGATTCTAAGTTTTCGGTGTCACCGAGTGCCTCATCTGTCAGCTGACAATGACACTCGGTGTAACCGAGAAATTGAATTGGTGTTACCGAGATTGAAAAACCATATCAACCCTAGGCATTCGATGAGACCAAGATTTTGGTGTTAGTTCCACCGAGATGCACTTGGGAGGTTTTAATGGTTAGTCCTTGTCGATACGAAACTCCGAGTGCTCCACACACAGAGGGATCGAAAAGCACTTGTTCAAATTTTGTGATGCAGCATGAATAGAATATGATGTGAGAGAGCATAGATAGCTAAAGAAGTGGTCCTAGGCATTCTCGTACATCCAATTGGCAAAAGATAAATCAAAAACCAAATAGCAACAATTTGATATCCCCAAATGAGAAAATAAATGCAGACCAACATGCTCACACAATAAGATGTCAAATGAAATCATGACAAACATGCACAAATACTCTAACATCTAACAAGCACTTGGGCGATGATGAAGTCATCTATATATGAGTATTTGACTTAGGAGCCAAGTAAGAGTACTTGATCATAGGACATACTCATCGTTTAAGCACAAGTGGGGTTACCACTTTTACATAAAGCATCTAATGTTCGTCACATACTAAGAGATGCTTTGACTCAAGTCTTAGAGTAAAGCTCCCCCTTGATGTAACATCCCCCCATAAGAGGGATAAACTAACCTTGGGTTTTGTCGATGAAGACTTCATGTTGGTGAGGAAGTGGTGGATGCTCAAGATTGATGAAGATCACCAAGAGTTGGGAGCATCCTTGTTGTTTCCTTACTCTTCTCACATACATGGGTTAGTCCCAACACACAAGAGACAAATACAAGGATATCTATGGACATGGAGTGCAAAGCATGTGTAATGATTTCCATTGATTTGTTGATTACCTTGTCCCTTGCTTACCTTTGAGGGAATGTGTGACTCCTTGATCTATTGCATAGGGTAGATGTTGATTGCAAATAGATCTTGCCAATAATGAATGTGAGTGAATTTCATTGGCGGAGTCACCCCTCAAGAACTCTCTAGCACTTGTAGAAGTAGCCTTGGGGACCCACTTCACCAAAGCTTGGGATTCATCTTCATACGAGTCAAAGTCCTCTTGAAGCTTGTTCTTGCCCTTGAGCTTGGTGTCTTGTGGTGGAAGGTCATCTTGAGTGTTTGTCCCCTTGGGAAGAGTATTTTCATACTTATCCATTTGAGGAACAAACTTGGGATTGGGATATTGACCTTCTTCCCATTCAACTCCATTAGCGTTGAAGTAGCCAACACCATGATTCTTTCGGTATCCTCCGTGCTTGCGTACAATCTCATCAAATTGTTTGTACCCTTCAAGACACTTGTAGATACCTTTCTCTATAATTTCTTTCAATAAAGCATTTTATTGCTTAAGTGTAACTTGGCTAAGAGAATCATCATTAGTGAAATCAATAGAACTACTAGGAGCAACATCATTTGGTTTAGCAATTTTATTGTTGCTGCTAGATGAAGAACCTTTCTTTACTTTGTTACTAGTTTGCTTAGATTTGACTTGTGGCATGAATGTAGACAAGAGTAGTCTTTTGGCAATATAAGGTGAAGTCTTCTTTCGGAGATTGTCATTGATAGCTTTAAAAAATTCATGTTCTTGCTCCAAGTTGAGCTTCTCGAAGCGTAGCTTCTCATGAGTTCTTACAAGCTCTCTATGATCTTCAAGAGTAGATTCATGAGCTAACTTAAGAGTGTTGAGTTCTTTAGTTAGTTCTTCTATTTTCACCTTATCATCATCAATAGAATTATATTGACTAGCATGAGTAATATCAAATTCATTATGATTAACATCACTAGTTTTATCACATAGCAAGTCATCATCGTAAAGAAAATCATCTTCATCACTATCGAAATCAAGATATTCAGAGTGTGATACATTGGGGCCTTTAGCCATGAAGCAACTTCCAGCTCCTTCATTTGGTGAATCAAATATATCATAGGAGTTGGTTGTCACTAGTGCAATTCCGGCAACACCATCATCTTGACCATAGTCGGAGTTGGAGTGATAGCTTCTCTCGGAGTGGTTGTTGGAGTTGGACCCAAAAACCCATTCACCAACATGAGCTTGATGCTTCCTTCTTGAGTAGCTCTTGGTGTGCTTGTCCTTCTTCTTCGAGTCCCTACTTCTCCTTGAGGGTCTTCATTCATAACGATCATCTCTACTCCTTCTCTCTCTTCGAGGTGATTCATCTCTTGAGCTTCGTCTTCTTGGTGACTCTTCTCTTAGTTTGTAGGGAGACAAGCACTCATTGGAGTAGTGTCTGGGCTTCCCACAATTGTAGTAGTTTTGATCATGACTTGATGAATGCTTCTCTTCATATCTGGTGTTGGAGTTGCGAACTTTGCTTCTATTCTTGCAGAACTTGTTGAATTTCTTGACCATGAGGCTTATCTCTTCATTTATGACAAGGTTGTCGCTTGTGGTAGCGGGAGCATCACTTGTGGCTTTGTAAGCATCGCTAGAATTGTGATGAAGGTCTTCCTTGTCTTTGAGTGTCATCTCATGAGCAACAATTCTACCAATCACTTCCGTTGGTTTGAGATCTTTGTAGTTGGGCATCATTTGGATCAATGTGCACACGGTGTCATATCTCTCATCCAAAGCTCGAAGTATCTTCTTGATGATGAACTTGTCAGTCATTTCTTTGCTTCCTAAGCCGGCAATCTCATTGGTGATGAGAGCTAGCCTAGAGTACATTTCGGCGACTCCTTCACCATCCTTCATCTTGAACTTGTCAAGTTGACCTTGAAGAACATATAACTTGGATTCTCTCACGGACTCAGTTCCATCATGCATATCAACCAAAGTATCCCATATCTCTTTTGCATGTTCAAGACGGCTAATTTTGTTGAATTCTTCAGGACATAAGTAGTTGAAGAGTATCTCACATGCTTGAGCATTGAGTTGCAACTTCTTCAATTCATCCGCAGATGCTTCACGGTCCGGCTCCTTTCCATCCACAAAGAATTCACCTTGCAAGCCAACACGAACAACAGCCCAAACGGCAGGATTATGACCAAGCAAATGCATTTTCATTTTATGCTTCCAACTAGCAAAATTAGTGCCATCAAAGTACGGACCTCTACGGTGATAATTTCCCTCACTAGATGACATACTTCTCCTAGGTTGTGAAACCAATGCAATGGAGACCAAAGCTCTGATACCACTTGTAAGATCGAAAGTAGGTCTAAAGGGGGGTGATTAGACTACTTGACCAAATAAAAGTTTTGACTTTTTCCCAATTTTAATTCTTGGCAAGCTTTAGCATTCATAGCATATCAAGTAACACCCTACATATGCATGTTTAAGAGTATTGTAGCAGAAAATAAAGACATTGCACATATAAGTAAAGAGAGGGTTAGGAATGCAAACACAAGTGATGACATGATGATTTTTCCCATGGTTCCGATAGGTGGTGCTATCGTACTTCCACGTTCATGGAGTCTTAAACCCACGGAGGGTAATGGTCGTGAGAGTCCGCGGAGGGCTCTACCCACGAAGGGTTCCACGAAGAAGCAACCTTGACTATTCCATGCGGCTTACGTCCATGAAGGACTAGACTCACTATGGGTAGATCTTCACGAAGTAGGCGATCTCCTTGCCCTTACAAACTTCTTGGTTCACTCCACAACATGAAGTAGGAGGCTCCCAAGCGACACCTAACCAATCTAGGAGGCACCACCCGCCAAAAGGTAATAGGCTCGGTAATGATGATGAACTCCTTGCTCTTGTTCTTCAAGATGATAGACTCCTCAACGCACAATCTCTCTCACACAGATTTGGCTTGGTAGAAGAGATGGGATTGGTGAAAAGCAACTTGGGGAGGCTAGAAATCAAGATCCATATGGTTGGAGTGGAATATCTTGACCTCAACACAAGGGTAGGTGGTTCTCTCTCAGAAAACTGAGTAGGATCGGTATGGAATAGTTCTGAGTGCTTCTCTTTTGAGTGGGTGGTGGAGAAGGGGTATATATAGGCATCTCCAAAAATCCAACCGTTACACACAATAAGTCAGACTCGGTGACACCGAAGTGTAAAACTCGGTGGTATCGAAGTGACAAAAAGTGGCAACTTTTGAACCTCTGATGGACCGATATATAACTCTTGGTTGCAACGACAAGGTGACCAACGGTTAGAATTACCAAACTTGGTGACGCCAATTCACCATTCTCGGTCAAACCGAAAATGAGAATTTGTGTAACAGAAAGTTGGCAACCCAACTCGGTGGCACCGAGTGCAGTGACGGCTGCACCGAAGTGTTAGGGTTTGGCTGAGTCTGTCTAGGGTTTGGAACTCGGTGGCACCGGGATAGTAAAGTTGGTTGCACTGATTTGGTATATTTGGGTTAGGATAGACTTTGGTGGGAGAGAATGTGGATGTCTTGGTGACTATCACTTGTGCACGTTTGAGCATATTGTTCACCATCAAAACTTTACCCCCTTTTAATAGTATTGGCTTTCCTATAGACTGAAAGTGATTTCTCACAAATATGAAATGTAGAGTCGTCTTGCTTGAAGCTTGGCCAATCTATTTCCTTGCATCTTGGGGTAATTCCACAATCCCTGTGCCATTCCCATCATTGAAGTTTCCTGAAATATACTTGGTGAAGACATTAGTTCAATGACTTATATGTTGTTATTAATTACCAAAACCACCAAGGGAGCAAATGTGCTTTCAACCCTGACCTAATTTCTCCTCACCAGAACCTCGGTCTTTCGTATTGTCAGAGTCGGCGTACTTGGTGAGAGCTTCCATGAGTTCCCTCATGTCTTGACACGAGCGTTTAAGTTGGTCGAGCTTCTGCTTCAGAGGCGTAAAGTGGCAATTCTTCTCCAGAATCAAAACCGCTTGAGTCGGCGTAATCTTCTTAGACGAGTGGATGATAGTTGAGACCCTCCGGACCCAATGATGAGCCGATTCGTCTTCCCGTTGCACACAATGATCCAAATCCCCAATCTTTATGGGCTGCTTGCACATTCCTTTGACATTTTTGATGAACTTCGCCTTTAGATCGGCCCAGGAATTAATGGTGTTGGGTGGCAAGCCCTTCAACCATGTGCGAGCCAGTCCTTCCAGCATCATGATGAAATATTTGGCACATACTGCATCATTGACGTCTAACATCTCCATGGCCTGCTCATAGCTTTCAATCCAAGCATCCGAGGGTAGGTCAGCAGTATAATTGGGGACCTTGCGAGGTCCCTTGAAATCCTTCGTCAGCCGCTCATTCCGCAAAGTCGGCGCTAAGCACGGCACTCCCACGGCCCTGGAGGTTATTCTTGCTCTTACCGAGATGGAAGGCACGTCTGCAGGTTCCTGATGAGCCGACACCGCTGCCAGAGCCGCCGCCCCTTGCTGTGCTCTCGCTCAATCCACCAGCGCTTAAGCATCCAGAGCCGCCCGGTCAACTCGCAGCGGGTTTCGGTGTTGATCACCGCTAGAAACCGCCGGCGATTCATAACGATGGTTGTAGCTGCTGCTGCTGGGGATAGGGGTTGAATGCACACGACTCCGGATGTAAGTATACTTCTCTTGCCGGGCCATCGCCATCTGCAGGTATCCAATGGTGTTCTGCACCTCCTCTGTGAAAGGCGCCTTGTCTGGGAAAGGGATTGTTCCAAGCTGGGTTGTTGCCACCACCATGTTTTCTGTCGGGTTGGAATAGTGCCCCGTCGGCATTGGGAAAGACCTTGGTGGGCTCTGGTGAACCGCCGTCCGACTTCCAGGTACCTCCGCTGTCCGGGTTAAGGTTAAAGGTACGTTCCGCCCCGTTCCTGGCGTGTTGAAAAGGTTTTTGGCCTCATACTGATCTGGCAAACGGGACTGATGCCTCATCCGCTGAAACGTCGCTGTAGACTACTACTCCAGCTCAAGGCGGAAAGCATCTGTCCTGAGGCGCTCCGCCTTTGCATCCATGTGATCCTTCAGTGCATTGATCTCCTGTTGGACCTCGGTCATCTAGTCCTTCAGCCTCGCGATCTCCGTGTTCCAGGCCGCTTGATTCTCAGCTGTGACCTCGGTGGCCATCAGGGTTGTAAGCTCGTTCATTAGATCCAGAAGAACCTGAGTCAGCGGCCTTCTAGCCCCTGATCCAGTTGTGCCGGCGACTGTGCTGCTCGGGGCCGGTGCTGAACCTGCCATGAAGATGGCAGCACGGCTCGGAGGCTCAAAATCATCCGGCTCGTGATATTATGACTCGGGGTAAGGCTCGACGTAGCCCCCAAGCCCGCCATTGTGAAGCTGGTAAATTGATTTTGTCTCTCCGCTCGAAGATCCATCCTCCGAACAGATGAGAGTTTCCTGTGACATAGAATCTTCAAGATCCATGCCCTAAGTAAAGCTGACGAACACTTGCTTCCTGGCCGGGTCAGCACGAGCGGATTGCACGTGTCAGGCGGGTTGCGCGTGCCACGCTGCCTCGACGATGTCGGTGCAGATGTTCAGCCCGCGTTTAGATCTGTCGGCCTTGCCGATGAAGATGTGGATTCCGTCGAAGGGAACCTAGAAACCGTGTTCGATTGAGTCGGCCTCAGGGCCCCAGCTGGCGTCGTCGATGTAGAGCTGGCCACAACGACTCTTGTTCATCATGCCAACAGTGTACCCCTTGATCCCTAGGAGAGAGCCCTTTGAGAACTCAACACCACCGAGCGCTAGCCCCACGGTGGGCGCCAACTGTCGTGGTTTTGTCACGGCAGATGTCCGAAGCTATGGTTCGAGGCCATCGCTAAGGTGGTGGACTCGAAGGGGTTGGTCGAGATGAGGGCCATGAGTTTACCCAGGTTCGACCCCTCAAGAAAAGGTAAAAGCCTATGTCCTGCTTGTGTTGTATTGATTGGAGTATCGATTACAAGGGAGCAAAATCGCTTGACCTAGTTCTCGATTGATAGGTTTCTTGTCTAAGCCGCCCCGGGGTCTCGCCATTATATAAGAGGTCGAGGCCCTCGGTTACAAGAGTCCTACACCGACTCTTACAACGTAGTCAATCCTGTCTCTAAGTCGCCTTGCCATCTTGGTCAAACCGTCTCCGGGCGGCTTAACCACCCGAGTCTTCATACCATCTTCTGTCTGGGCCTTCGTCTTAGCCCATCTTGGTAAACCGATGTATAGCTAGGCCTATGCCTTTCGGCCCGCCTCACTGGTCTTGATTATGAGCTGCCAGGTATGACCCGACCCCTCCTGGGCGTTTCTTACCACGAGGTTATATCCCCAACACCTTTCGTGATCGAAACCCCCTTCGGCAGATTACCGGAAAAGGCTCCAAGATTGGATCTCTCGGGAGCGGAGGCTTCTGGCGGCAGAAAAGTATTTGCATGGCTCGTTCTGAAGTTGTGGGAATATTTGGGAATTTATAGGCCAAAGATAAGGGTTAGGAGACCTGCCGGGAGACGGCAAGCCTGCTAGGCACGGCCAGGGGAATCCGCACCTAGCATGCTTGTGACTCCCTAGCAGGTTTCCTGCCATGCACTCCAAGCTTGGTTGATTTTTTTCCTTCTAGAAAAATTCCTTCCGAAGGTTTTATTCCATTTGGACTTCGTTTAATATTTCATATTTACAAAACTCAAAAACAAGGAAAAAACATAAATTGGCACTAGGCTCTAGATTAATAGGTTAGTCCCCAAAATAAGATAAAATAGCATATTAATGCATATAAAACATCCAAAACAAATAATATGATAGCATGCCATCATCAAAAATTATAGATACATTGGAGACATATCAGCATCCCCAAGCTTAATTCATGCTCGTCCTCGAGTAGGTAAATGATAAAAACAGAATTTTTGATGTGGAGTGCTACCTAACATATTTATCCATGTAAAATTCTTTATTGTGGCATGAATATTCAGACCCGCAAGACTCAAAACAAAAGCTTAATATTGATATAAAAACAATAACGTTTCAAGCATACTAGCAAAGCAATTGATCTCTTCAAAATATAACGGCAAAAGAAAGTTATCCCTACAATATCATATGGTTTGGCTATGCTCCATCTTCCCCACACAAAGTATTTTTATCAGGCACAACCCCGATGAAAATTCAAGCAATTGTTTTCACACCTTTATTTTCTCAAACTTTTTCAACTCTCACGCAATACATGAGCGTGAGCCAAGGATATAGCACTATAGGTGGAATAGAATATGGTGGAGGTTGTGAAGGAAAGGGAGAAAATAGTCTCACATCAACTAGGCATATCAACGGGCTATGAAGATGCCCATTAATAGATATCAATGTGAGTGAGTAGGTATTGCCATACAACGGATGCACTAGAGCTATAAGTGTATGAAAGCTCAAAAAGGAACTAAATGGACGTGCATCATGAAGAAAAAATCCACTAGTTATATGAAAGTGACAAAATAGGAGACTCTCTATCATGAAGATCATGGTGCTACTTTGAAGCACAAGTGTGGAAAAAGGTAGTAGAAATGTCCCTTCTCTCTTTTCTCTCATTTTTAATGGTGGGCATCTAAGGCCTCTTTTATTATATATTTTTATTTGGGCTTCGCTGGCCTCTTTTATTTTTTTCTTTAAGTCCGGAATCTCATCCCCACTTGTGAGGGAGTCATAGCTTCCACCATCCTTTCCTCACATGGGAAATGCTCTAAAAATGATAATCATCACACTTTTATTTACTTACAACTCAAAACAAAATTACAACCCGATACCTATGACAAAATATGACTCTATATGCAATATGGAAGTGATGGTGCAAGCCATAAAAGGAAATGGTGGGAGTTGCATGGCAATATATCTCAGAATGGCTATGGAAATGCCATAATAGGTAGGTATGGTGGCTGTTTTGAGGAAAGATATATGGTGGCTGTTTTGAGGAAGGTATATGATGTCTGTTTTTAGGAAGGTGTTTGTTGTACCGGCGAAAGTTGTGCGGTACTAGAAAGGCTAGCAAGGGTGGAAGGGTGAGAGTGCGTATAATCCATGGACTCAACATTAGTCATAAAGAACTCACATACTTATTGCAGAAGTCTATTAGTCATTGAAGCAAAGTTTTAAACGCATGATCCTAGGGGAGAGGTTGGTAGGAGTTAACCATTGCGCGCTCCCAACCCTCACACAAAGGTCGACAATCTATAAACAAGTCATGCTCCGACTTCCTTACATAACGGTTCACCATACGTGCATGCTACGGGAATCACAAACCTTTACACAAGTATTTTTACCAAATCACAATTACTTCCTAACATGACTCTTAACATTACCATCTTTATATCTCAAAACTTTATGCAAGGAATCAAACTTCTCATAAATACTCAATGCACTTAATATGGAAGTTTTTATTATATCCCTCTTGGATGCCTATCATATTAGGACTAAATTCATAACCTAGACCAATTACCATGCTGTTTAGAGACTCTCAAAATAATATAAGTGAGGTACGAGAGTTCACGTATTTCTATAAAACGCAAACACCACCATGCTCTAAAACATACAATAGGTGAAGCACATATAGCAAAATTGCCTAACTCAATATATATAAGTGAAGCACATAGAGAAAAATTGCTAACTCAATAGATATAAGTGAAGCACATAGAGCATTCTAACAAATTCACGATTCAGCGTGTCCTTCTCAAAAATGTGTGCAGCAAGGATGATTGTGTCAAACTAACAAGAAAAGACTCATATCATACAAGACCCTCCAAGCAAAACACATATCATGTGGTGAATAAAAATATAGCCTCAAGTAAATTTACCAATGGATTGAAGACGAAAGAGGGGATGCCATCCAGGGCATCCCCAAGCTTAGGCTCTTTGGCATCCTTGAACATGACTTGGGGTGCCTTAGGAATCCCCAAGCTTAGGCTCTTGCCACTCCTTATTCCATATTCCATCAAATCTTTACCCAATACTTGAAAACTTCACAACATAAAACTTAACAGAAAACTCGTGAGATCCGTTAGTATAAAAAAATAAATCACCACTTTAGGTAATATTGTGAACTCATTCTTTATTTATATTGGTGTTATACTTACTGTATTCTAACTTCTCCATGGTTCATACCCCATGATACAACCCAAAGATTCATCAAAATAGGCAAACAACTCAAAGAGAACAGAATCTGTCGAAAACAGAATAGTCTGTATCAATATGAAAAGTTCGTATACTTATGTAACTCAAAACATTCTAAACAATTAGGAAAACTTGGTAAATTTATATATCAATCTTGTGTAAAAAAATTAGACTCATTCGACGCTCTAAAAATTTTTAAAAATACCTGGACTAAGCGCAAAAGTTTCTATTTTTCAGCAAGATCAAATCAACAACTACCATAGATCACCCCAAAGGTTTTACTTGGATCAAACAATAATTAAAACACCAAAACACAATTACTATAGAAGTAATAATGTGGGAAACACTCAACAATAGACGGAAAAACAGAGCACAAAAATAAAATTGGGTTGCTTCCCCACAAGCGCTATTGTTTAACGCCCCTAGCTAGGCAAAACACAAAGGATCTAGGTATTGTCATCTTTGGTATGCAATCCGTTCTCATCACCTGGATCATCTCCATAGATATCATCATATAAAATGCGCATCTTATTTTTAATGGGTTCACCTATTTTTCTTCTAACAAATCATCATTGAATCCTATAGGCAATAAATAAAGTGTTGGAAATATACCCTAGACGCAATAAATAAAATGTTTATTGTTATATTTCCTTGTTCATGATAATCGTTTATTATCCATGCTATAATTGTATTAATTGGAAACACATTACACGTGTGGGTAAATATACAACACTTTTTCCCTAATATGCCTCTAGTGAACTAGCTCGTTGATCAAAGATGGTCAAGGTTTCCTAGCCATTGACATGTGATGTCATTTGATAACGGGATCACATCATTAGGAGAATGATGTGATGGACAAGACCCAAACTACAAACATAGCATATGATCGTGTCAGTTTATTGCTATTGTTTTCTGCATGTCAAGTATATGTTCCTATGACCATGAGATCATGCAACTCACGAACATCGGAGGAGTGCCTTGTGTGTATCAAATGTTGCAACGTAACCGGGTGACTATAAAGGTGCTCTAAAGATATCTCCAAGGGTGTTTGTTGAGTTGGCATGGATCAAGACTGGGATTCGTTACTCCGTGTGACGAAGAGGTATCTCAGGGCCCACTCGGTAATACAACATCACAATAAGCCTTGGAAGCAATGTGACTAAGTGTTAGTTGTGGGATCTTGTATTACAGAACGAGTAAAGAGACTTACCAATAACGAGGTTGAACTAGGTATGGAGATACCGACGATCGAATCTCGGGCAAGTAACATACCGAAGAACAAAGGGAACATCATACGGGATTAACTGAATCCTTGACATAGAGGTTCGACCGATAAAGATCTTCGTAGAATATGTAGGAACCAATATGGGGATCCAGGTCCCGCTATTGGTTATTGACTGTAGAGGTGTCTCGGTCATGTCTACATAGTTCTTGAACCCGTAGGGTCTGCACACTTAAGGTTTGGTGCCGTTTCGGTAGTATAGAGTTATGTATGGTGGTTACCGGAGGTTGTTCGGAGTCCCCGATGAGATCCCGGACGTCATGAGGAGCTCCGAAATGGTCTGGAGGTAAGATTGATATATAGGAAGTCCTATTTTGGTCGCCAAAAAAGTTTTGGGCTCATCGGTAGTGTACCGGGAGTGCCGGTAGTGTACCGGGAGACCATAGGGAGGGGTATTTCGACCCAAGAGGCAACATGGGCTGTGGGAGAGTGAATACCAGCCCTTAGTGGGCTGGTGGAAGTCCCACACAAATCCCATGCGGCTAGGGAGAAAATATCCAAAGAGAAAAAGTGGAAAAAGGGAAAAATAGGGTGAATCCTAGTCCTACTAGGATTGGAGGTGGATTCCGCCTCTCCCACCTGGTTCGGCTGAATCCTAGAGGCTTGGACCTTAGTCCAAGACTCCTCCTCTCTTCCTCTTATATATACCGGAGGTTTTAGGGTTTTTGCACAGAATTTTCAGCCACGTGCTGCCCGTTCCTCCAGTGCATAGTTTCTCCTCTAGATCGGTTTTCTGCAGCGCTTAGGTGAAGCCCTGCTGGAATAGCTCCACCACCATTGCCGGAGCGCCGTCACGCTGCCGGAGAACTCTTCTTACTCTCCGCTCCTTCTTGCTGGATCAAGACGGCGGAGATCGTCATCAAGCTGTACGTGTGCTGAACGCGGAGGTGCCATCCGTTCGGCGCTAGATCGGAAGGATCGTGATCAAGTTCGTGGGACAGATCATGATTAAGTTTGCGAGACGGATTGTGATTGGATCGCGGGACGCACGGCGATTTGGATCGCGAAGACGTTCGACTACACCAACCGCGTTTCTAAATGCTTCTTGCTTAGCGATCTACAAGGGTACGTAGATCCACTCTCCCTCTCGTAGATGCTCATCACCATGGATAGATCTCCGTGTGCATAGGAAATTTTTTGTTTCCCATGCTACATTACCCAACAGTGGCATCATGAGCTAGGTCTATGTGTAGATGATATCTTGAGTAGAACACAAAAAGTTTGTGGGCGTTGATGCTTAGATTGCCTCCTCCCTTGGTCGGATTTTGGTTCAGCGGTATTGTGAGATGAAGCGGCCCGGACCAACATTACTCGTACGCTTATGAGAGACTGGTTCCCTCGACCGAAACTTGTTGCATAGATGGCTTGCGGGTGCCAGTTTCTCTCACTTTAGTTGGATCGGATTCGACAAAGGCGGTCCTTGAGAAGTTTGAAAAGCAACTAGTGTATCACCGTTGTGGTTTTTGTGTAGATGAGAATTGTTCTTGCTAGATACCCGTAGCAGCCACGTAAAACATGCAACAACAATTAGAGCACGTCTAACTTGTTTTTGCAGGGTATGTTGTGATGTGATATGGCCAATTACATGATGTGATATATGTGATGTATGAGATGATCATGTGATGTATAGATTATCACGACTTGCATGTCGATGAGTATGGCAACCGACAGGAGCCATAGGGTTGTCTTTAATTATTGTATGACTTGCGTGTCAATCATTAAGCGCAATGTAATGCTTTACTTTATCGCTAAACGGTAGTAATAGTAGTAGAAGCATGTTGGGCACGACAACCCCAATGGAGACATGTTGATGGAGATCATGGTGTCTTGCCGGTGACGATGGAGATCATGCTGGTGCTTTCTAGATGGAGATCAAAAGCACAAGTTCATGGCCATATCATGTCACTTATGATTTGCATGTGGTGTTAATCCTTTTATGCACCTTGTTTTTCTTAGGACGACGGTAGCATTATAAGGTGATCCCTCACTTAATTTCAAGATAAATTGTGTTCTCCCCGAGTGTGCACCATTGCGAAAGTTTGTCGTGTTGAGACACCACGTGATGATCAGGTGTGATAGACTCTACGTTCACATACAATGGGTGCAAGCCAGTGTTGCACGTACAGAACACTCGGGTTAAACTTGACGAGCCTAGCATGTACAGACATGGCCTCGGAACACAAGAGACCGAAAGGTCGACCATGAGTCATATAGTAGATACGATCAACATAATGATGTTCACCATTGAAGCCACCTCAACTCACTTGATGATCGGGCTTGAGTTGGTGGATTTGGATCATGTGACACTCAGATGACCTGATGGATGTCAATTTGAGTGGGAGCTTTCGTAATTTGATTAACTAAACTCGTGGTCTTGAACAATAGTCTAAGTAAACTTTGCATATTTATGTTGTAGATCAATGGCTCGTGCAGTAGCACCCCTGAATTTTAATGCGTTCCTAGAGAAAGCTAAGTTGAAAGATTATGGAAGTAACTTTGTTGACTGGGCCTGTAATCTGAGGATTATCCTTACGGCTTCCCAGAAATCATATGTCCTTGATGCACCGCTTGGTGACCAACCAGAAGACATGACCTCCAAAGACGTTAAGAATGCTTGGGAGGCATGTACTAGAGATTACTCAATTGTTCAGTGTGCAATATTGTATGGCTTAGAACCGGGACTTCAAAGATGTTTTGAATGTCATGGAGCATATAAGATGTTCCAGGAGTTGAAGTTTATCTTTCAGAAGAATGCCCGGATCGAGAGGTATGAAACCTCCGATAAGTTCTATGCTTGCAAGATGGAGGAGAACGGGTCTATCAGTGAACATATACTCATAATGTCTGGGTATTCAACTCGTCTAGCGGAGTTGGGAATTGCCCTTCCGCCAGAGGCGATCACTGACAGAGTTCTTCAATCACTGCCACCTAGTTACAAGAGCTTTGTGATGAACTATAAAATGCACAGGATGAACAAGTCAGTCGTCGAGCTGTTTGCGATGCTAAAAGTCGCTGAGTCTGAAATCCAGAAAGAACATCAAGTGTTTATGGTGAATAAAACCACTAGTTTCAAGAAAAATGGCAAGGTCAAGGGCAAGGGCAAGAAGGGTAAAACCAAGAAGGATGGCAAAGCAGTTGCTACTCCTGTAAAGAAGCCCAAGCATGGACCCAAGCCAGAAACTGAGTGCTTTCATTGCAAGGGAACTGGTCACTGGAAGCGGAACTGCCCCAAGTACCTGGCTAACAAGAAGGCGGCCAACGACAAACAAGGTATATATGATATACATTTTATTGATGTGTACCTTACTAGCTCTCTTAGTAGTGCCTGGGTATTTGATACCGGTTCGGTTGCTCACATTTGCAACTCAAAGTAGGAACTACAGAATAAACGAAGGCTGGCAAAGGATGAAGTGACGATGTGCGTGGGAAATGGTTCCAAGGTTGATGTGATCGCCATCGGCATACTCTGTCTTCGATTACCATCAGGATTAGTGATGAACCTAAATAATTGTTATTTAGTGCCTGCGTTAAGCATGAACATTATATCTGGATCTTGTTTATTATGAGAAGGTTACTCATTTAAATCAGAGAATAAAGGTTGTTCTATTTATATGAGTAATATCTTTTATGGTCATGCACCCAATGTTAGGGGTTTATTCATATTGAATCTTGATAGTGATGACACACATGTTCATAACATTGATGCCAAAAGATGTAGAGTTGATAATGATAGTACCACTTTCTTGTGGCACTGTCGTTTAGGTCATATTGATGTAAAATGCATGAGGAAGCTCCATGCTGATGGCCTTTTGGAGTCACTTGATTTTGAATCACTTGACACATGTGAACCATGCCTCATGGGCAAGATTACTAAAACGCCGTTCTCTGGAACAATGGAACGGGCAAGTGACTTATTGGAAATCATACATACTGATGTGTGCGGTCCAATGAATGTTACAACGCGTGGTGGATATCGTTATTTTCTCACCTTCAGTGATGACTTAATTAGATATGGGTATATTTACTTAATGAAACACAAGTCTGAAACGTTTGAAAAGTTCAAGCAATTTCAAAGTGAAGTTGAGAATCATCGTAACAAGAAGATTAAGTTCCCGTGATCTCATCGAGGAGGTGAATATTTGAGTTATGAGTTTGGCAGTCACTTAAGACAGTGTGGAATTGTTTCACAGTTGACACCGCTTGGAACACCATAGTGTAATAGTGTGTCCGAACGTCGTAATCGAACCTTATTAGATATGGTGCGTTCTATGATGTCTCTTGCTGATTTGCCACTATCGTTTTGGGGTTATGCATTAGAGACAACTGCATTCACTTTAAATAGGGCACCATCGAAATCCATTGAGACGACGCCATATGAACTGTGGTTTGGCAAGAGGCCAAAGTTGTCGTTTCTTAAAGTTTGGGGATGTGATGCTTATGTCAAAAAGCTTCAGCCTAAAAAGCTGGAACCCAAAGCGGAGAAATGCGTCTTCATAGGATACCTGAAAGAGACAGTCGGGTATACCTTCTATCTCAGATCCGAAGGCAAAGTGTTTGTCGCTAAGAACGGAACATTTCTTGAGAAAGAGTTTCTCTCGAAAGAGCTCAATGAGGTTATTGAACCTTTACTTCAACCAGAAAGTAGCACAACGCAGAAAGATGTTTCTGTGGAACCTATGATGGTAGAAGAGGAAGTTAATGATGATGATCATGAAGCTTCGGATCAAGCTACTATTGAACCTCGTAGGTCGACAAGGCCACGTACTACTGCTGAGTGGTACGGCACCCCTGTCTTGGAGGTCATGTTGTTGGATAACAATGAACCTACGAGCTATGAAGGAGCAGTGATGGGCCCAGATTCTGAAAAATGGTTACAGGCCATGAAATCCGAGATGGGATCCATGTATGAAAACAAAGTATGGACTTTGGAAGTATTACCTGAAGGGCGAAAGGCCATTCAGAACAAATGGATCTTTAAGAAGAAGACAGACACGGACGGTAATGTCACCGTCTATAAAGCTCGACTTGTGGCAAAGGGTTTTTCACAAGTTCAAGGAGTTGACTACGATGAGACCTTCTCACCCGTAGCGATGCTTAAGTCTGTCTGAATCATGTTGGCAATAGCTGCTTATTTCGACTATGAAATTTGGCAGATGGATGTCAAAACAGCGTACCTCAACGGTTTCCTTGAGGAAGAGTTGTATATGTTGCAACCAAAAGGTTTTGTCGATCCAGAGAATGCTGACAAAGTTTGCAAACTCCAGCGATCCATTTATGGGCTGGTGTAAGCATCTCGGAGTTGGAATAAGCGTTTTGATGAGGTGATCAAAGCTTTTGAGTTTATACAAGTTTATGGAGAAGCTTGTATTTACAAGAAAGTGAGTGGGAGCTCTATAGCGTTTCTAATATTATATGTGGATGACATATTGCTGATTGGAAACAATATAGAAATGCTGGAAAGCGTGAAGGAATATTTGAACAAGAGTTTTTCAATGAAGGACCTAGGAGAAGCTGCTTTCATATTAGGCATTAAGATCTATAGAGATAGATCGAAACGCTTAATAGCACTTTCACAGAGCACATACCTCGATAAAGTTTTGAAGAAGTTCAAAATGGGTCAGTCCAAGAAGGAGTTCTTGCATGTGTTACAAGGTGTGAAGTTGAGTAAGACTCAATGCCCAGTGACTGCAGAGGATAGAGAAAAGATGAGTGTCATCCCCTATGCTTCAGCCGTAGGCTCTATCATGTATGCAATGCTGTGCACAAGACCCGATGAGAGCCTTGCCATAAGTATGGCCGGAAGGTTTCAATGCTGGGCAGCGGTCAAGAATATCCTTAAGTACTTGAAAAGGACTAAGTAAATGTTTCTCGTTTATGGAGGTGATGAAGAGCTCGTCGTAAAGGGTTACGTCGATGCAATCTTTGACATTGATCCGGATGACTCTAAGTCACAAACCGGATACGTATTTATTCTCAACGGGGGAGCGGTAAGCTGGTGCAGTTCCAAGCAAAGCGTGGTAGCTGATTCTACGTGTGAAGCAGAATACATCGCAGCCTCGGAGGCAGCGAAGGAAGGTGTCTGGATGAAGCAGTTCATGATAGATCTTGGAGTAGTGCCTAGTGCACTAAATCCAATGAACCTGTTCTGTAACAACACTGGTGCCATTGCTCTGGCCAAGGAACCAAGGTTTCACAAGAGGACCAGACACATAAAGCGACACTTCAACTCCATCCGCGATTACATCGAGGAAAAGGACATAAATATTTGCAAAGTGCACACGGATCTGAATGTTGCAGGCCCGTTGACTAAACCTCTTCCAAGGGCTAAACATGATCAACACCAGAACTACATGGGTGTTCGATTCATTACAATGTAAATCACATGGTGATGTGAGCTAGATTATTAACTCTAGTGCAAGTGGGAGACTGTTGGAAATATGCCCTAGAGGCAATAAATAAAGTGTTTATTATTATATTTCCTTGTTCATGATAATCATTTATTATCCATGCTATAATTGTATTAATTGGAAACACGTTACATTTGTGGGTAAATAGACAACACTTTGTCCCTAGTATGCCTCTAGTAAACTAGCTCGTTGATCAAAGATGGTCAAGGTTTCCTAGCCATTGACATGTGATGTCATTTGATAACGGGATCACATCATTAGGAGAATGATGTGATGGACAAGACCCAAACTACAAACGTAGCATCTGATCGTTTCAGTTTATTGCTACTGTTTTCTACATGTCAAGTATATGTTCCTATGACCATGAGATCATGCAACTCACGGACATCGGAGGAGTGCCTTGTATGTATCAAACGTTGCAACGTAACTGGGTGACTATAAAGGTGCTCTATAGGTATCTTCGACGGTGTCTGTTGAGTTGGCATGGATCAAGACTGGGATTTCTTACTCTGTGTGACGGAGAGGTATCTCAGGGCCCACTCGGTAATACAACATCACAATAAGCCTTGCAAGCAATGTGACTAAGTGTTAGTTGTGGGATCTTGTATTACAGAACGAGTAAAGAGACTTGCGAGTAACGAGGTTGAACTAGGTATGGAGATACCGATGATCGAATCTCAGGCAAGTAACATACCGAAGAACAAAGGGAACATCATACGGGATTAACTGAATCCTTGACATAGAGGTTCAACCGATAAAGATATTCATAGAATACGTAGGAACCAATATGGGCATCCAGGTCCCGCTATTGGTTATTGACCGTAGAGGTGTCTTGATCATGTCTGCATAGTTCTCAAACCCGCAGGGTTTGCACACTTAAGGTCTGGTGACGTTTCGGTAGTATAGAGTTATGTATGGTGGTGACCGGAAGTTTTTCGGAATCCCGGATGAGATCCTGGACGTCATGAGGAGCTTCGGAATGGTCCAGAGGTAAAGATTGATATATAGGAAGTCCTATTTTGGTCGCCGGAAAAGTTTTGGGCTCATCGGTAGTGTACCGGGAGTGCCGGTAGTGTACCGAGAGACCATTAGGAGGGGTATTTCGACCCAAGAGGCAACATGGGCTGTGGGAGAGTGAATACCAGCCCTTATTGGGCTGGTGGAAGTCCCACACAATGCTCATGCGGCTAGGGAGAAAAAAACCAATGAGAAAAAGTGGAAAAAGGCTAAAATAGGGTGAATCCTAGTCCTACTAGGATTGGAGGTGGATTCTACCTCTCCCACCTAGTTCGGCCGACTCCTAGAGGCTTGGCACTTAGGCCAAGCCTCCTCCTCTCTTCCTCTTATATATACTGGAGGTTTTAGGGTTTCTGCACAGAATTTGCAGTCACGTGCTGCCCGTTCCTCCAGTGCATAGTTTCTCCTCTAGATCGGTTTTCTGCAGAGCTTAGGCGAAGCCCTGTCGGAATAGCTCCACCACCATTGCCGGAGTGTCGTCATGCTGCCGTGGAACTCTTCTTCCTCTCCGCTCCTTCTTGCTGGATCAAGACGGCGGAGATCGTCATCAAGCTGTACGTGTGCTGAACGCGGAGGTGTCGTCCGTTCGGCGCTAGATCGGAAGGATCGTGATCAAGTTCGTGGGACGGATCATGATCAAGTTTGCGGGACGGATCGTGATTGGATCGTAGGACAGATCATGATTGGATCGCGGGACTTACGGCGATTTGGATCGCGAAGACGTTCGACTACACCAACCGCGTTTCTTAACGCTTCCCGCTTAGCGATGTACAAGGGTACGTAGATCCACTCTCCCTCTCGTAGATGCTCATCACCATGGATAGATCTGCGTGTGCGTAGGAAATTTTTTGTTTCCCATGCAACATTCCCCAACAAAAACCCCATCTTGTTACCCTTAATGGCAACAATATAATACGTGCCTTGCTACCTCTTCTATGTCACTGGGTGAGGACATTGCAAGATTGAACCCAAAACCAAGTACTTCTCCCATTGCAAGAATTACCAATCTAGTTGGCCAAACCAAACCAATAACTCGAAGAGACTTATAAGGATATGAAATCATGCATATAAGAATTCAGAGGAGATTCAAATAAGATTCATGGATAATCTGAACATAAACTCACAGTTCATCGGATCTTGACAAACACACCACAAAAGAGGATTACATCGGATAGATATCCATGAAGATCATGAAGAACATGGTATTGAAGATCAAAGAGAGAGAAGAAGCCATCTAGCTACTAGCTATGTACCCGTAGGTCTGTGGTGGACTACTCACGCATCATCGGAGGGGCAATGGAGTTGATATAGATGCCTTCCGTGATCGAAACCCCCTCCGGCAGATTACCGGAAAAGGCTCCAAGATTGGATCTCTTGGGAACGGAGGCTTCTGGCGGCGGAAAAGTACTTGTGTGGCTCGTTCTGATGTTGGGGGAATATTTGGGAATTTATAGGCCAAAGAATAGGGTTAGGAGACCTACCGGTAGACGGCAAGCCTGCTAGGCGTGGCCAGGGGGGTCGCGCCTAGCATGCTTGTGACTCCCTGGCAGGTTTCCTGCCGTGCACTCCAAGCCTGGTTGATTTGTTTCCTTCCAGAAAAAATCCTTCCGAAGGTTTTATTCCGTTTGGACTCCGTTTAATAGTCCATATCTGCAAAACTCAAAAACAAGGAAAAAACAAAAACTAGCACTAGGCTCTAGATTAATAGGTTAGTCCTGAAATAATATAAAATAACATATTAATGCATATAAAACATCCAAAACAAATAATATAATAGCATGCCATAATAAAAAAATTATAGATACGTTGGAGACGTATCAGTGAGCAGCTTTGCCTACCATAGTGTGGCATCCTACAGTCCAGGACTGAGAGGGCGGGGGGCTCTTCGGAGGTGGAGGCAGATGGCGGGTCTATAGTGTAGGTGCATGGAACGTGACAATGTAATCGTTCTTTGATAGCTAGTAGTTTCCTTGGCTTCGTCTTATTAATGGCAGGATGTCGAGCTCGCTCAGGGCTTCAGGGCTCAAGGCTTTGCTTGCTGCATTTGGACCATGTTAGCCATTTTGTAGCATAGTGTTTCTTTGTCATTTTTCCTTTATTTTGTTTTCTTGTATTTTCTTTTTATTGTATGCTCCAATGTATTGCGATGGTAGTTGCTTTATAATATAAAGTGGGGGCACCCTTTTTCGTCAGAAGAGGGAGGGTTTGGGCTGCCCGTCTGATGGACCAGGTCGTCCAAATGTGACGTTGATTCCCCTTAGCTAGAGATTCCACGTGGCTTTCGAGGCGCTAAAAAGGGCAGGACTCCTGAGGAACTCATGCAACCAAATGAGTCATACAAAAAAGGGAAATGTTTCCCTACGACCAATCGGCCGAATCTTCGGCCGGTCACGTCGCTTGCTCCCATGTGCCACGCACATCCACCAATGCCAGGGAGGTCACACATCTTTTGCTGGCCCACTCACATCGCTTCACCTTCGTGTCTTCTTCTTCCTCTCGCTAGATCCTCTCCCTCAATGCATGCCACCATGGGTGCACTCCTCCCCTCTCCCTGATGCTCGCCACCATGGTTGTGGCCTCTCCTTCCTCTTCCCTGATGCTCGCCGCCATGGCTTCCTCCTCCTCCATCCTTCCCCGTGGGCACGACAACAATCTTTTTTCCCACTAGTATAGAATTCCTGCAACCGACACACTTGTCGCTTTACCTCGCACGACTACATGCGTCATCCCTCTCCCATGGCTGCAAGCTCTTGATGGGGGGCATATTTTTTTTCTTAACAAGCTGAGCCGCGTGTTTTCCACCGGCATTTTTTTGCTAGAACCAACAACACCATCTATTGGAAGTGACTATATATTTTGCTGGAACGCGAGGTCGACGACCGAGTTGTTTTTGCTGGAACCGGTGAGTATGGATGCTGCAACCGGCGATGAATGAAGTCACTCCAACTTTTTTTCTTGCTGCACCAACTCATGCCAGCTGCGAGGCAATGGCGCCTTTTTTATGCCATTTTGTTGCAACCATAATCGTTTTTTCTCATTGTCAAAGATTTATTTGCTACATCCATTCTTCATGAAGAATTTCCTATCCGTACAAAAGAAATGAAAAGCAAATCAGGTGACGGCTAGCCGAGTGGCCGAAAATTGGACCGGCCGGCCGGCGCCTATCACCCGCCAATAAAAAAATGTTCACCCCGACCAACTTTAATTCCTAAATCCGTTGCTGATCGGTGTAGGTTGTAAGAGCATCTCCAGCCGCCTTCCCCCCCCCCCCCCCAAGAGGCCCCCAAAAGCCGTTTTTTTGCACCGGCGGTAGAAAATCGGCCCAGTCGTGCCCCCACGAGGCCACGAGCCCAATTTTCGCCGGTCAGGGCCTAATTTAGCGCTGGCGTACCCAGGCCGAACCCGGCGCGCTGGGGGGCGCCTGGGAGCACCGGGAAAAACGTTTTGGCACGAAAATGGGGGTGGGTCCACCGAGTCAGCGACCCCGAGCGCGCGTCGTCGTCCTCATCGCCTCGTTTTCCCTGGGGGGAATCGAATCAATGCCAAGGCTGCCCGCCGGTCAGCCTTCCATTGATGAGCCGACATTCATGGGGCGACGCAGTCAGTACGGGCGTTCACGGGGTAGCGCCGCGCGTCCACACCTCGCCTCCCATTCGTCCGCAGGGTGTCGCCCGCTCGCCGCTATAAAAGGCGACCTCGACGGTGTTCGCCACACCTCGTCGCCTGTGATCTCCTCTCTCCCTGCGATCTCTCTTCTTCCCGCTGATCTCCTCTCCCCCCTTCCCCCGCAATGGCTGAGCGCTACCCCGGCGACGGTGCGGCCCTTAACGGCTTCGGCCGCCGGCACCTCCACGAGGACAAGGCCCGCCTACTGTTCGAGGCGGAGTACCCGGCGCCGCCGGACATGCGGACGCCCGGCTCCTGGAGGCTCAGCGCGGGCGGCGTCCCCGTGCCACCAGTGCCCACCGGAGGCGAGCGGCGCTCCGAGATCGCCCGGATCAGGTCCACCCTGTCCGAGGAGCATCGTCGGCTGCCGAGGTACGCCCCGGACAGCACCTCCCTCTGGACGGCGTACTTCGAGCGCCACCGCGAGGAGCAGCTCGCCTCTACCAACGGCGGCCCCGCGCTCGCCCGCAACAACAGCGAGGGCCGCCGGCGTTGGTGGGGCGTCCCCGGACGCACGCTCGAGGCCATCCTCGAGCACATCGAGGCCGACAACGAGCCGCGCCTCGGGTACCCGGAGGCGACGTCCGTCTCCCGCCGGAGGGGCTCATCGTGGCAGCCCCGGCGTATGGAGGCGTCGTCGTCATCGTTCTCGTTCTCCTCCGGCTCCCAGTCCTCCCACTCCTCCGACGTAGTTTTTTTTTAGTTTTTGTATTATATTTTTAATGAAAAAACCGAATGTTTTGGCCAATTTTAAGCCGATTCTATTGCCATAATGAGCTGAAAAGCGACGTTTGGAAGACGACACCAGGGACGCGACTAGGAGGTCGAGCTCATCAAGCCGATTTTAATGCCGGCTCGCCTCCAGGCGACGCTAAAATAGACCTTAGGGACCAACGGATGGAGATGCTTTAATCGGCGAGCGTGCCAAGCTCGGGCGCTCCGGTGAGGCATGACAAGGTCCGAGCCGGAGGCACGACCGGACCGTGCGATGCTGGTCCGACCGGGTCTCAGCAATTGGGCGAATCAGATACGGAGGCAAGTAATAAGTAGAAAGCCAACGTCATTTCCGAATACGGAGGCAAAAAGATAAAATAAAATCGAGAGCACAATACGGAGGCAATAATAAAGGCGCCCTGTTTCTCGTCCGTCCCTTCGTTTCGACCTCGGCGCCTTCTCGTCGCCGCGCCTCCACTTTCGACCTTGGCAACCGCGCCGCCGCCGCTCGCCGCTCGCCGCCTCTCCGGCCCGCCCACCTCCCGTCACAAGTTCTGGTCCTAGTCCTCAAAGGAAATCAATATCGTGGGTTCCTTGCCCCAGATCTCTGCCTCTGCGGCGAGTGGGGAATAAGAGGAGCCGCCGCCGGGTCGCCTCTGCTCCCTAATCCTATTACTTTCCTCGTTGCCCCGCTACGCCCCCACTTTTTTTTAGTTAGTTACGGGCGGCAGAGCTAGCAAAGATGCGATTTTTCTGATGCACACCACACGACTTGCCGATTCTAGTTTCAGACAAAATTCAGTTTACGCATATACACGACTTACAGAGTACTAGAGTACATTATTATTAATCTCGAGTCCTTATTAACAGCCCTCTTGTTTGTCCAGTGCTTCTGAATCTTCTTTTCAGCACGCTTGGCTTGCGTCGCGGCTTCGCTTGGCTTGTCCTCCTCACTGCTTGGTGGCTCTGGAAACAGCGCAACGCATGCGTCTTCGACAACGACAGGCCGTCCGTCTCTAGCCTCTCCTCGACTATCAAGGAGGAGGCCCGCGGCTGGGCTCGTGCGGGTAAATAGATTTCTCTTCTTGTAACTTGTCTTCTCCTTTTGCTCAAGGATGTACTGTGCACGATTTTATCCAAATTACCTGCAAAAGTGGCTGTTCGGACCAGTGTTTTGTCGAATGACTGGAGATGTGTATGGACAGCTTGCCCCACACTAAGCTTCGGTGTCGATCATGTAAGTAAGAATGCGAAAAGGAAACACGAGCACACCCGGATGTTCATCGACTGTGTTAACGCGGTTTTGCGCAAGCACGGCGGCAGGGCTGTTGACCAACTTGAGATTAAATTTGTATTCGAGAGCAAGCTTGTTGATCACCTCAATAATTGGATTAGATTTGCTATGTCAGCCCACACAAGGAGTCTAGCTTTTGATTTGGTGCCACCGGACAATTTCCCCAAATATGGGGATCCTTACAGATTCCCGTTGGAACAATTTACAGACAAAAAAAGTGTATCCTGTCTAGCCTGTCTTCAACTCGGCTTTGTACGTTTCGAACCACCTCCTGCCAATTTCATAGGTTTCCCAAACCTAAGAAAGCTTCATCTCCATGTAGTCAAGACCACTAGGCAGGATCTCGAGAGTGTTTTGTGCAGTTGCGTTAATCTTGAGTGGCTGAGCTTAATCAGATGCCTTCTCAAGGATGAAATGAAGGCGGTTCGGCAGCCATTGTACCAACTGCGCTACTTGGAAGTCGTGCACTGTGATATAACCAAGATAGAGTTCGATGCTCCAGTACTCTCCACCTTTTTTTATGATGGACCATACATGCCTATCACCCTTCATCATGCTGCAAAACTGGAAAATGCAAGATTTTTGTTCTGCGGTGCGGTTTTTCAGCATGCTACCACGTCACTCCTCAATGGGCTACCAGATGTACGAAACCTGACATTGCAACTTGGAATGCAACGGCTAGAGGTATTTTATATTGTGACAACATTCGAGTTATGGTTTAGTTTGTGCCGCGTAATCTTGCAATAACCTTTGCTGTTTTATCTTTCAGAGCCGATGGACGTTAAATAGCCCTAGGGTGTTTTCTCACCTCAGGCATGCGCAGATACTGTTGATTATACATCATGAAGATAGTGACAAAATCCTCTATTTAGTTTCTTTTCTAAGGGCGGCTCCGTTCATTGAGAGGTTGGAATTACATGTGAGTAATATTCTCGGTCGTTTTTTCCTTTGTAAAGTATTATTAACCTGCATGTAGGTGGCAGCAAGAAACCCTACTAATCTTGATGACTTGTGCAGTTTCATGGCTTTTATACTATGTGGTTTGCAACCGATGGACCTTCGAGACAAGAAATACCGCCGTGTGAAGATAAATATGTGAATCTGAAGGACATGCGTGTTACAGGATTCAAAGGGGCAAGAGGTCAAGCTGAATTCCTCATGCATGCTGTTGAAAATGCTCCTGCAATAGAGGCCGTAACTGTAGATACAGCTCAAAAGCTAACTGATGCTTGGAATCCAGAGGAACCAATCCCCAGAATAGATAGTGCTGCTCTCGATATGGTTAGAGGGCCTCTCCTTAAGAGACTCCCACCGAATGCAAAACTTTCACTTATTTAAGCCAAATTGCATTTTCCCTTTTTTTGTATATATGTAGCTGCCGGAAGTAGATTAAATCTTACATGTAATTTCTCTTTAAAATTGTTAAACTGAGAGCAGCGATGATTTAGACTTTTACGACTCTGGGTGCTACTCCCTCCGTACCTAAATATTTGTTTTTGTAAAGATTCAACTACGGACTACATACGAAGCAAAATGAGTGAATCTACACTCTAAATTATGTCTATATACATCCGTATGTAGTTCGTAGTGAAATTTCTAAAAAGACAAATATTTAGAAACGGAGGGAGTACTTGTTTTCTCTACGGTTTATTCGTTTCGGAATACAAAGGGGAAAGTAGCACCTGGAAAGAATAACTACAACTACGAGTTTTTGGCTAGGAATGTAGCCTTTGCACCTGCTCTTTAAGTAGTAGCCATCCACAAATATTGTTGGCCTGCATCCCTTTAGAAACCCTTTTTTGCAAGCATCATAGGACCAGTACAGTGATGCCAAATGGTCCTTTGGAAGCAGATCATCCTTCTCCTTGACCTTCATTTTGCTATCAGGGTTGCTCGTTCTCAGTTCTGGGTCATAGTCCCGTAACTGGTTCTACTGTTGTGCTTCGTCTTCATGGATTATATCAAGTGCCGCCTTCCTTGCCATGCTTAGTTTCATTTTGTTAGGCAACAACTTGAACTCTTTCTGCACTTTCTTCTGAAATGTTCTTTAAGTCTATCTTCTGATAATCGCTCAACTCCTCAATAAATGCGTGTGTAAGAATTTTAAGAACGAGACACTTTGAATCAAATGCCTTTTGACGTGTGTGTGTGTGCCCTTGTACTGTCCATGAAGACTTCAGGAACCAAGGGCGTCCTTGTGAACACATTCCAGCCCCATTTCTAGGTTTAAACTAACTATGTTCCTCACAGTGTAGGCATTCAGTGTCATCCTTGGTTCTTTCATTTCACAAAATACCAAACCAACCCTGAATTTGCATGTCACCTTCTGTTTTTCAAGAACATGCATGCCACCTTCTGCATTGCAGGCCCTGAATGTGTAGTATGTTTTTTCAAGTTCTGCTTTGGATAGCTTCAGATCATCATCGTCATCCAAAGGATCATCTTTTTCTACATATCCTTCCTTCTTATTGTTATCGCTACTTCTGCATCTACATTGTCAAGGAACAAACCCTCGTCCAGATCTTCCACAACATAATCACCTCATGGAAAATCAGAGTTTGTTTGCTCTTCTTGCTCTGCATCCTCTGTTTGCTCCTCCTCCTGCTCTGCTTACATCTCCGAATTTTTTTCAAAACTAGCACCAAAAATACACCAAATTCAGATAAAGTATACCCATTTTTAAAAATATCAAAATAACACCTCGTTGGCCTCTGCTGGGCTGACGGGGGACCGGTCGGCTTCGTCTGGGCCGAAGAGGGCCCATCGGCCAAAGGGAGGCCGAAGAGGCCGCCATCTGTCCACTCCAGGCCGAAGAGGGCCCGTCGGCCATCAGGAGGCCGAAGAGCCCCTGGATAAGGCCCGACGTCGGCTTCTTTCTTCCTCCTCCGGCCTACTCGCTCATCCCCTCTCTAACTTGTTTCCTTTGACCGAAAATCCCACCCCCCCTTGATCTCCTTCGTCCTTCACCCATTTTTCGTTTCAATCCACTGAAACAATAGATCGTGTCCCTCTCCCCCGCCGTACGGTCTCATTTTTCGCAGTGGGGTAGTGTGTTGTTCGTTTGGAGGAGACATGGTGGGGTGATGGAGGTGTGAATGATGAGAAGGTGGAGTGGTGTAGAGGAAGAAGAAGGTCACACACGCGTCGAAGGTATACATTTTTTCTTTAGTTTATGTTAGTTTTTTTAATGTACGTAAAAATAGTTTAGGTTAGTTTGATTAGTGTAGTGATTTTACTGTATGTGTTAATAGTGTAGGTTTATTTAGTGTACGTGAGTATATTTTAGTGTAGGTTTATTTTAGTGTACGTGAGTATATTTTAGTGTAGGTTTATTTTAGTGAAGTTCATTTTAGTGTAGGTTTATTTAGTGTACGTAGGCATATTTTAGTGTAGATTTGTTCGTTGCGAATAATGAGAAGCTGGCAATGTCTGACAGGTGAAAATGTCTGAATCCATAAATTTCACTGTGTATTACGGCCCTGATAATGTTCGATATAATGAGTTGGGGGTTGATCTTAGCGAGTTTAAAAAAGGCAAGATGACACTGTTAGACTCGGACAGACTGGACATTAGGCAGTTGAAGCACTGGTTGACTACTAGTTTTGGCCTGGATCCTGAAGTTTGTTCCATGAGTATTCATGCATTGTGGACCAAATCCTGTAAAAATGTCAAGTAGGAGTTGATTCCGATAGATAGGAGCCAGTATTGGTTGTCCCTGTTAAGTCGTTCCAGAGACCGAAGAATTCATTCGTATGCCCTAGTGCAACCAGTGGCGAAGGAGGAGAATATCATACCACCCAACGTGGGGTATGAACCAGGCCAGAGTAATCAAGTGGCTAACGATATTTATGTATCCGGGTCACAGCCACCAGATATGAATGCTAGCGAAGCCGAGAAAGAGTCAGATTATGTGCCACACAATGTTAGTGGTCATGCTACTGGGCAGAGTATTCAATCGATAGTATTAGCTACATCTGGTGTTGCTGATGGGGATGAGGAAGGCGATGAAATGCAGAGGGTGATGGAGGAAGAGGACGAGGATGGGATTGCAGAGGATCTTGATTCTGAAAATTCCGAGGATGAGGAGGAGACACTGATTCCTGCTGCATGGGAGCAGGACATATCCGCCGGCATTACTGTCAACGATGGCCATGAGACTCCATGGCAATATAATCTGAACCAAGTCCAGATCGGGGCTATGTTTGACACAAAGAAAAAATTGAAGTATGCAGTGATAAAGTGGGCTATGTCTATGCAGAGGGTTTTCTGGACACACATATCTAGTCCAACAAAATATACCGTGAAGTGTGTCGAATCAGGTTGTCCGGTGAAGGTGCACGGGCACGTGCCAAAGTATAACATCCACTGGGTTGTCACAAATGTTGTCCGGCATAATTGTGTGAGGAAAAACATGTTGGTTCACCATCCAAACCTTACTTCAACTCTCATAGCGCAACTCATGTATACTGAGATAGTGAAGAAGAAATATATGGAAGCAAAACACATCCAGACAGCAGTGAAGGTCAAATGGAATTATGACCTTCCATATGGGAAGGCTTGGAGGGCTAAGCAGAAGGCTATGGAGGAAAGATTTAGGACGTTCTTCGACTCATATGATAATGTTGTTCGTCTCCTTGACATACTGAAGGAGAGGAATCCCGGTACTTATGTTAACATTCAACACACAAGGTTAGATAGTATACCAGATTACTAGGTGTTGAAATGAGTATTCTTCTCTTTCGGCATGTGCATCAAAGCTTTCAGGCATTGTCCTCATGTGATGTTTGTGGATGGTACATTCCTGAGTGGTCAGTACAAAGGGCAAATCCTGACTGCTATTGGTGTGGATGGGAACAACCAAATTATCCCACTAGCCATGGCATTTGGGGAGGATGAGAACTTTCCGAGCTGGGTATGGTTCTTCCGGCAAGTTAAAATTGCGATCGTGAAGGACCGAACAAATGTGTGTCTCATTCACGACAGACATCCTGGTATATTGAAGGCCATGAAGACACCGAGTAATCCAACTGCTGACGAGCCAACACCTTGGAAGGACTTGCAAAGCCGGTGGTGCGTGCGCCATCTGGGTACAATTTTTTTTCTCACAGTTCAAGAACAAACGGTTGATGAACTTGTTCAAAAAGTTATGCAAGCAGAACCAGCGGCGCAAATACGATTTTATTTGGTCAAAACTAGATGAGTTTACTAAGAAGTGGGTCCTTGCTAGGAAGAAAATGGAAAAAGACCAGGTTAAATTAACAGCACTCATCGCAGAGCTTGAGGAGCCAGTTGGTCTTTGTAACTTGCTAGCAATTGACCCTCCTAATACCAAGAGAAAGAAGGGCAGGGCAATAAAGAATTTTTTGAGTGGATAGAGAAAGAGCCTCCAGTGAATTGGTCTTTGCTGCATGACACCCATGGAGCTAGGTATGGCCACATGACAACCAATCTTGCAAAGATCTATAACTTTGTACTCAGAGGGAATAGAGCATTGCCACGGACAGCTATTGTGGAGGGTGTATTCCATGGCACTTTGAGATATTTCAGAGAAAGGCACGAGTTAGCAAAGAAGCATATTGCAGATAATCAGAACACTCTGTATTGTAGCCGTGTCATGGAGTACATGGCTGAGAAGATAAAGAAAGCAAAAAAGCACATTGTCACACTCATAGGTAATCAGGAAAGAAGGTATGAAATTCAACTTCCTACTGATGGTTTTGGTTCTGCAAATGAGGTGAAGACGCATGAGGTTAAAATTGGAACATAATTTTATCCAACTTGTGAGTGTACATGCAACAAAACACAATTATTGCACCTGCCTTGCTCACATGTGTTGGCTGTCTGTGGCCAGATTCAGTTGGATGCTATCTCCTTCGTGTCATCGTACTATTCAAAAGAGGCAGTACTCAATGTTTGGAAAAGTGAGATGACAGGGTTTAGAGTCGTCGGCAATTTCAACAAGGTAAATGATGGTGACAGAGTATACATTCTGGATCCTAGACAATGACGAACTAGCAGGGGCAGGCGTAAGGTAAAGCGCATCCGAAACGATATGGACCAATCTGAAGCTGATGGAGCAACCAGACAATATTTGCTCTGCGCGGCTTATGGGCATGGGATGAAATATTGCCCCGACCTGAAGAAAGGCGGTGCTTCCACATCGACGAGTGCTTCCACATCGACGACTGCAACAACAGTTGTAAGAGGAGGTCCTAACAATCATGGTGGACGTGGCAGTCGAGGCCGAAGGGGCGGGCGAGGAATGAATAACTCAGAAGCTACATAATGTGTGGGACTATGTTTTAATTTGTAATATGTCGGACTATGTTTTCATTTGTAATATGTGTGCACTATGTTCTAATTTGTAATATGTGGGACTATGTTTTAATGTGTAATACGTGAGACTATGTTTTTATTTGTAATATGCAAACACCTATGTTTTATTTTGTAATAAGTTTGGACTGTGTTTTAACCTGTAATATGTGTGGACTATGTTTTAATTGCAGATATGACTTCGTATCCGTTGCTTAATGGTAATATCGATAGAGGGCACTGTTGGGGAACGTCGCATGGGAAACAAAAAATTTCCTACGCACATGCAAACCTATCCATGGTGATGAGCATCTACGAGAGGGAGAGTGGATCTACGTACCCTTGTAGATCGCTAAGCGGGAAGCGTTAAGAAACGCGGTTGGTGTAGTCGAACTTCTTCGCGATCCAAATCGCCGAGCGTCCTGCGATCCAATCATGAACCGTCCCGCAATCTTGTCACGATCCGTCCCGCGATCCAATCACGAACGTCTGGTGGCCTTGATCACGATCCTTCCGATCTAGTACCGAACGGACGGCACCTTCGCGTTCAGCACACGTGCAGCTTGATGACGATCTCCATCGTCTTGATCCAGCAAGAGGAGATGGAGAGGAGAGAGAGTTCACCGGCAGCGTGACGGCGCTCCGGTGATGGTGGTGGTGGTGCAATTCCGGTAGGGCTTCGCCTAAGCGCTGCAGAAATCCGATCTAGAGGAGCACCGGTGAATCGGGTAGCACGTGGCTGTAAGTTGTGTCCATAAACCACCCAATCCACTAGTATATATAGGAGGAGAGGAGGGGGAGAGGGTCTGGCGCACCAAGTCTCCCTAGGGGAGTCGGCCGGCTAGGAGGAGCAATCCTACTTCTCCTCCAATCCTAGTTGGAGTAGGATTGCTTCCTATAGGCTGATTTTCCCTTTTTCCTTTAGGATTTCCACTCCCTGCTCCATGGGCCTTTGTGGCTGGTTTTCCCAGCCCACTAAGGGCTGGTTAACACTCTCCCACAGCCCATGGACCTCTTGGGGTCGAAATACCCCTCCCGGAGGCCTCCCGGTACACTACCGACACTCCCGGTACACTACCGATGAGCCCGAAACTTTTCCGGAAACCAAACTGGGACTTCCTATATATGAATATTTACCTCCGGAGCTCCTCGTGATGTCCGGGATCTCATCCGGGACTCCGAACAACATTCGGTCACCACCATACATAACTCTACACTACCGAAATGTCATCGAACCTTAAGTGTGCAGACCCTGCGGGTTCGAGAACTATGTAGACATGACCGAGACACCTCTACGGTCAATAACCAATGGCGGGACCTGGACGTCCACATCGGTTCCTACATATTCTATGAAGATCTTTATCAGTCGAACCTCTATGTCAAGGATTAAATCCCGTATAACGTTCCCTTTGTTCTTCGGTATGTTACTTGCCCGAGATTCGATCGTCGGTATCCAATACCTAGTTCAACCTCGTTACCGGCAAGTCTCTTTACTCGTTCCGTAATACAAGATCCCGTGACTAACACTTAGCCACATTGCTTGCAAGGCTTGTTGTGATGTCGTATTACCGAGTGGGCCCTGAGATACCTCTCCGTCACACGGAGTAACAAATCCCAGTCTCGATCCATGCCAACTCAACAGACACCATCGGAGATACCTGTAGAGCACCTTTATAGTCACCTAGTTACGTTGCGACGTTTGATACACACAAGGCACTCCTTCGATATCCGTGAGTTGTATGATCTCATGGTCATAGGAACATATACTTGACATGCAGAAAACAGTAGCAATAAACTAACACGATCATATGCTATGTTTGTAGTTTGGGTCTTATCCATCACATCATTCTCCTAATGATGTGATCCTGTTATCAAATGACATCTCATGTCCATGGCTAGGAAACCTTAACCATCCTTTGATCAACGAGCTAGTCCATTAGAGGCATACTAGGGACATGGTTTTGTCTTATCCACACATGCATTTAAGTCTCCGATCAATACAATTATAGCATGGATAATAAACGATTATCATGAACAAGGAAATATGATAATAACTAATTTATTATTGCCTCTAGGGCATATTTCCAACAGTAGGAACAAAGAATGCTCACAAATATATCATCATCTTCAGAATCCAAAGTAATTTCAAGAGTTAAAGAACCAGTCCTAGGAATTGACACAAATTCCTTCAAACTCCTCACAACCATGGTAGGAATAACCTGACAAAAACAAGCAAGTTATATGATATTCAACTTAAAAATTTAAAACATTAGAATACAACAAATGAAAAATAAATAATAAAAACCAGAAACCAAAGCTTACCATATGTTGAGAAATAACATTCATGCGATCCATCCTATGAACAAAAGGAGTACACAATATGTAGTTGTCATCAAAGAGCTACCGCGACATGACATACATTTGATGATAATTCAGAGTGACACCACAACTATAAAAAACAGTTGTCAACAAGTTCCCTCTGAGTTTCACTCAGATCCTCAAGAGCTACAAAAAAATGATTTCACAAACTGAGTAGAACAGCAAAACGTATAAGCTGAAACAAAACTGAAAATCAGTCAAACAAATAACTTACCAACACGGGGTAAAGGAAAGAACATAACACCATCCCGATGAAATTCGACACTTATATAAGTTCCATAGTGCTCAAGAATAACAGTCATCATGTCACGATGGCGGAGACCATAATCATTCACAAGTTCCTCCCATGAAGGACCATGGAATTTACTGCTCATCCTACCATGTCTAAACAAAACATGGTATAAGTTACCCTCACTGTTGTGAAGAGCAAGATCAATATCTGTGTCACCTCTCTGAATAGCTAAAGCTATGCCCTCCTCAATGTACCGAGCAAGATGTGATCTAACACTGCACGGAACATACTACAACAAGAATGGAAGCAAACATCATAATCATATAAACAAAGGCATTCGAATATGCCATAGTCATATAAACAAGACATAGAATCTTACAACACGTCTTGAACATCGACGATCCAGCACCACAGTAAATACAGATGCACCGGAATCAATGGCAGAACAAGGGCCACCTAGAGCTCAGCAAAATGGGCAAGCCATTTACGTGCAGACGGACGGTGACCAATAAGAACTAAATCCACAACCGAATTGAAAGTTCACATTCGATTGAGTTGGAAGCCAAAAAATACCGTAGGTCGGTGGAGAGCGCCCTGATCTATTGTTTACGCGGGTTGGATAACAAAATGGGTGGTCGAGCAAAGAGATCGGCGTGGCGGTGGAAGCACCGGAGAGCAACGGGAGTGAGAGGTGGAGATGGGCAGCCTGGAGGATGGGTGAGGGTGAAAGGAGTGGTCAGAGGCCTTATCCAGGGGCCCATCGGCCTCCCACTGGCCGACAGGGGGCTCTTCGGCCTCCCTCTGGCCGACAGGCCTCTCTCCGGCCTCCGATTGGCCGACAGGGGGCTCTTCGGCCTGGTGTTGGTCGACAGGTGGCTCTTCGGCCTAGTGGTGGCCGATGGGCCCTTCTTCAGCCTGGTGGTGGCCGACGGGGTGTTATTTTTGATTTTTTTTTGAAATGGGTATACTTTATCCGAATTTGGTGTATTTTTTATGCTAGTTTTGAAAAAACTTCTACATCTCCTTGCTTTGCTTCCTATTCTTGGTTTGCAACATTGCCTCCTCCGCTAGATGATCCCTCTCCAACCTCACAACACATTGGTATTTCTTAGGAGTAATTACCTTTGGCAGCAGGGGGCATCCATTGATGATCACATCATCGTATAGTGTCCTGATACTATTGTTTTCATCCACAAGTATCGGCTGCATTGATCTTACCATCAATTGCTTCACTACTATCTACACAGATCAGTCCATCTACAATATCATTTCCTGGCAGGCACCAATACACTTGAAGATCAGGAAAGCCAATTGAGTAATCCAACTTGTCCAAGCAAAACTTCACCATTTGTAAAGACCATGTATCAACATGACAATACTCAAATACAGAATAAATGTTGCTGATATATGATATGTTTGTTGGAAATATACCCTAGATGCGATAATAATTGTATTATTTATTTTTAAATTTACGATTGATGTTTATGTTCTATGCTATAACTGATATGACTCTCGAGTCTATGATAACCATGTTAAGGAATGCATAATTCCTTACGCAATGAGAGTATCTGGTCACTTCATACTAGACGATGCACATTGGGGTTGTTCCAACGTCAACCGTAATAGAATGATCATAACGACAACTTATAGCTTAATCGGAAACGCATGTTAAGGGACAAGATAGCTTGAGAGTGGGATTTTCTCCTCCATAAACGAAGAGACATTCTTAGGGCCCTGTTAGTGTGACAACGCAATAACAGGAAATCAAAGAGATGAAAACAAATCAGCTTGATGATTCGTCAATTCTCAAGAAGACACATGAGGAGAAAACTGCTTCTATGGAAAAGAAGCAATCACAACTAGAAGGAACTTTAGGTTTTCTCTTAAGGATGCATGGTGGCTCTAATAAAAGCATGCCGCAACCTACTTTGGGGGGCCATGACAACAACATCTCGTGGCCCACTTTTGGGGGCTTTGACAACAAGTCGCTACCCTGATGGTGATCTTCTTCGTCCAGAAACTTATGGTCTTCACTTACTATATTTTGTAATGTGCGGTACTCCATCGATTTCCTTTATGTCATGTGTGATACTTTCTCAGTTGGCTGATCATTATTAAAACTGTGTTAAGCATGTCTACTTTTAGCATTAGCAAAAGTCACTTCATTCTCATATTTGAAATTTTAATAATTTTAAAATTTATATTTGGTTGGCATTTGCAAAAATGAATAAACTATAATGGTTGTAATGGTAATAATGATGGAAATGCGTGTCGTCACAAGCTTTTGGACCCACATCTAAGCACCCACGTCAGCATCCCATGAACCCACATGTCAGGATCTATGACCGGTCAAATCTGATTATTACTCACGGGTACTGACGGGGATATACCCCATGGTATGACCCGGCTTGGCGACTTACAGGAGACCCGGCCGAAGATATGGCCTTCTTATTAAAGACCCGGCCGAAGATATGGCCTTCTTATTAAAGACCTGGCCGAAGATATGGCCTTCTTATTAAAGACCCGGCCGAAGACATGACATCTTATTAAATGACCCGGCGGGTGAGAGAGGCGCCAGGCGGCTCACGAGACAAGACCCGGCGGGTGAGAGAGGCACCAAGCGGATCACAAGAGAAGGCCCGAAGAGAGAAGGATTCCATAAAAGGAAATAAGACCCAGAGTAGGATTCGTGAGAGACGAGTCCTAATCCAACTCCTAGTAGGACTCTATTTGTAAAACCTACCCTCTCCACTTATATAAAGAGAGGTAGAGCACCCCTAGAGGGACAGATTCTCAAGGGACACAAGTCCACAGATTTAGACAACACATGATTAGAGATAGAGAGATTAGAGGCTCTCGTGATTAGAGGTAGCGATTAGCACCCTTGTAACCGAGAGATCTTCATCATCATCAATATCAGACAAGCAGGATGTAGGCTTTTACCTCGACTAGAGGGGCCGAACCTGGGTAAAACTCCGTGTCTTCTCGATTCTGAGCAACCCCTTCAAGCCGCCACGTAGTTGCGTGTGCCCCGAACCTAAGTCCATTGACCCGGACATCTGCCGTGACAAAACCACGACAATTGGCGCCCACCTTGGGGCTGCGCATGATGGTTTTGTGTTCTTGGAGGGATCTCTCCTCAGGAATCGAGAAGCTCATTATGAGCTGGATGAGAAGAGCCGGTTCGGAAAGAATCTACCGGTCTCAGCCGCCCCGCCTCAACAGATTTGCTCTACCGGTCTCTGCCCCGGCCGTGCTTGGGCGGCCAGTCGTTGCCGTCAACCGTTCCCACAGTCGCCGGTAAGGTATGCCAGTTTGCCGAGCCGCCTCCGCTGCAACCGCTGGCCGGCTTTACCACACACCTTCCCCGCCTCATCCATTGAGCCGCCCCCGCGTTGCCTTTGTCGGCCCCGTTTTTCGCCAGACCTCACGACCACTCACCAACCACTACGGCCGGCTTTGCTCCTCGTCTCGTGCGCGCCATCACCGGGCCGATGCCACGTCTTGCGCGCACCATCGCCGAGCCTCACACTCCATCGAGCTGCGCCAGCCATTGCCGCGTCCGTCTCTCCCGCTTCTGGCCAAACCGGCCATGCCCTCTCGCCGCCTCCGCAGACTGCGCTGCCGTGGGCTCCTCTCGCCTTCTCATCACTCCGCTGCGGCCGGTTCTCACCACAAAGCCGCATGCCTCCTGACCCGGCAGCCGCAGCTGCGCCGCGCCACACCGCGAGCCGCCGATGCGCCGATTCCACTTTCGCAAGCCGCCGGGGAGCTAGCCTCGCCCGCTCACTACTTGAGCCGCCGGTCAGCGAGCCGCCTTGCATCGTCGAGTCACCGAATCGCCCTCATCGGCTCTACCTTTGCCGAGCCGCCCTTGGTTCCACCGCTGACTCACCCGCGTGTGGAGGCGGCACATCCAACGCCGTCGAGCCGTCCGACCGTTCGGTCCGTCCGACCGCTCCGAATCGCCCCCGTACGCTGCCTTCGTCTGGCCTGCTGCCGTCTCTGCACCTGCTGGCTCAACGCCCCTCTCAGGCCCGTTTGGTATATGAGGATTGCGGGCGTCGGTGACTCGCCCGTGGTAAAACTTAAGCTTCACCACGATGATCATCAACTCCGTGGTGGATAAATTTTTGGCCCAGCATATCGCCATGATGAGCTACTGGACGGACGCATACAAACCACCATTCATACGGTCAGGTCTACATCAACGCGCCGTCTCTTGCCTCGCCTTCGGCCGCCGTGGCCGAGTCGCCCCGTCTCGCCTCGCCCTCCACCTCCATCGCTTCAAGCTGCCGGAGAGTTGACTGACACAGGGGCCATCCGTCATCCTAAATCAGGTGTATTTGCCCTTTGTTGTTTTCAATACATATTAAATTGTTAAAAGAACAATTACTTCGTTTTCTTGCAATATTTTTATGCAGGAAATATATTTGTGTGGCATTATACCACGGGGTAGAGCACATTCGGGTTCATCCGTGTTGCGTTGATGAATGGACGCTCGTGAGTCGCTGCACCCGTGGCCAGGTCTACATCAACACACCGGTACCGCGCGTGCTCACCCGCCGGTATGAGCCGCCTAATAAGTGCGGCAAGCCGCCGGAACCGCAGTATGGTCTTCACCAACAAACGCCATGGTTGTCTCTCGCAACTTCACCGGTTTACAACGTTCTGACCGTCTCTCTCCACTGCACCGGTTTACAACGCTGTGGCCGACTCTCGCCACCCGTGCCGGTTCTCAATACTATGGTCGTCTCTCATCCGTCTGCACCGGCTTACAACCACCGAGGATGAACCAACCATTCGTGCCGGTTTATAACACCCGTGGCCGACTCATCCATCGGCACCGGCTTACAATACCACGGCCGTCTTTCACAACAGAACCGGCTGACAACGCCACAGCTGATTTCTATGTCTACATCAACATATCGGTGCAGTGCTCATCAATATGAGCCGCCCAACGTACAAGCGCATAAGCCGCTGCCACTACAGTTTGGTTCACTTCAAGCAAAACATCCGGAACGAACCATCAACCGGATCATTGAAACAATTCATACGAGACCATTTATCACCCGCCACGGCCAACCTCAACTTTCGATGAAAGATTCTCAAGCCGCCTCTTCGAGTCAACTTGAGACTCGAGGGCTACAGACATGGCAAGACACATTTGGTCGTTTTCAATGAGAAGCCCGGATCTTTTGCCAAGATGTAATTTTCCGGCTCAACAAGTTTAAAGTCGAAGTGGTTTGTGACCCGCCGAAAGCTCTTACCAGTCAATCTCGCTTTAGAGACCCTGAGCCGGTTCACAGAGTTGACGGCCAATCTCGCTTTAGAGACCCTGAACTGATGTTACTCTTACCAGTCAATCTCGTTTTAGAGACCCTGAGCCGGTTCACAGAGTTGACGGCCAATCTCGCTTTAGAGACCCTGAACTGCTGTAAGTTAAATAATTGAGCTCTTATCAGTCAATCTCGCCTTAGAGACCCTGAGCCGGCTCACAGAGTTGACGGCCAATCTCGCTTTAGAGACCCTGAACTGGTATGATGCATAGTTTGAGTACATTAAGCGATGTTGCTGATGGAGGCTTCTTACCTTTGGTATAGCTTAAAAAATTCCCCTAAGGCAACAGCGTGTACTTCAAATTCCAGTTGCTTATCAACTGCGGCCATCGAAGGGGGCTTCTTACCGACGGGTATCGCTTATCTCACCCTAATGGTCGGCTTTATGCCACTTTCGGTTACTTATTAACCGCGGTTGTCGAAGGGGGCTTCTTAACGACGGGTTCGCTTATCTCACCCTAACAACCGGCGTTTACGCCAAAAATAGTTGTGGAAGGAGGCTTCTTGCCCTTGGGTATAGCTTACATAAACCCTTCACGCAGCCGGCTAGTACAATTACTAGTCGCGGCTGTCGAATGGATGCTTCTTGCCATAAGGTATAGCTTACATAATACCATCGGCAGCCGGCCCTATGCAACATTGGCTGATTGGAGGAGGCTTCTTGCCTTCGGGTATAGCTTACATCACCCTCCAATAGCAGGCTTTTTGAGCTGCGGTTGTCAGTAGAGGCTTCTTACCTTTGGTATAGCTTACATAAACCTATTGATAACCGGTGTTGGAATACAATGGATAAGTATTTGCAAGACCCGGCCGAAGATATGGCCTTCTTATTAAAGACCCGGCCGAAGATATGGCCTTCTTATTAAAGACCCGGCCGAAGACATGACATCTTATTAAATGACCCGGCGGGTGAGAGAGGCGCTAGGCGGCTCACGAGACAAGACCCGACGGGTGAGAGAGGTGCCAGGCGGATCACAAGAGAAGGCCCACAAGAGAAGGCCCGAAGAGAGAAGGATTCCATTAAAGGAAATAAGACCCGGAGTAGGATTCGTGAGAGACGAGTCCTAATCCAACTCCTAGTAGGACTCTATTTGTAAAACGTACCCTCTCCACTTATATAAAGAGAGGTAGAGCACCCCTAGAGGGACAGATTCTCAAGGGACACAAGTCCACAGATTTAGACAACACATGATTAGAGATAGAGAGATTAGAGGCTCTCGTGATTAGAGGTAGCGATTAGCACCCTTGTAACCGAGAGATCTTCATCATCATCAATATCAGACAAGGAGGATGTAGGCTTTTACCTCGACTTGAGGGGCCGAACCTTGGTAAAACTCCGTGTCTTCTCGATTCCGATCAACCCCTTCAAGCCGCCACGTAGTTGTGTTTGCTCCGAACCTAAGTCTGTTGACCCGGACATCTGCCGTGACAAAACCACGACAGGTACCGTCAATGATAAAACCTCGGCCCGGCCCAGCTGTAAGGTGTCCGTCAGCATATAATGGGTATGAATGTCAGATCCATTGACTGGTCAAACATGGTGGGTCGGTTGTTAGTATACCGTGACAATTCTACTGACATTTTTTTGGCTATCGTAGAAGATTGTTTTGGTGACATTTTTTGGTTGTCAACTAAGCTATGATCTTGCGTGACGGAGAAAGTGGTACCGTTAAGATTTTATTTTTTTATGAAGGCACTTCGGTGACGGTGGGGGTGATGGCCGGAAAACATTCTCGGGGTATTTATTGTGACGAAAAACCGTTATACGTGACACAAGTGAAGTGTCGAATAAAGCAAATTTTGTAGTGGTTGCCATGCTTATAAGAGAGATGCATGTAGTAAATGATATGCCCCCGAGTCCATTCACCTATTATAATTATCAAAAACATAAAAATATACTTGTTGTAATTTATTATCATTTTATTTATAATTATCTATCCTACACTATCAGAATTAATCCTTGCAATTAATGATTATAAGGGGATTGACAACTCTCTTGTCCGTGTTGAGTGCAAGTATTTGTTTGTGTGTCTGTAGGTACTGCCGACCGTTCATTTGCGTGGTTTCCTATTGGATCGATAAACCTTGGTTCTTAACTTAGGGAAATACCTGTTGCTATTTTACTACTCCCTCCGTCTCAAAATAGTTGTCTCAACTTTATACTAGCTCTAGTATAAAATTGTACTAAGCTTGAGGCACTTATTTTGGGACGGAGGGGGTACATCATCCTTCCTTTTCGGAGAATATTCCAATGCCAACACAAGTAGCACGACGTTATAGTACCGACATCAGACCTCCGTGTCGGTAATGATGTTTTTCAAACGCCACTAGTAGGATTTTTCCTACTAGTGCTGCCCCTTGTCCTTAATTTGGTCTTCTTGCACTCGCTGCACCGTCAAAGATGGATAAGATTCAGCAACTTCAAATCTAAAGGCCTCTTTTTCAAGATCTTCATACTTCTCACTAGATGTGTCATCCACTTTCTCTTCATTACTAGCTGATGTATACCCATATTTTATGAGCAATACTATATTCGCATGGGGACATTCATGCTTAATATGTCCCCAACCTCCGTAGTTGCATCAATTTGTATCACTAGTGCATGAGGTGGACTGTCCACTGGAATAAGCTCTCGATGCTCATATTTTGGAACATCGTTCTGCACCAAACCATTAGATTGATTTGATGACACCATCTTGGAACCGGTGCCACCTTCATCGGTTTTTTGCTTAGAATGTCACCACGAGTTGGAAGTGGTGTTGTGAAAAACATTGTCTTATTGTCACTCAATTTGCTGATCTACACACTCAGCTTGGTCCACAAGCTGTTGTATGTTGTAATAAACCACCATCTCTACAAGATCTTGCACCTTGGTGTTTATCATGGTTTTGTCACGACAGATGTCCTCATAGGAGATAGGAGAACTTAGGTGTGAGGCCATCATAGCTTTGTGGCGACTCGAAGGGGTTGATCAGGAATGAGAGACGGTTTTACCCAGGTTCCGCCCCTCTGGTGGAGGTAAAAGCCTATGTCCTGCTTTGGTGTCTATACTGATGATGATCTCGATTACAAGGGTGCGGAATCGCTAACCTAGATTTTGAGAGTTTTCTCACCGAACTTATTGACCTTAGGGGCTCGCCTTTATATACAGGTCGAGGCCCCCAGGTATACAAGATTCCATGCCATGTTATGACTCGTGGCCTATTACAATTCTACATTATCTTGTCTTTCAAGTAAGGAAAGATTCCGTCGTCTTCCGCCTCATGGGCCTTGAGTCGCCATCTTCATGTACTGGTCCGCCAGGCGGCTTATTTAGTAAATTTCCTTACCGTCCTTACTGTCACTGTTGGAAATATGCCCTAGAGGCAATAATAAAATGGTTATTATTGTATTTCCTAGTTCATGATAATTGTCTATTGTTCATGCTATAATTGTGTTAACCGGAAACCGTAATACATGTGTGAATACATAGACCACAACGTGTCCCTAGTGAGCCTCTAGTTGGCTAGCTCGTTGATCAATAGATGGTCTCGGTTTCATGACCATGGACATTGGATGTCGTTGATAACGGGATCACATCATTAGGAGAATGATGTGATGGACAAGACCCAATCCTAAGCATAGCACAAGATCGTGTAGTTCGTTTGCTAAAGCTTTTCAATGTCAAGTGTCATTTCCTTAGACCATGAGATTGTGTAACTCCCGGATACCGTAGGAATGCTTTGGGTGTGCCAAACGTCACAACGTAACTGGGTGGCTATAAAGGTACGCTACGGGTATCTCCGAAAGTGTCTGTTGGGTTGACACGAATCGAGACTGGGATTTGTCACTCCGTGTGACGGAGAGGTATCTCTGGGCCCACTCGGTAAGACATCATCATTATGAGCTCAATGTGACTAAGGAGTTAGTCACGGGATGATGTATTACGGAACGAGTAAAGAGACTTGCCGGTAACGAGATTGAACAAGGTATGGGGATACCGACGATCGAATCTCGGGCAAGTACCATACCGATAGACAAAGGGAATTGTATATGGGATTGATTGAATCCCTGACATCGTGGTTCATCCGATGAGATCATCGTGGAGTACGTGGGAGCCAACATGGGTATCCAGATCCCGCTGTTGGTTATTGGCCGGAGAGGTGTCTCGGTCATGTCTACGTGTCTCCCGAACCCGTAGGGTCTACACACTTAAGGTTCGATGACGCTAGGGTTATAGGGAAAAGGTATACGTGATTACCGAAGGTTTTCCGGAGTGCCGGATGAGATCCCGGACGTCACGAGGAGCTCCAGAATGGTCCGGAGGTAAAGATTGATATATAGGAAGTCCAGTTTTGGTCACCGGAAAGTTTTCGGGCTCATCGGTATTGTACCGGGAGTGCCGGGAGGGTGCCGGAGGACCCCCGGGAGGGGTGTGACGACCAGAGGACTTAGTGGGCCTTTAGAGGAGGTGTGCCAGACCATATTGGGCCAGCCAAGACCTCCTAGAAGGGCCCATGCGGCTGGGATCTAGAGATAAGGGCAAAAGGGGTTTGAAAGGAGGAGATCCACCTCCCTTGTGGGAGGTGGACTCCTCCCCCACTTCGGCCGAACCTCTCCTCCTTGGAGGAGGGGCCAAGCCAGCCCTCCCTCTCCCTCCTCATATATATACTTGAGGTTTTGGCCCTTTGAGAACAAGATCTGAACTCTCTCTCTCTCGGCGAAGCTCTACCTCTCTTCTTCCTCCTCCGCAGCGCTTGGCGAAGCCCTGCCGGGATACCTTGATACTCCACCACCACCACGCCGTCGTGCTGCTGCTGGAGCTCTTCCCCAACCTCTCCTTCCTCCTTGCTGGATCAAGGCGTAGGAGACGTCACCGGGCTGCACGTGTGCTGAACGCGGAGGTGCCGTCCGTTCGGCACTTGATCGGATCTTCTGCGATCTGAATCGCTGTGAGTACGACTCCATCAACCGCGTTCTTTTAACGCTTCCGCTTAGCGATCTTCAAAGGTATGAAGATGCAATCTCTCCCCTCTCGTTGCTGGTTTCTCCATAGATAGATCTTGGTGACACATAGGAAAATTTTGATTTACTACTACGTTCCCCAACAGTGGCATCATGAGCTAGGTCTATGCGTAGAATCTATGCACGAGTAGAACACAAAGCAGTTGTGGGCGTCGATTTTGTTAATATGCTTGCCGTTACTAGTCTTATCTTGATTCGACGGTATTGTGGGATGAAGCGGCCCGGACCAACCTTACACGTACGCTTACGTGAGACCGGTTCCACCGCCTGACATGCACTAGTTGCATAAGGTGGCTAGCGGGTGTCTGTCTCTCCCACCTTAGTCGGATTGGGTTCGATGAAAAGGGTCCTTATGAAGGGTAAATAGCAATTGGCATATCACGTTGTGGTTTTGACGTAGGTAAGAAACGTTCTTGCTAGAAACCTATAGCAACCACGTAAAAACTTGCAACTACAAATTAGAGGACGTCTAACTTGTTTTTGCAGCATATGCCGTGTGATGTGATATGGCCAAAAGGATATGATGTGATGCATTGTGATGTATGAGATTGATCATGTTCTTGTAATAGGGTTCACGACTTCCATGTCGATGACTATGACAACCGGCAGGAGCCATAGGAGTTGTCTTATTTATTGTATGACCTGCGAGTCAATCATAAACGCCATGTAATTACTTTACTTTATTGCTCAGCGTTAGCCATAGCAGTAGAAGTAATAGTTGGCGAGACAACCTCATGAAGACACAATGATGGAGATCATGATGATGGAGATCATGGTGTCGTGCCGGTGACAATGATGATCATGGTGCCCCGAAGATGGAGATCATAGGAGCAAGATGATATTGGCCATATCATGTCACTATATTGATTGCATGTGATGTTTATCATGTTTACATCTTATTTGCTTAAAACGACGGTAGTAAATAAGATGATCTCTCAATAAAATTTCAAGAGAAGTGTTCACCCTAACTGTGCACCGTTGCTAAGGATCGTTGTTCCGAAGCACCACGTGATGATCGGGTGTGATAGGTTCTAACGTTCGCATACAACGGGTGTAAGCCAGATTTACACACGCGAAACACTTAGGTTGACTTGACGAGCCTAGCATGTACAGACATGGCCTCGGAACACGGAAGACCGAAAGGTCGAACATGAGTCGTATAGAAGATACGATCAACATGGAGATGTTCACCATGGATGACTAGTCCGTCTCACGTGATGATCGGACACGGGCTAGTTGACATGGATCATGTGTCACTTAGATGACTAGAGAGATGTCTATTTGAGTGGGAGTTCATTGAATAATTTGATTATGTGAACTCGATTATCATGAACTTAGTCTAAAATTGCCTTTAATATCTATATTGTAGATCCAATGGCCAACGCAAATGTCAACCTCAATTTTAACGCGTTCCTAGAGAAAACCAAGCTGAAAGATGATGGAAGCAACTATGCGGACTGGGTCCGTGGCTTGAGGATCATCCTCATAGCTTCCAAGAGATTGTATGTCCTTGATGCACCGCTAGGTGACCCACCCATTCTCCCAGCGGACCAAGACGTTACGAACGCTTGGCAGTCGCGCTGCGATGATTACTCCCTTGTTCAGTGCGGCATGCTTTACAGTTCAGAATCGGGGCTCCAAAAGCGTTTTGAGCAACACGGAGCATATGAGATGTTCCAAGAGCTGAAACTGGTTTTCCAAGCTCATGCCCGAGTCGAGAGATATGACATCTCTGACAAGTTCTTCAGCTGTAAGATGGAGGAGAACAGTTCTGTTCGTGAGCACATCCTCAAGATGTCTGGGCTTCACAACCGCTTGACTCAGCTGGGAGTTAATCTCCCGGATGACTCAGTCATTGACAGAATCCTCCAGTCGCTTCCACCTAGCTACAAAAGCTTTGTGATGAACTACAACATGCAGGGGATGGAGAAGTCCATTCCTGAGTTGTACTCGATGCTGAAATCAGCAGAGGTCGAGATCAGAAAGGAGCATCAAGTGTTGATGGTAAACAAGACCACTAGTTTCAAGAAAGGCAAGGGTAAGAAGAACTTTAAGAAGGACGGCAAAGCTGTTGCCGCGCCCGGTAAGCAAGTTGCCGGGAAGAAGAAGAACAAGAATGGACCCAAGCCTGAGACTGAGTGTTTCTATTGTAAGGGTACCGGTCACTGGAAGCGGAACTGCCCCAAGTACTTAGCGGATAAGAAGGACGGCAACATTAAAGGTATATGTGATATACTTGTTATTGATGTGTACTTGACCAGCGCTCGTAGTAGCTCCTGGGTATTTGATACCGGTGCAGTTGCTCACATTTGTAACTCCAAGCAGGAGCTGCGGAATAAGCGGAGGCTGGCCAAGGACGAGGTGACGATGCGCGTCGGGAATGGTTCCAAGGTCGATGTGATCGCCGTCGGCACGCTACCTCTACATCTACCTTCGGGATTAGTTTTAAACCTTAATAATTGTTATTTAGTACCAGCTTTGAGCATGAACATTGTATCTGGATCTCGCTTGATGCGAGATGGCTACTCATTTAAATCCGAGAATAATGGTTGTTCTATTTATATGAGAGAAATGTTTTATGCTCATGCCCCGCTGGTCAATGGTTTATTTTTGATGAATCTCGAACGTGATGTTACACATATCCATAGTGTGAGTACCAAAAAGTGTAAAGTTGATAACGATAGTCCCACTTACATGTGGCACTGCCGTCTTGGCCATATTGGTGTCAAACGCATGAAGAAGCTCCATGCTGATGGACTTTTGGAGTCACTTGATTTCGAATCATTTGACACATGCGTACCATGCCTCTTGGGCAAGATGACCAAGACTCCATTCTCCGGAACAATGGAGCGAGCAACTGACTTGTTGGAGATAATACATACCGATGTATGCGGTCCAATGAGTGTCGAGGCTCGCGGTGGCTACCGTTATGTTCTCACCCTCACTGATGACTTGAGCAGATATGGGTATGTCTACTTAATGAAACACAAGTCTGAAACCTTTGAAAGGTTCAAGGAATTTCAGAGTGAGGTCGAGAATCAACGTGACAGGAAAATAAAATGCCTACAATCTGATCGTGGCGGAGAATATTTGAGTCACGAGTTTGGCACACACCTTAGGAAATGTGGAATTGTTTCACAACTCACGCCGCCCGGCACACCTCAGCGAAATGGTGTGTCTGAACGTCGTAATCGCACTCTATTGGATATGGTGCGATCTATGATGTCTCTTACCGACTTACCGCTATCATTTTGGGGATATGCATTAGAGACTGCCGCATTCACTTTAAATAGGGCACCGTCTAAATCCGTTGAGACGACACCGTATGAATTATGGTTTGGAAAGAAACCTAAGCTGTCGTTTCTAAAAGTTTGGGGATGCGATGCTTATGTGAAGAAACTTCAACCTGAGAAGCTCGAACCCAAAGCGGAAAAGTGCGTCTTCATAGGATATCCCAAAGAGACTATTGGGTATACCTTCTACCTACGATCCGAGGGCAAAGTCTTTGTTGCCAAGAATGGATCCTTTCTCGAGAAAGAGTTTCTCTCGAAAGAAGTAAGTGGGAGGAAAATGGAACTTGATGAGGTAATTGTACCTTCACTCGAACCGGAGAGTAGCGCAGCACAGGAAGTTGTTTCTGTGGAGCCTACACCGGCTAGAGAGGAAGTTAATGATGATGATCATGAAACATCAGATCAAGTTGCTACTCGAAGGTCCACTAGGACACGTTCCGCACCAGAGTGGTACGGTAATCCTGTCCTAGAGATCATGTTGTTGGACAACGGTGAACCTTCGAACTATGAAGAAGCGATGGCGGGCCCGAATTCTGACAAATGGCTTGAGGCCATGAAATCCGAGATAGGATCCATGTATGAGAACAAAGTATGGACTTTGGTGGACTTGCCTGATAATAAGCGAGCCATAGAAAACAAATGGATCTTTAAGAAGAAGACTGACGCGGACGGTAATGTGACCGCCTATAAGGCTCGGCTTGTCGCTAAGGGTTATCGACAAGTTCAAGGAGTTGACTACGATGACTCACCCGTAGCGATGCTGAAGTCAGTCCGAATCATGTTAGCAGTTGCCGCATTTTATGATTATGAGATCTGGCAAATGGACGTCAAAACGGCATTCCTTAATGGCTTCCTCAAGGAAGAACTGTATATGATGCAGCCGGAAGGTTTTGTTGATCCTAAAGATGCTAACAAGGTATGCAAGCTCCAGCGCTCCATCTATGGGCTGGTGAAAGCATCTCGGAGTTGGAACATTCGCTTTAATGAGGTGATTAAAGCGTTTGGGTTTGTACAGGTTTATGGAGAACCCTGTATTTACAAGAAAGTGAGTGGGAGCTCTATAGCATTTCTTATACTGTATGTGGATGACATGCTGATAATGGGAAATAATATAGAACTCTTGGAAAGTATCAAGGCTTATTTGAATAAGTGTTTTTCAATGAAGGACCTTGGAGAAGCTGCTTACATATTAGGTATTAAGATCTATAGAGATAGATCAAAACGCCTCATTGGTCTTTCACAAAGCACATACCTTGAAAAGATATTGAAGAAGTTCAATATGGGTCAGTCCAAGAAGGGGTTCTTGCCTGTGTTGCAAGGTGTGAGATTGAGTACGACTCAATGCCCGACCACGGCAAAAGATAGAGAAGAGATGAGTGTCATCCCCTATGCTTCAGCCATAGGCTCTATCATGTATGCCATGCTGTGTACCAGGCCTGATGTGAACCTTGCCATAAGTTTGGTAGGGAGGTACCAAAGTGATCCCGGAGCGGAACACTGGACAGCGGTCAAGAATATCCTGAAGTACCTGAAAAGGACAAAGGACATGTTTCTCGTTTATGGAGGTGCCGAAGAGCTCGTCGTAAAGGGTTACGTCGATGCTAGCTTCAACACAGATCCGGACGACTCCAAGTCGCAAACCGGATACGTGTATATTTTGAATGGAGGGGCAGTGAGCTGGAGCAGCAGCAAGCAAAGCGTCGTGGCAGCATCTACATGTGAAGTGGAGTACATAGCTGCTTCGGAAGCAGCAAAGGAGGGAGTCTGGATGAAGGAGTTCATCACCGACCTAGGAGTGATTCCGAATGCGTCGGGCCCGATGACTCTACTCTGTGACAACACTGGAGCTATTGCCCTTGCGAAGGAGCCCAGGTTTCACAAGAAGACAAGACACATCAAGTGCCGCTTCAACTCCATCCGTGATTACATTCAGGAGGGAGACATAGATATTTGTAAAGTGCATACGGATCTGAATGTCGCAGATCCATTGACTAAACCTCTCTCACGAGCAAAACATGATCAACACCAGAATGCTATGGGTGTTCGATTCATCACAATGTAACTAGATTATTGACTCTAGTGCAAGTGGGAGACTGTTGGAAATATGCCCTAGAGGCAATAATAAAATGGTTATTATTGTATTTCCTAGTTCATGATAATTGTCTATTGTTCATGCTATAATTGTGTTAACCGGAAACCGTAATACATGTGTGAATACATAGACCACAACGTGTCCCTAGTGAGCCTCTAGTTGGCTAGCTCGTTGATCAATAGATGGTCTCGGTTTCATGACCATGGACATTGGATGTCGTTGATAACGGGATCACATCATTAGGAGAATGATGTGATGGACAAGACCCAATCCTAAGCATAGCACAAGATCGTGTAGTTCGTTTGCTAAAGCTTTTCAATGTCAAGTGTCATTTCCTTAGACCATGAGATTGTGTAACTCCCGGATACCGTAGGAATGCTTTGGGTGTGCCAAACGTCACAACGGAACTGGGTGGCTATAAAGGTACGCTACGGGTATCTCCGAAAGTGTCTGTTGGGTTGACACGAATCGAGACTGGGATTTGTCACTCCGTGTGACGGAGAGGTATCTCTGGGCCCACTCGGTAAGACATCATCATTATGAGCTCAATGTGACTAAGGAGTTAGTCACGGGATGATGTATTACGGAACGAGTAAAGAGACTTGCCGGTAACGAGATTGAACAAGGTATGGGGATACCGACGATCGAATCTCGGGCAAGTACCATACCGATAGACAAAGGGAATTGTATACGGGATTGATTGAATCCCTGACATCGTGGTTCATCCGATGAGATCATCGTGGAGTACGTGGGAGCCAACATGGGTATCCAGATCCCGCTGTTGGTTATTGGCCGGAGAGGTGTCTCGGTCATGTCTACGTGTCTCCCGAACCCGTAGGGTCTACACACTTAAGGTTCGATGACGCTAGGGTTATAGGGAAAAAGGTATACGTGATTACCGAAGGTTGTTCGGAGTGCCGGATGAGATCCCGGACGTCACGAGGAGCTCCGGAATGGTCCGGAGGTAAAGATTGATATATAGGAAGTCCAGTTTTGGTCACCGGAAAGTTTTCGGGCTCATCGGTATTGTATCGGGAGTGCCGGGAGGGTGCCGGAGGACCCCCGGGAGGGGTGTGACGACCAGAGGACTTAGTGGGCCTTTAGAGGAGGTGTGCCAGCCCATATTGGGCCAGCCAAGACCTCCTAGAAGGGCCCATGCGGCTGGGATCTAGAGATAAGGGCAAAAGGGGTTTGAAAGGAGGAGATCCACCTCCCTTGTGGGAGGTGGACTCCTCCCCCACTTCGGCCGAACCTCTCCTCCTTGGAGGAGGGGCCAAGCCAGCCCTCCCTCTCCCTCCTCCTATATATACTTGAGGTTTTGGCCCTTTGAGAACAAGATCTGAACTCTCTCTCTCTCTCGGCGAAGCTCTACCTCTCTTCTTCCTCCTCCGCAGCGCTTGGCGAAGCCCTGCCGGGATACCTTGATACTCCACCACCACCACGCCGTCGTGCTGCTGCTGGAGCTCTTCCCCAACCTCTCCTTCCTCCTTGCTGGATCAAGGCGTAGGAGACGTCACCGGGCTGCACGTGTGTTGAACGCGGAGGTGTCGTCCGTTCGGCACTTGATCGGATCTTCCGCGATCTGAATCGCTGCGAGTACGACTCCATCAACCGCGTTCTTGTAACACTTCCGCTTAGCGATCTTCAAAGGTATGAAGATGCAATCTCTCCCCTCTCGTTGCTGGTTTCTCCATAGATAGATCTTGGTGACACGTAGGAAAATTTTGATTTACTACTACGTTCCCCAACAGTCACCCCTATGACCCATCGAGAATATGCTCTTTAAGGTGCCCATGGTCTAACCCGGTCTCATAGCACCCTAGATGGTTGAGATCACCTCGGAGCCACAGTCCATTGTGGTGAATCTTCATGGTGGTGTTGGAAGCCTCTAATTAAGTTGTGGAGATTGCCCCAACCTTGTTTGTAAAGGTTTGGTCGTTGTATTCAAGGGCACCACTAATGGAATCACAACATCTTGCATTGTGTGAGGGCGTGAGGAGAATACGGTGGCCTTAGTGGCATCTTGGAGAGCATTGTGCCTCCACACCGCTCTAACAAAGACATACTTCCCCTCAAAAGGAAGGAACTTCGGTAACACATCCTCGTCTTCATCGGTTCCACTTGTGGTTATTGCTTACCTTTACTTTGTGCTTGTATTACTAGTATGATCTTCGTGCTTGTGTGCATTATTGTTTTTGTTAGCATCATATGGGTTGCTCGCCTAGTTGTATATCTAGACAACTTATTTATTGCTAAACCTAATTTGAGAAGAAAAGCTAAAATTTGGTAGTTGCCTATTCACCCCCCTCTAGTCAACCACATCGATCCTTTCAATTGGTATCAGAGGTATGTCTATTTATTAAGGGTTTCACCACCCGAAGAGTATGGTTAACGACGGGGAAAGAGTTGTGGAGTTACCCGATGCCGAGGGAGTGAACACGGTCTCTCGTGAGGATTTAAATGAGGCAATTGCCTCACTTAAATCTTCTATGACGACCGAGGTCAAATCCTTGTTTAGATAATTCCTTGATGGTCTCAAACTTTCTACCGATCCGTTGCTAGTGGTTAATCCCACTAACTCGGAGTCGGATGCCAAGTCTGGTAAGGAGGGGGCTAGTAGTGGTAAGGATAAAGGGCATCAAGGAAAGGATAGGACGGGAACCTTTGCCTCGGTTCCCCCTTCCATGGTCTATGGAGGACCGGTCCACCCACTGCATATTATCAACCTTGGTCCTCCTCCTTAACTTTTGAAGAACGATTTTGCTAATTGGGTTTTTCATATCAAGTGTCATTTGAATCACAGCTCAACATAACTTTGGAGAATCATTGAGCAAGGGTACTACCCACATGATCCAAGCAACCTCACCCCAAGAGAAGAGGCGGACAATCAACTCAATCACTCCTTGTTAATTCTTCAGTCTGTAGTTCCCCTTGAAGATCTTGCTCACTTGTGTCCCTTCACTCGTGCAAAGGATTGTTGGGAACATATTGCCTCCATGTATAAGGGAAGCTCGAGTATTCAACGGTCAAACTTTGACGTGGTTATTGATGAGGCCGATGAGTTTGTGATGATTTATGATTAGGACCCTCGTCAGCTTTAACGGAGAGTGACAACTCTTGCAGTCGCTCTTCAAGATCATGGGAGTAAAGGATACGGATGACAATTGGATCAAGCATAAGTTTCTCAAGGCCATCATGCCATTCAGCAAGGCCATGTCCTCCGTTATTCGTCAAATACCGAATTTTCACACCTTGTCCTCAAGTGATGCGTTGGATGAATTTATTGCCAGGAACATCTTGAACAAGACCGTCGACAATGCTTTAGCTCGTGTCCAACGGTTAAAGAAATCTACACTCAACCTTGCTTTGAAGGTCAAGGCTATTTCGGAAGAAGAAGACGAAGAAGAAGAAGAAGAAGAGCGTTGTCCTGAAGACACCAAATATGCTTACCATGAGCACATGGCTCTTGCGTCAAGAAGGATAAAAGTTTAGTATTGTTTTGCTTAGAGTGTTTGCTTTGTGATCTATCTATCCATGTAACCGAGTGTGAGAGTTATACAGTAAAGATTAGTTTGTGTTTGTTTTTCTTACCATCATGTCTCAGTCACAACAATGAAATAAAAGGATGATATGTGATGACCCACAACTATAGGGGATCAATCGTAGTCTTTTCGATAAGTAAGAGTGTCGAACCCAACGATGAGCAGAAGAAAATGATAAGCAGTTTTCACCAAGGTATTATTTTCAAGTGCTGTGAGTAACAGTGATAGATAGTTTTGTAACAAGATAGTTGGTAACAAGTAACAATAGTAGCAAGTGTACATCAAGGTGGCCCAATCCTTTTTGTAACGAAGTACAAGCCTGAAAGTTCTCTTATATAAAGTAAAGCGGTCTCAAGGACACATGGGAATTTTCGTCTAGTTACGTTCATCATGTTGAGTTGATTCGCGTTCATTACTTTAATAATTTGATATGTGGGTGGACCGGTGCTTAGGTGTCGTTCTTACTTGAACAAACAACCTACTTATGGTTACCCCCTCTAGCAAACATCTGCAACTACGAAAGAAAAACTAAGATAAATCTAACCATAGCATGAAACATGTGGATCCAAAATCAACCCCTTATGGAATAACGCATACACTAGGGTTTAAGCTTCTGCCACTCTAGCAACCCATCATCGACTTATTACTTCACAATTCCTTCCCTTAGTCCCAAGTATGGTGAAATGTCATGTAGTTGACGTTCACATGACATCACTAAAGGAAGCAACAACATACACATCATCAAAATATCGAACGAATACCAACTTCACATGATTACTTATAACAAGACTTCTTTCATGTCCTCAAGAACAAAAGAAACTACTCACAAATCATCACCATGTTCAAGATCAGAGGTATAATGAATATGATAAATGATCTGAACATATTATTTTCCACCAAGTAAACCAACAAGCATCAACTACAAGATGTAATCAACAGTACTATTAGCCCCCAGGTACCAATCTGGGGTTTCGAGAAAAAGATTGCATACAAGAGATAAACTAGGGTTTGAGATGAGATGGTGATGGTGAAGGTGTCGGTGAAGATTGCCCCTCCCACAAAGAAGGAAACGTTGGTGATGACAATGGCTTCGATTTCCTCTCCTGAGGGGAAGTTTCCCTGATAGAATCACTCTGTCGGAGAGCCAAAGAGCATCTGCCCAGGTTTCCGCCTCGAGACGGCGAAGCTTTGTTTCGAAAGTATATTCTTTTTTTTTCTAAGCCTCTGCCTAGGAGGGTGGTCGTGCCTTGTTGGCTTGGGAGCCACATGTGGTTCCCTCTGGCAGTTCTTTGGTCCATAAATTCAGATATATTCCACAAAAATTTCTTGTGAAGTTTTAGGTCATTTTGAGTCGAGTGACTTTTCAACCTTTTTCTTTCGGGATCAGAATTTCTGTTTCTGATAATTTTTCTCTTTGTGATGTACCTTGTAAATTAAGTGAGAGAATGCATTAGAATACCGCTTTAAAACTCATTACTCTCAGCCATATGAACTGCGGTGGGAATTTCCTAGCCAAAAGCTCATAGTTGTAGTTCTTCTCTCCTAGTGCTATTTCCCACTTTGTATCCTGAAACGAATTAACGGAGTAGATGCAGAAACAGTGAAGAAAACAAGCATCATTGAGAGTCGTAAAAGTATAAATCATCGCTGCTCTCAGCTTTACAATTGATGATGACTAATTTAACAATTAAAGAGAAATTACATGCCAGATTTACTCTACTTTCGGAAGCTACATATATACAACAAATGCAAGTCTGCCTTAAATAAGTGAAAGCTTTGCATTCGGTGGGAGTGTCTTAAGGAGAGGAGCTCTAACCATATCAAGAGCAGCACTCTCTAGTCTAGGGATTGGTTCATCTGGATCCCAAGCATCAGTTAGCCTTTGAGTTGTATCTACAGTCATGACCTGTATTGCGGGAGCATTTTCGACCACGTGCATAAGGAATTCAGCTTGGCCGCGTGCCCCTCTGAATCCTGTAACTCGAATGTACTTCAGACTAACATATTTATCTTCACACAGCGGCATTTCTTGTCTCAAAGGTCCATCGGTTGAAAACCACAGAGTGGCACCGGCATGAAACTGCAATAGTCATCAAGATTAGTAGGGTTTCTTGCTACCACCTACGTGCAGACTGAAAATAATACAGTAGCTGACAAAGAAACAATTGAGAGTATTACTCACATGTATTTCCAACTTTTCAATGAACGGAGCAACCCTTAAAAAAGAAACCAAGTAGAGAATTTTGTCAAATTCATCATGACGTATAATCAACAGTATCTGCGCATGCCTGAGGTGAGAAAAAACGCGAGGGCTATTTAACATCCACCGGGCCTGAAAGAAAGATAAAAACAACAAAGGTTATTATTGCAAGATTACGTGACTACCATAATTAACTAGAAAATTGTCCCAGTAATAAAATACCTCTAGCTCTTGCATTCCAAGATGCAGTGTCAGGTTGTGTTGAAAAACTGCGCCAAGGAACCTAACCGTTGCATTTTCGAGCTTCGCGGCGTGATGGAGGGCAATAGGTACGTATGATCCATCATAAACAAAGGTGGAGAGCACTGGAGCATCGAACTCAATCTTGTTTATATCACAGTAGATGACTTTCAAGTAGCGCAGGTGGGGCAATGGCCGCCGAACCACCTTCATTTCATCCTTGAGATGGCATCTGAGTAAGCTCAGCCACTCAAGACTAACGCAACTGCACAAGACACTCTCAAGATCCTGCCTAGTGGTCTTGAATACATGTAGATGAAGCTTTCTTAGGTTTGGGAACCCTATGAAACCGGCAGGAGGTGGTTCGAAACGTACAAAGCTGAGTTGAAGACTGGCTAGGCAGGATACACTTTTGTTGTCCGTAATAAATTGCTCAAGTGGGAATCTGTAAGGATCCCCATATTTGGGAAAATTGTCAGGTGGCGCCAAATCGAAAGCCAGACTCTTTGTGTAGGCTGAGATAGCAAATCTAATCCAACTATCGAGGTGATCCACAAGCTTGCTCTCGAATATGAATTTGATCTCAAGCTGGTCAACAGCCATGCCGCCGTGTTTCCGCAGAACCGCATCGACACGGTCGATGAACATCTGGGTGCGCTGAGGTTTCTTCTTCACGTTCTTGCTTGCATCGTCGGCGCCAAAGCTTAGTCTAGGGCAAGCTGTCCATGCACATCGCCAGTCACTCGACAAAACACTGGCCCGTACAGCCTCGTTCGCGGGTAATTTCGATAGAATTGTGCATACTACATCCTTCAGCAAAAGGAGATCGAACCTAAAAAGTGTTAGTATAGGCATATGTTTGCCTCCATGAGAGTCCAGCCGAAAGGCAGAATTAAACATACCTGTGGAAGGTCTTGAAGCCTAACGCTAGGCCTTCCGTTGCGATTCCTGGATGTCTGCTTCACATGGGCAGGCTTCTCTGCCGTTAAGAGAAAGGTGTGATAGCTTCCGGGTGTCTAGGCACCCTCTATGAACAGTAAAATCAAAAAAATAGAAAACAAAATCAAAAAAATCTGAAACTTTGCAGCGTTAAAGATGAACAAAGTATGTAGATTCTTACAAGTTTTTATGCCAAAATATGATGTAGAGAAAGGTGTACAAACGAGTTTCAAATTTTAGTGCTAAAAATGCTCAAAACTTCAAGCACTGAAATCTTTTTTGTGTGCAAGCTCCTCGAATAGTTTTTTAGCATGAAAACTTGCAAACACCTACAAATTGTGATCATCTTTGATGCTGCAAAGTTTCAGATTTTTTTGATTTTGTTTTCTATTTTTTTTGATTTTACTGTTCATAGAGGGTGTCTAGACACCCGGGAGCTAAAAATCCACTCTCGTGCCGTTAATCTACTCGTCAGATAGTTCCCCATTCCAATGCTGATCCAAGAACGTCAGACAAGTATGTATGGGTTAATAAGGACCTGTGAGATAATAATGCAAGTATGCGTAAACTGAATTTTGTCTGGAACTAGAGATATCACATCTTTTACTGTCTGTGCCGCCCACAAACTAAAAAAAGTGGGAGCACAGAGTAATCAGCAAGAGGAAAGTAATAATAGGATTAGAGAGCAGAGGCAACCTGCGGAGATCTGGGGCGAGCGAAGGCAACAAGGTCTAGGTGGAGGTCGAAAGTGGAGGAGCAGCGACACGAGAAGGCTATTCGGACGTGACGTTGCCTTTCACTTGTCGCCGTGAAGTGTCGGGATTCGACTCGGCCGCCGTATCTGATTCGCGTAAGGCAACTCGAACACAAACTCTCAAATAGAACTGGTCATGAACAGCCCGGTCCGGTCGGCTCGGCCCGAAAAAGCCCGATCCGATCCGGTCCGACCTTTTCTACGGGCCGGATTGGGACCTAGATTTTAAGCCCGGCGGTCAGGTCGGATCGGGTTCGGACCCGATAAAACTAAAAATTACGCCTAGTCGGGTCGGGCCTGCCGGATTGGGCCGGGTTTTTTTGGATTCGGGCCAGGCTTGGGCCCAAAAGCTAGGCCCGATGGCCGGGCCGGGCCAAGCTCGGGCCTGGGTTTTTAGCGTCGGGCTTTTTTCGGTCCGGTCCGAGATATGGCCAGGTATACTCTCAAACCGTTCGGATCAAAATATTCAGACCGATTTTTAACATTTAACATGGTCCGCACTAGTACATAGACCGGTCCAGACTTTGGTTTATCGTAAACCGAAAGCAAACACAGAAATCCGAATCATTGCCACACATTCTTCGGACTTACAGACCCACCTAAAAATCTCTCTCGCACAAAGCTGTTGTCGTGCACTCATGCCGCTCGAGAACATCATCGCCGCATTCATGTCGGTTGAAAGCGCTGCTTGCATCACTTCATGATGTCCTTGTTTGTACAATGCCGAAGAGAGAGAAAACATATCTACCGCATTTAAACGGGTTAACCATCCGTTCGTCTGTCGTTATTAAACATGCACGTCGTGAAGAACCTTAACTTTATCACCGAGCAGCGGGCGATGTACGAGGCCTCACGCGCTAGGATCGATATTGGTTGATGCATGCCTCCACTTGTTGCCGTCGGTGCTTCAGTTCTAGCGGTCACTGATCCCACTGCACAAGATCCGATGGGCAAAACAGCACCTTTCCTCGCTTCTGAGGAGGACACATATGGGCCTTGCATTGAGGCACGAAAGAGGAACATATTTGACAGCCGTGAGAAATGCAGCTCAAGCAGCGGCTCGGATTCATAATGTGTTTATGGAATTTCCTAAAATGTGTTCGGATCTCCTCTACCTTCACAAAACTTCACATATTCAGCTTCTATTCGTGGCTTCTCACGCAGGTAGCGATCCCATATTTTTTTCTGCTGTGTTGGTAGCTTCACCAGCGCTGTAGCCCAGCTGGAAGAGGTGGGGCCTGTTCAGGGCAGAATGGGCCGACTGGAGGCACCCCAATTTCCTGGGTTTTTTGGTTTTAGGAAACTTCTAGTAGGTTCCTAAACCGGGTTTTTTCTTGTTATTTGCTTTATGTTTTTTTCTTGTTTCTTTTTCTGTTTATTTTTCTTTACATTTTTTCTTATTATGTTTTTTTTTCCTTTTTGTTCCGTTTTATTTTCTCTCATTTTCATTTCCTTTATCCAAGTTATTTTTTCCCTTTCTCTTCATGTCTCTATTTGTTTCCCTTTTTGGTTTTCTCTATTTTCCTTTCCTTTTTTGTTTTCTAGAAAGGAAAGAAAAGTGCTACTGGCCTGCAATTTCAAAAATGTTCTCTATATCAAAATTTGTTCCCATTTTTTAAAAAGTGTCGTACTTAAAAATTATTCTGCAATTTAAAAAAAATCTCATTTTCAAAATTTCTAGAACGTTCAAGTTTCAACAAAATGATATCATTTTCAAATAAAAATTCCAATTTTAGAAGTTTGTTGATGAATTCAAAAAAATTCATGTTTTTTAACATCTGTTCACAATTCAAAAAATGTTCACGGTTTCAAAATTTGTTAACAATTCGAAAACAATTCACAGTTTAAACATTTGGTAACAAATTTAAAATATGTTTGTGGTTCCATTTTTTGTTCGGAATTTGAAGAAAAGTTTATACAAAAATTGTAATTATAATTTCTTGTTCGGAATTTCATGAATTTTTTCATTTTTCAAATATTTGTTCAAACATGTTCATGTCCTCAAAAATTGTTCACAAATTTAAAAAATGTTCCTTTTCTAAAAGTGTTCAGAAATTCAAAAATTGTTTGTATTTTGTTAAAACAAATCGTATTTTTCAAAAATTGTCCGGAATTTTTAAAAAATGTTCCTGTTTTTCCAAGATTTGTTCACAATTTCAAAAGAAAATCATGTTTTTAATATTTTCTCACAATTTAAAAAATCGTTCACATGTTCTAAATGTTTTTATCAAAAATGATTTTAATTTTGGAAAACTGTTAGTGTTTTAATTGTTCCTGTTTTTCAATATTTGTCCACAACTTTAAAATCGATCCTGTTTTTAAAATTTGGTTACAGCTTCGAAAAATTGCTAACATTTTTTTAAAACACGTTTGTGTTCTGTCAAAAAAGTTTGGACTTTAAAAAAATAGTCAAAATTTACAAGAAAAGATTGAAAAAAGGAAAAATAATCCGATCTATCGATGTGACTTGTTCTGAAGTATTCGCATTGCCTCTTCACCGCCAACATGAATCAGGCATAGTGGCTAGCCAACTCGCGATACAGGAGCGCAGTTGCGAGATTGAATCCTAGTTGGAGGACTGCGTTTGTCATTCATTTTTTACACCGCTCGCTGACTATGTGTGCTGGCCTAGTCGAGGGACTAACCTATCTAAAGCCTTGACATTCTGCCGCAGAATGCGGCAGATAGGAAGTCCCGACATCGCCCTTGTAGCAATGCATTCTTTTTTTTCAATGGGGAGCCAACGAACCGATATGTTTACGATGGCAAGTGGATGTAAATTGGGTGAACTCCCAATTTTCCAATCCATGGAGCAGGGCCAAGATCGCTCGAGATTTTCGTACTGTGTTTGGGCACAGCTTCGGGAAGCCAGCTTCTTGGAGCCCAAGCGTTCGGGTAAAAATATTTCGTGAAGTTCGTGGAGTTAGAAGTTGGACAGCAACATGGCGACATCGTCTTCATGTGGCCTTTGTGGAGCGGGCGATTCATGGCAACACTCCCTCCTTCACTATAATATGGCAAGATGCGTATGGGTGTTGGAAGATACGAACCTGGCTAAAACTGTTGACAACATAAGGAAACCTGAAGCCAAAAGGTGGATATTTACACTAATTGACAGCATGCAACATGATGATTTCGTCAAGGTCATAGTGACTTTGTGGGCTATCTGGTATGCCCGAAGAAAAGCATACAAGAGCACATCTTTCAGACCCCTCACATGACCCATCATTTTATCCGTAGCTATATTAGGGATCTCGGCGAGATCAAACCATAGGGGACACAAGTTCCATCAGCGGCAAGGACACCCCGCCCGCGTAGAATGCCTCCGACGACAGGTTTTGCGAAGATAAAAGTAGATGGAGCTACTTCCAGGGATTCAGACGGGGGATCTTTTAGTGTCGTAAACAGGGATGAAACGGAGAAGTTCATGGGCGCGTCAACTATCAGATGTGTTGGCATAACTGACCCAACAACTCTGGAGGCGCTAGCCTGCCAATAAACCCTTTCATTGGCGGAGGATCTCTTTCTAATACATGTGATAATAGCAACAGACTGCCAAGAGGTTGTCACAATTTATTTGGAAAAGGAAGAATCAAACAAAGTCTTAGATCCACAATAGATCACAATCTGAGCAAGACAAAACAAGTCCGTAAATAAAAACTACCACATCCAGCGAAACCAAAATGAGGCTACAATGCTTATACACCTAGCCTATTGTTAGCTCGCCATTCAAATCGGCTAAAGATAGCCCATGCGACCGTCTTTCACCGGTTGCACCCAGTAACCATAAGCTTCTTAGAGTCCGCATGAGTGAGTAACGACCACGTACGGATTCAAGCTGTGGCTCTGTAGATAACCTGGAAAAAATATTAAAGATCTTGCCATTAAAAATCATATCGTTCCTAGTGTTCCAAATAGGCCACAATAATGCACTTATTCTAATCCATATATGATTCCCTATAGTTTTGTCAACTCCACTGAGCCACGTCCCAAATAGTATACTAATGCTCGTTGGTGGATTGATGTTAAAGGCTGTATGAACAGTGTGCCATAACAATTTTGCTAATGGACAATCGAGAAGAGGTGTCTTATTGTTTTATTTTGATCACAATAGCAACATCTAGAACTGTCTACCCATCTTCGCTTTATCAAATTATCCTTGGTTAGTACAACTCCCTTGCGTACGAACCACATAAAAATTTAATTCTAAGCGGCAATTTGATCTTCCAAATATGTAGAGATCTCGAACGGGACCAGAGTCAATTAAATCCATGTACATTGATTGCACCGAGAAGATACCATTCGTAGATAATTTCCAGTGAATAATATCTGACTCGTTAGAGAATTGAACATCCATCAATCTTCTAGCCAAATGCACCTAGGAATTCCAACGTTCTCCTAGCAGAGACCGTCTAAATTGGATATTAAGAGGTACCGACTGAAATTTTGTGGCAACGTAAACTTCCTTACCTTGTACAATATTGTATAAGGATATTGCAACGCTAAAGGAGCATCCCCAAGCCATGTATCCTCCCGGAATCTTGTTGTGGTACCTTTGCCAGCTAAAAACTTCACCCACTAGAAGAAGGTTATCTTCATCTCCATTAACCCTTTACAAAAAGGTGAGTCATTAGGTCTAGCAGTAACCTGGGCCAAAGAATTCGTTGAACCCCTTCATGCGTAAGGCTTGTTGAAGGAAGGACCATTTGACCTTATCATGCGCATTCTCAAAATCCACTTTAAAGAAAACCCTATCAAGTTTCTTGGTATGGATTTCGTGTAACGTTTCATGTAAGACTACGACCCCTTCTAGGATGTGTCTTCCAGGCATGAAAGTTCTCTGGGTCGGTTGGACTACTGAATGGGCTATCCGTGTCAACCTATTCATACCAAACTTGGTAAAAAAAATTGAAACATACATTGAGTAGACAAATCGGTCTGAACTGCCCAATACGAATAGCCTCCACCTTCTTTGGCAACAACGTTATTGACGTAAAGTTAAGGTGGAAGTGCTGCAAATGACCATTAAACAAATCATGGAACATAAGCATTAGATCCCCCTTTATAATATGCAACCACTTCTTATAAAGTTCTACAGGGAACCCATCCGGTCTCATGGCCTTATTTTGTTTCATTTGTGCTATTGCATCAAACACCTCTTTCTCGGTGAATGGAGCTGACAATACCTCATTCCCGTCTGAACTGAGCTGAGGTATGTCACCTGTTGTGCTCTCATCGGGAGAGACAAAATTCTTTTCGGGTGCACCAAAAAGTTTCTTGTAGTACTCGGAGATGTACAGTTTTAGGTTCTCATGTCCTACAGTTGTACCCTCATCCAGCTCGTGTTGAATTATTTTCTTCTTCCTATGTTTGCCATTCGCGATCATGTAGAAGAATTAAGTGTTATCACCCCCATGGACCACCTTCGTCACCTTCGCATGAAGATCCCATTTCGTCTCCTCCTCTCTTAGAAGAGTTTGTAACTTATTCTTAGCCTCATTCTTAATATTTCGGTCTGATATATTAAGAAGTGTAGACTTAGCTTTCATTTCTAACTCATTAATGAGCTGAATAAGACTCGCTTTTTCCATTTTGTATAGACCACTTTGATTCTTGGTCCAAACTCTCAAGAACTAGCGCAAGTGTCTAATTTTGTTTTGCCACCTATCCATACTAGATGATCCATTAGAATCCCTGGCCCATTTTGTAGCAATGAGATCCATGAATCCTTCTCTCTCAAACCAAATTAATTCAAAAGAGAAAATATTTCGGTTACCCACATAAGTCGCTTCCCCGTATTTGACCAATAGTGGTGCCTGATCCGAAATGGCCCTTTGTAATGCATGAACTGTGACCAACGGAAATTTCTGCTCCGAGTCTACACTGGTGAGAACCCGGTCCAACTTCTCATAAGTTGACACCGGTAATGAATTAGCCCACATGAATTGTGTACCAGTGAGGTCAATCGCCCTCAAATCGAGACTCTCAATAATCATATTAAACATAAATGACCATCTGAAAGGACGTGGATGTCGCCTAAAGGGGGGATGAATAGGCGCTTTAAAATAATTACGGTTTAGGCTTGAACAAATGCGGAATAAAACTATTGTTTAATTAGTCAAGCACAAAATCTAAAACAACTAGGCTCACCTATGTGCACCAACAACTTATGCTAAGCAAGATAGACAACTAAGTGATAGCAAGATATATAACAAGAAACAATATGGCTATCACAAAGTAAAGTGCATAAGTAAAGGGGCTCGGGTAAGAGATAACCGAGGCACGCGGAGACGACGATGTATCCCGAAGTTCACACCCTTGTGGATGCTAATCTCCGTTCGGAGCGGTGTGAAGGCATAATGCTCCCCAAGAAGCCACTAGGGCCACCGTAATCTCCTCATGCCCTCGCACAATGCAAGATGCCGTGATTCCACTAAGGGACCCTTGAGGGTGGTCACCGAACCCGTACAAACAAGGTTAGGGCAATCTCCACAACTGAATTGGAGGCTCCCAATGACACCAAGAAGCTTCACCACAATGGATTGTGGCTCCGAGATGACCTCAAATGCTCGAGGCAATCTCCACAACCTATTTGGAGACCCCGAAGCTTGCCCGGAGCTTTGCACCACAATAATTGAACTCTAAGGCACCACCAACCGTCTAGGGCACCAAAGCACCCAAGAGGAATAAGCTCTAGGGTGCTCAAACACCCAAGAGGAATAAGCTCTAGGGTGCTCAAACACCCAAGAGTAATAAGCTTCTCAACTTGTCACTTCCACGTATCACCGTCGAGAACTCAAACCTATGCACCAAATGCAATGGCAAGGGCACACGGAGTGCCCAAGTCCTTCTCTCCTAAATACCACCAAAGCAACTAATGCTAGGGAGGAAAATGAGACGAAGAACGAAGAAGAACACGAAGAACTCCAAGATCTAGATCCAAGGGGTTCCCCTCACTTAGAGGAGAAAGTGATTGGTGGAAATGTGGATCTAGATCTCTTCTCTCTTTTACCTCAGAAAGGAGCAAGAATCATTGGAGGGATTGAGAGATAGCAAGCTCAAAGAAGGTCAACAATGGGGGGCAAACACGATCTCAAAGGATAAAGTCCATTGGGGAAGAAGACCCCCTTTTATAGGTGGGGGAAAATCCAACCGTTATCGCCCGCACAGAGCGGTACTACTGCTCCAAGGAGCGGTACTACCGCTAGGGCGGTAGTATCCCTTTGAAAAACAACACCAAGGAGGCAAAAGGCCAATAGAACCGCCGGAGCGGTACTACTGCTCGTCCTCAGGGTACTACCGCTATGGATAGCGGTACTACCGCTACGGGTAGCGGTACTACTCATTGCGAGCGGTACTAAAAAATTACATCCGTGCCTACCACGGCTGTAAATAACACGAGATTTTGGTCTGGAGCGGTAGTACCGCTCTTGGAGCTGCGGTAGTACCGCTCTGAAGCGGTAGTAAAAAATTACATCCGCTCTAGCCGCGGTAGTACCGCTGCAGCCTTTTAAGAACACCAAAACTGCCACAACTTTTGCAAGCGGACTCTGAATTCAATGAAACAAAGTTTTTTGGAAAGCTAACGACATGTGCTAACACAATCTTGATTGAAATATCAATAAGAAGCAAATGATAAAAGTCCCATAAGAAAATGGTGAGAACCCTTCCTCGAATAAGACCGGTAAAACTTCCAACACCGAAAATGTAATAGACGAAGCATATGAAATCCGTTTTCGATGAACTAGAGCTTGTCACGAAGATAACCACAAGTGCAAGAACCCACATAGAGAAAAGCCAACCCAGAACCAAGAAATATGATGATGCCGAGAATGCAATGGTTTGAGCTCTCAACGAACGATACGATCAAGCTACTCACTTGAGAGCCCCCCCTTGATAGTACGACAATCGATCCTATAACCCAGTCTCTCAACTACCACCATGAGACCGGTAAAATAGAAAACCCTATCAAGGTTAAACCTTAGCCTTGCACATAGTCCACTTGAGCTAGATGATGACGATCTTGACTTCCTCAAGATGGACCACCTTTCTTAATTGCGTTGGCTTGATGAAGACTAGATGATTGCTCCCCCATACTCCACTATGGGTGAGCCACTCTTTGACTCATCTTCACAAGTCCATTGTCACCACAATGAACGGCGAGCCTCAAGCATGATCTTTCTATGATGCTTCACTTGATCTTGCACATCGCAACCTTGATGACGATCTCCACTTGATGTCATTTTCCATGGGATGTATGGGATCTGCCTCTTGATGCAAGCCCATGGAAATATACCTAACCCCACAAAGAACTCTCACGTAGACCATGGGTTAGTACACAAAGCGTAATGGACAATGCTTACCACACCATGGGATCACTTGATCCCTCTCAGTCATCTTGTACGCTTTGTGTGTTGATCAACTTGATTCACTTTTTTGAGTTAGTATTGATCAACCTTGTATCTTAGCTTCTCTCTTCATAAAGATGATGTCTTGAAGGTAAACATGAATGCTTACACAATCTTCTTCTTCAAGACATGCTTGCAATAAGCTCAACTCCCACATGACCAATCTTTGGATAAACCTTGAATACCACCTTGGTCACCATATAAACTCCTTGATACCCAACAGATGGACTTCAAGAAGTGCCTATGGACAAATCCTTCGAATATAACTCAAGGCAACCATTAGTCCATAGGGGTGTCATCAATTACCCAAAACCACACATGGAGAAATGTGCTCTTACACCATCTTCTATCGAAGTTGTCATTATTTTTTTCCTCTTCCCTTCTAATGATGTTAAAATCTCCCCCCCCCCCCCCCAACTAGAATAGGTAACCTTTCATCTCCACGGATTCTAATCAAATATGCGAGAAAGTATGATTTAAGCTATGGTTGAGCCACACCATATACGGTCACCAAAGCCCATATGAAAGCATCAACTTTCGACCTTACACGAAATTTGACGGCAAAATCTCCGTAAACCACGTTCAATAATTCTAATGATTCGCACTTCACTCCAAGTAAGATCCCTCTGGACCAACCCCTTAGAGGTAAGCCGTGCCAATCAAAATCTACACCACCTGAAATGGTATAGAGGAATTGTGAAGTGTAGTTGTCTCTACCCGTCCGTCTCCAATAGAGCCATAAAATCCAATTTATACTCTATCAAAGTTTCTCTAAGGAATCTCCTTTTAGCCAAGTCTGCAAGACCTCTGCTATTCCAAAAGATTCCTTTCATATATCATCATGGAATTTTTTTTCTTTTGTTTTACTCTCGCACTCCTACGCACTGTCGATGTAGGATAAACCTTCCTCTTCCAGGTTCTTTTTGGTTTATCCTTCATCGCCTCTGCGTCCTCATGACCAGTGGTAGAAATGACATTTGGTTTCAAAGGAGACATATACCCCTATGAAATCATATCCTCATCCTCATTTTGTAGGCCCTCCTTGGGGACCAGATCCTCATAGAGACTTTCTATTGTTGTAACCCCCAAGATTATCAATATCGGAATCATTCATAGATTTCACCGCCGCTATGTTTCTGATTAAATCCAAAGCTCTATCTGTTTCTAAATCTAATAGGTCATTAATGGATTTGGCGATTTCTTTGCCATTACTACCAAGAGATATCCCTAAGTTGGAGGATTTATCAACAATTTCATGTTTAGAAAAGTGAAGAATGGATTGACCGGTATTGACTAACATACTTGTATTTGCTTCGATATCTTGAAGCTTGGCGGCCCTCATAGCATGCCCGAGCTGTATGTCGTTTGCATCTGGTTGGGCCTGAATCCGGTGGCTAAAGCACCTGTCACCAGACCTAGGGTCTGAAATTCCTCCAAAAGTGATCATGTCGTCGATAGGAATGCCGCCCGGGTTGTGGCCGCCTGCCATATGCGTGATCAGGCAAGAAGCAGTGAGGGATGGTGACCTCCCGGTCTACGTCGTAGGGGCGCCGTCCACCTTGATAGTTGATGTGGCTTGAGACTACACCGGTATTTCCCCAAAGAGGAAGGGATGATGCAGCACAGCTACGGTAAGTATTTCCCTCCGTTATGAAACCAAGGTATCGATCCTAGGAGGAAGACCACACCGTGCTATGTAAATGGTACCTGCACACAAAGAACAAATACTTGCAACCCGGCGCGTAAGAGAGGTTGTCAATCTCTCAACGGTAAAAAGATAGATTAGATTGTAATAGATTGAGTAAATAGATCTCACAAGAACATAAAATAAAAGAAGCAGATAAAAAGTGTAGCAAAGTATTTTTGGGTTTTTGGAATAATAGATGTGAAAACAAATACGACAAAAAGATCGAAAAGCAATATGTTAGAAAAGTAGACCCGGGGGCCGTAGGTTACACTAGTGGCTTCTCTCATGAGTATAGTACACGATGGGTAAACAAATTACTGTTTGGTAATTGATAGAAGATCAAATAATCATGACGATATCCAAGGTGATGATCTTTATATAGGCATCACGTCCAAGATAAGTATACCGAAACGATTCTACATCTACTACTATTACTCCACACGTCCATCGCTATCCAACATGCATCTAGTGTATTAAGTTCATGGAGAAATGGAGTAATGCAATAAGAACAATGACATGATGTAGACAAGATCTATTCATGTAGTAATAGACCCCGTCTTGTTATCCTTAATAGCAACGATACATGTGTGCCTCGCTGCCCTTCTGTCACTCGGAGAGGACACCGCAAGATTGAACCCATCACAAATCACCTCTTTCCATGGAAAGAAAAATTGATTTAGTTGGCTAACTAAACCAAAGATTTGAAGAAGAAATACGAGGCTATAAGTAATCATGCATATAAGAGATCAATGAACACTCAAATAATATTCATGGATAGAAACTAATCATGAACTCAAAACTCATCGGATCCCAATAAACAAACTACAAAAAGTCATTACATCAAATAGATCTCCAAGAGACCATTGTATTGAGAATCAAAAGAGAGAGAGGAATCCATCTAGCTACTGCCTACGAACCCGTAGGTCTATGGTGGACTACTTACGCATAATCGGAGAGGCACCCATGAAGACGATACACCCCTCCGTGATGGTGTTAGATTGGATCTCACGGTTCTAGAACTTGCGGCAGCTAGAATTGTGTTTCGTCGACTCTCCTAGGGTTTTTGGAATATTTGGGTATTTATAGAGCTGATAGGCGGTGGAGAGGCGTCCCGAGGAGGGCACAACCCATCAGGCCGCGCCAGGGCCTTTGGCGTGCCTTGCTGGGTTGTGGCCTCCTCGACCTTCCTATCTGGCACTTCTTTGGTCCTCTAGGTGTCTTCTGGCCCAAAAAAACTCTAAAAAGTTTCACGGTGTTTGGGCTTCGTTTGGTACTGATATTCTACAAAGTAAAAAACAAGCAAAAAATAGCAACTGGCACTTGGCACTATGTCAATAGGTTAGCCCCAAAAATGAAATAAAGTTGCTATAAAATGATTGTAAAACATCCAAGATTGATAATATAACAGCATGGAACAGTCAAAAATTATAGATACGTTGGAGACGTATCAATGGCCGCTGCGTTAAGCTCCATCGGGCGGTCCTGCTAACGAACCAACAGGGATACCTCATGTGTCGTACTAGTCTGGCGTGGTGAAGTAGGCCGAGATGAAGGTAGTGGCTTACCAGCACCCTCCATCGCGGGTGGTGAGGCCATCTCTACTGGTTGCCTCTCCTCCATCTCTGCTGGAGCAACCTCCTGCGTAGGCATAACTTGAGTGGGTGGTGTAGCAAGCGGTGGTGATGGAGTAGGCCGTCGGGCCTCCTACCCGATGTGGACCTTCTCCATCTCCACCGAAACAGGACGTCGCCTCTGAGACGACAACTGCGGGGGAACCTCAAACATCTCGTGACGCTGTTGTTCCACTCTCAAATCCGAGACAAGGCTCTCCTCTAAATCCTCCATCTCCACACGGTCACCCCAAAGGCGACTCGGTGCTGACACTGTTGACACTACCTGTAATGTACCAAATCGGAGAGAAGCCGTCGAGGTAGCGGAAGAGTCGAACCCTTATCTGTCCGCGACTCTATCGGTTGTGTGGACTTTCCGGCTGGCCTGTCCATCCCACCATGCTCACATGATTCCCATCCGTTCCTTGATTACCGTACCATCTGCATTGTCAGTCATGTCAACATCTTTGATCCCAGTGTTGTTATCTGCCTTATGTAACTCCTCGACCTCAACCTCGAGATCATAGCTCATGCCATCATAAACACATGGTACAAAGTCCGGCGCATATTCCACATCAATAACACTGACAAGCAGCCTCGTAATCCCATGCCTACGTGTGAATGGCATGTCCACCTTCTCTGATTTACCTATCAGAGACCTGAGACTCCAAACAATAAGAAAGTCATCAAGCGGAGCCTCTGGAACACCTGAGAGTCTGATCCAAACCTGCTCTAGTGGTATTCCCGTTGGCTTGGGTTTTATGCACTCGTCGAACTCAAGAATGCACTTACTCCCAGTCACCTTACTGAACCCAAACTTCAGTAACCGACCAAGATCCTCCCTCCTAGGGAACTCCACTCTGTAGACCTGTTCCTCCATCCTAACAGGAGCCCAATGGAATGAATCTGAAACAGTTGCCTGAGTTGCTAAGACACTCGCTCCTTTGTCAGCGTCCCCTGAGTACCCCGGAATAACCCAAACTTCGAGCTCTTCATACGTGTGTGGTCATCGAGACCGTGCGTGGAGTCTCAAAGAACATAAGCCTGTTGTTGCTGACACCATAGATGGTCACCATAGGCTTAGGACCCAGTAGCACCCGACAAACATCACATGAGTGGCCAAGTTTCTCACAAATGTCACATAACTCTGCCTTGCAATCTATCACAAGATGACCTAGCTCACCACACCGATAGCAGCTCATCTTTTCTTTCTTACGAGCCGCCTTATTAGCCCACCCATTATCTGCTTTGTCACTCCCTCCATCACTGAACCCATCTCTGTCATCGGAAGACGTCACAGCCGGAACAGACACCGCTGCCAGCGCCTTAACCGCAGCCACTACCGTCGCCGGCAGTTTTACGGTAGATGTTGAAGTCGTGGGAGTTGCTGCCTTGGCCGCCCCTTCGTTCGTCGCCACCGCAATCACCGGTAGCTTAGGAGCATATGGGCGCCGTGGAGGAGGGTTCCGACCAAAATTTCGACCACCCCCACCGCGCCCCCTCCCTGCTGTCGATAGTGAGGTCCCGAGGCACCTTCCACAAACTCGTCCGACGAAGGGTTGAAGTTCCTTGTCATTGATTTCCACCAAAGCCACGTCCACCACCGTCGTGCCACTGATTATACCCATTTCGCTGGCCCTGATAGCCAGCATTGCCGCCTCGGCCCGCTCCAAACCCTTCACGACCCGCAACATCACCACGGCCGCCGCCGAAAGCACCGCGCCCCACAGCATTAGCACCACGCCGCTGCCGAAGCGAACGCGGCCGCGGCTGCAATGCCACGTCCGGCGATAGGCCCGCGCCCCGTGCCGTCACCATTCTGAGGATCTGCCGTATGTCCTACCTGCTGGTTCGCTATGATCTGCGAGGGACGTCGTGCCGGCCGAGCTCCGCTTCCCCGGTCGGCCATCGGCAAGATCAACTTATTCGCGGGAATTCGGGGAGCTTTCCCATGACACGCAGGGAACCCGGGAATCGTCCGCCGCTGAATCCTAGGTTCTTCCTCTGTGATCTCATGCACGTCTAATGTATTCTGTCGCTCGTTCGATCAATGCGCTGTTTAAGCCAGCGCCGTATCGACGAGTTGCAGGGGTCCAATTTCGTACGATGCAACCTGAGCCACATACCCAGTTGTAGTCGGACCGTCCACGGCCCTCTCCGAACCATCCGAGCCCAATAACAAATTCAAACGGCATCGCCTGACCTCCCCGATCGTGAACTCAGCCGCCGCTGCCGCCGCCGCCGGCGGCCGATCCGCCAACTTCCGCCCTTTCTGTCGGCGTCGCTGCATCGTTTACAATGTCCCGATGAAGTCTGCAAGAGTAAGGGCGGGGAGACTTATCTTCGGCAGAGGACCCTTCCATGGTCGCATCGCGGACGGAGCCGCCCGTCGATGAACCACTCGCCGGAAAACCTAGACCTTGTCTCGGCCTCACCAAGCTCATCCCAAGCCTTGTCGCTCGTCGGAACGACCCCGTCGATGCATGCAGCAATTTCCTCTTCCGTGTAGCCCGTAGGAAGTGACTCGCATACTAATCCGAAGCCGTCGGGGATGAGACTTTCGGCGCAACTCCGGCGAAGTTCCGGCCCTCGTCCTCGTCAGAGTCGTCGGAGTCCGACCCCGTGAGAGCCCAGAACCTATTCCCCCATCGGGATAGGTTCGTCGTTGCCACCGAAGGCCTGGTCGACGGGGATCGCCCGCAGTCGCCTGCAAATCGCTCGCGATCACCTCCCCTCATTTTCCGCCTCCCCTCGGTGTGCATTACTCAGAGGTTGTTACAAATATCAAGATCAATGCAGGAGGCTTTGTATGGCAGCATGGTAAGGGAGATCATATCAACTTCAGCCCAGTTCATGAGACTATTGTTGAGGTGCATAGCCTCGCTAAGCACACTCCAAGACTTTCTTTAGGACGCCATTTGTGACTCCTCGAACCTCCAGACAATAATTGTATGCCAATGTATTTGGACTGATTCAAAAAAAAAAAAAGAGATCCGAACGGGCCCAAAGTGGTAACCCACTATGACATGGGGAATTTGCACATGCGAAATCTTGGTAATGGAGGGATGAACGCGAGTATTGTGAAGAAGATTAGAGCTTCTGCTACTCAGTTTCATAGTTGTGCCTTCATCTTTGAAGGCAGAGTTTTGAATCAAGAGGCCCATAGCCTTGCTAAGCATGCTTTTGATCTGGACCCGGAACGTCATGTATGGCTTATAAACCTCCCAGACCTGAATTGTATACCTATGAACATTCTTAATTAATAAAGCAAGTGTGTTTAGACTCAAAAAAAACGAGGCAAGGAGCATTCATGACTTCCTTGCTTTTCGTTCTTGATCACCTCTTCTTTGCATCTTGTGATCGAGCCTATTTCGTTTTATGCTACATTGTTTTTCTTTTTACCTTCTATTCTTTGTTCAAAGAAAACTTGCTAGCGAGCGGACAAGCTTCCTGTGCATTACTTGATATTTTTTGGTCGGTTAATTCGGCGCATGTTTCGCTGGGCTCAACTGAAGCTTGCTTCGTTTTCGACATCTTTGGAGGAATCGTCAGTTTAAGAGCACACGGACAACTCGCGAAAGATGGTGTTTAACAGAAATGAGTGTGTCAGACAATTTAAACGGCACATAAACGCCACAACCGCTATGTATCGGCCGCGGCGACCATTATCACAGTGATCACTCACAACGATCAATACTCACTGCGCGCGAACAGGGACGACCCGTTTTAGGAATTCCTGGCCGGTTTTGAGAACCTTCTAAAAGGTTCTTGAATCATGGGTTTTTTTCCTTTTACTTTTCTATCTGTTTCATTTCTCACTTTTTCTGTTTTTTTCTTTTTCTTTCTATTTTATTCTATTATTTTATCACTTCTTTTCATTTCTATTTTTCTCATTTTATGTTATTTTAAAAATCAAAGTTCAAAAGCATCTTAAAAAATTGTTCTAAATTTCAAAAAAAAAGATGATTTCAATTTTTTTCGCATTTTATAAAAATACTTGAAAATCTCAGATGATGTTCACAATTTTCAAGAAATATTCATAGATTTCAAATTTTGTTCACAAAAACTGATTCCCTGTAGTAAGTACTATACTTATTAGGCCGGCCCATTTGCACTCGTTCTGATCGCTTGACTTTTTGCGTTCGGTTGACTATAGCAACGCTCGACTGGCCTGGGTTTGTACCGGAGATGCTAGATCATGGATGGCGTGCATTGCTGCACCAGTCTATTTTTCATTCGAATGATAGGGATTTTCATAAGTATGGGAGATATGAAACAAGGAATTTCAATTACATAAACATATATATCGTTTAGTAACCGGAAAGATATATTTTTATGCTAATGTTTCAGCAGTTGTGTTGGGATTGGCACAAAAAGTAACATTAACGGAACCAACCGTAGAACATTAGGCTTAAACTAATGTAGAACAATACACTTTTATTCTTGTGTAGTACTAGTAAACTATGTTAAAAAGGATGTGAAAAACTTGGATGAAGTCAATAAAAAAGTACAATAATCACAATTTGTCACAAGATATACATGTGCTAACAATGTACGGTAACATCATAAGAATTTACCCTCAACATTATGATAGTATTTAACAGAAACTACTTATTGTTAAAATGGCCATGCTCACAATGTGTCCTAGGTTGAATACAAATCGAAAAGTCTTTGCAAGCTCTTTGTTTCTTTTGCATGCAAAGAAAACCGAGGTTATGTTATTCCATCCAACACAGCAGCCCACGAGCTTACAATCTTCTCAAACAGTCTAACTCTATTGGTAAACCACAACATAGTAATATTTTTCTTTTGCTACCAGCAATGTGAATCAATGATCGGATGATTGCAAAGATTATGAAAATGATGGGGGAGGTAGAGTCCATGTCCCAAACCCACCTTGGAGTCTTTGAATCTAATATTTATGGTCCCTGCCAAAATGAAGATAGAATCAACTTCATGGAATGGTTTTCGAATATTCAAATGCTTAATGATATCGGTTGGCTGATTCTAGGAGATTTCAATTACATCAGATACCCCCATAACAGAAATAGAGAAGGAGGGAACATTAATGATATGTTGTCCTTGAATGATGCGATCAGCCCTTTAGGCTTGCTGGAAATCCCCTTAAAAGGCAGAGCTTTCACTTGGAGTAATATGAAGAGTGCACCACTGCTTGAAAAGCTAGACTGGGTCTTCACTTCAGAAGCTTGGACATCTACTTTCCCGAATACCATGGTTCTGACACTATCTAAACCCATCTCTGATCATGTCACTTGCATTATCACAATTGGTACAATGATTCCCAAATCAAAGATTTCCAGGTTTGACAACTATTGGTTCTAGATTGATGGATTTGAAGACACTGTCAAAAACATCTAGCAGTAGAATGTGTCCGAGAGACCAACAATGCAAAAAGGATAATCGCCAAGTTTAAGAGACTCGGAAAGGGACTCAAGATCTGGGCTAAAGGAATTTCTCAACTTGCCCACTCATTCAATCAAAAAATGATTTCATCCTCTTCTTTGACACTATTGTAGACTTCAGAGAGCTCTCTAATGTGGAATGGAATGGAAGAGAAACTGCCAAACAACATCTTCTAAACCTGCTGAGCATGCAACAAACCTACTAGAAACAGATAACCATAATTAGATGGATCCACAAAGGAGAAGCCAACATAAAAAAAATTGAAGGTTAAGGCCACCATTAATTACAGGAAGAACTACATTTCCAGTCTGCAAGATGAGATAGGTCTAATGCATGAAAACCATGACACACAAGCAGCAATTATTTGGAGAGCTTTCAAACACAGATTAGGCACTTCTATACCTACCTTCTACATCTTGCAATTGGACAATCTAGTTTCAAGAAATCCTCAATTGGCAGACCTTGAAAAGCATTTCACTAAAGAAGAAATTGATGTCGTGGTGAAAAACCTCCCCTCATATAAAGCTCCAGGTCTAGATGGGTTTAACATAGATTTCATTAAACATTGTCGGGATATTATTGCTCCAGATTTCTATTTGCTCATTGAAGACTTTTACAATGCCAACATAAACCTGCAGAGCATAAACTCCTCTTTCATTACTCTAATTCCCAAAAATGATGCTCCTGTAAGTGCTAATGACTTTAGACCTATTTCACTTTTGAACTACTCAATCAAAATCATTACAAAGTTGCTAGACAACAGATTACATACAATTATTCCGAGTCTCATCCACAAGAACCAATATGGCTTCCTAAAAAAACATATGCATTCAAGACTGTCTTTGCTTGGTCTTATGAATTTATCCATCAAAGTTAACACTCAGGAAATGAGCTTATTATTCTGAAACTTGATTTTGAAAAAGCTTTTGACATGCTTGAGCACAGTGCCATAAAAGATTTGTTCATTGGTAGAGGTTTTGGACCAAGATGGATCATCTAGATGAAAATGATTTTTTTCTGTCGGCATTTTTCTGCCTTGCTCAATGGAGTACCTGGAAGACAATTCCTCTACAGGAGAGGAGTTAGACAAGGAGATCCTTTCCCCCTTTACTCTTTGTGCTAGCAGCTGACATCTTGCAATCAATCCTCAATGAAGCCATGAGAAATAATCTAATTATGGCCCCAATCACATCTGAAGCTTCTAAAAATTTCCCAATTATTCAGTATGTTGATGACATTGTACTAATGATGCAAGCAAACTCCACTCAACTCAATCAGCTTAAGAACCTGCTAATGCACTTCACTGCATTCACTGGTTTGAGAGTCAACTATGATAAATCTATCATGGTGCCAACCAACACATGAGCTCAAAAGATGGAGATGTTAGCACAAATTTCTGGATGTAAAGTGGGCTCCTTCCCCTTCACATACCTTGGCCTACCACTCTATTTATCCAAAGCAAAAATTGAAGATTTCATGCCAATTATGAGAAGAATTGAAACAAGATTAGCAGATTGTTCTTCTCTTCTATCTTATGGAGATAAAATGGTATTGATCAAGTCAGTCTTTTATAGCCTACCAATCTTCTTCATGTGCACTCTTACCTTGCCTGCTGGAGTGATGGAGCATATTAATAAGCTACTCGGACACTTATTTTGGAGAAAGTATGGGATGCAAGACAAGGGAACTGCTCTGATTGCCTGGGTCAAAGTCAGCCAACCTAAATATAGAGGAGGTCTAGGACTTTTAGATATTGCAATTCACAACAAATGCTTACTCATGAAAAATCTCCACAAGTTCCTCAATCAACAAGATGTGTCATAGGCGAACCTTATATTATCTGGACAACATACTACCCCAACAAAATCATCAACTCAACACCTCAAGGGTCTTTCTGGTGGAAGAGCATTCTCAAATTATTACCCCTCTTTAAGCAAGTGATAGTCCCCAAAAATGTCTCTAGAGAAACAATCATGTAATGGAAGGATAACAGGCATAAGGCTTCACTCAATACAAGATTCCCTGAATTATTCTCCTTTTTGCAAAAATGAATCAATTTCTGTTTGGAATCTGGTTATGACTAATGACATGATTCACAATTTTCATACTCCACTATCTGTCCAGGCATATGAACAATTCCAAGAACTAAGCAACATCAAATAGAATACAAACCCTGATAGATGCCCCTAATAAATGGTGCTACCCATGGAAAACCAAAGATTACTCCTCCATAAAAATGTATCAACAGCTGCAAAATCATGAGAAGGCTCCACCTATGTTGTGTACATTTTGGAAGTGCGATGCAATGCTAAGATACATGATTTTTATCTGGCTCATGCTTCATGACAGAGTGAATGTCAGGAATCTCCTACATAGGAAATCTTTCATTCTTCCAAGCTATCACTACGAACTCTGCAATTCCTCTGTTGAAGAAACAACACTGCATCTTTTTTGGGACTGCCCTTTTGCTCTGAGCTGCTGGGACTCAATTGTTACGGACATAAGAAGAGGAATCAATGTTTTAGAAGAAATAACCTTCATGAAGGATTGCTTTCCTATTGAGTTGTCAATGAATATTGTTATCATGGGCTCATGGCACATCTAGATGTAGAGAAATGGCAAGCTATTCGAAGCTAAAGCACCATCCATCCAAGAATGGAGGACCCTGCTCAAGAATGATCTTCGGTTAATCATTCACATAACAAAAGAAAGGCATGGAGAGGCCTTCAAGAGCTGGATTGACAGTAGCTTAGCTTAATTTCCCATGGATTTCCCTAGAGCGGGAATTGGTTAGAATTTACTTTATTTTGAACCTTGTACCATATATATACTTATTTTTTAATGCAAATATCGTAGAACTATTGTTCTACGGTTTACGGTTTAAAAAAGTGTATGTCCACCTTTCCAATATTATCAACGGCTGAGATCATTTATCAAATTAGCTTACATATGCTTCTCTCAATAAACCAAGTAGGATTCTTGAGCCCACCCAGTGTTTGAAAAGAAAGGTACGACATTAAGCAATGATAATAAAGTTCCAAACGTCCCAGGTGACATGATAAATAAAAGGGTTGCTGCTTCACCTCTTAAAAACATGAAAACTAAAGAATTGATATTTATTCTGGAAAAGTGTGTATTGACACAAAGAGCGGAAGTCATAAAACTGAAGACCACAATCACAATATATAGTATGTATACTTACAACGAAAATCTAAACTGTGCAAGTCCATACGGAGATTTATCTCCCTGTTGCAGCTAGATAAGAAAATTCAATTATGGTTCTATAGTAATTAGATATTATAACTTCGAAAGGCCAACGGTTTCTCCGAATTATTATTCCCTTTATCCACCTATGCTCAACTGCAAAAGCATTGTAATTTTTATGTACAACATAATGTGCATATTTATTAGTTCTTATTATAAGCTAGGTATTTGTGTCCATAAGAGAGAAAAAACACCCGAACTAATACTTCAGGTACATATAGCATTCACCTGGTTGATGGGGTAAAATAATCATCAAGGGTAGTTGTTTCATTAGCTACATATGTTCATTATAATCACTTCTAACTATTGGTCAGAACTTTACTTTCTAGGGATATGTGAATATTGGAAGATATTATCTGCCTTCTTTCGACGCTTTTCCTGGCAAACCTGACAGGAAATCTAAGCCAAAATTTCATTGTGATAGATGAGCATAACAGATAGAGGATTTTCTATTCAGGAGCTACTGAATGACATCAACTGTAGATATGGTGCTCTAAATCAGTTCTTTCAGGAATCTGCGTTCGTGAGGAAAATTTCAGTATCTTCATTTTCTATGTCCACACGCAAAACAAAGTAAACACGTCATCACACAATCTGTCTCACCATGTAAACATTTGCTCTTCTAACTTATATAAAGGAAATGCCCACAATGAACAGTGAGGTATTCTCTTGTCATTCTAAAAATACCTTATCAAAGTTAAAGGTATAATAGTCAAGGTTTGAAAATGAGAACGATATGGGCAGGACAAAAGAAATTCACATTGGAGATTGAAGCATTTAAATGGTGCCCAATCCAAGTTCGAAACATTAATCAGAAGGCACATTGCAAAGTACACCAGCATAAGGGCTTGTCATTTGAAGAAAATTACACATGGGAAGGATATAGTCTTAGCATGTAAAAGTTCCAATAACTTATGCAGAGGCATGACCATGTGTTCCAAGATCAATAGTATGTAGAACTACTTACAACAACTTAAGAACATGGCCATGGCCATATGTGCATAGATATGAAAAATGTCTGAGATGCAGAAGCATACATGATCAAGTAGAAAATATGTGTCGACGATATTAACAAGTCACGCCATGTTAGATGCCTGGGTGAATTCCACATATGCCACTCAAAACTTGCCCAGACCCTCATATGCCATTGGAAATTTCCCTCTCCCAAATATGCCATTGAAAATTTGCACCGCGTACAGATATGCCACTATCACGAGTTGACTGTTAGTTGACGGTTAAGTGGTAGTTGAAAAGACGATTTTACCCACTATAGCAAGCATGTCATGGTCAGTACTTAATTCATGGACTGTTCTATTGGACTCTTCAAAATAATGAAGTGTCACTCTTTCATTCATACGCCACGGATATTTCTCTTCAATTTCAGCAACAAAGTCTTTGTAATTCGTCGTGTCGGAGTCAATGACCATATCGAACCTATAGCCACCGATGCCCTCTCTAAAATGGGAGCCAACCATTTTAATGTTCATTAAGAATGATGATGTTGCATCCATCCCGTGAATGAACAGGGGGAACCGTCATTCAGACCGAATAAACAACTAAATCGATTACTACCAATCGAGAACAAGCAATGGACAGAAGAAGTATACCATCCTGGGAGTCTCCCAAATAGGAGGATCCGATGCTTGTTGTGCTGCTCCCGTCAGCGCCGATCTAATAGCCGCCGCCACCATTGGAGGGGGCCATGATGCTTGCTGCGCTGCTCCAATTGGCGGAGATGTGGTAGCCGATGCTGTCGCCATACTGCTGGCGCTGCGTGAGGAGGGGGCCACGGCTGCCACCGGCCACTCCACTGGGGGCGAGGGGGGAGGGAGGGCCGGCGGCGGAGATGGTGTTGGGGCCGGCAGCTGCGCCGCTGCTAGGTCGGGAGGTAGGTTGCGAGCGGCTAGCTAGGTCGTGGGGAGGATGGATTTTCCGGTGCCTGCACTTCTTTTATTTTACGTTTATTTTTTATTTTTTCTAACACATATGGCTTTTAAGGGTAGGATGGTCTTTATCAGAAAAAATTGACGTCACATGAGGGCTTCAAAACGATCAACTAACAGTCAACTCGTGATAGTGGCATATCTGTACGCGATGTAAATTTTCAATGGCATATTCGGGAGAGGAAAATTTCCAATGGCATATGAGGATACAGGCAAGTTTTTAGTGGCATGTATGGAATTCACCCTAGATACCTTTACGAGGGTTAATGACCTCGAGCCTTTAAAACCTACAAGAAAATATCATCTGTAACAATCGGTCACAAAATCATGCAGCTGCCCCGAGATAAACTTGCATCATAATGGAGAAAAATCTCACCAGAAATACACCAATTTATCTTCTAATAAGGAAACAACGGGATTGATCCCTCAAAGTGGCCACCAAGGCAAGCTATAATCTCATATCTCACCCCTTCCATACCTATGCTTGAAAAACAACATCGTCTCATCGGATCAACTCATTACTAATCAAATAACCATCAAGGCAAGCTATAAAATTATACTCCCTCCATTCCAAAATAAGTGTCGTAAATTTAGTACTAAATTAGTGTAAATTTTACACTAGATCAACGATATTTATTTTGGGACAGAGGAAATATCTCCGACCTTTCAGACCTAACAGGTTGCGCACAGGATGGGGATGAGAGACAATTTCTGTTCACGGGGTGTAAAGATGATGCACGTGGGAAGGAGAGGAAGAAAAAAGGCGTAAGAGAGTAGTGAAACTCACATTCGTTGCCATGGTGACGTGGGGGTAGCGATGCGACGAGAGGAGGGAGTGGAGCATACTTTGTAAGGGAATATATCCGGTGCACCCGCACTTGTGGTGCTACCGGTGCACCGAATGTCATAGAATGTTTTAAAAGATCTTTAAAAAATCTAGCACGTGAACGCAACATCAATGTATGATGTTTGATTTTTTTTAGATATAAAGATGATAAATTTGACATCAATAATGGGCCAAATCTAAAGCCAAAGTTATGCTATGTACTATTTAGTGTTGAATTTGTCATTTTTGTTTTTTGAGTTATGTTTCGAATTTTGACTTGAGATTTTGTGACAACCTACATTGATGTGTGTGAGTGTACTGATTTCTATTCAGAATTTTTTAAACATTTTAAAAGCACAATGTGAGTTCGATGCACAGGTAGCACCACAAGCTCCGATGCACCAAATATTTTCCCTACTTTCTAGAGTCGTCGTGCCCTCGTGCATGGCTTGCGCACCATCGCCAGCTTCGCCTCCACCTTGGTTATCAACTCCAAACCCTAGGATGATTCCTTGGTGCGCCTCGTCTGGATCCATCGAGAAGGCCGCGCGCCGCTGGATCTCCTTGAGCGCCTCGACTCGATCCGCTAAGAAGAACACAGACGCTAGATCCCATCGTTGACTGCCTGCGTTGTCGGCATCCTTGTACTAAGCGCTCCCACTAATCTGTTTCCTCCTGTTTCAGCGAATTTTTTTTTCTTACGGGGATAATGGGCAACGTCTGATTTTTTTTTCTAGCTAAACGGGCTGCCCATAGAAGCCAATTAACCACGGGCCTTCAAAAATGTTTCTAGAACAGCAGACCATTAGGACAGCTAGTCCAGATTGCGTAAAAAAACTTAGAGGAAGATCTGACGGCGAGAAACTAATCTAACGTGAATTTGATGGCCAAAAATGTCGAGGGCCTAAGAGAGCTCGCTTTAGGCTCAGTTTTACTGTCCTAAACATCCCGATTCATCGATTCTTTTTAATTATCAATGAATAACGACAGGCTATTTTATTGAGGCATCTCCCAATGTAAAGGTGCTTAGATGATGTGATAAGTGCATTAAATAGCTTAGGAATTCAAGTCCTTAATACATAGATGCTCAACTTGTTGTAGCTAAGCTCACTGCATTTTATGATTTAACATATAAACCACAAGGACTTCTTTCAGGAGAAAAGAACCACAAGGACCTACACGAAAAAGAATGCAGTACCAGCCACCAAGTGGAAACCGCAACAACTCTGGATTACCCCGCAAAAGAAATTCTGGCAAATAATCCAAACCAAAGGAAGCGATTAGAATAGAAAAGGCACAACAGACAAGAGCAACAAAAATTCCAAAAAATAGGAGAGTGGCACTGAGAAATCCTACCCGGAGCAGGGAGTGCTTGCTCGTCGGTGTTGGTTCCACCCTCTATACCCCTCTCTGCGTTGGAGCTCCTCTTCTTCCTCCCTCCCTCCCTCCTCATTCCCGAGCATGGGTGTCGTCTCCAGGTTTCTGCTGCTTGGTGTATGTTGGATTTAGTACAGTAGGAGCCAATTTGATTTTGTTGGGACGGCTGCTATTGCGGTTCCAACAACATCGAATTCGCCCACTCCGGCTTGAGATTGCATCATTTGTGTGCTCTGCTCGCAATTTGGCCGAGATTTTTGGGTCTCTTTGGGTTGGTTGCCGTAGAATTCAACTCGCCCTACTAGAGTTCTTCCCGTGGGATTTTCGCTCGCATTCTGCACAACAAGCGCCTAGAGTGGAGTTCCTTCTATGGGATTTAGCTCATGTTCGGCAGGCGATTTCTATTAGAAATATGTCCTAGAGGCAATAATAAATTGGTTATTATCATATTTCCTTGTTCATGATAATCATTTATTATCCATGCTATAATTGTATTGATCGGAAACTCACATACATGTGTGGATACATAGACAACACCATGTCCCTAGTATGCCTCTAATAGACTAGCTCGTTGATCAAAGATGGCTATGGTTTCCTAGTCATGGACATGATATGTCATTTGATAAGGGGATCACATCATTAGGAGAATGATGTGATGGACAAGACCCAAACTACAAACGTAGCATATGATAATGTCAGTTTATTGCTACTATTTTCTGCATGTCAAGTATCTGTTTCTATGACCATGAGATCATGCAACTCACTCACACCGGAGGAGTACCTTGTGTGTATCAAACGTCGCAACGTAACTGGGTGACTATAAAGGTGCTCTACAGGTATCTCCGAGGGTGTCTGTTGGGTTGGCATGGATCAAGACTGGAATTTGTTACTCCGTGTGACGGAGAGGTATCTCACGGCCCACTCGGTAATACAACATCACTATAAGCCTTGCAAGCAACGTGACTAAAGAGTTAGCCACGGGATCTTGTATTACGGAACGAGTAAAGACACTTGTCGGTAATGAGGTTGAACTAGGTATGGATATGCCGATGATCGAATCTCGGGCAAGTAACATACCGAAGAACAAAGGGAACAGCATACGAGATTAACTGAATCCTTGACATAGAGGTTCGACCGATAAAGACCTTCATAGAATATGTAGGAACTAATATGGGTATCCAGGTCCTGCTATTGGTTATTGACTACATAGTTCTCGAACCCGCGGGGTCTGCACACTTAAGGTTCGGTGACGTTTCGGTAGTATATAGTTATGTATGATGGTGATCGAAGGTTGTTCGGAGTCCCGGATGAGATCCCGAACATCACGAGGAGCTCCGGAATGGTCCGGAGGTAAAGATTGATATATAGGAAGTCCTGCGGAAAAGTTTTGGGCTCATCGGTAGTGTACCGAGAGTGCCGGGAGGATACCGGGGGACCATCGGGAGGGGTGTCTCCACCCAAGAGGCTACATGGGCTGTGGGAGGAGGTAAACCAGCCCTGGTGGGCTGGCCGAAGCCTCCTCTAAGGGCCCATGTGGCTGGAGTTGTTTGAGAAGGAAAAAATCAAAAGGTGGAGAGGTGGAAAGAGTTTCCAAGTGGAAAAGAGGAATCCTACTCCTAATAGGATTGGAGTAGGACTCCTACACCTCCAATTTCGGCCAACTCTTGAGGGTTTGAGGCTGCCTCCTCCCCTCCCTCCCTCCTATATATACTAGAGGATTTAGAGGGGAAAGCTAATCCTAATTGCCATGTGCTGCCCTCTTCTTCCTCTAGATCTGTTTCTCCTCTAGATTAGTTTTGCGGTGCTTAGGCGAAGCCCTGTAGGATTAGTTCATCACCACCGCCACCACGCCATTGTGCTGCCAAAGAACTCATCTACCTCTCCACCCTTGCTTTCTGGATCAAGGAGGTGGAGATCGTCATCGAGCTGTATGTGTGCTGAACGCGGAGGTGTCGTTCGTTCGGCACTAGATCGGAAGGACCACAATGGGATCGGAGGACGGCTCGTGATGAGATTACGGGATGGATCGTGATTGGATCGTGAAGACTTTTGACTACATCAACCGTGTTTCTTAACGCTTCCTCTTAACGATCTACAAGGGTATGTATATTCACTCTCCCTCTCATAGATGCTCATCACCATGGATAGATTTTGCATGTGCGTAGGAATTTTTTTGTTTCCCATGCAACGTTCCCCAACAGTGGCATCTGAGCTAGGTCTATGTGTAGATGAGATCTCGAGTAGGACACAAAGAGTTTGTGGGCGTTGATGCTTAGATTGCTTCCTCCCTTGGTCGTGCTTTGGTTCAGCAGTATTGTGGGAGGAAGCAGCCCGGACCAACCTTACTCGTACGCTTACGAGAGATCATTTCCATCGACTGATGTCTAACTTCGTTGTACAAAGATGGCTGGCTGGTGTCTGTTTCTCCTACTTTAGTTGGATCGGATTCGACAACGGCGGTCCTTGAGAAGGTTGAAAAGCAATTTATGTATCACCGTTGTGGTTTTGCATAGGTGAGAATTGTTCTTGCTAGATACCCGTAGCAGCCACGTAAAACTTGCAACAACAATTAGAGGACGTCTAACTCGTTTTTGCAGGTATGTTGTGATGTGATATGGCCAATTACATGATGAGATATATGTGATGTATGAGATGATCATGTATTGTATAGAATATCACGGCTTGCATGTCGATGAGTACGACAACCGGCAGGAGCCATAGGGTTGTCTTTAATAATTGTATGACTTGCGTGTCAATCATTAAGCGCTATGTAATGCTTTACTTTATCGCTAAGCGATACCAATAGTAGTAGAAGCATGGTGGGCACGAAAAACCCGATGGCGACACGTTGATGGAGATCATGGTGTCATGCCGATGACGATGGAGATCATGCCGGTGCTTTAAGGATGGAGATCAAAAGCACAATTTCATGGCCATATCATGTCACTTATGATTTGCATGTGATGTTAATCCTTTTGTGCACCTCGTTTTGCTTAGGACGATGGTAGCATTATAAGGTGATCCCTCACTAAAATTTCAAGATCAATTGTGTTCTTCCCGAGTGTGCACCGTTGCGGAAGTTCGTCGTGTCGAGACACCACGTGATGATCGGGTGTGATAGACTCTACGTTCACATACAACGAGTGCAAGCCAGTGTTGCACATGCAGAACACTCGGGTTAAACTTGACGAGCCTAGCATGTACAGACATGGCCTCGGAACACAAGAGACCGAAAGGTCGAACATGAGTCATATAGTAGATATGATAAACATGATGATGTTCACCATTGAAAGCACCTCAACTCACGTGATGATCGGACTTGAGTTGGTGAATTTGGATCATGTATCACTCGAATGATCGGAGGAAGTCAATTTGAGTGGGAGTTCTTAAGTAATATGATTAATTGAACTCATTATCATGAACATAGTTAGTAGTGTCTTTGCAAATTATGTTGTAGATTACTAGCTCACGCTGTAGCTTTCTTGAATTTTTATATGTTCCTAGAGAAATAGAGTTGAAAGATGATGGTAGCAATATTGCGGACTGGGTCCATGATCTCAGGATTGTCCTCATTGCTGCACATAAGGCTTATGTCCTTAATGCACCGCTCGGCGCGCCACCCCTATAGCGTCGTCTGTAGATGTTGTGAACATCTGATGGGTACGTTCTGATGACTACTTGATAGTTTAGTGTGTCATGCATTGTGGCTTAGAATTGAGGCTTCAAAACATTTTGAACGTCACGGAACATATGAGATATTCTAAGAGCTGAAATTGGGATCTCAGGCTCGTGCCCGTGTTGTGAGATATGAGATCTCCAACAAGATTCTTTGCCTACAAGATGAAGGAGAATAGCTCAATCGTTGAGCATGTGCTCACATTGTCTGGGTGCTGCAATCGCTTGAATCGAGTGGGAGTTGATCTTCCAGATAACATAGTGATTGATATAGTTGTCCAAGTCACTGTCACTAAGCTACTAGAGCCTCGTGATGAACTATAAAATGCCAGGGATGGAAATAATGATCCCTGAGCTATTCGCGATGTTTGATACCGCGAAAGTAGAAATCAAGAAGGAGCGTCAAGTGTTGATGGTTAGTAAAACCACTAGTTTCGAGAAGGGCAAGGGCAAGGAGGGAAACTTCATGGATGGCAAGTCAGTTGCTGCTCCAGTGAAGCAATCCAAAGTTGAACCCAAACCCGAGACTAAGTGCTTCTATTATGAGGAGAGCGGTCGCTGAAGCGGAACAACCCTAGATACTTGGTAGATAAGAAGTCTGGCAACATCAACAGAAGTATATTCGATATATGTGTTATTGATGTGTACCTTGCTAGTACTCCTAGTAGCACCTGGGTATTGGATACCGGTTCGGTTGCTAAATGTTAGTAACTCGAAATAAAAGCTACAGAATAAACGGATACTAGCTAAATGTGAGGTGATGATGTGTGTTGGAAATGTTTCCAAGGTTGATGTGATCAACATCGCACGCTCTCTCTACCTTCGGGATTAGTGACAAACCTAAATAAATGTTATTTGGTGTTTGCGTTAAGCATGAACACGATTAGATCGTGTTTATTGCAACATGGTTATTCATTTAAGTTAGAGAATAATGGTTATTCTGTTTACATGAATAATACCTTCAATGGTCATGCACCCAGTGAGAATGGTTTGTTGAATCTTGATCGTAGTAATACACATGTTCATAACATTGATGCCAAAAGATACAAAGTTAATAATGATAGTACCACATACTTGTGGCACTGCCGCTAAATGTCATATTGGTATAAATCGCATGAAGAAACTCCATGCTGATGGATCTTTGGACTCATTCGATTTCGAATCGGTTGAGACATGCGAACCATGCCTCTTGGGCAAGATGACTAAGTACCCCGTTTTCCGGTTTGATGGAGCGGGCAAGTGATTTATTGGAGATACATGTTGATGTATGCAATCCAATGAGTCTTGTAGCATGCGGTGAATATCGTTATTTTCTTACCTTCATTGATGATTTGAGTAGATATAGTGTATAATTACTTAATGAAACACAATTCTGAATCGTTTGAAAAGTTCAAGCAAATTCGGAGTGAAGTTTAAGATCATCGTGACAAGAAGATAAAAAATATCTACGATATGATCGTGGAGGTGAATATCTGAGTTATGAGTTTGACATACAACTTTAGACAATGTGAAAGTTGTTTCACAACTCACGCCACCTGGAACACCATAGTGTGATGGTGTGTCCGAATATCATAGTCGTGCTATATTGGATATGGTGCGTACTATGATGTCTTTTATCGTTTTGCCACTATTGTTTTGGGGTTATGCATTAGAGACAACTACATTCACTTTTAAATAGGGCACCATCTAAATCTGTTGAGATGACATCATATGAATTATGGTTTGATAGAAACCTAAGCTGTCATTTCTTAATGTTTGGGGTTGCGACGCTTATGTGAAAAAGGTTTTCACCTAATGAGCTCGAACCCAAAGCGTACAAATGCATCTTCATGGAATACCCTAAGAACAGTTGGGTCTACCTTCTATCTCAGATCCGAGTGCAAAGTGTTTGTTGCTGAAAACGGGTCCTTTCTCGAGAGAAAGTTTCTCTCGAAAGAATTGAGTGGGAGGAAGATAGAACTTGATGAGGTTGTTGAACCTTTGTTTCAACCAGAGAGTAGCACAACGCAGAAAGTTGTTTATGTGGAGCCTACGTTAGTTGAAGAGGAAGTTAATGATGATGATCATGAAGTTTCAGATCAAGTTACTATCGAACCTCGTGGTCGACAAGGACGCATACTACTCCTGAGTGGTACGGCAACCCTATCTTAGAGGTCATGTTGTTGGACAACGATGAGCCTACGAGTTATGGAGAAGCGATGATGGGCCCGGATTCCGACAAATGGCTAGGAGCCATGAAATCCGAGAAAGGATCCATGTATGAAAACCAAGTATGGACTTTGGTAGACTTGCTCGTTGAACGGCGGGTCATTGAGTACAAATGGACCTTTAAGATGAAGACAGGCGCTGATGGTGAATGTAACTATTTGTAAAGCTCGACTTGTCGCAAAGAAGTTTCCACCAAGTTCAAGGAGTTGACTACGATGAGACCTTCTCACTCGTAGCGATGCTAAAAGTCTGTTGGAATTATGTTAGCAGTTACTGCGTTTTTCAATTATGAAATCTGGCAGATGGATGTCAAAACATCGTTTCCTTCCTTGAGGAAAGGTTGTATGAGATACGACCAGAAGGTTTTGTTAGTCCTAAGGATGCTAAAAGGTGTGCAAGCTCTAGTGATCCTTCCATGGACTGGAGAAAGCATCTCGGAGTTGGAATATACGCTTTGATGAGGTGATCAAAGTTTTTAAGTCTATACAAAGTTTATGAGAAACTTGTATTTACAATAAAGTGAGTGGGAGCACTATATAATTTTTGATAAGCATATGTGGTTGACATATTATTGATCGAAAATGATGTAGAATTTCTGGAAAGCATAAACGGTTGTTTGAAAAGAGTTTTTCAAAGGAAGACCTGGATAAAGCTACCTAATTGTTGAGCATCAAGATCTATAGAGATAGATCAAGATACTTGATGAGACTTTCAATGAGTACATACCTTGACAAGATTTTGAAAGAGTTCAAAATGGATTAGACAGAGAAAGAGTTCTTGCCTGATTTGTAAGGTGTGAAGTTGAGTAAGACTCAAAGCTCGACCACGGCAGAAGAAAGAGAAAGGACGAAGGTCGTCCCCTATGCTTTAGCCATAGGCTCTATATAGTATGCCATGCTGTGTACCGCACCTGTGTGTGCCTTGCCATGAGTCCGTCAAGGGATACAAGAGTGATCCAGGAGTGGATCACTAGAAAGCGGTCAAGATTATCCTTACTAACTAAAAGACTAAGGGAATGTTTCTCGATTATGGAGGTGATAAATAGTTCGTCGTAAAGAGTTACGTCGATGCAAGCTTTAACACCAATCCAGATGACTCTTAGTAGCAATCCGGATACGTATAGTGGAGCAGCCATTTGGAATAGCTCCAAGTGGAGTGTGGTAGCATTGTCTACAGTATGACATAGAGATTTGCAAAGTACACACGGGTCTGAATGTCGCAGACCTGTTGACTAAAAGACCTCTCTCACAAGCAAAGCATGATCGAGCCCCAGAACTCATTGGGTGTTAGATTCATAACAATGTGAATCACATGGTGATGTGAACTAGATTATTGACTCTAGTGCAAGTGGAAGATTGTTGGAAATATGCCCCAGAGGCAATAATAAATTGGTTATTATCATATTTACTTGTTCGTGATAATCGTTTATTATCCATGCTATAATTCTATTGATCGGAAACTCAGATACATGTGTGGATACATAGACAACACCATGTCCCTAGTATGCCTCTAATAGACTAGCTCGTTGATCAAAGATGGCTATGGTTTCCTAGTCATGGACATGAGATCTCATTTGATAACGGGATCACATCATTAGGAGAATGATGTGATGGACAAGACCCAAACTATAAACGTAGCATATGATCGTGTCAGTTTATTGCTACTGTTTTTTGCATGTCAAGTATCTGTTCCAATGACCATGAGATCTTGCAACTCACTGACACCGGAGGAGTACCTTGTGTGTATCAAACATCGCAATGTATCTGGGTGACTATAAAGGTGCTATACAGGTATCTCCGAGGGTGTTTGTTGGGTTGGCATGGATCAAGACTGAGATTTGTTACTCCGTGTGATGGAGAGGTATCTCAAGGCCCACTCGGTAATACAACATCACTATAAGCCTTGCAAGCAACGTGACTAAAGAGTTAGCCACGGGATCTTGTATTACAGAACGAGTAAAGAGACTTGTTAGTAACGAGGTTGAACTAGGTATGGAGATGCCGACGATCGAATCTCGGGAAAGTAACATACTAAAAAACAAAGGGAACAACATACATGATTAACTAAATCCTTGACATAGAGGTTCGACCGATAAAGATCTTCGTAGAATATGTAGGAACCAATATGGGCATCTAGGTCCCGCTATTGGTTATTGACCGTAGAGGTGTCTCGGTCATGTCTACAAATTTCTCGAACCCGCGGGGTGTGCACACTTAAGGTTCGGTGACGTTTCAGTAGTATAGAGTTATGTATGGTGGTGATCGAAGGTTGTTCGGAGTCCCGGATGAGATCCCGGACATCACGAGGAGCTCCAGAATGGTCCCGAGGTAAAGATTGATATATATAGGAAGTCCTGTTTTGGTCGCCGGAAAAGTTTTGGGCTCATCGGTAGTGTACCGGGAGTGCCGGGAGGGTGCCGGGGGACCATCGGGAGGGGTGTCTTGACCCAAGAGGCTACATGGGCTATGGGAGGAGGTAAACCAGCCCCTGGTGGGCTGGCCAAAGCCTCCTCTAAGGGCCCATGTGGCTGGAGTGGTTTGAGAAGGAAAAAAGATCCAAAGGTGGAGAGGTGGAAAGAGTTTCCAAGTGGAAAGGAGGAATCCTACTCCTAATAGGATTGGAGTAGGACTCCTCCACCTCCAATTTCAGCCAAATCTTGAGGGTTTGAGGCTGCCTCCTCCCCTCCCTCCCTCCTATATATACTAGAGGATTTAGAGGGGAAAGCTAACCCTAACTGCCAGGTGCTGCCCTCTTCTTCCTCTAGATCTGTTTCTCCTCTAGATTAGTTTTGCGGTGCTTAGGCGAAGCCCTGCAGGATTAGTTCACCACCTCCGTCACCACGCCGTTGTGCTGCCGGAGAACTCATCTACCTCTCCACCCTTGCTTTCTGGATCAAGGAGGTGGAGATCGTCATTGAGCTGTACGTGTGCTGAACATGGAGGTGTCGTCCGTTCAGCACTAGATCGGAAGGACCACGATGGGATCGCAGGACGGCTCGTGATGAGATTGCGTGATGGATCGTGATTGGATCATGAAGACTTTTGACTACATCAATTGTGTTTCTTAACGCTTCTGCTTAGCGATCTACAAGGGTATGTAGATTCACTCTCTCTTTCGTAGATGCTCATCACCAAGGATAGATCTTGCGTGTGCGTAAGAAAATTTTTGGTTTCCCATGCAACGTTCCCCAATAATTTCTTCACGGGAGTCCCCCGGGGTTTTTTTTTGTGTCTAGTTCAAAAGTTTACAGTAACTCTGGGTGTCGCCACAACTTTATCTCCTTTTTCCTGTTGGTCGTGTTGGCTGCTAATTCGTGTGCACTTTCTACCGTTTTACTTGCTTTCGACAGGGGGTGGTCATGACACCTCCCCTTGTAGACCATAATACCGAGAACTTAAATTTCTGCACAAAAAAGACATAATTACAATTTTGCTGAAAACAGTGTCAGTCTGTGTTACTTTCGTTCAAGTCATGTAAATCAGAGGTCAAAACAAGAATAAAAGTGTTTAGAAAAGTAGATACGTTGGAGACGTATCAGCAGCCCAAGGAGGCGGATACTCCAGCATCCTTTATAGGAGTAATTATTGAATTTATTTTGCGACACATTTGCAAAAAATATAATTTATACTCTACAAGGATCTACAAATATGCACACCTAATAATACACTAGAAACCACTATTAATATATTATTTGATACTATTCTTTAGAAATCGCTAACATGATATTTATTAAAACTAGACTATAGATGAACACATGCACTTACATACAGGTGCGCACTATATAATTTGTGGAATTGTTACAAAAATGATTTCAAAGATAATTTATGTTACATTATTTAATTTAAATTTATCATAAACAAAGTGATCACTGATATACATTGCAACTGATAACAAAGAACATTGGTTAACTGTACCAACTAATTCATGTGGTAACTATACCAACTAAATGATATAACGGATATTCCTTAAGACCGTAGTATGATCATAAAAAATAAAAAATAAGTATAAAATTTTGGTATAAACACTATTTATTTGATTTTTCCCAATCTTTGGAACGTCCCCAGTTCTTACTCCTCGGCGAGGCACTTTTTTTAGGGTTAAATATTACTTTATTGATCATCACAAATCATAACACAAAGTCTGCCGGATATAGTCCGGAGCAAAGTTTCTAAAAATAGTAGAAATAAAACGTTCAACAGAACGAGCTAGAGTGTGAGCTGCTACATTATACTGACGAAGAACATGACTGAAAGAAATCTCGTCAAACTGGGTGACAAAGTGCTTGATGTGTTGAATGACCACGCCAGCAGGACCACGATCCATGCTTGAAGAATTGACACGTTGGATCACCGAGAGGCAGTCGGAGACCACCATGAGCTTGTGGAAACCTTCCTCGCATGCCAGGGAGAGAGCGCATCGCATTGTCAATGCTTTAGTAGTTTCTGACGTCGTGACCATATCAATGAGCTCGCTGCAAGCAGCAAGACATGCACCATTGTGGTCCCTAATCACGACGCCGACTCCCATCTTACGTGACGAAGAGAAGATTGCTGCATCAACATTAATGTGGACTGTACCTTCAGGCGGCGGACACCATGACTGTGAAGAAGGATTGGTATCACGCCTAGTAGAAGTTGCAGGTTTGAAGAGGTGCAGTTCGATCATCTCCGCATGTGCCTTAACCTGTTCAGCCACAAAATGAGGACTTTTCATGGCTTCACCATTACGCACATCATTACGAGAAGTCCAAATATGCCAAAAGGTTACAACCAGGATCATCTTTTCCTTGTCTGTTGAATTGAGCATGAAATCGTAGAGCCAGGCTTTCGGACAGGTAAAGAACCTCCTACGTAGGTGTATCTCGTAGACCAACTTAAGCTCACGCCAAACCTCACATGCAAAAGGGCATAAGAGCACATCATGCTCTATTGATTCATTGCGATTGCAGTATGGGCAAGCAGCGGTTGTTGGCATATGTCTTCTGCAGAGCTAGACTCCCGATGGCAAGCAGTCGTGAGCCATGCGCCAAAGATTAATCTTCATCTTTCCGGGTACTTTAATCGCCCAGAGCTTCTTCCAAAAGACACTATCCTCCGTAGTAGTAGAGCTGGTACCACCACCCTGTTTGCTTCTATTTAGGTAGAATTTCTCCGTCCGTGACAAATTGTAGGCTGAAGCAACAGAGTAGTCACCGAAACGAGTGAAGGGCCAAGATATGAAATCTTCACTGACCCGTCGACTGATGGGAATTTGTAGGATTTGGTTCGCAGCCTCCTCTTCAAAAATGGAACACACCTTAGTAATATTCCATGAGCAGTGGCCATCTGAAAGAAGAAAATCCACTGTTGCACCCCTCGGCGAGGCACTTGGTGCCACCTCCAACCAGGAAGCTCCCTTAGCCATACTCGTGAGATGGCCCAAGACCTGGTTGATGCCCTGGTAGGCCCAACCCATTTAAACCATGATATCTGGGAACTAGCCCTCGGGCACGTAGCCAGCACGCAGGACGAAGAACTAACTGTGTTGTCACAAATATGTTTCCCAAATCTGCGAGATAGGTCTAATAGTCCTTAATACAACCCCATCTTGGACAAATCGAAATGCCCAACCAACCTCTACAGATTAAATCATACACATGATCAACAATGAAACTAAATCAGAGCAATTCAATTTTGGAGGAGCTAGTCTTAGGAACAATCATCTCACACATTTCTCTTTGTTCTCAAATTGACTTCTAAGTTCTAACGCAGTTAGACATGGTCAATTAGCGATAATCAAACTTGTTAAGTGACTGAAAGGCAAGCTCGTCGGACAAGACAATCCCACACATACTATCTCTATTCAAGACTATCAAAAGTTTCATAGTAGATTCGAAACAAGATCTGAATCATATCAAAAGCAAGAAGCAAACAATAAAAAAATTGCAAGAAAGAAGAGGGAGAAAGAAACGAGATTCGTATTGGCGGCCATCACTGACGACATAATGTAGGAGGCGTGCGTCGCTAAGGAGCTGGTGGATGCGTCAGGTGTCGCCCGACGATGGCGGGCCTCACTAACGAGCTAGTAGATGCGTCAGGTGTCGCCCGACGGTGGCGGGCCTCGCTAACGAGCTAGTAGATACGCCAGGTGCAGTGACGACCCATGGTTGGGCAAAGAGGGCCATCGCTTCGGGGCCCAAACAAGGAGGGGCCAAAATATTAAACATGGTAACCACTATACTACTATATATAAAGTTTAATATATTATCACATATGTGTAAAATAAAATCCTGAATTTCAGGAGCAAATCTACATCACATCAAAGTAAGAACCAATTTGATAAAGACAGTGAATCTGATAGACATCTATGAAAATAGTTAGCTTCCTAGCCTCCCCCCCTCTCTCTCTCTCCCGATCGATGTCTAAAGACTGTACCGGTATCTATGTAAACTAGATTTCTATGTTTAATTTGTACATAACTTTTTTTAGAAATTGCTATGAAAATAGTTAGCTTCCTAGCCTTCCTCTCTCTCTCTCCTGATCGATGTCTAAAGACTGTACCGGTATCTATGTAAACTAGATTTCTATGTTTAATTTGTACATAACTTTTTTTTAGAAATTTGCGAGAGCTCTTGCATACATCAGATGAAACGAAATGTAGGAATGAGCATACCAAACAAAAAATTGTATCTAAGCATAACTAAATTGGAAATATGTTTATGTTTGTCGGTGGCCGGTGATATTTTAGTACCATGCATATATTGAACTTACTAGATGACCCGTTGTGCCAACCGACACACAAACCAACTCCGGCCTATAAGGTGAGTGAAGTATATGAGACTTACAATGGAAGCCAAGTGAACTATTTGAAGAGACCAATAAAAGAAGCAATTGAAAGAAAAATAAGCGAAAATTTAGGCAGATTATTCGATGGATGTTTGTACCTGCATTGCACGTGCTGGTCGAGCTATATGGAACATGGAATGGAAATCAAGCGGGCTATTTGAAGCGAAGTATATGAAACTTATAATGGAAGCCAAGTGAACTATTTGAAGAGACCAATAAAAGAAGCAATTGAAAGAACAAACACACGAAAATTTAGGCGGATTATTCGATGGATGTTTGTACCTGCACTGCACATGCTGGTCGAACCATATGGAACATGAAATGGAAATGGAGCGGGCTCTTTGAAGAGACCAAGTAGCCACCTACAACTCGATAGTCAAATGAACTATTCCTGGTTGGTTTGGTTTGCATGCAATGCCACTCAAAAGAAGAAGAAAAACAGAGGTAGCACCTCCCACGCAAAAACGAAGAACCACGAGGACCTACACGGAAAAAGTGCGCACCGCCAACCGCCAAGTGGCAACCGCAACAACTCTGGAGTCTGGACTGTACCCCCCAAGAGAAATTCTCGGGAATAATAGTCCAACCCGAAGGGAGCGAATAGAATAGGCAAACGCACAGCAGACAAGAGAGCAAGCAACCAATTTTTTTTTTTCTTCTTCGGAAAAGCGGAAGTTGGCACTGAGAAATCCTACCCCGGAGCGGAGCTCGGAGGGAGCGCTCGCCCGTCGTCGGTGGTGGTTCCGCCCTCCCCCTCCCTCCGCGCCGCCCAGGTCGACCTCCTCCCCTCTCCTCCCTCCCTCCCTCCCTCTTCCATTCCCGAGCATGGACGCCGCCGTCTCCGGGTCTCTGCCGCTCGGTGCGCGCAGGATTCCGTAGGGCCTTCCGGGGAGCCGGTTCGACTTTGCCGGGACGGCCGCTGCTGCGGCTCCGGCAACGTCGCTCCGTGACCCAATCCGTGTCGAGATTGCGTCATCCGTGTGCCCGGCTCGCATTTCGGCCGGGGATTTTTTGGGTGTCTTTGGGTCGGGTCGGCTGCTGTGGAGTTCAACTCGCCCGGCTAGGGTTCCCCCCCGTGCGATTTCCGCTCGCATTCCGCGCGGTGAGCGCCCACAGTAGAGTTCCTTTTCCTTCCGTGTGGTCCGGCTCGCGCTCCGCAGGCGGTTTCTTCACGAGAGTCCCCCGGGTTTGGTTGCTATTTTGGTGCATAGTTCAGAAGTTTTACAGTAACTATGGGTGTCGGCCGCAGCTTTGTCCTCCTTTTTTTTACCTGTTCGTCGTGTCGGCTGCTGATTCCCGTGCGCTTTCTGCCGTTTTACTTGCTTGCGTGGTGCCATGGTGCGCATATTGGGCAAAGTTACTTTCTTCTGCAAGAATATGCGAGGAATGGATTGTTGCTGAAGCCGTTCTTGCTGTACAATTTTCCCTTCAGCTCCTGTTATGTTCAGGGGGGGGATACGTGCAGTTCTCGAGCGATTAGGTAGTGTCAATGTGCATTTACATCACCAGATGCCTCTGTTTTCTCGGTGACAGGCCAGTTAGTTTGTTAGTTTAGCTGTAATAGCCAACGGACTTGACAAGTCGGTGCTGTTGTTTTCTTTTTCTTTCGTCGTGACATTTTTAACGCCGGCGTTGCCTTAAATTGCTCCACTTGCTCATATTGCGGATGCGCTTTCTCTGCAACTGTCGCTGTATTGCTCAGTTAGGTGGGACTTATCATCTGACAGTGATGTCATGACGTGCAGGTGTTGGCTGGTAAACTAGAAGGGGAAAGGAGCCACCATGGGCATCTCATCCAAGTGGATCAAATCACTTGTCGGGATAAAAAAGCATGGAAAAGCTCAAAATGGCGAAAGCAGCAGAGAAGTAAGTCAAAGGGCGGCATTAACAGTTTTCTTTCGAGCCAGCTTCCCCACTTTCCTTTACTCGATCTCAACGCACCAGTAGGAAACCCGCTGCTCATCCTCGACCTCGAAAGATGAAATATAGGAAAAAAAAACATACTAGCACTTGATCCCAACATCTTATAAGTTGACAACCACAGCTAGGGAAATAACGAACTCCTGGAAAAGACATGAAAGCAAAGCGACAGCCCCATTATCCAGCAACCCCGTAAAAATAAGGGCAGTATTCGTTATGGTTGGATATTGTGATAGTGAATGGTTTGGGTCTATTTGCTCGTGTTGTTTCCTGCTTGTTCTTTAGTGAGCATTAAAAAATATATTTCAATTGGATTTGTCTTGTCCTGTCCAAACATGTGGAATCTTCAAGAATGATGAAAAAGTAGACGGTTTACCAAAACTCACTGAAAGTGCTGTTATTGTTGACATGTCCTTATCATCTGATGCACTTTAAGGCCTAAAGGGTTATTACTCCACTATTCCTTTTCATTGTCAGAACTCAGTAGTGTCATTAGCAGGAGAAATTTGAAACAAGTAGATTACAGCATTGGTTAGAAGTTATGCATTGTGTAACTAATGTTAGCACTCATTTTGCTGTGCAATGAGGTTGCTGAAGTCCTTTTTTTGTTAGTTGCTGCTGTCAAGGACCATAATGCTTCCATCGTCCTCACATCCACCATTTGGTGGACAATGGAAGTGTTAACACATGCTACAACAAACTCTGGGCCAACCAACTAATAAGTTCCATAATATGATTTAAATTTGACTGCTCTAGTTTGTGTCCTTTGTTAGTTCATGAATAATCAGTGGCGGAGACAGCACCCGGCGAGCCGGGGCTGCTGCCTGGGCTCCCATGGTGCATGTGCATGGAGCTCTAGTAGTAAAAAATGGTTTACTTAATAATTTTTGGGCAAAATCTAATTAACTTGGCATCATGTATATCTTGCCCAGGCTCTAAATTTGAGCTGGCTCCGCCACTGTGAATAATGTTAACCTCAATTCACTGCCACCGTTTTTTTTTCTAGTAAAGTTTTGGATGGAAGCCTTTCAGTTTACTTTGATTGTAAACTGACTGTATAGGTGCAATGCCACATCTAAGCATGCGATCTTTATTAACAGCATTGCATTATTATTTACTTTCACGCCATTCTCCTAACTTTGGTTATTGTCTTTAAATTATGGAAATATTGCTTCAAGACTATGCTTTATGGTTATTGTAGAGGAGCTCTGCTGCTCAGGTGCTACACAAACGGAAGCATTCCGTGGATACTGAAGGTGCTCTTGCAGTTGCAGAACACACAGTGCAAACTGAACCATTGGCTAGTGACATCAATACACAGACAATTTCATCTCAGACTGAACTAAATACAAAGGAGCATCAGGCTGCAACAGTTATTCAATCAGCCTTTCGAGCATTCTTGGTATTATATTCTATCTTTGATTACCATGTTATTACTGACAATTGAAAACGAAGTCATGCAAAATATTGCATTTTGTAATGTGGATATATCTACTGTCCCAACTCAGGATTCTGCTTTATGCCTCCAACATGGGAAATGCCACAAAATGCTGAGTGATAATTTAAAAATCATAATGGATGAAAATAAAGGGAAAATTGGATTCATGTGAACTCTATCCCTTTTGTTATGTATGATAATGTTCTGGTATATTCTTCATAAAGAAGATCAAAACTACCACTGGGTGCTGGTCAACCATGTAATGCCACAACTCACTGGATACACCTAAGAAATTCTTGGATTTTACTGTAGTCTTGAACTGAAATTATCCAGATGTACTGTTACTTGCTAGGTGTACTTGATTGTTGTTTACTGAGTCGCCTATGGGGCATATCTAGTTGGAGCAACTATTAGAACAGGAAAACTAGAACTGCTGCAGATTCATGAAGTGGTCATCAATTCTTCTAAGGATATAGAGGACAGAGAACCAATTGCCAACTCGTAATCCCTGTGTGGGAGAAAGAAACTGATGAGTATAGTTTTAAATTGAATGAAAGGATAGATGTTGTTCATTAGAAACTCAGCATTTGGGGCTTTGCCTTTTCCATTAGGGACTAACTTTGTAAGTTGTTTGATCACTCTTGTCCCTATACTCACTATATTTTGATTATTTTCTGATGATCCAGACCTAAGTGCCCAACGCTTACACAAGTAACTCATAATGCATTTTATAAGGGCTGGACCAATCAGATATAAACCTAAGTGAAGAATATGCAAAAAAAGCAGTAACTGGAAAACAATTTTGCTAATATTTCTCACTTCTAAGCAGTCTTTTGATGATATGTGGTGTGAAGCACTTTGATTTTCTGCTTGCACTATCAGGCTAGGCGAGCTTTACGGGCATTAAAAGGATTAGTTAGACTCCAGGCTCTCGTTAGGGGCCATGCTGTACGAAAGCAAGCAGCAGACACACTTCAGTGTATGCAATCACTAGTAAAGGCTCAAGCTCGTGTCAGAGCAAGACAGGTTCATATTGGTTTGGAAGGGCAGGTTCCCCAGAAGAAGGCTCCTGAACAAAATGCTCACGAGGATCATGCTCGAGAAATTGAGGTATGAAACTGCCCTACATGATTTCCTTACTGCATATGTGCAAATGCAAGCCAAGCATATTCTTTCGAACAGGGGTTCGTGAATGCTGTAACCTTTTCCTTCTCTTGCATTTGTAGTACTCCATGTCCGTTAAGAACTAAGAAGTATGTTGGGATAAACGAAACTACTTCATCATGCGACCCTTTGCTGGATTTCTGTTAATATACTTAGCAGAGTTATACCAAGATTTGTATATTGTTGAAGTTCTCAAATGATCTGTTTGGTTTCATGTTCTTTACATTCTTCCATACAGAAGAAAATTATCTTTTGTAGTTTGGGAAATTGAAAAGATTTAGCTTGACTGAAAAAACAATCACAGCAAAACTTTGTAGAGTTCGCATATCTAAATCATGAATGCAGCAATTCAAGTTTTCTTTTGGAAGGATGTTCAGATTTCTCTGTTGAGCTCATTAATCACAGAAATTATGAACTACCTACCAGGTAGCATAAATGACTGAAATGTCTGTTTTTAATCAAATATTCGCTTTTGAGAATTCTTACTGAACTATGCCATGCAGGAACGCTGGTGTGGCAGTATTGGCTCGGCTGAAGATATGCAAGCTAAAGTATTGAAAAAGCAAGAAGCTGCTGCTAAGCGGGAAAGAGCAATGGCATACGCTTTAACACACCAGGTAACTAAGTGATGACATTCTACCATAAATGTATGAGCTGCCTTAGAAGCCTTGGTGCTCAAATGGTCCAGCAGGTGCTGGCTGGGTTTTAGGGAACTCCATATTATTTTTTCAGTAAAGCAGAAGAACAAATGATAGTAAGTTGGCAATGCAGGCTGCTAATTGCGCTTTCCGTTGGCAGCGGCAGGCAGGTTCCAGGAAACTGAAAGCTGCAGATGTCCAAGGGCCAGAGGCGGATGAGAACCAGTGGGGGCGGAACTGGGTAGAGAGGTGGGTGGCTGTGCGCCCGTGGGAGAACAGGTTACTGGACAGTAATGCCAAAGAGAATGTACCAATTGGCGATGATAAGGAGGCTGAGGAAAATGGGGACAGGGATGTAAACAAGCCAAAAGGAAAAGCTGCAGTTTCGGGCATTCAGTCAAATGGTTCAAGCCAGACGAAAGATGCAAAACACAAGAAGTCACATTCTGATGCAAGCGGTTCTTCATCAGGGCAATCTGCGGCTGCGCCACCCACCGCTTCTTTGGGATCATCCAAGCTGAAACCGAAGCCATCGGATCAAACCCCTGAGGAAGTCAGCCCTCAACCTGCAGATCCGGCTCCGCGGTCCACAAGTAATCCCAAGGAAAGGCCAGCACAAGTCAATGCACCAACCAAGAAGCGGCTATCCCTTCCTAACAACGGTAAATCATGTACATTCTATTGCCACTTGGAACTCCTGAGTCGCAAGCACTCTTAATTCAGAAATTTAAGCTATCCCAAGCTGTATCTGTCACAAGCTGTGTATACTTGCAACTGCGCGTTTGCTACTTAGCTAAGGGTTTCAGTCGTAGTTCACATGCATTTGAGCTGAAGTATCAACAGTTCATGCTGCTGCAGTTTCTGATGTCCATTACATGTATGCAGCAGCTGCCGGTGGCGCCGCAAGAAAAGGCCAGGCGAGCAGCAGCGAGAGAACCCGGTCCGTCGGTTCCAAGAACACGGCGAAAGGAGCGTCCAAGTCTGAACCGAAGCAGCGACCAACCCCCGGTAGCGCAACCACGAAGCGGGTCCAGGCACAGGCCTGATCAATCAATCAGTCCACTCCCTCCCATTTCATTCAGAAACCTAGTGATGGCAATGCCCATCTGTCACGTGTGTCGCTGCATCATCTGTGTACATAAAACCGAGAAATAAACAACCCTGCATCTAGAGCGCCGCCGCCACGCCCCATGCCCCTGCTGGCCACGCGGCATCGGTAGGCGTTGTCGCAACCATTTCCTCATGCTTCCGTCATGTACCATTCTGTGTGTATGTTATCTTCTTCAAGCCATGTTATCTGCAAGTTGTGTTCATCCTTGAGTTTCAGTGTAAGAGAAACCATACATTTTAATTGTTCCAACACGCCATGTTCTCCAGCCCTCAATGGTTGGTTGGTAGTTGGTACCATGCATAATATCCCCATGTATGTATCGCTCGCTGCCTCCTTCATGGAAAGTTCATCCTGATTCTTCTGGAGGGTCTGTATAATAATCACAAATGTGTTCCATCTTGTGCATGCTTGGGCATTTTTGCGTGATGAAAGTGGTGGCTTTTGCAAAGCGGGATGGCGTGTGATTATGATGGGTCTCCAGTCTCCGGGTGCAATCATGCAGTGGTTCCAAAGCAGCAGACCCCTTTGGAGACCCTCTTTAGGACCCCAACTGAAAGCCACCTGCTGCTTGGAACATGCCTGCATTTGACTAATGGATGCATCTTCTGTGTGCGAAGCTGGTGTGCTGTTGCAACCTGCAGCCTGCACCCGTGCATGTTGTTCCTCGATTAGTCTGAAAGCTTATAAGCTCAGTAACTCTCTTATTTAGAAATCGAGGGGAGCATGGTATATACTCTCTTCGTTTGAAAATACTTGTTGAAAAAATGGACGTATCTAGATGTATTTATAGTTGTATAGACATTCATTTCTATCAATTTCTGCTACAAGTAACTCCAAGTGGACGGATATGTTTCTTTTACGCAAAAAAATGGTTTTGTCTGCTTAGGCCAACTCCAGCGTACTTAGGTTAACTCCAGCGTGCGATACCATCCTGTTCGCCCGCGTTCGTTTGAGGTAAAACGGACACATCAGGCAGCCCGGCGCGTGGGCGCAAATGGACTTTTGTCCTTTTTCTGTCCGCTTTCGACTCATCCCAGGCCCAAATTTGGTCCGGTTTTAAGGTGAAACGGACACCGCGCGGAGGGGCGGGACGCATGCGCTTGTCCTCCCCTGACCCGTCCGTCGATGGCACAAAGCAGCACGACCTTCCTGCCCCCACGCCCCATTCCATTTCATACCCCCCTCCCCCCCAAAAAAAACCCTCCCACGCCCCGCCTTCCCTCCGCTCGCCACCCTCCCGCCATGGCGGATCCCCCGCCGAATTCCGGCGACCCGGCCACCAAGGCGAAGAAGAAGAAGGCGCCTAAGGGTACGAAGAAGCCGTGGTCGGAACTCACACCGGAGGAGATCGCAAAGCTGGACGCGAAATCGGCCAAGAGGAGGAACCGGTGGGTGGAGCGGAAGAGGAAGGACGTCGCGACCGCGTACGCCGTCGAGCATGCTGCGTTGGAGGACGCGCAACAGAAGGCCGATACTGAAGAGAAGGCGGCCATCGTCAGCAAAGCGCACGCCCTCCTCATGATGGGGTTGTGCCGTCCGATGAGCTTCGCGGCTGCGCCCGTCAGGCCGGCAAGCACAGGCTCATTGGTCGCCCGACCTCCACAGTGCCCCTCCCCGACGTCGTCGACCACGCCATTGTCGCCCGGTTTCCCTCCCCCAAGGTGCCAAGCCCAAACCTGTTTGTCGGGGTCGTCGGAAGTTAGCGTGATCACGCCATCCACGCCACGCCCCTCAGCCGTCATCGACCTCAATGTCACGCCGTGGTCCTGTAGCGGCGGTCGCCCGTCCGTGGAGATGCAAAGAAAGCAAGCCCGGCCGTCATCCATGGCCACCATGCCGTCGCCCCGCGTCCTGTTCGGCGAAATGCCAATACCGACGTCAACGGTCGAGGACCCCTTCTACGCCCAGTTCATGGAGAATGTTATCTTCGAGGGCCGTGGCGAGGCCTTTCAGATAGGTGGGCAGGGCGAGACCTTCGATCCGGAGGAGACCCAGAGTCAAGATGGCCGCGGCGAGTACATGGCCGATGAAGACTTTGAGGCAGACCATGGTGATTCGTGGCATGAAGAAGATGACATATATTGCGAAGGTGAAGGTGATGAAGAAGAAGAGGAAGGCGTCGATATTGCGGGCGAGCCATTGTTCATTGACGAACTTACCCAAAGAGCGAAAGCTCAAAAGAGGAAGAAGAGCATTCGTACGGGATCATACACACAAGATGAGGACAAGTTGATTTGTGAAAGTTGGAAGGAGATTGGCCAAGATCCTAGAGTCTATGCGCAACAAAAGGGAATTGTTTTTTGGACAAGAGTTCACAAAACATTCCATGAAAGAAAGTTGTTGTCGTCCTACCAATTTACGAGCGATCGTAGCATCAACTTAATTCAAAAGAGGTGGTTGTTCATCCAACAAGAATGCAACAAATATTGTGTCGCACTTGAGAGCGTTGAAGCACGTCCCGTGAGTGGTCTTGCCATCGGGGACATGGTATGACCTCTTTCTCTTTCCTTTGTTACGACCGTGCCTCGGCCTCCTCTATGATTAATTGTGTTTGCATGTCCAATTGTTGTTTATCATGTAGGCATTTCAATCTTTGGAAGCATTCAAGGCCCGGCACAAGGACAAGCCATTCACTCTCATGCATTGTTGGCAAATCATTAACAGTTACCCTAAGTTCAAAGATTAATACCATGAGCTTCAAAGAAAGAGAGGCAAGAAGGCGACTAGCTGCCTTGGCCGGAGGTGGAGATGGTGAGGCGTTGAAGAGGCCGAGGGGCAAGACCAATTCCAAGATGGACGACAAGCGTGATGCGGAATCGTATGCTTTGCATGAGACTTTGCAAGGCATGATGTCTCAAAAGGAAGTGAGGGACGAGAAGAAGCGACAAGGCAAGGAGGAGCAAATGAAGTAATACATGGAGCTACAAACAAAGAAGTTTGAGATGGAGGAGGCGACCAAGAAGAGGAAGATCGACATGGAGGAGACGATCAGGCAGAGGCAGCTGGACATGGAGGAGGCGGCCAGGCAGAGGCAGCTGGACATGGAGGAGGCGGCCAGGCAGAGGCAGCTGGACATGGAGGAGGCGGCCACGTATAGGCAGCTCGACATCGAGGCCACCAATGCCGCAGCCGGGAAGAGGCAGCTCAACATCGAGGCCACCAATGTTGCAACCAAAACAAAGGAGGTGGCGCTGGCGATCATGAATGTGGACTTGAGCAAGATGAGCGAGAAGACAAGGAGCTGGTTCGAGGCCCGGCAGAATGAGATATTCGACGCCGATGGCCTGAACTAGGACGTCTGATCGGCCGTGTCCGTTCTTTTTTTGGAGGCTGGCACGGTGAGTCGTCCGCTGGCTGTGTGCCGGCACGAAAAACCTATTCTTTCTGGAGGCTGTCTGAGTTGCCGGCCGCCGACTGTGTTGCTGGCGAAAAACCTATTCTTTTCTGGAGGCCGGCTGTGTTGCTGGCGAGGACGTGTAGGCTGGCTATGTTGCTGTCGTGATCTAGGGCCGCTTGCATGAACTATGGGTCGTGGCTATCCGAATGCTTGTGTTTGAAAATGAGGCGGACATCATGCGGCCAAGGATGCGTCCGTGCGTTGGATGCACGACCACCACATCCAAAAATGGACCAGACATGACCCATCGCACGTCCCAAACAGACAGAATCCGGATAAAACGGACGTCCGAATGAGGTCGCGCGCTGGAGTTGACCTTATTTTTTCTTGGTTCGTTGGAAGGTCGGTGGACAGGGATGACAAATCCTAAATTGATTTGCGTTGGTTGTAGGGCGGTAGTATTTGTGGAGCCGAAGGCTCCCATTTCGGACACGCTTTACCCACGATCTAGCATCCGTGGGTGCTGACTTGTTGTCGCGGTTCAGCAGACAGGTGGGCCCGGGTCATGCAGACGCCGCATCAAGCAATCAAATTCTAGCCTCTCCTTTGCCACCGCTCCAAACACGGTATACTTCTTTCGTTCCTAAATATAAGTCTTTTAAGAGATTTCATAAAGGAACTACATATGGAGCAAAATGAGTAAATCTACACTCTAAAATATGTCTATATGCATTCGTATGTAGTTCTCTAGTAGAAATTCTTAAAAGACTTATATTTAAAAACGAAAGGAGTAATATCGAATAACAACAGGGAATCCGATGTGCTCTCGTGCACGGACCTTGACCGTTGACTGGCCTGCACGTGTTTTTTTTTTGCTTCCTCCTAGACGAAAAGCAACAGGGGAACTCCACACTGCAGCTTTCCTAGCTCCTAGACGACGCGCCGGCACCATCCTTGGTCTGGCAATCAAATGATTCAAATGAGAAAATTATTTTGGTGGGACGAGGATCCCTTGCCGCGCGGCATCCTACCATTCGGCTATTGACACGTAGGTTCGTTGGTAACTTGGTTCACATGTCAGTAGTTGAATGACAGGATGCCGCACGTTAAAGGAGCCGATTTCATTCTAGTGTATTGTGAAATTAAGATGACATCAAAGCTGTGTCACCTGCTCTCCTTCTTGGTGGTTGGAAGGTCGGTGTAGAGATGACCCGTGTAGTCAAATTTATCTATAGTATATTAAATTTAATAGAGTTTAAAGCAGCGTCAAGTATTTTCTTATCAAGATCTAATTAAAATCAACTTAGCGACGTGGATCGTGATATATGCATGTTTCGAAAAAACCTGATTAACCTGACGAAATTTCACCTGAACACAGATGCAACTTCAAATGATTTGATAAGAGAAATAAGAAAGTACAGTTAAACTGGTCCGGTCGTCACCGTGATCCAAGTTAGACATGTGCAACGGGTCATGAAGGCGACACATCAACATATTTTTGGTGCCGTGACCACAGCCATTTTTGGCGAGATACGGTGCAGTTAGAGCGACATCATATAGCTATCCTAATTTTCTTCATGGCCGTTGGGAGGTCAGTGTACAGAGATGATAATAGATAAATCGATTTGCTTGATTCATATTACTAGCATTTTCGTGGAACTGAGAACTACCTAGTTTGAACATACTTGCTCGTCGCAATATTTTTCTCGCTATGATCCAAACCTAAATTTGTGGCTACTGACTTCTTGCTATCGCTCTTCAGCATGCAGCTGTCAGGTGGGCCCATGCCATACGAGAGCCGCACCAAACAGCCAAATTCATCATTTTCTCGTCTTGGCAACTAACATTGTTGAATGTTATACATGCGTGTGAATCTTCAAAAAGAAGGAAAACATTCCTAATGCTAGAAAAAAAATGCTAAAATATATATTTTTGAAAGCATTTTAAAGCACTGTTTTTTTTTAGAGCATTACGAATGTTTTCCCTTCGTTTTGGAGCACTATTCTCTTTTTATCCAGGAGTACGTCAGTATGCACGGGATTGATAAAGGACAAAGATCCAAGACGCAGGTGTGAAGAAAAGGCACATGACCATGAAGACGACACATCAACATGCTGTGTGAGCTGGTAATTAAATTAAGTAAAGTGATGGAGCAGAAAATGTTGGAAAATATTGCATGGAAAACAAAAAAAAATCTATACACATGCAAGATCTATTCATGGTGATGAGCATCTACGAGAGGAAGAGTGGATCTACATACTCTTGTAGATCGCTAGGCGGAAGCGTTAAGAAACACGGTTGATGTAGTCGAACGTTTTCGCGATCCAAATCGTCGAGCGTCCCGTGATCCCATCATGATCCATCTCGCGATCCAATCATGATCCGTCCCGCGATCCCATCACGATCCGTCTCGCGATCTTGATCACAGTCCTTCTGATCTAGCGCCGAACGGACGGCACCTCCGCGTTCAACACACGTGCGGCTTGATGACGCCTTCACCTCCTCGATCCAACGAGCGATGATGAAGTAGTAGATGTGTTCCGGCAGCACAACGGCGTGGTGACGGTGGTGGTGAAGAACAATCTCTACAGGGCTTTGCCAAGCACAACGAAAACTATGACGGAAGATAAACTAGAGGGATGGGGTTGCCGGCACACGGGTTGGGAAAACTTGATGTGTTCCAGGTGCTAGCCCCGCCCTTTTATTTATATACTGAGCCCTAGGGTCGAAACTTAGATGCAAATCCTCCTCAAGGTCGGTTTGCTCGCAAGGCAAGAGTCCTCCTCGGACTCCAAGACCAGACGCCAGGGTCCTCGGCGTCTGGCCCTTGGCCTCCGCAAAACACCTTTTGCACCTTCCTAAAGACACATGGGCTTTACCCCTTAGCCCAAATAAAGTGTTCTTGTACCCCGAACATTTCGGCAAACATCCGAAACTCTTCTGGTGAATTTTGGAACCCTTCCGAAGACCAAATACTATTATCCCATATATCAATCTTTACCTCCGGACTATTCCGAAGCTCCTCGTCATGTCCGGGATCTCATCCGGGACTTTGAACAACTCTTGGTCACCAACATAAAAACTCAACTTCACCAAACGTTAAGTGTGTAGACCCTGCGGGTTCGAGAACTATGCAGACATGACCGAGACACCTCTACGGTCAATAACCAATAGCGGGACTTGGATGCCTATATTGGTTCCTACATATTCTACGAAGATCTTTATCGGTTGAACCTCTATGTCAAGGATTCAGTTAATCCTGTATAATGTTTCCTTTGTTCTTCGGTATGTTACTTGCCCGAGATTCGATCGTCGGTATCTCTATACCTAGTTCAATCTCGTTACCGGCAAGTCTCTTTACTCGTTCCATAATACAAGATCATGTGGCTAACACATCAGTCACTTTGCTTGCAAGGCTTTTTATGATGTTGGATTACCGAGTGGGCCCCGAGACACCTCTCCGTCACACGGAGTAACAAATCCCAGTCTTGATCCATGCCAACCAAACAAACGCCCTCGGAGATACCTGTAGAGCTCCTTTATAGTCACCCAGTTACGTTGCGACATTTGATACACACAAGGTACTCCTCCGGTGTCAGTGAGTTGCATGATCTCATGGTCATAGGAACAGATACTTGACATGTAGAAAACTATAGCAATAAACTGACATGATCATATGCTATGTTTATAGTTTGGGTCTTGTCCATCACATCATTCTCCTAATGATGTGATCCCGTTATTAAATGACATCTCATGTGTATGGCCAGGAAACCTTGACCATCTTTGATCAACGAACTAGTTAACTAGAGGCATACTAGGGACACAATATTGTCTATGTACCCACACATGTATTTGAGTTTCCAATCAATACAATTAGAGCATGGATAATAAACGATTATCACGAACAAGGAAATATAATAATAACCAATTTATTATTGCCTCTAGGACATATTTCCAACAGAAAAATGGTTATATTTCGCAGAAAGCAAGTAAGAAAGCTACGTGTTCAATGTAGTGGCACTACGACAAAAGGTGTTCGAAGTGAAATGTAAAGGACGAAAGAGATGATTGAAATGAAAGATTCATTAGTTTTTATCCAGATGTACACATGTTACTTGGGAGTCAAGTAAACATATGTTGCCTTGAGAATTAAGGTAGTACATGGTTCTTCAGAAGCAAATAACCTAAATAATTACTAGATTAATCCTAATTAGCTTAACTGGTAAGAAACAATATATTATTAACACTCCCCATTGTACAACGCATATTCTTAGGTTGCACCATCTTGAGAAATCCTTTTTATAATCTTGATAGTATCCCGCAAAAACCTCGTGGCGAAAATATGAGGAAAATAGTGTTTGATATGCTGTTAAAAACTCCTTTAAAACTAATAAGAAGAATAAGGAGAAAATAATACAACATATAATGTTAATTGTCTCTTGATAAGTATGATAAAAACCTTCGAAGAAGGACAAAACCCGTTGGTGAGTTTAGAGAACAATAAATATGCTTTGCATATTTCCTTTAAGAAACCTCTATAGGGAAAAATATAAAGTATGCATATGCTCTTTGAGAAGATATTGCCTCATTAAAATCCATTACGAGACTTCGAAAGAAAAACTCATCAAGGGAAAATGGTGCAATATGATATGCCATGGAAAACTCCTTTAACACCAAGTGGGGAAAATATAAGGAGAAAGTGATATGGCATATGTGAACACTTTTATATATTGTCTCATTAAAAACATATTATGAGAAACCATTAGGGAAATCTCATAAACAGGAAATGAGTCAATATATATAATTTGATGATTATTAATGGGTTATAATTTGAGAGATGACTCCCCCAAAACTTTGGAGACTTTTAGATTGTTTAATACCAATTCCATGGATATGAATGTGGAATGTAAAAGTTGGCAATTCCATTGTGAATAATCCATTAGATTTTTCACAATATTTTGTTTGCAAATTGTCTTCCCATTTTCAATAATTTGCGGATATAAATGAATTATGAGCAATTTTGTTTTTGATATTGCTCCTCGTATAAACTAGATGTTTTTCAACTATACGTATGGTATTACAATAAATACAATGGTATTATCTTGCTAGGTAATATTATGTGATTATAATTATTCTTAGCCACATGAGTTTGGTTGTGGTCAATCATTCTACTAACATGTGCACATTTTGTAGCGCTTCATATAAAAAATAGTTTTCGAATGATTAGTGGAAGTAGTCATAATAGTCTATGTCGTGGGAACGAGCCTGACTGTAGAAAGTAGGGGTACGAAAAGAGAGGGCAGAGACCTAGCTACGGTGAGGATGTACACACGGATGTATGAGTTCAGGACCCTCTCGTGGAGGTAACAACCCTACGTCTCAGTGCTCTGGAGCTTTGTCGTGTGGAACATAGAGATTACAAGGGTTGCAAACCCTTGTGCCAGAGGGGAGGGACGGCTTATATAGAGTTCGTTGCCCCTCATATTTGCCAAGCATCCAAGGATCCAATCGTGGCTATAAAGACTAGTGTTACTGGTAACATACACATAATTGCTATTAACTGACGATTGGCCTAACGCCTACCTGTTGGTCTCTCAGGGGCGATTTCTGGTCTTCTGGTGTCGACTGGAAGCGGGGTCATCTGAGTGATAGGTGACTGTCGAGTGGAGGAAGGAGCTACCGAATGGATTGATTGTCGAGTTACTTGAACGCCATGGAGAATCCGGTCAGAATCTCTCTTGTGGTCCTTAATCTTTCTAATGTAGTGTCCTTAGGTAGGGTATATAGGTCAGGCCTAGGACCCTACCCTAGGTACATATCCTCGTCATTAGCCCCCGAATGGATCAGGGTTTGAGTGGTGAAGGGGGGTATCGATGCCAGTTCGAAATAGGGCACCAAATCTTCCGAATGATTTCCGGGGCTTCAAGGAAACTTGCGTTGACTGAATTCTTTGTCATTTGCCTGGATCGATTATGTCTTGAAAGTGTCCGAGTGAATGTTCAATGCCAATTTAATTCCGAGTGACCTGAAGGGATCTCTGGATGTGACGGGTCACTCTGTCAGGCCCGGATCTTGCGGGATACAAAAATTTGGGAAGCGCACGCATCCGCGATGATGACGCCACGATCGGGGCAAGTGGGAGCACGACGCCTCGATTTGCATGCCGCTCATTTCGCCACGTACAGGGCATCGTCTGCGGTTGGGATATGCAGGGATCTCGCAGGCCCACACGTCAGTGAGGCACTCGGTGGGGTATAAATCCCAAAGTGCCATAGCTCGCGCAATGTTTCCCCCCAAATCTCCTCTCTTCATACACCTCCCTCGTCTCTAGTGCCCCACTCTGCTCTGCTCCGACGAACTCTGCCGCCGCAATGATGAAGGGAGCCATGGAGAAGCTGGAGCACGCCAAGAAGGGAGTCGCGAAGGGCAAGGCCAAGAAGCCCTCGACCGCCCGGTTCACCGTGCCAGCGGGGTGGATCCAGGGGGACTTTCTCCCATCGACAGTCACCACCGTGGACGTCGACAACCTTGTCGTCGATGGGCTCGTGGAAGATGGTGCTTGGAGGCTGTCGGAGGGGGAGCGCGAGCTGGAGCCGTGCGAGGGAGAGCGGGTTCTTCTCCTCTCCCACGTCGAAAGAGGTTTCTCCATGCCTCCCCATCCATTCTTTAGAGGATTTTTGAACTTCTTAGGAGCTTAGCTCCATCATTTTCCTCCAATGCAATTTCCTATTTGTCTGCCTTCATCACTCTATGCGAGTGTTTCTTGGGCTGCTCTCCCCACTGGGGACTGTTCAAGCACATTTTCACCATCATATCTCAGACGGTAAAAAAGGCCCACCCTGAGGACGGAAAGACTCATGTAGTCCAGATGTGTGGGGGTTTAGGAATCCAAAAGAGAGCTCGTAGTTCTTTTCCTTCCATGACTTTTCCCGAATCGGTTAGAGGTTGGTAGTTGACCTGGTTTTATTGCAAGGACGTAGGTTCTCCCAATATGTCGACTGGCCTTTCTCCCTTCACGTTAGATCGTCCAGCCATTCCCAAATCCTTGAAGGTGTTGGAGGAAAAAAAATTCCAGGTCAAAATCTTGGTGGATGTTATAGGGGCCCTTATCCGTGGTGGAGTCACTGGTATGGATCTCTTGGAGACATTCCTCAATCGACGGATCCCTCCAAGAAAGGGATCACACTATGTGGCATTATGACGGTCCTGAGGACTCGACCAGGACACACCCGGAGGAGGTTTCACAAAAAACTGTCGAGCAGTGGCTTCGCAGTATCATCGGAGCTTGTGACAACCCCCTGGGTGCGAACATGATCCAACCCTACTCTGCTGCAAATCCACCAAAGAATCTGGTAACTCTTGTCTTGTCGATTGTCGTTCTATTCTGCCGAGTGATTTATTGAACTGTTGACTGACTTCACTGTTTGAAACATGCAGGAGTGGACGCACATGCACTCACCTGTACACAAAGGGAGCCAGCCTGAAGACGGTGGGGAAAGCGAGGGTGGCACTGTGGACGTCGACTGTGTTTATGACAGTGAAGACGAATATGAGGACTTGGGTGAGAATGAGGAGGAGGTCGAGTCTCCACCACGCGCCGAACGTCGATCCAAGTCATGTCAGGACCCTATCACTATTGCGGACAAAGCCCTGATTCCGAGTGAAAGGAATCCGAAGCGGGACCGACCCTTGACCGTCGAGTCAGGCGAACGATCGGCGAAGCAGCCCAAGCCCAATACAGGAAAACATCGCAAAGCTCTGCCCCGCATGAAGATGGTTGTTCCCGTCGTCTCAACATAAGTGTTTGCTTTCATCTTTCACTATCGATTACAACTTTTAATTCTTGTTGACCGAGTGGGATTTGATCTACCAGTGCCGCTACCTCACTGACATCGCCTCCACGGGATGGAGAGGAGCAAATGGATGTGGATATTGCTGATGCGGCCACTTCTCAGAGAGGTAAACAAATCCTTACGCAGATCTGATTCTCGAAGTTCGTCGATTGCAAGAGTCAATATCGCCGATTGGTATTTGCAGAAATCATTCAACTGGAGGATGAAGAAGAACAACCTCGGGGCATAGGGGGTGAAGGTGAGACCTTAGGCGCCCTGCGCGCACGCGCTCGAAGAACACAGTCGGCACAGACACTACAGCGATCGACTGCTGGATCTTCCCAAGGAATAAGCGACTGACTACCTCGAATGTCCCAGCCGCAACGTCGATCCGCTGGTGACTACTTTTCCTCTGCAGCGCGTTCCGGAAGATCAGACCGGAGCCACAAAGGAGGCCATGATCCAGGCAGAACAGATGCTGCTGCGCACCAAAGAGGCGTACGAGGCCAACAAGTTGGCTTTCGATGCCAGCACAGCGCTTCGCACCAATGTCCGAGTAAGTTCGATTGTAAGTATATTTCCGATTGAATTCCTGTCTTCTTTGATTGTACACCCAGTGGGTGTTTTCCACTTGTATGATATTTGAAAGTTCTACACTCGAATAGATCAATTCTTAATCAAGTACATTTCGGTCCAGTGGGGGCACGCTGAGTGCACCCACTGGGTGTAGTCCCCGAGACCGCTGTTGAGGGCTTGCACTGGCAGGGGTCTTAGAGTTCGTCATATGCGGAATACGTTTTCTACTCGACATGTCGAGCGAAGTTTTTCCTGGCCGCACCATTTCGAAGCTTCCTTGTATGTTTCATGGATATCATTTCATCAACCATGATATGACGCTACTTCAAAGGTGCGGGGTGGGGTGGCGGATCACTCGATAGATCGAGTGTTAGCAAGTCCAGTGGGGGCACTCTGAGTGAACCCACTAAGTGTAGTCCCCGAGACCGCTATCGAGTGCTTGCACTATCAGGGGTCTTAGAAGAGATGATATTCATATGCTTGCACACGTTATTTTTATTCTCTACCACTCGACAGATCGAGAGTTGGCAGATCCGATGAGGGCACTCTGAGTGAACCCACTGGGTGTAGTCCCGAGACCACCGTCGAGTGCTTGCATTGGCGGGGATCTGATAGAGACCCTCGAATGCTCAGACTGTTGGAAATATTCCCTAGAGGCAATAATAAATTGGTCACTATCATATTTCCTTGTTCATGATAATCGTTTATTATCCATGCTATAATTGTGTTGATCGGAAACTCAGATACATGTGTGGATACATAGACAACACCATGTCCCTAGTATGCCTCTAATAGACTAGCTCGTTGATCAAAGATGGCTATGGTTTCCTAGTCATGGACATGAGATGTCATTTGGTAACAGGATCACATCATTAGGAGAATGATGTGATGGACAAGACCCAAACTACAAACGTAGCATATGATCTTGTTAGTTTATTGCTACTGTTTTCTGCATGTCAAGTATATGTTCCTATGACCATGAGATCATGCAACTCACTGACACCGGAGGAGTACCTTGTGTGTATCAAACGTCGCAACGTAACTAGGTGACTATAAAGGTGCTCTACAGGTATCTCCGAGGGTGTCTGTTGGGTTGGCATGGATCAAGACTGGGATTTGTTACTCCGTGTGACGGAGAGGTATCTCAAGGCCCACTCGGTGATACAACAACACAATAAGCCTTGCAAGCAATGTGACTAAGTGTTAGTCACGAGATCTTGTATTACGGAACAAGTAAAGAGACTTGCCGGTAACGAGGTTGAACTAGGTATGGAGATACCGACGATCGAATCTCGGGCAAGTAACATACCGAAGAACAAAGGGAACATCATACGGGATTAACTGAATCCTTGACATAGAGGTTCGACCGATAAAGATCTTCGTAGAATATTTAGGAACCAATATGGGCATCCAGGTCCCACTATTGGTTATTGACCGTAGAGGTGTCTCGGTCATGTCTACATAGTTCTCGAACCCGTAGGGTCTGCACACTTAAGGTTCAGTGACGTTTCAGTAGTATAGAGTTATGTATGGTGGTGACCAAAGGTTGTTTGGAGTCCCGTATGAGATCCCGAACGTCACGACAAGCTCTGGAATGGTCCGGAGGTAAAGATTGGTATATAGGAAGTCCTGTTTTGGTCGCCGGAAAAGTTTTGGGCTCATCGGTAGTGTACGAGGAGTCTCGGTAGTGTACCGGGGGACCATAAGGAGGGGTATTTCGACCCAAGAGGCTACATGGGCTGTCGGAGGATGAATACCAGCCCTTAGTGGGCTGGTGGAAGTCCCACAAAGGGCCCATGCGGCTGGGAAGAAAAGCCCAAAGAGAAAAAGGTGGAAAAAGGCAAAAAGGCTAAATAAGGAAGGAGTCCTAGTCCTACTAGGATTGCAGGAGGATTCCTCCTCTCCTCCTTGTGAAAGAGTCCAAAGGGCTGTCCCTTGTGCGCCCGCCTCCTCTCTCTCTCCTCCTATATATAGTAGAGTATTTGAGGGTTTTGAGACACAGAAAAACAGCCACGTGTTGCCTCTCCTCTAGATCGAAGTTTCTCCTCTAGATCGGTTTTCAGCGGTGCTTAGGCGAAGCCCTGCTGGAATAGCTCCACCACCATCGCCGCAATGCCATCGCACTGCCGGAGAACTCATCTACCTCTCTGCTCCCTCTTGCTGGATCAAGAAGGCGGAGATCATCATCAAGCTGTACGTGTGCTGAACGTGGAGGTGCCGTCCGTTCGGCGCTAGATCGGAAGGACCGTGAGCAAGATAGCGAGACAGATCGTGATGAGATCGCGGGACGGTTCGTGATGAGTTCGCAGGACGAATCGTGATTGGATCGCGGGGCAGATCGTGATGAGATCGCGGGACGCTCGGCGATTTGGATCGCGAAGACGTTCGACTACACCAACCGCGTTTCTTAATGCTTCCCGCTTAGGGATCTACAAGGGTATGTAGATCCACTCTCCCTCTCATAGATGCTCATCACCATGGATAGATCTTGCGTGTGCATAGGAATTTTTTTGTTTCCCATGCAATGTTCCCCAACACAGACAGGGCAGACCTTGTCGAATGTTTTCGAAACCAGTGGGGGCACGCTAACTGCACCCATTGGGTGTAGTCCCCAAGGCTACTGTTGATCGTAGACGATGAGCAGTAGTCTTAAAAACTTGAATTCAGGACCTTTGTCATACGCGGAGTATGCTTACCACACGACATGTCGAGTGTACTTTTTTTCTTAGCCATCACACACCGAAACTACCTTGTAGGTTTCATGGACATCATTTCATCAACCATGATATGATGCTACTTCAAAGGTGCGGAGTGGAGTTGACGGGTCACTCGACACATCGAGTGTTAGCAGTTCCAGTGGGGGCACTCCGAGTGCACCCACTAGGTGTAGTCCCCGAGACCGCCGTGGAGTGCTTGCACTGGCGGTGGTCTGATAGAGACCATCTTGAACTCAGGGTTGTTTACGGTACGAGGAGTACACGAGCCACTCGACATGTTGGGTGGACTTTTGCTTGAATTCTTCCTCTCCTGAACGTAGGTTTCATGGATGTTGTTTTCATCAACCATGATATGACGCTACTTCAGGGTAGTGGGGTGGGGTGGGGTGCGCCATCCAGTCGACCGTTTTTGACCTTCTGCACTCGGAAGTGTAGCTGTTTCTTGTCGACTGAATTTTTTTCTTTGTTGATTTCATTGAGCTTGGGATCTTGGCGCACAGTACAATGACCTCAAGGAGGAGAGGAACCAGCTGTGAGTGGACTTGGAGGTCTCCAATAGCAGTTTGGAGCGAGTGCGGACTGAATTGAAAACTTTAGGAGGTAACTTCTGTCGACCCAATGCATTCTTGTCCTCACTTTCCATGCTTTGAACCGAGTGTTTTCACATGAACAAACGTACGTGATGAAAATCGTCGACTCCAAGCACGAGTCAACAATCCTATTTCTTTAGATACCATGAAGAAGGCGCTAGAGGACAAGGACAAAGCGCTTGCTGATGCCCAACGGGTGGCGAGGGAGAAGACTGAAGCTGCTGAGCAGAAACTGGCCGCCGCCAAGAAGATGGAGGTGGAAAACTCCAAGATGCAACAGGAACAGGTGGAACTCATCAAGAAGACTGAGCAGCTTACCAAGAGGAGCAATGGCTTGGAGAAGCACTTGGTGGAGTTCGCGAGAAAGATGTACATCATGCTCGACGATAACCATCACTGTCGGCTGAACTTCATAAAATCCTTGACGACTGTATTTCATTAAACCTCCTCTCATTCCTTCTTCTCAACAGAATTCTGCGAGGACTTTGAAAAGGAAACTGAAGAAATCGAGCCCAATTTGGATCCCACCAAGTCACCTGTTGGTGATGGAGTGGCCGTGAAGATGTTCTGACTCAACGTCTGACTCCAGGGCGTTCAAGCATATGTCCTCCAACTGAAAGTTGTTATGGAGAAGATCGACAAAGAACTGTGGCCCAGAAGACACCCTTCATCTTGATCTTACATCCATGATGGCACGCCTTAATGACCTTCCCAGTCGAGTGCTGGCCTGGAAGAAATCTGCCGCCCGCTGTGGAGCCGATGTGGCGCTCTCCCTCGTAAGAGTCCATTGCAAGGAGGCAAGGGAGGACAAGTTGAAGGAGCTCCGAGTAATGAATACGAAGAAGCTTCAGTTTGAAGACTTCATGGAGACCTTCATTGACACAGCCACAAGGATTGCATATGGGATCGACTTGGACACCTTCGTCGAGCCAGCAAGCCCGTCGGGTGATTGATAAACTTGATTCATGGGAAAACTTTATTTGCCTCGGTATGCCTAGTGGAAATGTATCGACCTAAAAACTTCATCCAGGCCTTAAGCCTGAGCAGGTCCGCTTGCATGTGAAACACTTATCTGCGATGAAGCCTCTGAATTTATCCGTATTTGGTTTTCAATCGTTTGTTCGATTGAGTTTGTTTTTGACTTAGGCAAAAACTGGTTTGTAGCTAAGCCCCCGGGTGTGAGGATTGCTCAACACTCAGAATAGTTTTGAACTTAGGCGAAGACTGGTTCACAGCTAAGCCGTCGAGTGAATGGAACACTATCCACTCGACAAGGTTTTAATCTTAAGCGAAGGCATGTTCGCAGCTAAGCCCCTGAGCGTGAGGATTGCTCAACACTCAGAGTAGTTTTGAACTTAGGTGAAGACTGATTCGCAGCTAAGACGTCGAGTCAATGGACTGCTATCCACTCGACAGGGTTTTTAACTTAGGCGAAAGCATGTTCGCAGCTAAGCCCCCGAGTGTGAGGATTCCTCAACACTCAGAGTAGTTTTGAACTTAGGCGAAGACTGATTCTCAGCTAAGACGTCAAGTGAATGGACTGCTATCCACTCGGCAGGGTTTTTAACTTAGGCGAAAGCATGTTCGCAGCTAAGCCCCCGAGTGTGAGGATTGCTCAACACTCAGAGTGGTCCCAAGCGAGAAATTACTTGATCAGAGTCGACGAAAAGACTGCAGAAGTCAAACTTGCATATATGACATGCTCTGAAATATTTTTATTACATCAAAACCACTCTGTTCCTAAGTATAGAAACGTCAGAGCAAATCTATGTTCCAAGCTTGCGGCTCGTCAATCTGCTTATTGAGGTTGTACAGGTGATAAGCTCAGTTGTTTAACACCTTGGTGATGACGAAGGGACCCTCCCACGCAGGAGCGAGCTTGTGGGGTCGCTGTTGATCCACTCGGAGCACCAAATCCCCCTCATGAAATGACCGACTCTTAACATTTTTCGCATGGAAGCGTTGCAGATCTTGCTGATAAGTTGTGGTCCGGATCAGAGCCATCTCTCGCTCGTCCTCTAGGAGGTCTAAGCCATCCTGTCTTGCTTGTTCAGCTTCGGCTTCAGAATAAAGTTCCACTCGGGGAGAGTTGTGAAACAAATCACTCGGTAGGACAGCTTCGGCTGCATAGACCAAGAAAAAGGAGTTCGTCTAGTCGACCAATTAGGCATTGTTCTCAGGCCCCATAAAATAGATGGCAACTCTGGCACCCAGGCTCCGGCAACATGATCCAAGTCGCGCATGAGACGACGCTTCAAACCTTGCAGGATGAGGCCGTTAGCTCGCTCCACTTGACCATTGGTTTGGGGGTGTGCAACGGAAGCAGAATCCACCCAAGTGCCTTGGGAGGTGCAGAAGTGTCTGAATTCTTCCGTGTCAAAGTTGGTGCCATTATCCATGATGATGCTGTGGGGAACGCCGTATCGGAAAATTATTTCCCTCATGAATGTGACCTCCGTACGAGAGTTCAATTTCTTTATCGGCTTGGCCTCAATCCACTTTGTAAATTTGTCGACCGCAACAAGCAAATGAGTGAATCCGCCTTTTCCAGTCCGAAAGGGACCAACCATGTCTAGGCCCCAGACAGCAAACGGCCAGGCAAGGGGGGTTGTCTTTAGAGCATACGCTGGCTTGTGAGATAAGTTTGTATAGAACTAGCACCCCTCACAATGTTCGACAATATCTTTGGCCATCTTGTTGGCCCGTGGCCAGAAGAAACCAGCTCGGTACGCTTTAGCGACGATTGTCCGTGAGGACGCATGATGGCCGCCAGTTCCCGAGTGTATTTCATCCAGAATCACTTGACCTTCTTCAGGGGAAATGCAACGCTGCATCACGCCGGTTGCGCTTTCTCTGAACAGCTGATCCCCGATCACATTAAAAGCTTTTGACGTGCGCACAATCTGTCGTGCTTCTGCCTCATCTTCAGGGAGTTCTTGTCTAAGGATATATGCAATATAGGGCACCGTCCAATCGTGAATGACGACCAAAATCTCCATGAATAAATCAGTAACTATAGGGACATCGACTTCAGTCGGATCGGTGGAGCTCATAGCTTGCGGGGGCTCTTTGGTGAAAGGATCTTCCTATACCGAAGGAGTATGGAGGTGTTCTAAAAACACATTACTGGGGACAGGTCGTCGAGTGGATCCAATCTTTGCCAGCTCATCGGCTGCTTGATTCTTCACTCGGGGTACATGATGAAGTTCCAGACCTTCAAATTTCTTCTCAAGCTTTCGAACATCACTGCAGTATCCAACCATAGCGGGGTTTCGAACTTCCCACCCTTTCATCACTTGATTGACCACCAAATCTGAGTTGTCATAAACCATCAGGTGCTTGACGTCGAGTGAGATAGCCATGCGCAACCCATATAAAAGTGCTTCATATTCTGCTTCATTGTTGGAGGAATCGAAGTGGATTTGCAAGACATAACTGAGTTTGTCGCCCTTCGGACATACTAAGATAACGCTAGCACCGGACCCATTCAACATTTTAGAGCCATCGAAGAACATGGTCCAGTGTGCCGAGTGAACCTGGATTGGTTGTTGTTGTTCAATCCACTCGTCCATAAAATCTCCAAGTGCCTAAGACTTGATCGCTTTCTTGGCTTCGAACTTGATGTCAAAGTATAGGAGCTCGATTGCCCACTTAGCCATTCGACCATTTGCGTCCCAATTGTTGAGAATCTCGGATAACGGAGCATCACTGACAACTGAAATCGAATGGTCCTGAAAATAATGTGCCACCTTCTTTGCTGACAGATAAATACCATAAACCAACTTCTGGTAGTGAGGATATCTTTGTTTCGAAGGAGTCAATACTTCAGACACGTAATAGACTGGACGTTGGACTTTGTAAGCCTTTCTCTCCTCTTCCAGCTCGACATTTAACACTATACTAACGACCTGATTAGTGGTCGCAATGTACAGGAGCAAGGGCTCTTTGCTTTGAGGAGCAGCAAGCACCAGCTGGGTGGAGAGCAGGGCTTTGAGCTTGACAAACGCCGCTTCGGCCTCTGGAGTCCACTCGAACATGTCCGATTTCTTCATCAGTCGGTACAAAGGCGATGCCTTCTCACCGAGACGAGAAATGAATCGACTCAATGCTGCCAAGCAACCTATGAGCTTCTGAACATCGTGCACTCGCCTGGGAGTCTTCATTTGGGTAATGTCGCTCATTTTCTAAGGGCTGACGTCAATCCCTCGTTTGGAAACGAGAAAACTGAGTAACTTGCCGCTAGGGACACCGAAATTACACTTAGCCAGATTCAGCTTTATATCGTACCTCTTCAGATTGGTGAAAGTTTCGGACAAGTCAGCTAGCAGGTCGGAACCTTTACGGGACTTTACGACGATATCATCCATGTATGCCTCGACATTCCGAGGGATCCAGTCGAGTAAACACTTCTGAATCATGCGCATGAAAGTAGCACCGGCATTTTTCAAACTGAATGGCATGGTGATGTAACAAAAACACCTGAATGGGGTGATGAAGGCTGTTTTTATTTCATCCGGGCCAAACAAACGGATCTGATGGTACCCGGAGTAAGCATATAGAAATGATAAAAGCTCACATCCCGCGGTCGAGTCAACAATCTGATCTATGCGGGGTTGCGGGAAATGATCCTTCAGGTAGGCCCGATTGATATGCTTGAAGTCAATACACATGCATAGTGACCTGTCCTTCTTGGGAACCATGACAACATTCGAGAGCCAGTCGGAGTGGTAAATCTCCCGAATGAACTTGGCTTGCAAGAGACGAGCCACCTCTTCATCGATTGCTTTACACTTCTCTCCTGCTGACCGACGCAAATGTTCCTTTACGGGCTTGGCCTTCGGGTCAACTCTCAGTCGGTGCTCAGCCAGCTCCCTGGGAACCCCCGGCATGTTAGCAAGCTTCCATGCGAAGATATCCCAGTTCTCACAGAGGAACTGGATGAGCTCGGCTTCCTATTTGCTCTCGAGTGTTGATGATATATTGGTCGGCGCGACAGTTGAATATGTCGGGTGGATGTGTACTTTCTTCACTTCCCCTGCCGACTGAAATGCTGACTCGGAAGCAGGCTTCTTAGCATGCAGCAAATCAGCAGGGGCAACACTCTTCTTGTATTCTTCCTACAAAACCATAGCCATGTGGTGATCAGCGATTTTGGAGCCTTGCTGCAGGCACTCTTCAGCTCGATGTTGATTTCCAGTGACCGTGATCACACCTTTGGTCCCTAGCATCTTCAACTTGAGATACACGTAACATGGACGGGCCATGAAATGAGCATACACGGGCTGACCTAGAATGGCATGATAAGCGCTCTGGAAATCTACGACTTCAAATGACATCTTTTCCTTTCGAAAATTTCTATCTGTTCCGAATGTCACATCCAATGCAATCTGGCCGAGTGACTTGGCTTTCTTCCCTGGATGACTCCATGGAATTACATGTTGCTGTCACTGAGTCGGGACATCGGAATGCCCATCCCTTTAAGGGTATCTACGTAAAGGATGTTCAGGACGCAGGCCGCTGCCACCGTCCATGAGGACCTTGTGGAGTCAAGTGCCCCCCACAACTGGATCAACCACCAAAGCATGTCGACCGAGGGTGGCCACGTGAGCTAGATGATCCAACTGATCAAAAGTGATGGCAGTCTGAGACCACTTGGGGTAGGTGGGGGTGGTAGGTACGGCCATGTTGACCTCCCTGTTGATGACCTTCAATCGACTCTTGCTTTCAACATCAGCAAAAATCTTTGGTGTAGCAGTGACATTAGGGAACGTTTCTTTGTCTTCATCATCCTTCTCAGGAGTTTTCTCACTCGATGGAGTCTCTTTGAACTGCTAAATGAGCACTCGAGACTGCCGAGTGGTATGCTTGGGCAATATCAAGTTGCCTTCTTCGTCTTTCCTCATGTGGATTGCACGCGGTAGATCCATAACATAAGTCCCTGGCTGATTTTTTCCTTTCTTGGGGTTAAAATGTCCTTTGGACTTCCCCTTGTTCTTTGCTTGGGCCGCCAGAGCGGCCGCCTCTGCCTGGACATGGCTATCAGCCTTCCGCTTCTGCTTTCGTCTGGAATTGCCGCCGGCATCGTTGTCGACTGCTTTTCCATTGCCGTGTTGGAAATATGCCCTAGAGGAAATAATAAAATGGTTATTATTGTATTTCCTTGTTCATGATAATTTCTATTGTTCATGCTATAATTGTGTTAACCGGAAACCGTAATGCATGTGTGAATACATAGACCACAACATGTCCCTAGTGAGCCTCTAGTTGGCTAGCTCGTTGATCAATAGATGGTCACGGTTTCATGACCATGGACATTGGATGTCATTGATAGCGGGATCACATCATTAGGAGAATGATGTGATGGACAAGACCCAATCCTAAGCATAGCACAAGATCGTGTAGTTTGTCTGCTAAAGCTTTTCTAATGTCAAGTATCATTTCCTTAGACCATGAGATTGTGCAACTCCCGGATACCGTAGGAATGCTTTGGGTGTGCCAAACGTCACAACGTAACTGGGTGGCTATAAAGGTGCACTACGGGTATCTCTGAAAGTGTCTGTTGGGTTGGCACGAATCGAGACTGGGATTTGTCACTCCGTGTGACGGAGAGGTATCTCTGGGCCCACTCGGTAAGACATCATCATAATGAGATCAATGTGACTAAGGAGTTAGCCACGGGATGATGTGTTACGGAACGAGTAAAGAGACTTGTCGATAACGAGATTGAACAAGGTATAGGGATACTGACAATCGAATCTTGGGCAAGTATCATACCGGTAGACAAAGGGAATTGTATACGGGATTGATTGAATCCCCGACATCATGGTTCATCCGATGAGATCATCGTGGAGCATGTGGGATCCAACATGAGTATCCAGATCCCTCTGTTGGTTATTGACCGGAGAGGTATCTCGGTCATGTGTACGTGTCTCTCGAACCCGTAGGGTCTACACACTTAAGGTTCGATGATGCTAGGGTTATAGGGAAATAGTGTACGTGGTTACTGAAGGTTGTTCAGAGTCCCGGATGAGACCCCTGATGTCACGAGGAGTTTCGGAATGGTCCGAAGGTAAAGGTTCATATATAGGAAGTGAGGTTTTGGTCACCGGAAGAGTTTCAGGCATCACCGGTAACGTACCGGGACCACCGAAAGGGTTTCAAGGGTCCACCAAGTGGGGCCACCGGCACCGGAGGGCTGCATGGGCCACTAGTGGGAGGGAACCAGCCCTAGGTGGGCTGGTGCACCCCCACTAGGGGCCCAAGGCCCAGCTTGAGGTGGGAGGGGGCAAATCCTAGAGGCAGATGGGCCCTAGGCCCACCTAGGGCGCCGCCCCTCCCACTCCCTCCTTGGCCGCTGACGAGGATATGTACCTAGGGTACGGTCCTAGGCACGGCCCACATACCCTAACTAAGGACACCACATGGGAGGACTTGAAGATCAAGCATGAACTTCCGAGTGGATCCCTGGAGACGTTCAAAGATACTCGACAGTAATCCACTCGGAGACTCCCGCTCTCACTCGGCAGTCGCGTGTCACTCGGAAGACCTCGCATTCACTCGACGCCAGAAGACCAGGAGCCATCATCAAGAGCCCAACGGGCATACGCTAGTTTCAATGGTCATTAATAACTTTTATTTCGTACGTTACCTGTAACGGCAGACTTTAAACCCCACGACTAGACCCTTTAATGCGGGGCCATTATGAGGGGCAGCGAACTCTGTATAAGCTGCCCCTCCTCTCCTGCACAAGGGTTTGCAACCATTGTAATATCTATACTCCACTTGACATAAAGCTCCCGAGCAGTGAGACGTAGGGCTGTTACCTCCACGAGAGGGGCCTGAACTCATACATCCATGTGTACACCCTCGCCGTAGCTAGGACTCTGCCCTCTCCCTTCATACCCCTACCATCTACTGTCAGGCTCGTTCCCACGATAGTTGGCGCCCACCGTGGGTCATGCGTCTAAGCAAATTCCGACGAGGTTGCGATTTTCATCCTTCGACATGTCTTCTGGTGGTGTTTTTGCTCTAGGCCACGAGATCCGTTTTGGGGCGCTCACCTTCATCGCCGACGATTCGGCATGGCTCCAGGAGACGCCCCTCGATGTCGAGGCACTCCCGGTCCACGGGGCCGCGCACTTCTGCGCGAGTCCCTATGGCGTGTTGCTGCGACAACCGTCGACCCCCTATGCGACGGCTCCTCTCGCCGTTCGCGGTCGCAAGCGGTCCGGTCGCTCGCGACTCCAGCAGTGGGTGAAACACGCAGAGACACGTCAAGCTTCTCCGCAGGTTGCAGTGCTCGAGCCCGCTGAGTCCCTTAACGGCGTGTTCGAGTTAGATTCCGACCCGTCTGACGTGCCTTCCAAGGCGAAAGTTGCGATCCCGCAACGGAGGTTTTGATGGCGGGCTCTCATCAGAGTTCACCGCCTGGCTTCGACCATGTCAAGCGCGAGGCTGGAGGTCCGTCGAACGTGCAGCTGCGTCGTGATGAGGAGGTCCTTCATACCCCCATCATCGGCGCAATTGCCGAGGCCCAAGCTTTGGAGTCCACGCGCATTCGTCTGGAAGAGCTCCAGGCGGAGATTGACGAGCGCGCTGGCCAGCGCCCGCCACGCCCCAACCGATATCATCGACAACTGTTTCCGACTGGATCTCACAATGGCATTGAGGTATACCGAACTCCTATGCTAAATGTTGTTGTTGCTGCTAGGATAGTGGATTCCATTCAGCCGTCGCGCTCAGAGGCTGGTAGAGGGCTGTTGCAGATCAGAGCGCTGTTGGATGCAGCACAACGTCAGAATTCAGCAGTTTCTCAGTCCCGTTACAAGATATACAACAATTCACCCAAGGCACGGACCGTTCAGTCGGCACACAGCCCTGGATCACCCTTGCATCATCGAGGCGACAGTTTTCGTGAAGGGCAAGACAGAGATCAGCATCACCGCGAAGACCACCGTCGAGTGCTCACTCCTTCACGGAGTGGTCCGTACGCACCCCGGCGCCAGGGCGACAGGCACTCCCTCGGTGATGAGCGAGACGCGGACTTTGAAGCCCACGCCTATCTTGTTTAGAAGCAGATCGATGAGAGCAGAGCCTACAAAGAGGGACTCGATAGAGATGTTCCGAGTGGAAGCTCAGCTGTGGTGTCTGGTCTCGAGTGTTTTAGCAGAGCTATACATTCTGCAGAGATTCCCCCAACTTCAGAATGGTGGCGGGGATCGGAAAGTTTTCTGGTGAAACAAAACTAGAGACTTGGTTAGATGATTATTGAGTGTCTATGCAGATTGGCGGCGGAAATGACAATGTCGCAATGAAGCACCCGCCCCTCATGTTGGATGGTTCAGTTCGAACTTGGTTGAATCGTTTGGCTCCTTCCAGCATACATTGTTGGGAAGATCTTGCCCGGGTGTTTGTCCGGACCTTTGAGAGAACTTGCAAGCACCCGGCAGGTTTGGTCGACTTACAACACTGCGTCCAGAAGCCCAATGAAACCTTAAGGGATTATATTCAGCGATGGTCCACCCTGCATCATACGATGGAGAATGTGTCAGAACACCAGGCTGTTTGTGCCTTGAAGGCCGGTGTGAGATACAGGGAGTTGTACCTGAAGTTTGGGTGCACTGGTGACATTTCACTCAGCAAGATGATGGAAATTGCCACTCGCTATGCTAATGGCGAGGCAGAAGACCTCCTCCGTAGCGGCAAAGGAAAAGCGGTTGCCAACGAGTCTGGCGGCGGCAACAGTCAGAAACAGAAGCGAAAGGCTGAAGACCCGGCTACGGCAGAGGCAACGACATTGGCGACTCAGTCGAAGAACAAGGGCAAGGCCAAGGCTCAGTATGCCCCCAAGAAGGGGAAAGGTCAGTCAGGAACTGATATCTTGGATCAACCGTGGGTAATTCACACGAGGAAAGATGCAGAAGGCAACCTGATTTTGCCCAAGCACACCACTCGACAGTGTCGAACCCTTATCCAGCAATTCAAGGGAGACCAGTCGAGTGCAAAATCTCCTGAAAAAGAAGATGAAGATGAGGAAAAGGAAACATTGCCGGATGTCACGGCTACGCTGGTGATCTTTGCTGATGTCGAGAGCAAGAGTTGTCTGAAAGTCATCAATAGGGAAATCAACATGGCTGTGCCGGACACCCCCACCTACCTCAAATGGTCTCAATATGCTATCACATTCGACCAGACAGACCATCCTGCTCATGTGGCCACTCCCGGTCGACAGGCTCTGGTAGTTGATCCGGTGGTGTAGGGGACTCGACTCAGAAAGGTCCTCATGGACGGCGGCAACAGCCTGAACATTCTGTATGCAGATACCCTGAAAGGGATGGGCATTCCGATGTCCCGTCTGAGCGAGAGCAGCATGCATTTTCGCGGGGTCATCCCAGGAAAGAAGGCCAAGTCACTCGCCTAGATAGCATTGGATGTGACATTTGGAGATAGCAAAAATTTCCGAAAAGAAAAGTTGACATTTGAAGTCATGGATTTCAAGAGTGCTTACCACGCCATCTTGGGTCGACCCGCTTATGCACGTTTCATGGACCGACCATGTTACGTGTATCTCAATTTGAAAATACCAGGCCCTAAGGGCGTGATCACGGTCACTGGCAATCGACAGCGGGCCGAAGAGTGTCTCTAGCAAGGATCCAAGATTGCTGATCAATAGATGTCCATGGTCGAGCTGGAGGAGTACAAGAAAACCACTCACCCTACTGATTTGCTCCGCGCAAAAAAGCCGGCTTCCGAATCGGCATTTTAGTCGGCAGGGGAAGTGAAGAAGGTGCACATCCACCCGACGGATCCAACTGCTGCCCCAACAAATATCTCAACAACACTCGACAGGAAATAGGAAGCCGAGCTCATCCAGTTCCTCCGTGAGAACTGGGATATCTTTGCATGGAAGCCTGCTGACATGCCGGGGATTCCCAGGGAGCTGGCTGAGCACCGTCTGCGAGTGGATCCAAAAGCCAAGCCCGCCAGGGAGCATTTGCGTCGAACCGCGGCGGAGAAGCGCAAGGCAATCGGAGAAGAAGTGGCCCGTCTCTTGCAAGCAAAGTTCATTCGGGAGATTTACCACTCCGAGTGGCTCTCGAATGTTGTGATGGTGCCCAAGAAAGATAAGTCGTTGCACATGTGCATTGACTTCAAACATCTCAATAAGGTGTGCCCAAAAGACCATTTCCCGCTCCCCGCATAGATCAAATTGTTGACTCGACAACGGGGTGTGAGCGTTTATCGTTTTTGGATGCCTATTCTGGGTACCATCAGATTCATCTGTATGGCCCGGACGAAATAAAGACAGCCTTCATCACCTCGTTTGGGTGCTTTTGCTACATCACCATGCCTTTTGGTCTTAAGAATGCCATCGCTACTTTTATGCGCATGATTCAGAAATGTTTACTCCACCAGATCCCTCAGAATGTCGAGGCATACATGGACGATATAGTGGTCAAGTCCCGCAAAGGTTCCGACCTGCTGGCTGACTTGGCCGAGACATTCGCCAATCTGAGGCGATTCAACATAAAGCTGAATCCGGCCAAATGTACCTTCGGTGTCCCTGGCAGCAAGTTGCTCGGTTTTCTCGTTTCCGAGCGAGGAATTGATGTCAATCCCGAGAAGATCAGGGCCATCACCCGCATGAAGACTCCCGTGCGAGTACACGATGTTCAGAAGCTCACAGGTTGCTTGGCAGCATTGAGTCGATTCATTTCTCGTCTTGGTGAGAAGGCTCTGCCCTTATATCAGTTGATGAAGAAATCCGACACATTCGACTAGACTCCCGAAGCCAAAGCAGTGTTTGTTGAGCTCAATGCCCTGCTCTCCACCCAGCCGGTGCTTGTCGCACCTGCCAGCAAAGAACCCGTGCTCCTATACATCGCGGCCACAAATCAGGTCGTCAGTATAGTGCTGACTGTCGAGCGAGATGAGGAGGGTAAAGCCTATAGGGTCCATTGGCTAGTTTATTATGTCTTAGAAGTATTGCCCCCTCAAAGCAAAGATATCCACACTATCAGAAGCTGGTGTATGGTATTTACCTATCAGCGAAGAAGGTGGCACATTATTTCCAAGACCATTCGATCTCAGTTGTTAGTGATGCTCCTTTATCCGAGATTTTCAATAATCACGACGCATCAGGTCGAGTGGCTAAATGGGAAATTGAGCTTGGAGACTTTGACATCAGATTCGAGGCCAAGAAGGCAATCAAGTCCCAAGCATTGGCAGATTTCATGGCCGAGTGGACTGAACAGCAACAACCCATCCAAGTTCACTCGACGCATTGGACAATGTTCTTTGATGGCTCCAAAATGTTGAATGGGTACGGTGCTGGTGTTGTCTTGCTATCTCCCAGAGGAGACAAGCTCAGTTATGTCTTGCAGATTCATTTTGATTCCTCCAACAATGAGGCAGAGTATGAAGCACTTTTGGATGGATTGCGCATGGCTATCTCACTCGGCGTCAAGCACCTGATGGTTTATGGTGACTCAGATTTGGTGGTGAATCAAGTGATGAAAGAGTGGGATGTTAGAAACCCTGCTATGATTGGATACTGCAATGTAGTCCGGAAGCTGGAGAAGAAATCTGAAGGTCTGGAACTTCACCATGTTCCTCGACTGAAAAATCAAGCGGCTGATGAGTTGTCCAAGATTGGTTCGACTCGACGACCTGTCCCCAGCGGGGTGTTCCTGTAGCATTTGCACACTCCTTCGATTCAAGAGGATCCTTTCACCGAAGATCCCCCACAAGCTTTAAGCTCCTCTGACTCGACTGAAGTCGATGTTCCTGCTGTGATTGAGTTAGTCATGGAGATGCTAGTTATCATACCCGATTGGACTATGCCATACATTGCCTATATCCTCAGACAAGAGCTCCCTGAAGATGAAGTAGAGGCTTGACAGATTGTGCGCAGGTCCAAGGCTTTCACTGTGATGGGAGATCAGCTATTCAGAGAGAGTGTAACTGGTGTCCATCGCTGCATTTCCCCCAAGGAAGGTCGGATGATTCTAGACGAAATCCACTCGGGAACTAGCGGCCACCATGCGTCTTCAAGGGCGATTGTTGCTAAAGCATATGGAGCTGGCTTTTACTGGCCACGACCTAACGAGATGGTAAGGACATCGTTGATCACTATGAGGGCTGCCAGTTCTATGCAAATCTGTCACACAAGCCGGCGTCTGCTCTGAAGACAATTCCTCTCACCTGGCCGTTTGTGGTTTGAGGACTCGACATGGTTGGTCCCTTCAGACCCAGAAAAGGAGGATTCACCCACCTATTGGTAGCAGTCAACAAATTCACCAAGTGGATTGAAGCCAAGCCCATCAAGAAGCTGATTTCCCGCACGGCGGTCACGTTCATGAGAGAGATCATTATCCGATACGGCATTCCACATAGCATCATCACGGACAACAACACTAATTTTGACTCGGAAGAATTCAGGAGATTCTATAACTCCCAAGGCACCCGAGTGGATTACGCTTCCATTGCACATCCTCAAACCAATGCGCAAGTTGAGCGGGCTAATGGTCTCATTCTCCAAGGTCTGAAGCCTCTTCTCATGCGCGATTTGGATCATGCCGCCGGTGCATGGGTAACTGAGCTGCCGTCTGTTTTGTGGGGATTGAGGACAACGCCTAATTGGTCAACTGGACGAACTCCTTTCTTCCTTGTCTATGGTGCTGAGGCCATATTGCCGAGTGATTTGGCCCACAATTCTCCTCGAGTGGATCTATGTTCTGAGGCTAAAGCTGAACAGGCCAGACAGGATGGAGTAGATCTTCTGGAGGAGGAGCGTGAGATGGCTCTGATCCGGACCACTGCCTATCAGCAAGACCTACGGCGCTTCCATGCAAGGAATGTCAAAAGCCGAGCGTTTCATGAAGGAGAGTTGGTGCTCCAAGTGAATCAACACCGACCTCACAAGCTTGCTCCTGCATGGGAAGGTCCTTTCGTCGTCACTAAGGTGCTAAACAATGGAGCATATCACCTGTATAATCTCATGAAAAAGATAGATGAGCCACGAGCCTTGAATGCAGACCTGCTCCGGCATTTTTACACTTGAGACAAGAGTTTTCTGATGTAACAAGAGTACTTCATCAATGCAATTCGCGTTTCTACGATTAATACTTCATCAATTCCGACCCGTGCAGTTAAATTCTTGGGGATACTCCGAGTGATGAGCAATCCTCACACTCGGGGGCTTAGCTGTGAAACATGTTTCGCCTAAGTTAAAAACCCTGTCGGGTGGATAGCAGTCCATTCACTCTACGGCCTATTTGCGAATCCTTCTTTGCTTAGGTTAAAAACCTCATCAGGATGGTAATCCATTCATTCGACAACTTAGCTGCGAATCGACATTTGCCTAAGTTCGAAAATACTCCGAGTGATGAGAAATCCTCACACTCGGGGACTTAGCTGCGAAACATCTTTTCGCCTAAGTTAAAAACCCTGTCGGGTGGATAGCAGTCCATTCGCTCGATGACCTATTTGCGAATCCGTCTTCGCTTGGGTTCAATATATATATATATATATATATATATATATATATATTCCGAGTGATGAGCAATCCTCACACTCGGAGGCTTAGCTGCGAAACACGTTTTGCCTAAGTTAAAAACCTCGTCGAGTGGATAGTAATCCATTCACTCGACAACTTTGATGCGAATCGACATTCGCCTAAGTTAAAAAATACTTCGAGTGATGAGCGATCCTCACACTCGGGGGCTTAGCTGCGAAACACATTTCGCCTAAGTTAAAAACCTCATCGAGTGGATGGTAATCCATTCACTCGACAACTTAACTGCGAATCGACATTCGCCTAAGTTCATAAATACTTCGAGTGATGAGCGATCCTCACACTCGAGGGCTTAGCTACGAAACACGTTTCGCCTAAGTTAAAAACCTCATCGAGTGGATGGTAATCCATTCACTCGACAACTGAGATGCGAATCGACATTCGCCTAGGTTCATAAATACTTCGAGTGATGAGCGATCCTCACACTCGAGGGCTTAGCTGCGAAACACGTTTTGCCTAAGTTAAAAACCTTGCCGAGTGGATGGTAATCCATTCACTCGACAACTTAGATGCGAATCGACATTCGCCTAATTTCAAAAATACTTCGAGTGATGAGCGATCCTCACACTCGAGGGCTTAGCTGCGAAACACGTTTTGCCTAAGTTAAAAACCTCGTCGAGTGGATGGTAATCCATTCACTCGACAACTTAGATGTGAATCGACATTCGCCTAATTTCAAAAATACTTCAAGTGATGAGCGATCCTCACACTCGGGGCTTAGCTGCGAAACACGTTTCTCCTAAGTTAAAAACCTCGTCGGGTGGATAGTAATCCATTCACTCGATAGCTTAGCTACGAATCGACATTCGCCTAAGTTCGAAAGTACTCCGAGTGATGAGAAATCCTCACACTCGAGGGCTTAGCTGCGAACACGCTTCGCCTAAGTTAAAAAACAAACTCAGTCGAACAGACGATTGAAAGCCAAATACGAACAAAATCTGAAGGGTAAACCACGGATAAATGTTTCGTATGAAAGCAAATGTGCTCAAGCCCAAGGCCTGAACGAAGTTTTTAAGGATACAAATCCACTCAGCATACCGAGGCAAATTTAACTATTTCTTTCAAAGATAAGTTTTTCAAGCGGGAGACGGACTGGCGGGCTCGACGAAAGTGTCCAGGTCGATACCGTCGGCGATTCTGGTGGCTGCTTCGATGAAGGTCTCCATGAAGTCCTCAAACTGGAGTTTCTTCGTCTTGACCACCTGAAGCTCCTTCAGCCTGTCCTCCTTCACGTCACTGCAATGGACCCTGACGAGTGATAACGCCACGTCGGCCCCACACCGAGCGGCAGATTTCTTCGAGGCTTGCACTCGACTTGGAAGTTCGTCCAGGCGAGCCATCATAGAGTTGAGGTCGAGCTAAAGAGTGTCCTCAAGCCATAGCTCTTTGTCGATTCTCTCCATCGTAGACTTCAGCCGGACAAGATACGCCTGGACGCCCTGGAGCCAGAAATTGAGTCAGAGCATGTTCATGGCCACCACGTCTGCGACAGGAGACTTTGTGGGATCCAGATTGGGCTCAACCTCCTCCGTCTCCTTCCCAAAGTCTTGGCAGAATTCTATTGAAGAATGGGGAATGGGAGGAGAATCGGTGAACTGCGACCATCAAAGATTTTACAAAGCTCAGTCGACAAGAAACACTTACCGTCGAGCAGGATATACATCTTCCTCGAGAACTCGCCCAAATGCTTCTCCAGGCCATTGGTCCTCTTGTTCAGCTGCTCGGCCCTTTTGACGAGGTATGCACGCTCCTGCTTTAGCTTGTTGTTCTCTTTTTTCCATCTTCTGGGCGGCCGCCAGCTTCTGATCTGCAGCTTCAGTTTTGTCCCTAACCAACCGTTGGGCCTCGGCGAGTGCTTTGTCCTTCTCCTCCAGTGCCTTCTTCATGGAATCTAAAGAAACAACATTGTTGAGTTGCGCTTGGAGTCGACGGTTTTCATTGTGCACGTGTGTTCGAGTGAGAGCACTCGGTTCAAAACATGAAAAGTGAAGATGGGAATGCTGACAGTCGACAGTAATTACCTCCCAGAGACTTCAGCTCAGCACGCGCTCGCTCCAGGGCGTTGTTCGCAACCGCCAGATCCACCTGCAACCGGTTCCTCTCATCCTCCATGTCCTTGTACTGCGTTCCATGTTTGCAAGCCGTCTGGAACCAACAAAAGACAGGAGTTCAATCAGCAAGTGGTTCCTGGACAGTCGACTGAGTTATGAACACCGGCAAATGACCATTTTGGAAGAATTCATGCAGAAAGTCCACTCGACATGTCGAGTGGCTCAGGTGCTCCGCGCGCCATAAACAAATTCAAAAGTTGTCTCTATTAAGACCCCTGCCGACGCAAGCACTCGACAGTGGTCTCGGGGACTACACCCAGTGGGTGCCCTAAGAGCACCCCACTGAGATGGTTAAATCTCGATCCATCGAGTAACTCATCAGAAAATACATTCGACATGTCGAGTGACATTAGTACCACGTGTACGACAACAGACACTAAGACCCCTGCCGATGCAAGCACTCGACAGTGGTCTCCGGGACTACACCCAATGGGTGCGCTATGAGCGCCCCCACTGAGATGGTTAATTCTTGATCCATCGAGTAACTCGTCAGAAAATACACTCGACAAGGTCAGCCCTGTCGTCACACTCGACCCGTCGAGTAACGCACCCCCTACTCTATGAAGTGTAGTCTATCCTTATGCAGCATCATATCATGGTTTTCCAATACTATCCATGAAACCTGCAAGGTAACTACGGAGTGGTGTGATTCAAAGGCAAAATGTATATCGTATACAATAAACTCTAAAGACCCCTACCGATGCAAGCACTCGACAGCGGTCTCGGGGACTACACCCAGTGGGTGCGCTAAGAGCGCCCCCACTAAGACGGTTAATTCTCGATCTGTCGAATAACTCGTCAGAAAATACACTCGACATGTCGAGTGACACTAGTACCACATGTACTATCAATCCCAATCCTACTCGACTACGATCCAATCTATTTGAGTGGAGAAAGTTCAAACATTCTACAGCAATCACCCAGTGGGTGTGCAGCAGCCAAGAAAAGACAAGAATTCAATCGACAATGGACTTACAATTGAACTTACTCGGACATTGGTGCGGAGGGCTGTGCTGACGTCAAAAGCCAATTTGCTGGCCTCGTAAGCCTCCTTGGTCTTCAGCATGAGCTGCTCCGTCTAGATCATGTCTTCCTTCACAGCTCCGGTTTGATATTCCGGGGATGCAGAGAGAAGGCCGTCATAGGTGGGGTCGGCGTGGTCGCAGGAGCAGCTGAGACAGTCTGAGAGGACCCAGTTGGAGTCGATGCTACAACGGTCGAGACGGCTGGAGGAGCATGTGGCAGAGGTGCTACAGATTCAGCCCTGGGTTGTGTCGAGCCACCTCCCCCCTGGGAAGACTCTGAAGTCGAACGCTGAAGCGCTTGCGTCGATGACGCTCCTTGGATGCAAGGGAGTGAGGTGTCCAGTCGCCACTTGTCGTCCTCCACCTGAATGACCTCTGCATCAAAAACTGACGATGTTAACATCTGCATGTGTCGAGTCCCATTTGGACGAACCAACAACTATCTAACCTCTATGAGAAGTGTCCGCGTCAGCAGTGTCGACATCCATTGCAACCCCTCCATCTTGATGAGGTGAAGACACAGATGTAGCAGCTCTGACGAATTGAGTGGCATTTGGTCAAAAACAACTCCAGACTTCAGTCGATAGAACAAGTACGAAAATAAACTCTTACGTGGAGACGACAGGCACTGCCACCCTCATGCGAGGCAGAGCCTTGCGAGGCTTGGTGACGGCATGCTTCGGCTGCTTAGCTAGTTTTTCGCTCGGCTCAGCGGTCGAGGGGCGACTGCGCTTCAGGTTCTTCTCACTAGGGCCCGGAGCCCTGTCCTCAACAGTTGATGGGTCTTGGCGGGACTTGGTGCGGCTTTCGCGACGGGAAGGTGACTCGACTTCTTCCTCCTCACCGGAGTCCTCATATTCTTCCTCGGAGTCGAAAGAACCGTCGCCGTCCACACTGCCGCCCTCTCTCACCACGCCATCTTCAACATGGTTCCCATTCGGAACGGGCGAGTGCATGTGCATCCATTCCTACATGATTCAAGCAAAGAAGTCAGTTCAATATACCACTCGCCAGTACAATACATTAGTCGACATCACACCACTCACCAGGTTCTTCGGCGGGTTTTCCGCCAAGTATGGCCGGATCCTCTTGGCTCCCAAAGGGTTGTCGCAGGCTCCGGTGATGCTACGAAGCCACTGCTCGACAGTTTTCTGAGGAACTTCCTCAGGATGCGTCCTTGTCGAGGCCTCAGGGCCCGCATAGTGCCACATGGTGTGGTCCCTGGCCTAAAGCGGCTGAATACGTCGACCAAGAAATGTCTCCAACAGGTCCATGCCAGTCACTCCACCTCGGATCAGTTGCACCACCTCTTCAACCAAGATGCCTACTTGGACGTGCTCCTCGTCAGTCACCTTCAGGGACTTGGGAACAGCTGGATGGTCAGGTGTATATGGGGAAGGCCAGTCGACATATTGGGCGATGTTCCGTCCTTGCAGTAGAACCAGGTCGACTGCCAACCTCTTACAGACTCGGGAAAGGTCATGACAGGGAAGGAGCTACGAGCTCTTTTCTGAACTCCTAACCCACCGCATAGGTGGAGCACGTGGGTCTTCCCATCAGCGGGGAGGGCTTTCTTCACAGTCTGGGATCTGACCATGAAGAGGTGTTTGAACAATCCCCAATGGGGAGAGCAGCCCAGGAAACATTTGCACAGAGTGACGAATGCAGATAGATAGGCGATGGAGTTGGGCGAGAAGTGGTGCACTTGGGCACCGAAAAAATTCAGAAATCCCCTAAAGAACGGGTGGGTGGCAAAGAAAAACCTCGCTCGACGTGGGAGAGAAGGAGGACTCGCTCCCCGTCGCGTGGCTCCGGCTCGCGCTCCTCCCCCGGCAGCCTCCAAGCGCCGTCCGCCACGAGCCCGTCGGAGACGAGGCCCTTCATGTCTTCGCGGGTGACGACAGAGGGGAGAAAATCCCCCTGCATCCATCCCGCCGGCGTGGTGAAGCGGGCGGTTGAGGGCTTCTTGCCCTTGAGCTTCGCCGCCCCCTTCTTTGCTCGCTCCAACTTCTCCGTCGGATTCTTCATCTTCGTCGCGGCGGCTCTCGTCGAGGGAGATCGGAGTTGGGCACTGGGAGCAGAGGAAGCGGAGGAAAAAAGAGAGCATTGGCGGAGGTACTATGCAAACTGTAGCGAAGACAACTTTATATGCTGCCGAGTGTCTCAGTGACCAGTGGACCCGCGAGGTTACCACTAATGCCAACTGCTGACGGCGCTCGGTACGTGGCGATACGACCAGCACGAAAATTGAGGCATCACGCCCCCACTTGCCTCGATCGTGGCGTAATCTTCGCGCGAGCGTGCGCTTCCCAAATTTTTGTATCCCGGAAGATCCGGGTCTGTCAGACCGACACGTCGCCTCCCAAGATACTACCAGCTCACTCGGACCAAAACAAATTCTAAAAATCCACTCGGACACCTTTAAGGCTGAATGGATCCGGGCGAGCAGAGAGGAATTCAATCGACACAAGTTTTGTTGAAGCCCCGAATATCATTCGGAAGATTTTGCATGTTGACCCTGAATGAATGCTAATGCTCAGAGTTCAATCGACACAAGTTTCGTGGAAATCCCAAATATCATTCGGAGGATCTGATGTACTAAATCAAGGTCTACATAGATACCTCCTTCCATCACTCAAACCCCGATCCATTCGGGGGCTAATGACGAGGATATGTACCTACGATAGTGTCGTGGTTTTATCACGGCAGATGTTCGGGTGGACGGACTTTGGTTCGAGGCCATCACCAATGGGGTGGACTCAAAGGAGTTAGTCAGGATGAAAGACACGGATTTACCCAGGTTCGGCCCCTCAAATCGAGGTAATAGCCTACGTCCTGCTTGTGTTTGTATTGCTTGTGTATCAATTACAAGGGGCTTAAAGCTTGACCTAGTTCTCGATTGCCTGCCTCTAAATCGCCCCGGGTCTGCCTTCATATAAGAGGTTAGAACATCCGGGTCGTTACAATTGCTAACCGAGTCTATCTCTATCTTCTCGTGCAAGCCGTCTATGAGTCGGCTTGCACGCCCGGGTCTTCTCAGTCCGGGCCATCATACGGCCCACACTATAAGACGCCTATCCTCTTGGGCCACTTAATATTATGACTCACCTCTGGGCTGGTTCACGAGCCAATAACATGACCTGGAGCCTTTTCGGCGGGTCATATCCCCAACATTAGGCCCCAGGTTGAACTGAGCTTGCTCACTTCATCCTTCTCTTCCACTTTTTGGCGAGTCGCCCAAAAATGAACCGGCGTGACGTCATGAGATCTGCTGACATGTCACCAAATCTTTCACTTAACTGTCATCCCGAGAATCGAGGCGTCTGCTTTGGTCGAACGGTGTCATCGCCTGGATTTTCGCGCCTTCCTTAACCCCCTTTTAAATATGACCCGTGCGGGTCGGGGTTTCCATTCTTCCCGCCCGTGCCTCTATTTCTTCGTCTTCTTCCTGTCGCCGCCCCCGCGCCTTCGAGCTCTGCGCCGACGCTGTCCGTACATCGTCCCCGACCTTGGCCGCTGCATCACCCTGAACGTACCAGAGATCCGTCCGCCTCTGCCGCGCCGTCTCCAGTAAGTCTTCGTGGTCCCAAGATGGTCGCCGCCGTAGTAGGGTTTTCACCGGTGCTCCGCCGCCGTCGTTTGGGCTCCGGCACCGTTATCGCGAGTGCATCTCGATGCCACTAACGTTTTTAGGATGCGCTCTTGTTCCGCCGCCGCACGCGGGCCGGTCGCGCGTAATGCACGGCCTTGATGGCCCCAATCCGTTTCTTTTTTCCTCCGCTGTTCATCGCTAGGTCAGAAATAAAATTTATTTTCTCTGGTTTTGTAGATCCGTAGATATAGTGACATCTTGCGGAATCTGTTTTTAGGACTTAGTCGATTTTTTGATCTTCCCTTTCCCTGTTGAGTCGCCAAGCTCCTCCGGCTCTTATCAGCCGGGTCTTCCGCTTTATCCGTAGAGCCCTTAAACTTTTAAGCCGTCAAAAATATTTGCTTGCGCTTCGACTCATCGTGCCTTTTATCTTGCACAGCACTTAAGCCGCCAACATGTCTCGTGCGTCCAACTCATGCAACTGGGTTGGGTCATGCATTATAGAGGACTTTTTGTTGGATTTTGTTCATGCGGGTACTCTTCCTCCTAAGGAAGTCATTAGCTGGCGGGTCCCAGGCGACGAGACGCGGCCCAAACCTTAGGAAGGTGAAGTGGTGGTTTTCTCTAACCATATTGAACGAGGGTTCGTGCCTCCCGGCTCAAAATTCTTTCGGGACGTCCTTCACTGTTATAATCTTCACCCGCAAGACTTGGCCCCCAATTCCGTCTCAAACATATGCAATTTCCAAGTGCTCTGTGAAGCTTATCTTCAAATCAAGCCGTCTGTGGGATTCTTCCGGGAGTTCTTTTATGCTAACCGGCAACCTGAAGTGAAAGCCGGCCCGAGCCTAAAACTTGGAGGCATATCTATCCAACGGCGTAGGGATATCATCTTTCCATCTACACAGATGCCGAGTCACCCCAAGGACTGGAATAGGACCTGGTTCTATTGCAAGGACACCTCTCCTGAGAACGAGCGTCCTTTGCCGGGCTATCATCCTTCCCGGCTCTCAACGACATCAGAGCTTCCTGGCCGGCTATCAGCTTCAGAACACACAAGATATGAGCCGGCCCATGCCAAAATCAAAGCTCTCATGGCCAACGGCTTAATCGGGCTGGACCTGATTCACTGCTGGATTTCGTGGCGGATTATGCCTTTGAGCCATAGAGGCCGACTCATGTGCGAATATAATGGCAAGTATGATAGCTCATTATGCTTCAGCCGATCCACATTGACAGAGAATGACATTACCCTCGCCATCCGGAGCCTTGTCCATGAAGCTTCCGGATCATGTAGCAAAATCGGCCTGGCACCTTTTAGTGCCAACAATCCAGCTCCCGATGTAAGTTTAATTTCTTCTCTATCGTCTCTTAGACGTTGTTTGCACTTTGCTGATTTGATATTCACTCTCCGGGTCACTCTTATAGGCCGACTTAGACTTCTGGAAGAGGGAATGCATTGCCCCTCCAAAGAAATCCAGGAAGAAGGTCCCAACTAAGAAGGCTAAAAACCATGTCCCGCAAGATAATTTGTTTGACCTGCTACCATCATCCAGCTTAGAGGTAAAGCTTCAACTGTCTTGCTTGATCTTTTACCTTCCTATTTAATACTTACTTTACTCACAGGATGAGGTGGAGACAGTCGTGCCAATGCTCCCGAGGTAAGTTACTTTTCCTCCGGCTCAAAATGTTTCATCCCCCGAAAGCCGTGGCCGGTTATCAGAAAAGTTCCTCTTTCTCACCCTCTTGCTTATCTGGCTCCCGATTTCCTCTTAAAAAAGCAACAACAAATCGAGCGTCGTCAGACTCGAAGCATCGGCTCTACCGAGCTCATGTCCGGGTTGCCAAACTCTTCGGCTCCCAAGAAACGCCCCGCCGAGGTTTAAACCCCTTGTTTTCCCTTATCTTTCCTTTGTAAACTTGATACTCTCTTCACCTTTCTGTTTTATTTTGCAGAAATCTCCTTCCTCCAGCGACTCTTCAGAGTCAATCATACCACCGCCCAAGATTAATCCGCTGTAAGCATCTGGATATCCGGCTGTTACTATGATAGCAATATCTTCAACTTCTGATTCTTCTTCTTTTTTGTAGTTCTCAAGCTAAACGTCGTAAGGCCAACAAGCCCTCCTCCGGCCCAGTTATTGAAGAACCGGAGCCCGAGCAACCGGAAGAAAACCCGCCGGCTGCCTCCGCAGAGCCGGCCGCTGAAGATGTCATCATGGAGAGCCCTCCAAGGGCTCCTTCCAAGCCGGTGACTCCTGCCAAGACCCCTGACACCCCGGATGTTCTTATCACCGGGTCTGGTCATCAAACGCCTCCGGCTCACGTGTTGACCAAACATACAGAGCCGGCTGAAGCTTCAAAGAAACTGAACTTCGATTCTTCAGGCGAGAAGATGACCATTGAAGAACTACACGCTGGATACATAATCCGGGTTTCCACCAGCCGCGATTTGGAACTTCGGTTGATTTCTTCCATGAAGACAAAATATGAGGTACTTTTCCTTCTTTACTATATCCTTTCTTAGCCCCCAAGATCCGGCTTAACGTATTGAATCGTTGAGCCGGGTCTTTCTGTGACCTCTTGCAGAGATTGTCATGTCAAATTCTTTTAAAATTGCTTTAGCTTTGTACTGTAAGTAAAGCAAACTGCCAATTGTAGCCCCCAAGGGCCATCTTAGATTACATTTGAGCCAGGCCTTGTAATGTAGATAACTTGAAGATGTAATCATAGCCCCCAAGGGCCGGCTCAAACTTGATCAAGTTGAGTCGGTGCTTCCATTATTAGCACATTGAAGAGCCATTATATAGCCCCCAAGTTCCAGATCAACCTCGAAGGAAATGAACCGGAACTGGATACTTGCAAGATCAAATATACATTAGCCCCCAAGTGTCAAATATATTGCTTGCAATCTGTTTGAGACTTGTATTTGGTTTTAACACTCGCCCTGCATTTTGGCGGCTTATCCTGTATTTTGATGTATTATAGGAAGCTTTGAATGAAGCCGGGTCTCAGCTGACGGATCTGAAGGCCAACTTGGCAGCTCAGCAAGAAGCTCGAAGTATCGCAGATGAAAAATGACGGCTTCTCGTAGAAGAACTGGCCAGTGTCACCACCGAGCTTACCTCTTTAAAAGAGACGACTGAATCTAAAAAGGCCGCCTTAACCAAACGGGCGGACGATGCTGAACAGCGGCTTACAACCGTGGCGGATGAACTTCAAGGTCTGAAACAACATATTGCGAAGATGTCAGCCGCCCTATTTGGTAAGCTTTCTTGTTTACTTTGTACTTTTTAGCATTGCTAGTAAGAAAATTGGCGGCTCATTAATTTTATCCGACTCATCCAGGTCCCAGGAGCCGACAGTTGGCTTCTGATAGCCTTCTACCACTGAAGGCCATTTACACTTTGGCAGAGCAGTTATACTGTGGTGCCATCTTCACGATCAAGAGCGTGCAGTACAAGGAGAAGATCCCCACTGCTCTGAAAGGGGTCTTGGAACTCTTCTCTACAATGCCTAAGCAGATTGAAGAGCTCAAGAAGTCCGCCTTTCGCCAAGGAGCCGTTGTTGGTTTGAGCCGGGCTCTTTCCTTTGCTCCCGAGCTAACGCCGGCTGAAATGATGGATGGCTATCCGTCTAAAAGAGATGATGGCTCTGATTTCACCGAGGAAGACTATACCCGGTGTGTCAAAGAGTCGCGCTATTTGGCCTTTGTTCTGGCAGATGAAGCTGATTTGAGCACCTATCAAGCGGCTTACGATGCAGAGGGGAAGAGAATCTGCAGGCCTCTCTACGAGTGGAAAGATCTGACACCCGCCCGTAGTAAGGATCTCTTTCCTTGTGAGCTTGACGCGTCTCCATTCCTTGAGGGGTCATTTGCTGCTCTGGCTGACTGTAACTGGGACTTGGGAAATCTTCAGATAAAGCCAGCAGAAGATCCGGAGCAGGATGAGCCGCCAACAGCTGAATTGTAATCTTTTAGCCTTTCTGTTCACCGACTGATGTAATGACCCGCCGTGGGCGGTTGACAATGCTTTTGCTCTTTCTGAGAGTATCTTTTGTAATAGAGTAACCATGACTCTGCCATTTGGTGGCCATATATATTTGCACCTCTCTATGTTTTAATGTGTTGCCGGCTCTTCAGGGATATACCTTTGAAATTTTCTGATGAGGGGCCTGTCCTTTAAGACGCCATTCCTTTCTCCAGAGTATTAAAACCGGACAATCTCTTTGAGACCTTAAACTTTGTTGACCGAAGCCACATGGCTCCGACTTTCATCAGACGGAGTTATTAAAGAGCCGGTTGTCTTTAGGATAATGTAACCTGTACCTGATGGTAAGAAGCCTCTATCGACAGCTGTAGCTATTGATAAACCGGAACCTTTTGAAGAGAGTTCGTCTATGTAGCCCCCAAGTGCCGGGTAGTTTCTCCTGCGGCAACTCGAGACTTATAATTGTCCGGCTTTGATAAGCCGGCATGATACCATATGCGATGATGATCTTTCCTTCCTCAAAAAACTGATATGACGACTCTTCGGCATGGATTCAAATGGTTAAACTCATACCAGTTCAGGGTCTCTGTCGAGATTGGCCGTCAATTTATTTGAACCGGCTCAGGGTCTCTAGGCGAGATTGGCCGTCAATTTCTTGAACCGGCTTAGGGTCTCTAGGCGAGATTGGCCGTCAATTTCTTGAACCGGCTCAGGGTCTCTAAGTGAGATTGACTAGTAAGAGTATAGTGAACACCGGCTATCAATGGGAGATGTAAGCTATACCCCAAGGCAAGAAGCCTCCATCGACAACCGCGGCTAATAATTAGCCTGAGACGGCATAAAGCCGGCTGTTTGAAAGGAGAAGTAAGCTATACCTGAAGGTAAGAAGCCTCTTTCAACAGCTACAGTTGATAAGCAACTAAATTTTGGCGTAAACGCCGGTTGTTAGGGTGAGATAAGCAAACCCGTCGGTAACAAGCCCCCTTCGACAACCGCGGTTAATAAGTAACCGGAAGTGGCATAAAGCCGGCCATTAGGGTGAGATAAGCGATACCCGTCGGTAAGAAGCCCCCTTCGATGGCCGCAGTTGATAAGCAATTGGAATTTGGTATACACGCTGTTGTCTTAGGGCACTATAAGCTATACCAAAAGGTAAGAAGCCTCCGTTAACAATCAGCGCTTAATGTAACCAAACTAGGCATAAAGCCAACTATGCAAGGGAGAAGTAAGCTATACCCGGAGGCACGAAGCCTCCTTGCAACAGTTCAATGAAAACTGGTTGTGCAAAGGAGAAGTAAGCTATACCCGAAGGCAAGAAGCCTCTTTGCAACAGCGTTTAATAGGGCATAAGGCCGACGGGTAGACCGGCCGTTTTGATGGTGAACAACCTTCTTCAACTCAAAATTTTTTGAACCGGAAGATTTTATCTTGATTGTACAAAGGTGTACATGAAAGCAAAGGCCCCAGTCTTGTGCGAGGATGCTAGCTTTTTACTCATGTGCTCATGATATATACAATGATAGCGGCTTTCAACCCTTGTTAAGTAAAATATGGTCGCAGATGTGCGATATTCCAAGGCCGCAACATCTCTTGACCCGCGGTTTCCGACTCATCTCTGACATCCATGAGGTAATATGACCCGTTGTTAAGGTTCCTGCTGACCACAAAAGGCCCCTCCCATGGTGGAGATAATTTATGCATTCCAGATTGGTCTTGAATCAACCGGAGCACCAGGTCACCTTCCTGGAACGTCCGGGTCTCTACCCTGCGGCTATGATAGCGTCACATGTCTTGTTGATAAATTACCGACCTGGCTGCTGCTAACTCTCGTGCTTCATCCAAGGCATCCAACGCATCTTGGCGGGCTACCTCATTGTCCGTCTCAACATAAGCCGCCGCCCTTGGTGAGTCGTGCCGGATGTCACTGGGTAGAACCGTCTCAGCACCGTACACCATGAAGAAAGGTGTAAAACCTGTAGATCTGTTAGGTGTAGTTCTGATGCTCCATAAGACGGAAGGCAACTCCTCAACCCAACATCCGGGTGTCCATTTCAGAGGAACCATGAGTCGTGGCTTGACACCTCTTAAAATTTCCTGACTGGCTCGCTCTGCCTGCCCATTAGACTGTGGATGTGCCACGGCTGAAACATCAAGCCGGATATGCTCTTTCTCATAGAACGTTTTCATAGCTCCTTTGGATAAATTTGTCCCATTGTCTGTAATAATACTGTGTGGGTAACCAAAGCGATAAATCATCTTCTTAATAAATTGAACTGCCGTAGCCGCATCACATTTACTGACCGGCTCTGCCTCTATCCACTTAGTAAATTTATCAACCGCCACCAGAAGGTGCATTTTCTTATCCTTAGATCGCTTGAAAGGTCCTACCATATCAAGCCCCCAGACCGCAAACGGCCAAGTGATTGGTATCATCCTCAACTCTTGAGCTGGAACGTGAGCACACTGGCCGAATTTCTCACAACCGTCACACTTGCGAACTAAGTCTTCTGCATCCTTGTGAGCCGTCAACCAGAAAAACCCATGTCGGAAAGCTTTAGCCACCAAAGATTTTGACCCGGCGTGATGCCCACAGTCGCCAGCATGAATTTCACTTAATATTTGCCGGCCCTCCTCTGGTGAGATGCAGCGCTGAAAGACACCCGTCACACTACACTCATGTAGCTCACCATTGATAATCGTCATAGACTTAGAATGCCGAGTGATTTTCCTGGCCAGATCCTCCTCTTGGGGTAACTCGCCGCGCGTCAGATACGCCAAATAAGGAATAGTCCAGTCTGGGGTAGCATGCAGAGCCGCCGCCAGCTCCGCCTCCGGGTCACGAATAGCCAGAGCCTCCTTAGAAGGTATCTTGACAGTCGGATGATGCAATACATCCAGAAAAACATTAGGTGGTACCGGATTTTTCTGAGAACCTAACCGTGACAAGGAATCAGTCACCTCATTCCTGCGACGATCAATGTGATCCACCTGGTACCCTTTGAAGTGACCGGCTATGATATCAACCGCCTGTCGATAAGCCGCCATCCGTGGATCCTTGGAATCCCAAGTGCCTGAAACTTGCTGAGCCACCAGATCTGACTCGCCTAAACACCTGACCCAGCTTAAACTCATCTCTTTAGCGACTCTGAGACCATGGAGCAGCGCTTCATACTCAGCTGCATTATTAGTACAAGGGAACATTAACCAGAGCACATAACAAAACTTGTCACCCTTGGTGGAAGTGAGAACAACTCCTGCCCCGGACCCTTCTAGCTGCTTGGATCCATCAAAGTGTATAGTCCAATACGTGTTATCCGGCTTCTCTTCAGGGGCTTGACATTTGGTCCAATCATTTATGAAATCCACCAAAGCTTGAGACTTAATTGTTGTACGAGGAACATACTTGATGCAAAAAAGGACTCAGCTCTAAGGCCCACTTGGCAATTCTCCCTGTAGCCTCTCTATTTTGAATGATATCCCCTAACGGGGCAGAACTGACCACCGTTATTTGGTGCCCCAATAAGTAATGTTTTAACTTGCGATTGGCCATAAAAACTCCGTATACTAACTTCTGCCATTGTGGAGACCTCTGTTTAGACTCTGCGAAAACTTCACTGATGTAATAAGCCGGCCTTTGCATAGGATACTCTTTCCCTGCCTCCTTGCGCTCAACCACAATTGCTACACTGACCGCTCTGTTGTTAGCCGCCACATAAAGGAGCAAAGGCTCTTTCTCAACCGGAGCGGCTAACACTGGTGGCTCAGTCAACTGCTTTTTAAGAGCTTCAAGTGCTTCGGCCGCTGCTGCACTCCATTTAAACTTGTCTGTCTTCTTCATCATCTGGTATAAAGGAATAGCTTTCTCCCCAAGCCGTCTTATGAAGTGGCTCAACACAGCAATCCGCCCTGCAAGGCGCTGAACGTCATTAATACACGTTGGCTCACCCAAAGAAGTGATGGCCTTGATCTTATCCGGGTTAGCCTCAATGCCCCGCTTAGAGACCAAGAAACCCAAAAGCTTTCCTGCTGGAACACCAAAGACACACTTCGTCGGGTTAAGCATCATCTTGTAGACCCGGAGATTGTTAAAGGTTTCTTTCAAATCCTCTAACAGAGTTTCCTTCTTTCTGGAGTTAACCACGATGTCGTCTACGTAAGCATGGACATTTCGGCCAATCTGACTGTGGAGGCAATTCTGCACACAACGTTGGTAAGTCGCTTGGGCACTCTTGAGCCCGAAAGGCATGGAGACATAATAGAACGCCCCAAACGGTGTAATAAATGCTGTCTTCTCCCGATCCTTCATTGCCATCTTGATCTGATGATACCCTGAATAACCGTCCAGGAAGCATAAACTTTCGCATCTGGCTGTTGCATCAATAATTTGATCGATACGAGGGAGCGCAAAAGGGACAGCCGGGCAAGCCTTGTTAAGGTTCGTGTAACCTATGCACATACGCCACGTGCCGTTCTTTTTTAGTACTAGCACCGGGTTAGCCAACCACTCTGGGTGAAAACTTCCACCATAAAGCCTGCGGCCAAGAGCCGAGCAACTTCCTCCCCAATAGCTTTACGTCTCTCTTTGTTGAAGCGCCGTAGAAACTGTTTGATCGTCTTAAACTTTGGATCCACATTAAGATTGTGCTCAGCGAACTCTCTTGGTACACCCGACATGTCAGAAGGCTTCCATGCAAAGATGTCCCGATTCTCACGGATGAATTCGATGAGCGTGCTTTCCTATTTGGGATCCATGTGAGCCCCAATGATGAACTGCTTGGATGAATCACCTAGATTGAAATCTACTGCCTTGGTATCATCCGCTGAAAACTTGAGTGGTGGCTCAACTTCTGTTGTAGGCTTCTTGAGCGGGGTCATATCCTCCGGATCAACGTTCTCCTTGTAAAATTTCAGCTCCTCCTGAGCACAACTAGACTCTGCATAAGCCGCATCTCCTTCTTCACACTCAAGATCCGTTTTCCTGTCACCGTGAACGGTAATTGTGCCATTCAAGCCGGGCATCTTGAGTTGCAAATAAACATAGCAAGGCCTAGCCATAAATTTATCATAAGCCGGCCTCCCAAATAGCACATTATAGGGACTTTTGATTTTGACCACTTCAAACCACAAAGACTCCACCCTGTAATTATGCTCATCACCAAAAGCTACTTCCAATGATATCCGGCCCACCGAGTATGCTGATTTACCCGGGACCACACCATGAAAGACGGTGGAGGATGGCTTAAGATCCTTGTCAAGCAACTTCATCCGCCGGAAAGTGTCATAGTAAAGGATGTTGATGCTGCTACCTCCATCCATGAGCACTTTATTCACCATATAGACATTTACTTGAGGGGCCACAACCAGAGCCAGCAGGCCCGGATCATCCACCCGCGGCGGCTGATCCTCCCGGCTCCACATTATATCATATTCAGACCACAGCAAATATCGCGGGAGAGCCAGAGCAACTGTATTAACCGCTCGCCTCCGCAACTTCTCATCTCGCTTACTGTGTCCAGTTGTAAATACGTGATACTGCCCAGAACTGAGCTGCTTTGGGTTACTCTAAAACCCGGACTGATTGCGCTGCAGCTGATTGTTGTTGTTGCCAAGATGTTGTTGGTGCCCTCCTTGGTTGTTCTGACCCGGATGCCCGTTTCCTGAACCGCCGGCGCCGAATCCAGAAGTTGACCTACCGTGCCATGAGCCGCCGGGCGCCACCGCCCTGGTTATTACGTGGTTGGGAATGCTGGTTTTTGAACCTTTGCATGATAAATCAATCACCCCACGCATGCAACGCCGTCTTGTCGGGCATGCTATGCTCCGGACAGGGCTTCCTAAGTGCCTCCTCTAAATTAAAGGGGCCCCTGTTCCTTGGCCTGAATCTTCCACCCCCCTTAGGATGATTCTGTCATGTATTGATATTCGCCACCAGCTCGGATCCGCCATCAGCGTTCTTCCGCTTATTCTGATTCCCATTGTTCGCAAAACCTTTCCCTTGATTGGTTTTCTTCGCTTGATTGGCTTTCTCATCATTCGAACCCGGATCCTTGGTGTTATCTGAGTCGGCATACTTCGTCAAGGCCGTCATGAGATCTCCCATATCCTGACACGTGTGCTTGAGCCGGCCGAGCTTCTGCTTCAATGGAACAAAATGAAAATTCTTCTCTAAGATAAGCACCGCTTGAGCCGCTGTGATCTGCTCTGAAGAGTGAATAATGGTCGACACCCGCCGAACCCAGTGATGGGCTGACTCATTCTCCTGTTGAACACAGTGGTCCAGATCGACAATAGTCATAGGCTGCTTACAGGTCCCCTAGAAATTCTTAATAAACTTTGCTCCCAGCTCCGCCCATGAGCTTATCGTGTTAGGCGGCAGACCTTTCAGCCATGTATGGGCCGGACCCTCAAGCATCATGATGAAGTATTTTGCACAGACCGCCTCACTGACATCCAGCATCTCCATGGCCAGTTCATAACTTTCAACCCATGCCTCCGGGGGTAGATCAGCTGTGTAATTTGGAACCTTTCGAGGCCCCTTAAAGTTTTTGGGCAGCCATTCACTCCTCAGAGCCGGAGTTAAACATGGCACCCCCACGGCTCTGGTACTAACTACCCCCATTGACACGGAAAACGCCGGCTCTGTACGGGCTGCAGCTACCTTCGCCTCTCGCCTGTCTCCCACCTGGTCCATGATGGCTTGTGCATCCAGAGCCGCCCTATTGTCCTCCGGTGGTCCGCGGCGCGGGTGGCTGCTGGAGCACGCCAGCGACTCATAACGCCGACTGAAACTTCGACTTGGGAGGGGGTAGAGTGAACCCGGCTCTGGCTGTGAGTATATTTCTCTTGCTGGGCCATGGCCGTCTGTAAATATCCAATAGCGTTCCGCACCTCCTCCGCAAAGGGTGCCTCATCTGGGATGGGGATCGTCTCAAGCCAAGCGGCCACTGCTACCATGTTCTCAGCCGGGTTAGAATAATGACCCGCCGGTGTTGGGAAAACCCTGGGAGAGATTTGGTTATGCTGGGGTGGATGAGTCACTGGGCGCTCCATCGGGCGGCTCTCCGGCACACCCATAACCCGCCCCGCACCAGGGGTGTTAAAAAGGTTCCTCGCTTCGTATCGTTCTGGCAGACGGGATTGATGCCTCCTCCGGTGCACCGCGGCCGCTGACCTCTGCTCTAGCTCCAGTCGGAAAGCGTCTGCCTTGATACGCTCCGCTTCTTCCTCCATCTGGGCTTTCAGCTCGTCCATCCTTTGTCATTTCTCTGCCATCCGGCCCTTGATCCGTGCCACCTCTAGATTCCTAACTGCTTGATTATCCGGGGTTACCTCTGTGGCCATGAGAGCTGTGAGTTCGTCCATCAATTCCACTAGAACCTGAGCCGGCGGCGGGCTTTCACCTGCTGCGGCGGCTCCCGCAGCCGTGGCACTGGCGGTTGAAGCCGATCCTGCCATAAACACCGCCGCGTGAACCGGGGGGCTCATAGCATCCGTCTCAACACCCTCTACCTCAGAATAGTCATCGTAGTAGCCCCCAAGGCCACCGTTGCTAAGCCGATACACTGATTCTGTCTCCCCACTTGAAGACTCATCTTCCGAGCAAACGAGAGTTCCCTGTGACCCGGACGCTTCCAGATCCATGCCTTGAGTGAAGCCCACAAGAACATGCTTTTGACCCAGACGGGCATGGGCAGACTGCATAACATGCACAGATTGGAGACGCCGAGCCGGCTCGACGATGTTGGTGCAGACGTACGGCCCGGGTGTAGACCCATCAACCTTTCCGATGAAAACCTGGATCCCGCCGAACGGAACCCGGAATCCATACTCCATAGAACCAACATCAAGCCCCCAGCCAGCGTCGTCAATGTAGAGCCAGCCGCGGGGACTCTTGCTCATCCTTCCAACCACGTATCCTTCGAGCCCTGGAAGAGAGCCCTTTGAGAACTCAACACCACCAAGCGCTAGCCCCACGGTGGGCGCCAACTGTCGTGGTTTTATCATGGCAGATGTCCGGGTGGACGGACTTCGGTTCGAGGCCATCGCCAATGGGGTGGAATCAAAGGGGTTAGTCAGGACGAAAGACACGGATTTACCCAGGTTCGGCCCCTCAAATCGAGGTAATAGCCTATGTCCTGCTTGTGTTTGTATTGCTCGCGTATCGATTACAAGGGGCTTAAAGCTTGACCTAGTTCTCGATTGCCTGCCTCTAAATCGCCCCGGGTCTGCCTTTATATAAGAGGTCAGAACATCCGGGTCATTACAATTGCTAACCGAGTCTATCTCTATCTTCTCGTGCAAGCCGTCTGTGAGTCGGCTTGCATGCCCGGGTCTTCTCAGTCCGGGCCGTCGTACGGCCCACACCATAAGCCGCCTATCCTCTTGGGCCACTTAATATTACAACTAACCTTTGGGCCGGTTCACGAGCCAATAACATGACCCAGAGCCTCCTCGGCGGGTCATATCCCCAACAGGTAGGGTCCTAGGCACGGCCCACATACCCTACCTAAGGACACCACATGGGAGGACTTGAAGATCAAGCATGAACTTCCGAGTGGATCCCTGGAGACGTTCAAAGACACTCGACAGTAATCCACTCGGAGACTCCAGCTCTCACTCGTCAGTCCCATGTCACTCAGAAGACCTTGGTTTCACTCGATGCCAGAAGACCAGGAGCCATCATCAAGAGCCCAATGGGCAGACGCTGGTTCAATGGTCATTAACAACTTTTATTTCGTACGTTACCTATAACGGCAAACTTTAAACCCCACGACCAGACCCTTTAATGCGGGGCATTATGAGGGGAAACGAACTCTATATAAGCCGCCCCTCCCCTCCTGCACAAGGGTTCGCAACCATTGTAATATCTATTCTCCACTGGACATAAAGCTCCTGAGCACTAAGACATAGGGCTGTTACCTCCACGAGAGGAGCCTGAACTCATAAATTCGTGCGTACACCCTCGCCGTAGCTAGGACTCTGCCCTCTCCCTTCGTACCCCTACCATCTACTGTCAGGCTCGTTCCCACGATAGTTGCCGCCCTAGATTGATCTAGGGTTGGCTGCCGGCCCTGGGGAGGGAACCCTAGGGCTGCCGCACCCGTCCTCCTTCCCCCTATATATATGTGGGGTTTTGGGGGCTGCCATACACATGAGTTCCTCTCCTCTCGGTGCAACCCAACTCCTCCCTCTCCTCGTTCTCCGTAGTGCTTGGCGAAGCCCTGCCGGAGACCGCGCAGCTCCATCGTCGCCACGCCGTCGTGCTTCTGGAGCTCTCCCTCAACCTTTCCTTCCTCCTTGCTAGATCAAGGCATAGGAGATGTCACCGGGATGCACGTGTGTTGAACACGGAGGTGCCGTTGTTCGGCGCTAAGATCGGAGTCCACCGCGATCTGAATCGCTATGAGTATGACTCCACCAACCGCGTTCTTGTAATGCTTCCGCTTAGCGATCTTCAAAGGTATGAAGATGCAATCTCTTCCCACTCGTTCTTGGTTTCTCCATAGATAGATCTTGGTGAACACGTAGGAATTTTTTTGATTTACTACTACGTCTCCCAACAGTGGTATCAGAGCTAGGTTTATGCGTAGAATCTATGCAGGAGTAGAACACAAAGCAGTTGTGGGTGTCGATCTTGTTAATTTGCTTACCACTACTAGTCTTATCTTGATTCAGAGGTATTGTGGGATGAAGCGGCATGGAACAACTTTACACGTACGCTTACGTGAGACCGGTTCCACCGTCTGACATGCACTTGTTGCATAAGGTGGCTAGCGGGTGTCTGTCTCTGCCACCTTAGTTGGATTGGATTCGATGAAAAGGGTCCTTATGAAGGGTAAATAGAAATTGGCATATCACATTGTGGTTTTGGTGCAGGAAAGAAACATTCTTGCTAGAAACCTATAGAAGCCACGTAAAAACTTGCAACTACAAATTAGAGGACGTCTAACTTGTTTTTGCAGCATATGCCTTGTGATGTGATATGGCCAAAGAATGTGATGTGATGCATTGTGATGTATGAGATTGATCATGTTCTTGTAATAGGATTCACGACTTGCATGTCGATGAGTATGACAACCGGCAGGAGCCACAGGAGTTGTCTTATTTTATTGTATGACCTGCGTGTCAATCATAAACGCCATGTAATTACTTTACCTTATTGCTAAACGTTAGCCATAGTAGTAGAAGTAATAGTTGGCGAGACAACTTCGTGAATACACGATGATGGAGATCATGGCATCGTGCCGGTGACAATGATGATCATGGTGCCCCGAAGATGGAGATCAAAGGAGCAAGATGATATTGGCCATATCATGTCACTATATTGATTGCATGTGATGTTTATCATGTTTATATCTTATTTGCTTAGAATGATGATAGTAAATAAGATGATCCCTCAATAAAATTTCAAGAAATGTGTTCACCCTAAGTATGCACGGTTGCTAAGGATCGTTGTTCCGAAGCACCACATGATGATCGGGTGTGATAGGTTCTAATGTTCGCATACAACGAGTGTAAGCCAGATTTACACACGTGACACACTTAGGTTGACTTGACGAGCCTAGCATGTACAGACAAGGCCTCGGAACATGGAAGACCGAAAGGTCGAACATGAGTCGTATAGAAGATACGATCAACATGGAGATGTTCACCATGGATGACTAGTCCGTCTCACGTGATGATCGGACACGGGCTAGTTGACGTGGATCATGTATCACTTAGATGACTAGAGGGATGTCTATCTAAGTGGGAGTTCATTAAATAATTTGATTATGTGAACTTAATTATCATGAACTTAGTCTAAAAGTGTCTTTGCAAATTATGTTGTAGATAGCTCATGCTATAGCTCCCCTGTCTTATTGATACGTTCCTAGAGAAAAGTAAGTTGAAAGATGATGGTAGCAATAATGCGGACTGGGTCCGTGATCTTCGGATTGTCCTCATTGCTGCACAGAAGTCTTCTGTCCTTGATGCACCGCTCAGTGCACCACTCCCTCAAGCGTTGTTGGTAGATGTTGTGAACATTTGACATGCACTTTATGATGTCTACTTGATAGTTCAGTGTGTCATGTATTACGGCTTAAAATTGAGGCCTCAAAATGTTATGAACGTCATGGAACATATGAGATGTTCTAAGAGCTGAGATTGGGATCTCAGGTTCATGCCTGTGTTGAGAGGTATGAGACCTCCAACAAGATTCTTTGCCGACGGGATAAAAGAGAATAGCTCAATCGGTGAGCATGTGCTCAGATTGTCTGTGTGCTACAATCACTTGAATCAAGTGGGAGTTAATCTTCCAGACAAGATAGTGATTAATACAGTTCTCCAAGTCACTGCCACCAAGCTACTGGAGCTTTGTGATGAACTATAAAATGCCAGGGATGGAGATAATGATTCCTGAGCTATTCGCATTGTTTGACACAGCGAAGGTAGAAATCAAGAAGGAGCATCAAGTGTTGATGGTTAAGTGAAAACCACTAGTTTCAAGAAGGGCAAGGGCAAGAAGGGGAAAACTTCAGGAATGACAAGCCAGTTGCCGCTCTTGTGAAGAAACCCAAGGTTGAGCCCAAACCCGAGACTATGTGCTTCTATTATCAGGAGAACGGCCGCTGAAGCGGAACAACCCTAGATACTTGGTAGATAAGAAGGCTGGCAATGTCAAAAGAAGTATATTTGATATACGTGTTATTGATGTGTACCTTGCTAGTACTCCTAATAGCACTTGGGTCTAAGATACCGGTTCAGTTGATAAGTGTTAGCAACTCGAAATAAAAGCTACGGAATAACTGGAGGCTAGCTAAGTGAAAGGTGACGATGTGTGTTGGAAGTGTTTCCAAGGTTAATGTGATCACCATCGCATGCTTTTCTACCTTCGGGATTAGTAATGAACCTAAATAAATGTTATTTGGTGTTTGCGTTAAGCATGAACATGATTGGATCATGTTTAGTGCAAGACGGTTATTTATTTAAGTTAGAGAATAATGGTTATTCTGTTTATATGAATAATGCCTTCAATGGTCATACACCCAATGGGAATGGTTTATTGAATCTTGATCGTAGTAACACATATGCTCATAACGTTGGTACCAAAGATAAAAAGTTAATAATGATAGTACCACATTCTTGTGGCACTGCCACAAAACGTCATATTGGTGTAATGCGCATGAAGAAACTCCATGATGATGGATCTTTGGACTCAGTCGATTTCAAATCGGTTGAGACATGCGGACCATGCCTCTTGGGCAAGATGACTAAGACCCCGTCTTCCGGTATGATGGAGCGGGCTAGTGGCTTGTTGGAATTGATACATGTTGATGTATGTGGTCCAATGAGTGTTAAAACACGCAGTGGATATCGTTATTTTCTTTACCTTCACTGATGATTTGATTGCATATGGGGATATTTACTTAATGAAACACGAGTCTAAAATGTTTGAAAGGTTCAAGGAGTTTCAGAGTGAAGTTAAAGATCATCATGACAAGAAGATAAAATGTCTACGATATGATCGTGGAGGTGAATATCTGAGTTACGAGTTTGGTATGCAATTTTAGACAATGTGAAAATTGTTTCATAGCTCACGCCTACTGGAACACCATAGTGTGATGGTGTGTCCGAACGTTGTAGTCGTGCTCTATTGGATATAGTGAGTACTATGATGTCTCTTATCGTTTTGCCACTATCGTTGTGGGGTTATGCATTAAAGACAAATCCATTCAATTTAATAGGGCACCATCTAAGTCTGTTGAGATGACACTGTGTGAATTATGGTTTGACAGAAGCCTAAGCTGTCATTTCTTAATGTTTGGGGCTGCGAGGCTTATGTGAAAAGGGTTTTCACCTAGTGAGCTCGAACCCAAAGCAGACGAATGCATCTTCATAGAATACCCTAAGGAGACATTCGGTATACCTTCTATCTCAAATCCAAGCACGAAAGTGCTTGTGGCTAAAGACGGGTCCTTTCTCGAGAAAGAGTTTCTCTCGAAAGAATTGAGTGGGAGGAAGATAAAACTTGATGAGGTGATTGAACCTTTGTTTCAACCATAGAGTAGCCCAACACAGAAAGATGTTTCTGTGGATCCTACGTCAGTTGAAAAGGAAGTTAATGATGATGATCATGAAGCTTCAGATCAAGTTACTATCGAACCTTGTAGATTGACAAGGAAGCGTACTGCTCTAGAGTAGTACGGCAACCCTGTCTTGGAAGTCATGTTGTTGGACAACGATGAACCTACGAACTATGGAAAGCGATGGTGGGCCCGGATTCCAAAAACAGGCTAGGAGCCATGAGATCTGAGAAAGGATCCATGTACGAAAACCAAGTATGGACTTTGGTAGACTTGCCCGTTGAACGACAGGTCGTTGAGTACAAGTGAACCTTTGAGATGAACACACACGCTAATGGTGAAATGTCACCGTTTATAAAGCTCGACTTGTCGCAAAGAAGTTTCCGACAAGTTCAAGGAGTTGATTGCGATGATATTCTCTCATCTGTAGCGATGCTAAAAGTTTGCTAACATTATGTTAGCAGTTGCTGCATTTTTCGATTATGAAATCTGGCAGATGGATGTCAAAACAAGGCTTCCTTAATGGTTTCCGTGAGGAAGAGTTGTATGTGATACAACCAGAAGGTTTTGTCAATCCTAAGGATGCTAAAAGGTATGCAAACTCTAGTGATCCTTCTATGGACTGGAGCAAGCATCTCGGAGTTGGAATATGAGCTTTGATGAAGTGATCAAAGTTTTTGAGTTTATACAAAGTTTATGATAAACTTGTATTTACAAGAAAGTGAGTGGGAGCACTATAGAATTTTTGATAAGAATATGTAGTTGACATATTATTAATCGGAAATGATGTATAATTTCTGGAAAGCATAAATGGTTGTTTGGAAAAGTTTTAAAAAGTAAGACCTGGATAAAGCTACCTAATTGTTGGGCATCAAGATTTATAGAGATAGATCAAAATGCTTGATAATAATTTCAATGAGTACATACCTTGACAAGATATTGAAGAAGTTCAATATGGATCAGTCCAAGAAAGGGTTCTTGCCTATATTAGAAGGTGTGAGATTGAGCACAGCTCAATGCCCGACCACGGCAGAAAATAGAGAAAAGATGAGTATCATCCCCTATGCTTCAGCCATAGGCTCTATATAGTATGCCATGCTGTGTACCGCACCTGTGTGTGTGCCTTGCCATGAGTTTGTCAATGGGTATAAGAGAGATCCAGGAGTGGATCACTAGACAGCGGTCGAAATTATCCTTAGCAACTAGAGGACTAAGGAAATATTTCTCGATTATGGAGGTGATAAAGAGTTCGTCATAAAGGGTTACGTCGATGCAAGCTTTAACACCAATCCGGATGACTCTTAGTAGAAATACGGATACGTATAGTGGAGTTGGCATTTGGAATAGCTCCAAGTGGAGCATAGGAGCAGTATCTACAATAGGACATAGAAGTTTGCTAGGTATACACAGATCTGAATGTCACAGACCCGTTGACTAAAACCTCTTTCACAAGCAAAACATGATCAAACCCCAGAACTAATTGGGTGTTAATCACATGATGATATGATCACATGGTGATGTAAGTTTTAATCACATGGTGATGTGAGCTAGATTATTGACTCTAGTGCAAGTGGGAGACTATTGGAAATATGCCCTAGAGGAAATAATAAAATGGTTATTATTGTATTTCCTTGTTCATGATAATTGTCTATTGTTCATGCTATAATTGTGTTAACCGGAAACCGTAATGCATGTGTGAATACATAGACCACAACATGTCCCTAGTGAGCCTCTAGTTGGCTAGCTCGTTGATCAATAGATGGAACAGTTTCATGACCATGGACATTGGATGCCATTGATAACGGGATCACATCATTAGGAGACTGATGTGATGGACAAGACCCAATCCTAAGCATAGCACAAGATCATGTAGTTCGTCTGCTAAAGCTTCTCTAATGTCAAGTATCATTTCCTTAGACCATGAGATTGTACAACTCCCGGATACCATAGGAATGCTTTGGGTGTGCCAAACGTCACAACATAACTGGGTGGCTATAAAGGTGCACTACGGGTATCTCTGAAAGTGTCTGTCGGGTTGGCACGAATCGAAACTGGGATTTGTCACTCCGTGTGACGGAGAGGTATCTCTTGGCCCACTCGGTAAGACATCATCATAATGAGCTCAATGTGATTGAGGAGTTAGCCACGGGATGATGTGTTACGGAACGAGTAAAGAGACTTGCCGGTAACAAGATTGAACAAGGTATAGGGATACCGACGATCGAATCTCGGGCAAGTATCATACCGGTAGACAAAGGGAATTGTATACGGGATTGATTGAATCCCCGACATCATGGTTCATCCGATGAGATCATCGTGGAGCATGTGGGAGCCAACATGGGTATCCAGATCCCTCTATTGGTTATTGACTGGAGAGATGTCTCGGTCATATCTACGTGTCTCCCGAACCCATAGGGTCTACACACTTAAGGTTCGACGACGATAGGGTTATAGGGAAATAGTGTACGTGGTTACCGCAGGTTGTTCGGAGTCTCGGATGAGATCCCGGACATCACGAGGAGTTCCGGAATGGTCCAAATGTAAAGATTCATATATAGCAAGTGAGGTTTTGGTCACCGGAAGAATTTCGGGCATCACCGGGAACGTACCGGGACCATCGGAAGGGTTCTGGGCGTCCACCAAGTGGGGCCACCGGCACCGGAGGGCTGCATGGGCCACAAGTGGGAGGGAACCAGCCCTAGATGGGCTGGTGCGCCCCCACAAGGGGCCCAATGCGCAGCTTGAGGTGGGATGGGGCAAACCCTAGAGGCAGATGGGCCCTAGGCCCACCTAGGGCGCCGCCCCTCCCATTCCCTCCTTGGCTGCCGCCCTAGATTGATCTAGGGTTGGCTGCTGGCCTTGGGGAAGGAACCCTAGGGCTGCCGCACCCCTCTCCTCCTTCCCCCTATATATATGTGGGGTTTTGGGGGCTGCCATACACACGAGTTCCTCTCCTCTCGGCGCAGCCCTACTCCTCCCTCTCCTCATTCTCCATACTGCTCCACACAGCTCCACTGTCACCACGCCGTCGTGCTACCGGAGCTCTCCCTCAACCTCTCCTTCCTTCTTACTGGATCAAGGCGTAGGAGACGTCACCGGGCTGCACGTGTGTTGAATACGGAGGCGTCGTTGTTCGGCGCTAAGATCGGAGTCCACCGCAATCTAAATCGCTACGAGTACGACTCCACCAACCGCGTTCTTGTAATGCTTCTGCTTAGCAATCTTCAAAGGTATGAAGGTGCAATCTCTTCCCACTCATTGCTGGTTTTCTCCATAGATAGATCTTAGTGAACACGTAGAAATTTTTTGGATTTACTACTACGTCTCCCAACATGGCGCTATGGAGGCGGTCTTCTTCTTCGCCATTGGCATACCGAGTGGCAATTTCCATCATTTTACTCAGTGAGATGTCGCCTGTTCGACCAAACTTGAAGTAGAGCTCTCTGTATTTCACTCCAGCCTTAATAGCACAAGCAGCCTGATGTTCAGAAACATTTTCCACTATATGATGCAGAGTGGACCAGCGCTGAATGTAATCCCTCAAGGTCTCGTTGGGCTTCTGAACACAATGCTGCAAGTCAATCAGCCCGGCAGGATGCTTTCAAGTGCCCTCAAAAGTTCTGACGAACACTCGGGCGAGATCCTCCCAGCAGTATATGCTCGATGGAGCCAAGCGATTCAGCCATGCATGAGCCAAACCATCCAACATCAAGGACAAATGTTTCATCGCGACGTTATCATTGCCACCACCAATCTGAAATGCCACTAGGTAGTCGTCCAACCAAGTCTCTGGCTTTGACTCGCCAGAAAACTTCTCGATCCCAACCGCCAACTTGAAGTTGGGGGGAATCTCTGTGGCCCTGCTAAAGCACTCGGGGCCAGAAACAATTGTGCTGCCACTCGGAAAATCTCTGTCATGTCCATCTCTATGGGCTCTGCCTCTGTCGATCCTCCTCTGAGTGAGGAGATCACGAGCATCAAACCCTGCATTCCGCTCATCACCGAGCGAGTGCCTTTTGTCTTGGTGCCGGGGCACGTGCGGACCACCCTACAGAGGAGTAGGGCACTCGACGGTGGTCATCACGGTGAAACTCATCTCTGAACTGATCTTCACAAAAACCTCTGCCCCTTTGGCGCAAGGTCGATCCAGGACTATGCGTCGACTGAACAGTCTCTGCCTTTGGTGAATTACTATGTATCCTATTGCGCGACTGCGAAACAACAGAATTCTGATGCTGCGCTGCATCCAGCAATGCTCTAATCTGCATCAACCCTCTGCCAGCCTCTGACCGTGACGGCTGAATGGAATCTGCTATCCTAGCTGCAGCCGCAACGTTTAACACAGGAGTACGGCATACCTCAACATTGTTGTGAGATCCATTCGGAAACAGCTGTCGCTGACGTCGACTGGAAACTAGTGGGCGCTAGCGAGCGCGCTCGTCGAGTTCTCTCTGGAGCTCTTCAAGCCGTATGCGTGTGGCCTCCAAGGCCTAGGCCTCGGTGGTCGTACCAACGATGGGAGTATGAAGGACTTCTCCACCTCGGTGCGGCTGTTCACTCGATGGTCCGCCAGCTTCCCGCTTGCCGCAGCTGAAGCCCGGCGACGGGCTTTGATGGGAACCAGCCATAAGGACCTCCGCTGCAGGATCGCAGCTCTCGCACTCGCAAGGAACGTCAAACTGATCGGAGTCCGACTTGAACACGCCGTGACGGGACTGGGTGGGCTCGATCGCCGCAATCTACAGAGAAAAATTTGGCGAGCCGCTACATACCTGACCCAGCGCTGGAGTCATGAGCGACCGGATCGCTTGCGACGACAAACAGCGGGGAAAGCCGATGAATACGGAGTCGACAGCAGCCGTAGAAGCACGCCCACAGGGACTCGCGCGGAAATGCGCAGCCCCGCGAACTGGGAGCGCCTCGACGTCAAGAGGCGCTTCTTGTAGCCATGCCAAATCGTCGGCGATGAAGGTTGGCACTCCGAAACAGATCCCGTGGCCCATAACGAAAACACCGCCGGAAGACATGACAAAGGGAGAAAAATATAACCTCGCCGAAAGTCGCTTAGACGCCTGCCCCACGATGGGCGCCGACTGTCGCGGGAACGAGCCTCACAGTAGAAGGTAGGGGTACGAAAGGAGAGGGCAGAGTCCTAGCTACGGCGAGGATGTACACACGGATGTATGAGTTCAGGCCCCTCTCGTGGAGGTAACAGTCCTACGTCTCAGTGCTCTGGAGCTTTGTCGTGTGGAAAATAGAGATTACAAGGGTTGCGAACCCTTGTGCCAGAGGAGAGGGGCGACTTATACAGAGTTCGCTGCCCCTCATAATTTCTAGGCATCCAAGGGTCCGATCGTGGGTGTAAAGACTAGCGTTACTGGTAACGTACACATAATTGCTATTAAATGATGACTAGCCTAACGCCTACCTATTGGTCTCTCAGGGGCGACTTATGGTCTTCTGGTGTCGACAGGAAGCGGGGTCGTGCAAGTGACAGGTGACTGTCGAGTGGAGGAAGGAGCTACCGAATGGATTGATTGTCGAGTGACTTGAATGCCATGGAGAATCCAGCCGAAATCTCTCTTGTGGTCCCTAAGCTTTCTAATGCAGTGTCCTTAGGTAGGGTATATATGTCAGGCCTAGGATCCTACCCTAGGTACATATCCTCGTCAGTCTATTCAGATGACTTGCATGAAAAGACTATTCCAGTGAATTTAGTCTAAGATCTGGCATTGTCGGGATCGGATAAGTAGATAGTATATATAACAATGTATCATACCACAATCTTTTCTTGATTTCCTCCCGCAATTAACCAAGATATATTTGTGAGCTGGAGATATGAACATATATCCTTATATCAACCATATACCATTTGTTGGGCAATAACGCTTCGAACGAATTGATAGAAAATGTAGTGTAAGACCTGACGTAGTTTGCAATTATACGAGTGCTTTGGTTTTACTAAGATATATAACTTTAAGTCCAGATATCACTTCGTTATCACCCTAGGTCCGAATTAATTTGTATTCCCATTGGGGACAATATTACCTCAGATGTCTTTGATTGACATGGTATATCCATATCGAGCTTCATTTATATGTTTTGGATATATTTGGACTCATATGTATGGTTATGTATTCTCAAGAGAATGCTTAAGTTGTAAACTGAAGCACAATTTGGTTGAACCCAAAATTTGTCTTAAGATGATTTCGTCTATGTTAATGACATTTATAGACATTGATGATGAGATCATTAATGTACACACTTAGGTGACGTAAATGAATAAAAATCGAGATTCCTTTATGAGTACACATTAACAATCGTCATCTTTTGAGTTCCTTTTGAGAAGGAACTCATTTAGTAGATATACCATATGATTTTTGACTATTTCGAGTCCTAGAGCGACTTAATTTTTACACAAAACATTTTGCGATTTAAATTGGATTAGAAATTCTAACGAGTTAAGGCACTTCAATATAGATTTTTGAAATGAGTGTATCATATGAGTATGTAGCTGTTGCATCCATTAACTACATGAATAATATTATATCTACTACCAATGATTTAATATCAAAGGACATTTACACTTTTGCCCTTAGTTGTGGTGCCCGTCGGTTTTTCCCTTAATTTTTGACTCTTCTCAGTTTTGCCCTTAGATTTGTCTCCAAGGTCCTCCGAATGCACTTTTACCGTTTGAACAATACTTTGGAAATTCATAGAAAAATAATATGAATTGACAAAAATGCAAATAAGATATCAAAACAATCATAGAAACATTGCCTCATGTGCATTTTATTTCCATATAACAAAAAGGTACTATTTAAATTATGTGAGATTATTAATGTTGATAACGTTATTAAACACAACGAGGTATAACCAATGATTGTCTCCTGAATAAAAATTACATGCACATATAGGTGATGTTTTAAGAGCATTATCATATATTATTTGCATTTTCAGAGTTTATAGGAATTTATGATGAATTTTCAAAGGAATGGTCAAAGTCGTTTGAAAATTCATAACAAATTCATATGAACTCAGAAAAATGCAAATAAGATACCGGCATGTTTAGTATATTTGCATGCCATTTCAATTGATAGAAAATTAATTTTTATACCGTTTTAGGTTTAATAATGTTAATAACTTCAATAACCTCGGGCATTTTAAATAGTACTATTTCGTGAATCCAAATGACATCGAGATATATGTAATTTTTTTTCTAAATGTTTTGATATCTTATTTATAATTTCATGAGTCCATTTGAATTTGTTATTAATTTCTAGAGTATTGGTTAAATGGTCAATGGGAACTCATACGACCTGAGAGACAAATCTAAGGAAAAAACTTAACAGAGCAGAAAAAGCAAGGACAAAACCCATGTGGTGGTTCCGACTAAGGACAAAAATGCATTTGGCCCTAACATTAAAACATAATCCCACCTCTACCATGCAAATCTTTGCGGATCTCTCGTTGCTTTCTTCATGGAAAGTTCACAGATGCTTCTTTGTATAAGCATAATTTGTTCCGTCTCGCTCTCTTCGTGCATTCTTGAACATGTTTGAATGATAAAAGTGGTGGCTTTTGCAAAGCAGAATGGTATGTTGTCTCCAGGTGCAATCATGCATTACCAAAACAGCCCCTTTAGGCCCGACCTGAAAGCCACCTACTTGGAACATGCTTGCCTTTGACTAATGGATATGTGTGTTGTGCTAAGCTGATCTGTTGTTGCAACTTGCATGCACCCCTGCATGTTGCTTCTGGTGTTCTCTGAAAGCATATGCCAAGGAATTAGTATAAGTTATGTTGGTTTGGTAATCACAATGACATCAAATCTACTTCTGTACTCCTGGTCGTTGGAAGGTCAGTGTATAGACTTGATATAGACAAATTGATTTGTGTTGCAAGTAGTATTTTTGGAGCTGAAAACCATTTTGGACATGCATGATTCATCTTTATAATATTCTCACCATGATCCAATATTTGTGATTGTTGACTTCTTGTCGTTGTTCAGCAGACAAGTGAGCCTAGATCACAGAAATGCCCCATCAAACAACACAGTTTGCCCTTTAACCCCCCTCCCCCTATTTCCCCTCTCCCAAGGCGACAAGGGGAAAGCCTTCCTCCCGTCGATCTATGCCGACAAGCCAGTGGATTCCCCTTCACACCGTCGGACAATGATAACCAAAGTTTCCCTTTTCCCATTTCTTTTTCTTTTCCTTCTTGCAAGGCTACTAGGGGAAAGCCTTCCTCCCCTATCTTCGTCGGCGAGCCCGTGGATTCGCCTTCCCTTCACCTGCCTCTCCGGCAGTCGGTGGCGGCGAGGGGGATCCTGGTGCCTTGCGGATCCGACTATTAGATAGGTAGGGTTTTAGTCACCACATGGGCGGCACTTCGATAGATGGCGACGCTTCTTCTTTGAGTCAATCTTCTGGGATCCGGTCCTCCTCAAGTTCATTGATCGGAATTGATTAGATGGAGTTTCAGCATAGATTCTTGCCAGCTCCTTGGAGCGGCCAGGTTATGGTTTCTCACCATGCGTATGCAACGGTGAGATTTGATGTCACACTCTTCAGATCGATTGAAAGATACAACAACAACGATTGTGGCTCTGGGGTGCTGGTACATAGGGCACATGTACGAAAACTTCCCGACCATCATCGACAAGGTCAGACCGGCTCTGACACGTCAGCGGCTTATTCTGACGACGGCAATGGTCCTTCGGTGGTCCGTGAACTACAATGTAATTTTTATTATGTTTGAGGTGTTTTGTAATTCCGATGAGTCTTTATAATATATCATACCCCTCTTCTTAAGGAATAAAAATATAAAACAAAGCATGATTCGAATGGGAGGATAATAATTAGTTTTATGGTTAGCTCCAAGGCCACCGAGACGACACATTAGCATCTTCCTCGGTTCGGTAATCACAATCGCTATTTTACGGTGCAACTAAAATGACGTCGAAGCTACTTACTTTGATTTTTTTATTAATTATTTGGAGAAAGAAACTACTTACTTACTTAATCTTGGTCGTCGGAAGGTGGGCGTTCAGAGATGACATAGATAAATCGATTGATCGATCGACTGATTTATATTACTATAGTATTTTCGTGGAGCTGAGAACTAGCTAGTTTGGACACACTTGCTCATCACAGTACTATTCTCATCATGATCCAAACCTAAATTTGTGGCCATTGGCTTCTTGCTGTCGCTGTTGAACATTAGACAGGTGCATGGGCACAGCCGCACAGACCATACAAGAGCCGCACCAAACAACCAAATTCGTCCTTTTCTGAATTTCACTCCGGATAGCAACTTCTTTGTCCGTGAGAGGGAGAGAGAAATAACCACGGAATGATCTTGTCATATTTCTAACGCTCCGATGCTGAAAAGCACACCACTCCCACACCACATGTGATGTGAACTACCTATCGATTCTTCACTCAAGCTTGTCTTGAACTACAAATCTATTTATGGATTTTATTTTTAATAAAAAGTTGCATGCATCAATTGATGCAGATATCGGGAATAATCCTTCTTTTAGAAAAAATCGATTCTTCTCTCTCTACGTAGAGCATGTGGTGCAATTATCTGGGAGCACAACAACAAGGTCATTTCGAATCTTTGCAAGAGAATTTTGGCATGGACGTTGACCGTTGACCAACAGCCTGGATGAACATTGTACAAAGGAAAATGGGGTTGGTCTGAAACACTCTCGTTTTGACAGAATTTTTTTTCCTGAGATTGTTGCTGTTGCCATGCATGTTTATCATGAGCCCATTTTCTTTCTCACCTACACTACTTGTTCATTCACGAATGGGTACAAAAAGGAACATATGTGAGTCACAAGTGCATAAGAGTCGTTGTTTTGCCTAATCCCGTTTGAAATTATTTATCATAGAAATAAACGTATCTAAACGTATTTTAGTTTTAAATACATTTTTTTTGACAACTATCCTCGGTTCCCTTGTTGGTGACAACATCGGTCCTCGAAGAGGAGTGATGCATCCAACATCGGGTCAATCTACACGTACTGGCAGATGAGTCCGCGATAGGTTCAACATCTCCAAACTTCATAGCATGTCTGGACGACAGGTGCTAGCTGCGTCAGGGCTGTCCAAAGACGTGCACAGGCGGCATATAGCTCCATGCGAATAGCACGTGCATGTTAGTACTAGTGTGGTAGTAGTCGTATCGTCACAGTCCTGCGTGTCTTGTGGGATATGATTGAGGTTGAGAGCTGAGTTCAGAAATTGTAGATAGATAATGTATAGCAAGCTTGTAATGCCTCCGATGAGTTGTGTCATCTCTCTGTAGTTTGTATTTCAGCTTGGTCTTGTACTGAACTATGTCATGGTGTGTATGAATCATGGTATTCTTATGGTAGTTGTTATTATCATGTTGATCGGGTGTTTACCCATGCATGTCATGTTGTCCAGTACATTCTTTATCTCATTCCTTAGAGTTGTTGTCTTCCGTGTCTAAGCCGTGGGTTTGTTTTTCCAGGATGGTGGCAACTAGGAATAACCCCGTGCCTGCCTCCGAGCAGGGCGAGGGAAGTCAGCCAAGACAAGAGAACCTGCCGCGGGCGCCCTCTTTGGCAGAAGTGATGATGGAAGCTGAACGGAACAAAAGGGAGACCAACAGGCTGTTGGAACGTATTGAGCAGAACACAACGCGTGCTCCCCGCAATTATCACAATGATGATGTGTCTCTCAGTGACTTCGTCAAGCTGTGCCCACCCAAGTTTCATCATTCGGTCGACCCGCTCGACGCGGATGACTGGCTGACCAGCATGTCCCGCAAAATTCGGGCTGCCAATGTATCTGAGTCCAACAAGGTGACCTTTGCTGCATACTTTCTCGAGGGACCCGTCAATCTGTGATGGGAAAATTATGAAGCTATGCTTGGGCAGACTTCAGTGAGGCATTCCATACCCATCACATCCCAGAAGGGCTGATGGATCGCAAGAGAGAGGAGTTCTGTGCTTCCATCCAGGGCAGAATGACAGTGAATGTTTATAGCCGTGAGTTCGGCAATCTTGCCCGTTATGCTACGGAGGAAGTATCAACTGATGCCAAGAAACAGGCTAGGTTTCGCAAGGGACTTAGTCCTGAGCTCCGTCGAGATCTGCGCATGCATGAGTGCACCACCTTCCAGGCTCTCGTCAACAAGGCTATCAATCCCGAGACCGGACAGACTGATTACGAGGCAATCAGGAAGCACACCCGTGACTTCAGCCCCGCATCTGGCTCGAGCTCCAACAAACGTCGGGTGTGGGTGCCCAACGCAGCTCTATCGCCAAGGTACACACGCTTGAGGCCGACACCTGCATTGCTGGGTTACGTATGCCTGTTTCCGTACGGATGTGCCACTTGGGTTCTATGACTAGTCATGTCAGTCCGGATTCTCTGTCGTTTGATTGCCAACGACATGTATTCCGGTCTGGATGAGTACATTGCAAGGTAATACTCCGTACAATATTAGGCAAAACAATGACTCTTATGCCCGTGTGACGTGGGCGCCACGCCAGCATGCCATGTACAAGATGGGAGAAAGAAAGTGACTCGTATGCCCTCGTGCATGCAGCCATGATCCAAGCCCAAGGTGTGAAGAAAAGACACCACAAAACCACGGTAGACTGGACGGCACGTCATGCCCGATCATATTGATCCACTTGTCACAAGTCGGAAACAAGCGAGAAATTGGTTGTACCTCGCAGAAAGCAAGCGAAAGCGACCTTCATGGAATTTTTTTCTCTCTCAAAAGAATACCTATAGAGCTTTATAAAAGGTACTAGAGTAAAGAAAATGTAGTGGCATTGCAACAGCACAAACACAGTGGCGTGTTGTATATTCGTAGTGCCGTGAAGCTGAAAGCATAACATAGATTACCCGAAAAAATAGAAAAAAAAAGCATAATATAGATGACGTGAGTGTAGAGACCTAGAGATTGCCTGAATTGCCTTATCGAGTGGAAAACTACAGCTTTGTTTGGTCAATGGCTTATGTGAGAGATAAAAAGAACTAGCGCTGTCTAATTAATTTCCGATGTCTGACGCCGAAAGCACACCACGTCAGGTGATGTGAACCACATACTGATTTTTTTTTATTTGCAGAACATACGCAATGAGATTTCAAACATTTGCAAAGCAGAATCTGATGTGGTTGGGCTTTGACCGTTGACTGACTGAATGAATTGAAGGAATGAACAAATCAAACGCGACTTGAAATGGGGGGTAGCCGATGGAGCAGATAACCTCACAGACATGATCTCCTTACTTGGCTGCGTGTACGTTGGTCACGACTCGCGAGCCATTTTTGTTCTCACCACCCACCTGTCCATGCATGCAGCTGATGGAGCAGATAACCTCATATTGCACGCATGCGTGTAGAATGCGCATGTGATAGGAATGCCACGCCAGCAGTGTATCTTTTTTTTTTTCGTGTACTCCAGGATGGGAAAAGGTAGAGTACATGGCCATGGACATGACACGTCAGCATCATCTTTCTGCTGTCACTCACGTCCGATCACATCCACTTCAGGAACCAATAAACTAAGTCACGTGGTCAGAAAAAATGGTTACATACTTCGGGTCACGTCGTCAGAAAAAATGTTACATATTTAGGGTTGTTTGGTTCTAGCAATGTCACACTTTACCACACAATATTGTCATACTTACCTAAGGTTAGTTCTTCAATATGAGAGTCACAAGTTGGTAAGTATAAGGAAATCTTGCCATACTTTTTGTGTGTATGTGATGTGGGACCCTCGTGTGGCTTGCCAAAGGTGTGATTTGAACCAAACACCCATCTAAGTTGGTCAAACTTGTCTAATCTTAAGTGTGGCAACCATTGACAAACTTAGTCACAAACCAAGCAGGCCCTTACATCCACAAGGAAGGAAGCGAGAAAACTAATTAGAGAATCTACAGCCGGATATGACAAATCCGGCCCCTCAAATGCTCGCGGGCGCGTCTGGACGTGTCCGCGGGCACTGATCGGACACGTTTCAAAATTTTCAATATGCATCCGCATCTCTCATATTTCATTACCTACATCCATACAAAAGCATGTAAAGTAAATCCTACGTACTACCCTAGCTATTCTTCGTCGTTGGTGATGTCCACTACGACGAGGCCGGGCGCCGGCTGGACGGGCGGGGAGGAGGGCTCCGGTTCATCCTCCTCCTGCTCCATCGCATCAATCTAGGCCAAGCACTCCACCTGTTCTGTGGCTTCTTGCGCCTCCATCTCCTGCCGGCGACGGTGTCTTGCATCCGCATCCGACTCCGACCGGAGGGAATCGAGGATGGCCTACTGCTCCGCCCGAAGATCCTCATCGCCAGCGTCCCCCACATCCTCCTCCAACTCCGGATTCACTACATCCGGAGGTAGCCCGCGGCGATCCGGGCTTCACGCCTATTGAGGATCCGCTCAAGGAGCTTGAACCGGCGCTCCGGCGTCAGGAACGCCTGGTTCCTCACCCGGCGGCGTGAGGGCATGGCTGCGGATGGGTGGAGTGGAAACTGGCGGCGATGGTGGACAAGATGAGGAGGAAGATGTGGATGTAGGGTTTTGGGGTCCGCCGGTGCACTTAAATAGTTGGGCAATGCGACACACAACATGATCGGTCCGGCGGAGAAGACGTCCTTCAGACCGTCGAGTTGACGAGCGTTTCTGGCTCGGGCTTGTTCGTCAGTCCGACGTGGCAGGCGTTCTCGCGCGTGCCCGGGCACCCCCATATCCGCCCCATATTTGGGTTGGCTATGGGTGGTACCGGTCAGCCCGGGCATTTGAGGGCCGTTTGAGAGGCCCATCTAGGTCAAAAAAAGTGACAAGGCAGTGATTGGGCGGCCTATCCAGGCGTTTGAGAGGTCCGGTTGTAGATGCTCTTAGAGCAACTCCAACGCGCCGACCCAAACGGACAAACGGCTCCGTCTTTTATCTGTTTGGGTTGGCGGCTCACTCGGCGTCCGCCGTGTATGAGATGTCTTTTGTCTGTTTGGGTCGGCGGCTCACTCGGCGTCCGCCCTGTATGAGATTTGGGTCGGCAATGCGCCCAACGCGCTGACTAAGGTAGTCCTGGATTAGGGGGTTGTCGGATAGCCGGCCTGTTATTTATAGGCCGGACTATATGGACTACTTGCAGAACACTGGATGATTTGAAGGCCCAGTTTCCAGGATGGAAGCTTCGAGGAGCACGGCTTGTGCTCCACATTTGATGTACTCCCTCCGTTCCATAATGTAGAGCATATAGATTTTCAGGGAAGTCAAACTTTACAAACTTTGACCAAATAGATAGAGAAAACTATTTAGACCTACAATACCAAATACATACAATATGAAAGTACGAGTTGTGATGTATCTAAAGATATGCATTTGGTATTCTAGATGTATATATTTTTTCCTACAAACTTGGTCAAAGCCTATAAAGTTTGACTTTTTAGAAAATCTATAGGCACTACATTGTGGAACGGAGGAGTAGTAAATAGGCATGTGTTGGAAATATGCCGCAATAATAAAATGGTTGTTATTGTATTTCTTGTTCATGATAATTTTCTATTATTTATGCTATAATTGTGTTAACCGGAAACCATAATGCATGTATGAATACATAGACCACAATGTGTCCCTAGTGAGCTTCTAGTTGGCTAGCTCGTTGATCAATAGATGGTCATGGTTTCATGACCATGGATATTGGATGTCGTTGATAACGGGATCACATCATTAGGAGAATGATGTGATGGACAAGACCAAATCCGGTGTTAAAAAGGTTCCTCGCTTCGTATCGTTCTGGCAGACGGGATTGATGCCTCCTCCGGTGCACCGCGGCCGCTGACCTCTGCTGCTCCAGTCGGAAAGCGTCTGCCTTGATACGCTCCGCTTCTTCCTCCATCTGGGCTTTCAGCTCGTCCATCCTTTGTCGTTCCTCTGCCATCCGGCCCTTGATCCGTGCCACCTCTAGATTCCTAACTGCTTGATTATCCGGGGTTACCTCTGTGGCCATGAGAGCTGTGAGTTCGTCCATCAATTCCACTAGAACCTGAGCCGGCGGCGGGCTTTCACCTGCTGCGGCGGCTCCCGCAGCCGTGGCACCGGCGGTTGAAGCCGATCCTGCCATAAACACCGCTGCGTGAACCGGGGGGCTCATAGCATCCGTCTCAACACCCTCTACCTCAGAATAGTCATCCTAGTAGCCCCCAAGGCCACCGTTGCTAAGCCGATACACTGATTCTGTCTCCCCACTTGAAGACTCATCTTCCGAGCAAACGAGAGTTCCCTGTGACCCGGACGCTTCCAGATCCATGCCTTGAGTGAAGCCCACAAGAACATGCTTTTGACCCAGACGGGCATGGGCAGACTGCATAACATGCACAGATTGGAGACGCCGAGCCGGCTCGACGATGTTGGTGCAGACGTCCGGCCCGGGTGTAGATCCATCAACCTTTCCGATGAAAACCTGGATCCCGCCGAACGGAACCCGGAATCCATACTCCATAGAACCAACATCAAGCCCCCAGCCAGCGTCGTCGATGTAGAGCCAGCCGCGGGGACTCTTGCTCATCCTTCCAACCACGTATCCTTCGAGCCCTGGAAGAGAGCCCTTTGAGAACTCAACACCACCAAGCGCTAGCCCCACGATGGGCGCCAACTGTCGTGGTTTTATCATGGCAGATGTCCGGGTGGACGGACTTCGGTTCGAGGCCATCGCCAATGGGGTGGAAGTAATAGTTGGCGAGACAACTTCGTGAAGACACGATGATGGAGATCATGGCATCGTGCCGGTGACAATGATGATCATGGTGCCCCGAAGATGGAGATCATCGTGAAGCATGTGGGAGCCAACATGGGTATCCAGATCCCGCTGTTAGTTATTGACCGGAGAGGTGTCTCGGTCATGTCTACGTGCCTCCCGAGCCCGTAGGGTCTACACACTTAAGGTTCGATGACGCTAGGGTTATAGGGAAATAGTGTACGTGGTTACCGAAGGTAGTTCGGAGTCCCGGATGAGATCCCGGACGTCACGAGGAGTTACGGAATGGTCCGGCGGTAAAGAATGATATATGGGAAGTGGGGATTTGGCCACCGGAAGTGTTTCAGGAATTACCGATAACGTACCAGGACCACCGGAAGGGTTCCGGGGTCCACCAAGTGGGGCCACCAGCCCCAGAGGCTGCGTGGGCCGAGAGTGGAAGGGACTAGCCCCAAAGTGGGCTGGTGCGCCCTCCAGCCTGGCCCAAGGCACAGTAAAGGTGGGAGGGAGGGGAAACCCTAGACCCAGATGGGCCTAAGGCCAACTAGGGCTGCGCCCTCCCCCTCTCCCCTCTTGGCCACCAGCCAAAGGCCATCTAGGGCTGCCGCACCACCCTAGTATGGGAACCCTAGGGGATGTGCACCCTCCTCCCCTCCTCCTATATATAGTGAGGGTTTTGGGGGGCTGCCAACACACGAGTTCCTCTCCTCTCGGCGCAGTCCTACTCCTCCCTCTCCTCGTTCTCCGTAGTGCTTGCCGAAGCCCTGCCGGAGACCACGCAGCTTCACCGTCACCATGCCGTCGTGCTGCCGGAGCTCTCCCTCAGCCACTCCTCCCTCCTTGCTGGATCAAGGCGTAGGATACGTCACCGGGTTGCAAGTGTGTTGAACGCGGAAGCGCCGTTGTTTGGTGCTAAGATCGGAGTCCATTGCGATCTGAATTGCTACGAGTACGACTCCACCAACCGCGTTCTTGTAATGCTTCCGCTTAGCAATCTTCAAAGGTATGAAGATGCACTCTTCCCTTACTCGCTGCTGGTTTCTCCATACATAGATCTTGGTGAACACGTAGGAATTTTTTTGATTTACTACTACGTCTCCTACAGTGGCATCATGAGCTAGGTCTATGGGTAGAATCTATGCACGAGTAGAACACAAAGTTGTTGTGGGCGTCGATCTTGTTAATTTTCTTACCACTACTAGTCTTATCTTGATTCGGCGATATTGTGGGATGAAGTGGCCCGGACCAACTTTACACTTACGCTTATGTGAGACCGGTTCCACCGCCTCACAGGCACTTGTTGCATAAGGTGGCTAGCGGGTGTTTGTCTCTCCCAACTTAGTCGGATTGGATTCGATGAAAAGGTCCTTATGAAGGATAAATATCAATTGGCATGTCACTTTGTGGTTTTGGCATAGGTAAGAAACGTTGTTGCTAGAAACCTATAGCAGCCACATAAAACTAGCAACTACAAATTAGAGGACGTCTAACTTGTTTTTGCAGCATATGCCTCGTGATGTGATATGGCCAAAGGATGTGATGTGATGCATTGTGATGTACGTGATTGATCATGTTCTTGTAATAGGATTCACGACTTGCATGTCGATGAGTATGACAACCGGCAGGAGCCATAGGAGTTGTCTTATTTTATTATATGACCTGCGTGTCAATCATAAACGCCATGTAATTACTTTACTTTATTGCTAAATGTTAGCCATAATAGTACAAGTAATAATTGGTGAGACAACTTCATGAAGACACGATGATGGAGATCATGACGATGGAGATCATGATGATGGAGATCATGGTGTCATGCTGGTGACAGTGATGATTATGGTGCCCCGAAGATGGAGATAAAAGGAGCAAGATGATATTGGCCATATCATGTCACTATATTGATTGCATGTGATGTTTACCATGTTCACATCTTATTTGCTTAGAACGACGGTAGTAAATAAGATGATCTCTAAATAAAATTTCAAGAAATGTGTTCACCCTAACTGTGCACCGTTGCTAAGGATCGTTGTTTCGAAGCACCACATGATGACCGGGTGTGATAGGTTCTAACGTTCGCATACAACGGGTGTAAGCCAGATTTACACACGCGAAACACTTAGGTTGACTTGACGAGCCTAGTATGTACAAACATGGCCTCGGAACACGGAAGACCGAAAGGTTGAACATGAGTCGTATAGAAGATACGATCAACATGGAGATGTTCACCATGAATGACTAGTCTGTCTCACGTGATGATCGGACACTGGCTAGTTGACATGGATCATGTGTCATTTGGATGACTAGAGAGATGTCTATCTAAGTGGGAGTTCATTAAATAATTTGATTATGTGAACTTAATTGTCATGAACTTAGTCTAAAATTGTCTTTACAATCTATATTGTAGATCCAATGGCCAACGCTAATGTCACCTCAACTTCAACGCGTTCCTAGAGAAAACCACGCTGAAAGATGATGGAAGCAACTATGTGGACTGGGTCCGTAGCTTGAGGATTATCCTCATAGCTTCCAAGAGATTGTATGTCCTTGATGCACCGCTAGGTGACCCACCCATTTTCCCAGCGGACCAAGATGCTACGAACGCTTGGTAGTCACGCTGTGATGATTACTCCCTTGTTCATTGCGGCATGCTTTACAGTTTAGAACCGGGGCTCCAAAAGCGTTTTGAGCAACACGGAGCATATGAGATGTTCCAAGAGCTGAAATTGGTTTTCCAAGCTCATGCCCGGGTCGAGACATATGAAGTCTCCGACAATTTCTTTAGCTGTAAGATGGAGGAGAATAGTTCTGTCAGTGAGCACATACTCAAAATGTCTGGGTTGCACAAACGCTTGACTCAGCTGGGAGCTAATCTCCCGAATGACTTGGTCATTGACATAATCCTCCAGTCGCTTCCAACTAGCTACAACAGCTTTGTGATGAACTACAACATGCAGGGTATGGAGAAGTCCATTCCCGAGTTGTACTCAATGCTGAAATCAACAGAGGTTGAGATAAAAAAGGAGCATCAAGTGTTGATGGTGAATTAGACCATTAGTTTCAAGAAAGGCAAGGGTAAGAAGAACTTCAAGAAGGAAGGCAAAGTTGTTGCCGCGCTCGGTAAGCAAGTTGCTGGGAAGAAGAACAAGCATGGACCCAAGCGTGAGACTGAGTGCTTTTATTGCAAGGGTATCGATCACCGGAAGCGGAACTGCCCCAAGTACTTAGCAGATAAGAAGGCCGGCAATGTTAAAGGTATATGTGATATACTTGTTATTGATGTGTACCTAACCAGCGTTCGTAGTAGCTCCTGGGTATTTGATACCGATACAGTTGCTCACATTTCTAACTCCAAGCAGGAGCTGTGGAATAATCTGAGGCTGGCAAAGGACGAGGTGACGATGCGCGTCAGGAATGGTGCCAAGGTCGATGTGATCGCCATCGGCACGCTACCTCTACATCTACCTTCGAGATTAGTCTTAAACCTCAATAATTGTTATTTGGTACCAGCTTTGAGCATGAACATTGTATCTGGATCTCGCTTGATGCAAGATGGCTACTCATTTAAATCTGAGAATAATGGTTGTTCTATTTATATGAGAGAAATGTTTTATGGTCATGCCCCGCTGTTCAATGGTTTATTTTTGATGGATCTCGAACATGATGTTACACATGTCCATAATGTGAGTACCAAAAAGTGTAAGGTTGATAATGATAGTCCCACTTACATGTGGCACTACCGCCTTGGTCATATTGGTGTCAAACACATGAAGAAGCTCCATGCTGATGGACTTTTGGAGTCTCTTGATTTTAAATCATTTGACACGTGTGAACCATGCCTCATGTGCAAGATGACCAAGACTCCGTTCTCCGGAACAATGGAGCAAGCAACTGACTTGTTGGAAATAATACATACCGATGTATGTGGTCCAATGAGCGTCGAGGCTCGCGGTGGCTACCGTTATGTTCTCACCCTCACCGATGACTTGAGCAGATATGGGTATGTCTACTTAATGAAACACAAGTCTGAAACCTTTGAACGGTTCAAGGAATTTCAGAGTGAGGTAGAGAATCAACGTGACAGGAAAATAAAGTGCCTACGATCTGATCGTGGTGGAGAATATTTAAGTCACGAGTTTGGCACGCACCTAAGGAAATGTGGAATTGTTTCACAACTCACGCTGCCTGGCACACCTCATCAAAATGGTGTGTCTAAATGTCGTAATCGCACTTTATTGGGTATGGTGCGATCTATGATGTCTCTTACCGACTTACCGCTATCATTTTGGGGATATGCATTAGAGACTGTCGCATTCACTTTAAATAGGGCACCGTCAAAGTCCTATGAGACGACACCGTATGAATTATGGTTTGGAAATAAACCTAAGCTGTCGTTTCTAAAAGATTGGGGATGCGATGCTTATGTGAAGAAACTTCTACCTAAGAAGCTCGAACCCAAAGCGGAAAAGTGCGTCTTCATAGGATATCCCAGAAAGACTATTGGGTATACCTTCTACCTCAGATCCGAAGGCAAATTATTTGTTGCCAAGAATGGATCATTTCTCGAGAAAGAGTTTCTCTCGAAAGAAGTGAATGGGAGGAAAATAGAACTTGATGAGGTAATTGTACCTCCACTCGAACCGGAGAGTAGCGCAGCACAGGAAGTTGTTTCTATGGAGCCTACACCGGCTGGAGAGAAAGTTAATGATGATGATCTTGAAACTTCAGATCAAGTTACTATTGAACGTCGAAGGTCCACTAGGAGACCTTCCGCACCAGAGTGATACGACAACCCTGTCCTGGAGATCATGTTGTTGGACAACGGTGAACCTTCGAACTATGAAGAAGCGATGGCGGGCCTGGATTCCAACAAATGGCTCAAAGCCATGAAATCCGAGATAGGATCCATGTATGAGAACAAAGTATGGACTTTGGTGGACTTGCCTGATGATAAGTGATTCACTGAAAAGAAATGGATCTTTAAGAAGAAGACTGACGCGGATGGTAATGTGACCGTCTATAAGGCTCGGCTTGTCGCTAAGGGTTATCGACAAGTTCAAGGTGTTGACTACGATGAGACTTTCTCACCCGTAGCGATGCTAAAGTCTATCCGAATCATGTTAGAAATTGCCGCATTTTATGATTATGAGATCTGGCAAATGGACATCAAAACGGCATTCCTTAATGGCTTCCTTAAGGAAGAATTGTATATGATGCAGCCGGAAGGTTTTGTCGATCCTAAAGATGCTAACAAAGTATGCAAGCTCCAGTGCTCCATCTATGGGCTGGTGCAAGCATCTCGGAGTTGGAACATTCGCTTTAATGAGGTGATTAAAGCGTTTGGGTTTGTACAGGTTTATGGAGAACCCTGTGTTTACAAGAAAGTGAGTGGGAGCTCTATAGCATTTCTCATATTATATGTGGATGACATACTGATAATGGGAAATGATATAGAACTCTTGGAAAGTGTAAAGGCCTACTTGAATAAGTGTTTTTCAATGAAGGACCTTGGAGAAGCTGCTTACATATTAGGTATTAAGATCTATAGAGATAGATCGAGACGCCTCATAGGTCTTTCACAAAGCACATACCTTGAAAAGATATTGAAGAAGTTCAATATTGATCAGTCCAAGAAGGGGTTCTTGCCTGTGTTACAAGGTGTGAGATTGAGTATGACTCAATGCCCAACCGCGGCAAAGGATAGAGAAGAGATGAGTGTCATCCCCTACGCTTCAGCCATAGGCTCTATTATGTATGCCATGCTGTGTACCAGACCTGATGTGAACCTTGCCATAAGTTTGGTAGGGAGGTACCAAAGTGATTCCGGAGCGGAACACTGGACAGCGGTCAAGAATATCCTGAAGTACCTGAAAAGGACAAAGGACATGTTTCTTGTATATGGAGGTGCCGAAGAGATCATCGCAAAGGGTTACGTCGATGCTAGCTTCAACACAGATCCAGACGACTCCAAGTCACAAACCGGATACGTGTATATTTTGAACGGAGGGGCAGTCAGCTGGTGCAGCAGCTAGCAAAGCGTCGTGGCGACATCTACATGTGAAGCGGAGTACATAGCTGCTTCGGAAGCAGCAAAGGAAGGAGTCTGGATGAAGGAGTTCATCACCGACCTAGGAGTAATTACAAGTGCGTCGGGCCCGATGACTCTATTCTGTGACAACATTGGAGCTATTGCCCTTGCGAAGGAGCCCGGGTTTCACAAGAAGACAAGACACATCAAGCGCCGCTTTAACTCCATCCGTGATTACATTCAGGAGGGAGATATAGATATTTGTAAAGTGTATACGGACCTGAATGTCACAGATCCATTGACTAAACCTCTCTCATGAGCAAAACATGATGAACACCAGAATGCTATGGGTGTTCGATTCATCACAATGTAACTAGATTATTGACTCTGGTGCAAGTGGGAGACTGTTGGAAATATGCCCTAGAGGCAATAATAAAATGGTTATTATTGTATTTCCTTGTTCACGATAATTGTCTATTGTTCATGCTATAATTGTGTTAACTGGAAACTGTAATGCATGTGTGAATGCATAGACCAAACATATCCCTGGTGAGCCTCTAGTTGACTAGCTCGTTGATCAATAGATGGTCACGGTTTCATGACCATGGACATTGGATGTCCTTGATAACGGGGTCACATCATTAGGAGAATGATGTGATGGACAAGACCCAATCCTAAGCATAGCACTATATCGTGTAGTTCGTTTGCTAAAGCTTTTCAATGTCAAGTATCGTTTCCTTAGACCATGAGATTGTGCAACTCCTGGATACCGTAGGAATGCTTTGGGTGTGCCAAATATCACAACGTAACTGGGTGGCTATAAAGGTGCACTATGGGTATCTCCGAAAGTGTCTGTTGGGTTGGCACGGATCGAGACTGGGATTTGTCACTCCGTGTGACGGAGAGGTATCTCTGGGCCCACTCGGTAAGACATCAGCATAATGAGCTTAATGTGACTAAGGATTTAGTCATGGGATGATGTATTACGGAACGAGTAAAGAGATTTGCCGGTAATGAGATTGAACAAGGTATAGAGATAGTGACGATCGAATCTTGGGCAAGTATCATACCGATAGACAAAGGGAATTGTATACGGGATTGATTGAATCCCCGACATCGTGGTTCATCCGATGAGATCATTGTGGAGCATGTGTGAGCCAACATGGGTATCCAGATCCCGCTGTTGGTTATTGGCTGGAGAAGTGTCTCGGTCATGTCCACGTGTCTCCCGAACCCTTAGGGTCTACACACTTAAGGTTCGATGACGCTAGGGTTATAGGGAAATGGTATACGTGATTACCGAAAGTTCTTCGGAGTCCCGGATGAGATCCCGGACATCACCAGGAGCTTCGGAATGGTCCGGAGGTAAACATTGATATATAGGAAGTCCAGTTTTGGTCATCGAAAAGTTTTCGGGCTCTTCGGTAGTGTACCGGGAGTGCCGAGAGGGTGCCGGAGGACCCCCGGGAGGGGTGTGACGACCAAAGGATTTCGTGGGCTCTTAGAGGAAGTGTGCCAGCCCTTTTTGGGCTGGCCAAGACCTTCTAGAAAGGCCTATGTGGCTGGAGATAAGAGATAGGGCTGAAAAGGATTCAAAACGAAGAGATCCACCTCCCTTGTGGGAGGTGGACTCTTCCCTAGGGTCGGCCGAACCACTCCTCTTTGGAGGAGGGGCCAAGGCAGCCCTCCCTCTCCCTCCTCCTATATATATGCAAGGGTTTAGGCTGTTTTGAGACACGCCTTCTTTCTCTCTCGGTGCAGCCCTACCCTTCCTCTTCCTCGTTCTCCGTAGCACTTGGCGAAGCCCTGCCGGAGTTCACGTAGCTCCACCGTCACCACGCCGTCGTGCTGCCGGAGCTCTCCTTCAACCTCTCCCTCCTCCTTGCTGGATCAAGGTGCGGGAGACGTCACCGGGCTGTACGTGTGTTGAACGCGGAGGCGCCGTTGTTCGGCGCTTAGATCGGAATCCACCGCGATCTGAATCGCTGCGAGTACGACTCCATCAACCGCGTTCTTGTAACGCTTCCGCTTAGCGATCTTCAAAGGTATGAAGATGCAATCTCTCCCCACTCGTTTCTGGTTTCTCCATGGATAGATCTTGGTGATCGTAGGAATTTTTTTGATTTACTACTACGTCTCCCAACACAATTACCGTTCATGGTGATTGGAGTATGTCTATTGAGTGCGAGGAAGGAGACGCAACTTATGCACAATCCAGTTGTGCTCAGGAGGAGCTTAAGTTTTACAAGGAGAATGTTGACCCGGAGGATATGACGCCGCTGAAAAAGCCCACAACGGAGGTTGAGCCGCCCCTTAAGTTTTCAGCGGATGATACAAGGGCAATAGACTTCACTCTGGGGGACTCATCCAAGCAGTTCATCATTGGGACTCACATGGATCCCAAATAGGAAAGCGCGCTCATCGAATTCATCCGTGAGAATCGGGACATCTTTGCATGGAAACCTTCTGACATGCCGGGTGTTCCGAGAGAGTTTGTTGAGCACAATCTTAATGTGGATCCTAAGTTTAAACCCATCAAGCAGTTTCTACGGCGGTTCAATGAGGAGAGACGCAAGGCCATTGGGGAAGAGGTCGCCCGGCTCTTGGCGGCGGGTTTCATTGTTGAGGTTTTTCACCCGGAGTGGCTTGCTAACCCAATGTTGGTGCTCAAGAAGAACGGCACGTGGCGGATGTGCGTGAATTATACGGACCTCAACAAGGCTTGTCCGGTTGATCCCTTTGCTCTCCCTCGTATTGATCAGATCATTGATGCTACCGCGGGTTGTGAAAGCTTATGCTTCCTAGATGCTTATTCAGGATATCATCAGATCAAGATGGCAGTTAAGGACCAAGAGAAGACGACTTTCATTACGCCTTTTGGAGCCTTCTGTTATGTGTCTATGCCTTTTGGGCTCAAGAGTGCCCAGGCGTCTTATCAACGATGTGTGCAGAATTGTCTTCACAGTCAGATCGGGCAGAATGTTCATGCTTATGTGGATGATATTGTGATCAAGGAAGAAGGAGACCCTTTTGGATGACTTGAGGGAAACCTTTGACAATCTCCGGATCTATAAGATGATGCTTAACCCGGCCAAATGTGTTTTTGGTGTTCTGGCTGGCAAGCTCTTGGGATTTCTCGTTTCTAAGCGTGGCATTGAGGCTAACCTGGATAAAATCAAGGCTATCACCTCCCTATCCGAGCCGGCTTGTGTTAACGATGTTCAACGCCTGGCGGGGAGGATCGCCGCATTAAGCCGGTTCATAAGCCACCTCGGGGAGAAAGCTATCCCTCCTATATCAGATGATGAAAAAGACAGACAATTTTGTCTAGAGTACGGCGGCGGGTGAAGCATTGGAGGCGCTCAAGAAGAAGCTCACTGAGCCGCCAGTATTGGCTGCTCCGGCTGAGAAAGAACCTTTTCTACTGTACGTGGCGGCTAACAACCGGGCGGTTAGCACCGCAATTGTGGTCGACCGCAAGGAAGCTGAGAAGGAGTATCTAGTTCAGAGGTCGGTATATTATATCAGTGAGGTCCTGACAGAGTCCAAGCAGAGGTATCCACATTGGAAGAAGCTAGTGTATGGGGTGTTCATGGCGAACCGCAAGTTAAAGCACTATTTCTTAGGGCACCAAATCACGATGGTCAGCTCTGCTCCATTGGGGGACATAATTCAAAACAAAGAAGCACCTGGTAGGATTGCTAAGTGGGCATTGGAGCTGGGACCTCTCAATTTGAAATACGTGCCTCGTACGGCTATCAAGTCCCAAGCCCTTGTGGATTATATAAACGATTGGACAGAGTGTCAAGCTCTAGAGGAAAAACTGGATAACACATATTGGACTATACACTTTGATGGATCCAAGCAGCTAGAAGGATCAGGGGCAGGAGTTAACTTGACATCTCCCAAAGGTGATAAGTTTTGTTATGTGCTCCGGCTGATGTTCCCTTGCACCAACAATACGGCTGAATATGAAGCCCTGCTTCATGGTCTTAGGGTTGCCAAGGAGATGAACTTAAGTCGGGGTAAGGTGTTTGGGTGACTCAGATCTTGTGGCTCAGTAAGTTTCAGGCACTTGGTATTCCAAAGACCCGCGGATGGCGGCTTATCGTCAGGCGGTGGATGTTATTGCTGGTCACTTTAAAGGATATCAAGTAGATCACATTGATCATCGCAGGAATAAGGTGGCTGATGCCTTGTCAAGGTTAGGCTCTCAGCGAAAGCCGATGCCACCCATTGTCTTTCTACATGTCTTACATCACCCGACTGTCAAGTTACTTTCAGAGGAAGATTTGGCTATTCCTGACCTGGAGGGGCAATTGGTGGCGGCTCTACATGCTATTCCGGATTGGACAGTGCCGTACCTGACCTATTTGACTCAGGGCGAGTTACCTGATGATGAAAATCTGGCCAGACAGATCACCCGATGGTCTAAGTCCATGACAATAGTTAATGGTGAATTCCACAAGTGCAGTGTTACGGTGGTTTTTCAACATTGTGTCTCACCAGAGGAGGGTCAGGAAATCTTGAATGAAATTCATGATGGAGATTGTGGACATCACGCCAGCTCAAAATCTTTAGTGGCCAAAGCCTTCCGACACGGTTTTTTCTGGTTAACGGCTCACAAAGATGCAGAGGATCTGGTCTGTAAGTGTGACGGCTGTCAAAAATTCGGCCGCCGTGCTCATGTTCCGGCTCAAGAATTACGCATGATACCAATTACTTGGACGTTTGCAGTCTGGGGGCTTGATATGGTCGGACCTTTCAAGAGGTCCAAGGATAAGAAAACGCACCTCCTGGTGGCGGTTGATAAGTTCACCAAGTGGGTAGAGGCTGAGCCGGTCAGCAAGTGTGACGCGACTACGGCGGTTCAGTTTATCAAGAAGCTGATCTACCATTTTGGTTACCCTCACAGCGTCATCACGGACAATGGCACAAACTTGTCCAAGGGGTCTATGAAAAATTTCTGCGATGAGGAGCACATCCAGCTCGATGTTTCGGCGGTTGCTCATCCATAGTCCAATGGTCAGGCAGAACGGGCTAATCAAGAAATCTTGAGAGGTATCAAGCCAAGGCTTATGGTCGCTTTACAGCGAACGCCAGGTTGTTGGGTGGAAGAATTGCCGTCCATCTTATGGAGCATCAGAACTACCCCCAATAGATCTACAGGATATACAGCTTTCTTCATGGTTTACGGTGCGGATGCCATGTTACCAAGTGACATCCGGCATGACTCGCCACGAGTGGCGGCTTATGTTGAGACGGAAAATGAGACGGCGCGTCAGGACGCGTTGGATGCTTTGGAGGAGAAAAGAGAGCTGGCGGCTGCCCGATTGACGATCTATCAGCAAGACCTGCGCGTCTATCATAGCCACAGGGTCAAGACCCAGACGTTTCAAGAAGGCGACTTAGTGCTATGGCTGATTCAAGATCAAACAAATATTCATAAGTTATCTCCTCCATGGGAAGGACCTTTCGTGGTCAGCAGAAATCTCAACAACGGGTCATATTATCTCATTGACATCCGGGACGAATCAGATACTTCGGGTTAGGAGACCCGTCGGCCGTGGAACATAGCACATCTGCGGCCTTATTACACTTAAAGTGTTGAGACTCGCCATTGTACACTATCATTGTACATATCATATTTATATATGAATAAAGTAGCATCCCTGTAAGCCGGGGCCTCTGCCACGTCGCACATCTTCATTGATGCAAGAGAAATCTAATACATTGGCTGTCGAAGGGGGCTTCTTACCTTCGTGTATCGTTTATCTCACCCTAACAGCCGGCTTTATGCCATTCCGGTTAACATGGTAACCGCGGTTGTCGAAGGGGGCTTCTTACCTTCGGGTATCGCTTATCTCACCCTAACAACCGGCTATATGCCATTCCAGTTGACATGTCAGCTGCGGCTGTCGAAGGCGGCTTCTTACCTTCGGGTATCGCTTATCTCACCCTAACAGTCGGCTTTATGCCATTCCGGTTAACATGTTAGCCGTGGTTGTCGAAGGGGGCTTCTTACCTTTGGGTATCACTTATCTCACCCTAACAACCGGTGTTCGCACCAAAAATGTTGACAAGTCAACATTGGCTGTCGAAGGGGGCTTCTTACCTTTGGGTATCGCTTATCTCACCCCAACAGCCGGCTTTAAGCCATTCCGGTTGACATGTCAGCCGCGGTTGTCGAAGGGGGCTTCCCACCTCCGGGTGTAGCTTATCTATCCCTAACAACCGGCATTCATGCCAAAAATGTTGACAAGTCAACATTGGCTGTCGAAGGGGGCTTCTTACCTTCGGGTATCGCTTATCTCACCCTAACAGCCGGCTTTATGCCATTCCGGTTAACATGTTAACCGCGGTTGTCGAAGGGGGCCTCTTACCTTCGGTATCGCTTATCTCACCCTAACAACCGGCTTTATGCCATTCCAGTTGACATGTCAGCTGCGGCTGTCGAAGGGGGCTTCTTACCTTCGGGTATTGCTTATCTCACCCTAATAGTCGGCTTTATGCCATTCCAGTTAGCATGTTAGCCGCGGTTGTCGAAGGGGGCTTCTTACCTTTGGGTATGGCTTATCTCACCCTAACAACCGGCGTTCGCGCCAAAAATGTTGACAAGTCAATATTGGCTGTCGAAGGGGGCTTCTTACCTTTGGGTATCGCTTATCTCACCCTAACAGCCGGCTTTAAGGCATTCCGATTGACATGTCAGCCGCGGTGGTCGAAGGGGGCTTCCCACCTCCGGGTGTAGCTTATCTATCCCTAACAACCGGCGTTCGCGCCAAAAATGTTGACAAGTCAACATTGGCTCTCGAAGGGGGCTTCTTACCTTCGGGTATCGCTTATCTCACCCTAACAGCCGGCTTTATGCCATTCTGGTTAACATGTTAGCCGCGGTTGTCGAAGGGGGCTTCTTACCTTTGGTTATCGCTTATCTCACCCTAACAACCGGTGTTCACACCAAAAATGTTGACAAGTCAACATTGGCTGTCGAAGGGGGCTTCTTAGCTTTGGGTATCGCTTACCGAGCCAGAGCTTGCAAGCCGACGCCAGTAATCACGACGTCCGGGGCAGTAGTTTCGTTAGCAGCCTTGGCAGGGCTCGGTGGCTTGGAAGAGTCCCTCTTTGGATTCTCAAGAATAATGTTATCAACAGCCGGTTCGGTAGAAGTCGCCGGCGGGTCAGGCTTAGCAAGCTCCGGCTCGGTGGCAGCAGGGCCAGGGGAGGACTGTTTAGTTTTCCTCCACTTAGCTTGAGCCCTAGGAAAAACATGAAGGTCAGAATTCAAGGGTTATAGCCGCCGAAGAGTCGGGCATAAAGGCTGGAAAACACGTACAATGGGTTGATCTTCGGAGGTGGCAGAGCGGTTGCTGTAGAGTTGCCGGACGAATGTGATCCCTGAAATAGAGTTTAGATGACATAAGGCAGTGCTGAGGTTAGAAAGGAAAAAGTCTATAAAGTTAAAAACACATAGGAAATATGTACCTCTGCGGGGCGCTTCTTCGGAGCCAGAGAGTTATCTAACCTGGACATAAGATCAGTAGAGCTGGCGCTCCGGGTCTGACGTCGATCAGCTTTCTGTTGTTTTTCAAAACAAATTAGGGATCCAAATAAGCAAGAGGATGATAAAGGGGAACTTTGTGAACAACCCGCCATATCTTCTGAGGTACAAAACATTCTGAATCGGATGAAACATACGTTACCTCACGGGCATTGGCGCGGCTTGTCTCTATTTCGTCCTGTGAATAAGTTGTTATGAGTAAGGTGAATAGTGAGGTAACAAAAAGCAGTCAAATTATACCTCTGAGCCGGACGATTTTGGCGGTTCAAACCATTCCTCTTAAGGAGCGGTCTTCTTCATTCTCTTGGCCGGGGCCTTCTTCTTGCTTTTTTCAGAGGAGGAACATACTTCTTCTTCCAAAAGTTGGAGTCAGCCTGAAAAGGTAAGCCGGGTAATAGCGATGAATCGCCAAGGCATAATTAAAACAAAGAAGAAGAGATTATGGAGAGTCGCCTTACGTCGGGGGCCGGATTAGTGACACAAAAAGGCGCCAGCCCAATGGCGCTGCATGCTCCCGACGTTTCATGGACAAGGCTCCGGATGACAGTGGTAATATCATCTTCGGTCAATGTCGTCCGGCTGAAGCATAGGGAACCATCATACTTGCCCGGGTATTCGCGCATGAGGCGGCTTCTCAGGCTCAGAGGCATAATTCTCCAGGAGATCCAGCAGCGGATCAAATCCAAACCCGTCAGTCCATTAGCCATGAGGGCTCTAATGTTGATGTGAGCCTGCTCGTGCCTTGCATGTTCAGAAGTTGATAGCCGACGGGAACCTCGGAAGTTGTCTTGAGCCGGGAGGGGCGATAGCCCGGCAGTGGATGTTCACCCTCCGGGGAGGTATCCTTGCAGTAGAACCAAGTCTTATTCCAATCCTTTGGATGACTCGGCATTGGTACAGCCGGAAAGGTAATATCCCTGCGCCTCTGAACAGAAATTCCACCAAGTTCTAAGCTCGAGCCGGCCTTTACTTCAGTTTGCCGGTTCGCATAAAAGAACTCTCGGAAGAGACCTACAGACGGCTGAGTTTGCAGATAGACCTCGCTGAGCACTTGGAAGTTGCAGATATTTGAAACGGGGTTGGGGGCAAGATCTTGAGGATGCAGCTTGCAGAAAGGAAGGATATCCCAGAAGAATTTTGAGTCGGGGGGCACGAATCCACGTTCAATATGATCCGAAAAAACAACTACCTCGCCCTCTTAAGGGATGGGCTTCAGTTCATTACCCGGAACCCGCCAATGAATGACCTCTTTGGCAGGAAGGGTGCCCGCAAGTACAAAATCCATCAGAAATTCTTCGGTAATACAAGAACCGACCCAACTGCAGGAGTTAGACGGACGAGACATGGCGGCAGTCTTTAAACTGTGCAAGGTAACCATATACGACGAGTCAAGAAAATGGTGGATAAACATGGGCGGCTTAAAAGCTTAAGACCTTAAGGATGAGATGCCAAGATCCGGCTGATGAGAGCCGGAACAGCATGGTGGGTCAACATCACGAAAGGACAGAGTGAAATTCGGCTAAGTACTGAAAATAGGTTCCGCGAAATATTGCTAAGATTGCGGATCTACAAAAACAGAAGAAATGACTATATTTCCAGACCTAGAGATGAACTAGTGAAAGACTGAAAATGACGGGCGGAGCCGTGGTGAATCTAAATAGCATCAGTGTCGATCTCCTACCTAGCGGCGCCATGGGGACAGAATATGGTCGAGGGCTCATGGACTAAACGTGGCTGGCATTGATAGGAACCCAAGTTCTAAAAACCACGGCGGCGGACCTTCGTGAAAACCCTACCGAAACTGTTGCGGATCTGCGAAGAGAAGGACTTATCGACGACGGCGCGATGGAGGCGTAAAGTACTCTGGTTCGCGTCAGGTTGATGCAGCGGCCTGGTCGATGACGAGGAGGAGACGACGCCGGAGCGGAAGGCGCTGGAAACGGAAGTGTCGGGAGGAAGAACATGACGGAGCGACCGGGAGAAGGCAAATGCCGCCCCAGGTGGTCCTATTTAATCGGGAAAAGGCGGAATGGGCGCGAAAATCCAGGCGTCGGATGTCCTTTGACCGAGGCGGACGCCTCGATTCACGGGATATTCATTTAATGAGAGAAGATTCGTTGCGTGCGTCAGAGGATCTTTTTTGTAGATTTGACATGACATCACGGCGGGTCATTTCGAGACGACTCGCCGATGATTAAGAAGAAGGCTGAAGTGTGCAAGCTCAAATCAACCTAGGGCCTAATGTTAGGGATATAACCCCACGGTGAGACCCGCCCTGATGGCTCCGGGTCACACCAGGCGGCTCGTACACTAGCCCGAGAGTGATCCGTGGAGACTTAAGGCCCAAGACTCTTGGCTGCTCGACAGGATGGGTCGGCAGGTGGCCTGGATGAAGAACACCCGGGCGTGTAAGCCGCCCGAGGACAACTTGGTCAGGAAAGGCAAGAGAAGATAGAGGTAGACTCAGCCATGTAATGAGAGTCGGTTGCAACTTGTATGATCCGTGGTCTAGACCTCCTATATAAAGGCAAGACCCGGTGCGGCTTAGAGATCAGGCTATTGTGAACTAGGTCAAGCAATAGCTCCCCTGTAATCATTACATCAGGCAATACAAGCACAAGTAGGACGTAGGCTATTACCTCAACTTGAGGGGCTGAACCTGGGTAAACTCGTGTCCTTCGTCCCAACCAACCCCTTTGAGTCCATCACGATAGCAATGGCCTCGAACCCAAGTCCGTTCACCCAGACATCTGCCGTGATAAAACCACGACAGATTCAGAATGAAAACTCTGACCCTCCCTCCTCCCTTCAATAGGGACCCGCCCCCCACCGCACAATCTCAGGACCAGCAAAGTACGTGCCGAGAAGGCACAACTTCGCACTTAAGATTCCATGGGTAGCGGTGGGGAACTAATGATGGGCGTTCGGTTGCCCCGAACTGTTACCCTCAACACGTCTTCGGACAAGACGCATGCACTCCTAAAAGAACTTGCCCACAGCATAAAGCTCACCGTTAACACTGCAGCCCCTCAAGATTTTGTTCGCCAGATCCTCCCGCACTAACACCCATCAAGGTGCATCTAAAAGCAGGAGTCAACTAGCAACAGGGCATATCAAAGACATCTGGTCCCCGATTGAAGACCCCTGGTACAACAACTCATGTAGGAGTTTATTTCTTATTTTCTTTCGCATACCTGTAAACAGTTGCTTCGGCAATACGAGTTATAAGAGTTGTTGAGGAAATGCGAAATTGTGTGGCACAAGTACGCCTCATTTGTCCTGTTTTTGGCGCATACTTTTTTCTTCCCTCCCTCTTCTCGTGAGCCTGTTCGGTATGACTCGAGGTCACCGGCTAATAGACCGGGGGCTCGATTTCAAACACAAATTGCCTTAACCATTGTGTGTTCGGCGTCTTGTCGTTCACTTTATATGCATCGGTTCCAAACTATGTCTTTGGTCATTAAGTTGGGTTGCCCAACTCCTGCGCTTGCCCCTTTATGTTCCGCTCATTCGGCTAAAAGGGCAAAGGGAGCACCCCTGCGATTGTGCTTCCGGATAGTCCGGTCAAGCACCTCAGGGTAGAAAGCCGAAAATGGACTGTCATAGTATGCATGATCCGATCTGTGAACCCCAAGTTAGAAGTATTATACTTCAACCCTCGTAAGAGCTTATTCCGTGTTGTACGAGGAATTCGCCCTTTGTGCAAATACTATGATGTCGGCTTTGACCTCGGTTCGTCCGAACATCGCAAACACTCCAGTGGCTAATTGTACGCTTCCCGCAGTCCTTTTCACGCCCCTTCGGTTAAGTGAAAGAAATAAAGCACAATAGTCCGATTGCCTAGTCTGCCGCACTAAACCGCCTTCGGGTTCCTATAATTCGGCTAAGGGACACAGTGCATTGGCATAGACACCCCATGTAGTATCTACGAGGGACCTGAAGTCGATGACTCGCATCTTTCAGTATTAAACAACCATACATGAGTTATAAAGGAATGCAAAACCATATAAGAGCGGATACTAGTATCATTGAAAGTTAGAACAAGTCTTCGGACACATTACAAGCTCATTCAAATATTTTTTCGCCAGGACACTGCGACGCCATCACCCGCGCACTCTCCATCACTCCATCGAAGTAAAGCTCGGGGCGTCGGTGCTCCTTTTCGAGGGGCGGTGGGTCGGTGGCAAGCTTCATCAGATTGAGCCCTGGCCAGTGCACTTTGGCCTTGGGAAGGGCCATCTGGACTTCTTCGATGCAGGATGAGCGCTTGATGGCGTCGAGGCGGGGCGTTGCAGCAATCAGTTGTTGTACCAGGCCGAAGTAGCTGACTGGGAGTGGATCGCCGAGCCATAAGTGGATGCAGAGGTCCTTGATGGTCGGCTCCGCCATCTGGTGCATCTCCATGAGCTGTTTCCGCTGCTCCACCAGAAGAGGCAGATGCTCGCGGGGTCCAAACTATGCCCAGAACATCCGAGCTTCGTCTTCCTCTCCTCGCGAGGCGAGCAGTTAATTGGTATCCGCCACGCTCTTTTGGAGATTGGCGGATGCGCCTGAGGATTGCCACACCCGGGTCAGCAATTCGAATCTTCTATCCCTAAATACGCACTTTAGGGAGTACGGCTTACCATCGGCTATCTCCTTGGCTTGCCGAACTTGTTCCTCAAAGAACCGTCTGTCCATCCGCTCCTTTTGGAGATCGGACTTTATGGTGGACAGTTCGGCCGAGATCGCCTTATTATGTTGCTCCAAGGCATCACACTTGTTGCTAGCATCCTTGATCTCATCTTGTATCTCCGCCACACGAGCCTGGTCACTAGTAGAAAACATGGCTTTGGTCCAGGCCGGGCCAGCCCATTAGTCCCGGTTCAGTCACGAACTGGGACCAATGGGGGAAACGGTCCCGGTTCGTGAGGCCAGGGGGCCGGCCGGGCCACGTGGGGCATTGGTACCAGTTCATTAGACACCTTTGGTCCCGGTTCCAGACACGAACCGGGACCATTGTGCCTTGCTCCTGGCGCACAACCATTGGTCCCGGTTCGTGTCTGGAACCGGTACCAAAGGGGGTCCTTTAGTCCCGGTTCTAGCCACAAACCGGGACCAATTAGATGACTATATATACCCCCTCGCCGGCGAGTAGAGCACTCCACACTGCTTTTTTTTTCTGGCCGGCGAGGGAAGAGCTTTGTGGTGCTCTATCTCACCTCCTATGCACATGAGGTGTTCGATGAAATTCCCAAGCCACATTTAAGCTTTCTCCTCTCGATGCTCCTTCTCCAAGCTCCATTTTACTCAAGATTTGTCTAGGTTTGGCAGTCCGTTTGGTCCCGTCCCCGTCCTCACCGCCGTCGATCGCTCGCGCCCATCTCGGTGCCGGCACCACCGTGGTTAGCCTCTTCTTCTTATCTTCTTTCTAAAAGAAAAAAGTTTTTACTTGTATGATTTAGATAGATACTTGTGTAATTTTCTTACTGTTATTATTGTATTTATTTTGGTCACTATTGTACTTTGGCTTTAACGTGATGTTGAATTTCTGTTAATTTGGTCACTTATGTATTCATGATATGTTGTAATCGTTTTTAATACACTTTATTATATAACGCACGCAGATGAACCGACAATGGATGTCCGGTGACCGAAGCATCTCCGAGTATATTAAGGGCGTGCATAATTTTCTCGAAGCGGCTGAGGCAAACAAGCAGATATGTTTTATTCATTGTCCATGTACTGTCTGTGAGAATATGAAGGCTTTCTCCAACTATAAAACCCTTCACTTCCACCTGCTTGAGAAGAGTTTTATGCCACACTATAAGGTTTGGACCAAGCACGGAGAAAGAGGGGTTATGATGGAAGACAACAAAGAAGAAGAGGATCATGACAACTATGTGCCTCCTGAATACGGTGATGTTGCAACAGGGGAAGATGAAGATCAAGAGGAACTAGATGATGTGCCCGATGATGATCTTCGCCGGGTCATTGTTGATGCAAAGAGACAATGCAAAAGTGAAAAGGAGAAGTTGAAGTTCGATCGCATTCTAGAGGATCACAAAAAAGGGTTGTACCCCAATTGCAAAGATGGCAACACAAAGCTCGGTACCACACTGGAATGGTTGTAGTGGAAGGCAGAGAATGGTGTACCTAACAAAGGATTTGAGAAGCTACTGAAAATATTGAAGAACAAGCTTCCAAAGGATAACGAATTGCCCGACAGTACATATGCAGCAAAGAAGATTGCATGCCCTCTAGGATTGGAGGTGCAAAAGATACATGCATGCCCTGATGACTGCATCCTCTACCGCGGTGCGTACGAGGATTTAACACATGCTCGTTATGCAGTGCATTGCGGTATAAGATCAGACGAGATGACCCTCGTGTTGTTGATGGCGAGCGCCCTAGGAAGAGGGTTCCTGCCAAAGTGATGTGGTATGCTCCTATAATACCACAGTTGAAATGTCTGTTCAGAAACAATGAGCATGCCAAGTCGATGCGATGGCACAAAGAGGACCGTAAGAAAGAAGGGAAGTTGAGAGCACCCGCTGACGGGTCGCAGTGGAGAAACATCGAGAGAAAGTGGAGCGACTTTATAGGTGACCCAAGGAACTTATGGTTTGGTTTAAGTGTAGATGGTGTTAATCCTTTTGGGGATCAGAGCAGCAAGCATAGCACATGGCATGTGACTCTATGTATGTATAACCTTCCTCCTTGGTTGTGCATGAAGCGGAAGTTCATTATGATGTCAGTGCTCATCCAAGGCCCTAAGCAACCCGGCAATGACAATTATGTGTACCTAAGGCCATTAGTTGATGAAATTTTACAGGTATGCAATGGAAGAGGTGTACGTGTGTGGGATGAGAACGAACAGGAGGAATTTGACCTACATGCATTGCTGTTTGTAACCATCAATGATTGGCCTGCTCTTAGTAACCTTTCAGAACAGACAAACAAGGCATACCACGCATGCACACACTGTTTAGATGACACCGACAATATATATTTGGACAAATGCAGGAACAATGTGTAGCTAGGGCATCGTAGATTTCTTTCAACCAACCATCAATGTCGAAAGAAAGGAAATCATTTCAAAGGTGAGGCAGATCATAGGAAGAAGCCTTCCCTCCATACTGGTGATCACATATTTGCTATGGTCAATGATTTACAAGTAATCTTTGGAAAGGCTCCCAGCGGACTATTTGTTCCAAATGACGCTGAGGGACGCAGACCCATGTGGAAGAAGAAATCTATATTTTGGGACCTACCCTATTGGAAAGACCTAGAGGTCCGCTCTACGATCGACGTGATGCACGTGATGAAGAATCTTTGCATGAACTTGCTAGGCTTCTTCGGAGTGTATGGGAAGACAAAAGATACACCGGAGGCAAAGGTTGTCAGAATGGTGATTTTGAATCGGATTGGAACTCCGATGGTAGGATCGCAAATCGTAGAATCTTCACTATTAGGATCGTAGAAACGTAGATTCTATGAACTAAAATCGTAGAATCAGAGGGGTTAGTTTGGATCGTAAAGTCGTAGAATCGTATAACAGAATCGTGATTCTGACAACCTTGCCAGAGGCACGCGAGGAACAACAACGTGTGCATGAAAAAGACGGCATGCATCCAGAGCAGTATGAAGGTCCTTCCAGCTACGCTCTTGTTAGTTTTGAGCTGGTGTTACCACCGTCCTTCTTCAATATCATGACGCACTTCCTAGTTCATCTAGTCGACGAGATTGTTGTTATGGGCCTTGTATTTCTACACAATATTTTCCCCTTTGAGTGGTTCATGGGAGTCTTAAAGAAATATGTTCGTAACTGCGCTAGGCCAGAAGGAAGCATCTCCATGGGCCATCAAACAGAGGATGTCATTGGGTTTTGTGTTGACTTTATTCCTGACCTTAAGAAGATTGGTCTCCCTCAATCGCGGTATGAGGGGAGACTGACTGGAAAAGGCACGCTGGGAGTGGACTCAATAATATGTAGGGACGGGCATTCTTGGTCTAAGCACACTACACAGTTCTATAGAATTCTACCTTGGTGACCCCATATGTCGATGAACACAAGAATATTCTGCGCTCCAAACACCCGGAGCAGTGTGACGACTGGATTACATGTGAACACATCAGGACTTTCGGCAGTTGGTCGCAAACACGTCTCATGCATGACAACACTGTTTCTCATGAGCTGTACTCGTTGGACAGGGGACCATCTTTGACCGTAATGACTTACAAAGGGTACGAGATAAATGGGAGTACATTTTACACGATCGCCCAGGATCAAAAGAGCACCAACCAAAACAGCAGTGTCCGCTTTGATGCAGCAACCAAGAGGGGAAAGGACACATATTATGGTTACATAGTGGACATATGGGAACTTGACTATGGACATGATTTGAAGGTCCCTTTGTTTCAGTGCAAATGGGTCAATCTGTCAAGAGGCAGGGTATAGGAAGATCCACAATACGGAATGACAACAGTGGATCTAAACAATCTTGGGTACACAGACGAACCATTCGTCCTAGCCAATGATGTGGCGCAGGTTTTCTATGTGAAGGACATGTCTACCAAACCGAGAAAAAGAGAAGATAAGGAACCGAATACATCATATGATGAGCCAAAGCTCCACATAGTTCTTTTAGGAAAAAGATACATCGTGGGATTGGAGGGCAAGACAGACATGTCTGGAGATTATGAAAAGTTTCATGAAATTCCTCCCTTCAAAGTCAAGGCTGACCCAAGCACCATGTTAAACGATGAAGATTATCCACGGTTACGGCACAATAAGCAAAGGACACAAGCGAAGAAAAAGTGAAGACTTTCTCTCCACAACTATATCATTGTAGTTACATGTGAAGAAATGAAATGCCTTTTGTAACACATGAGTTTTCGTCCGAAACCCTTATACTTTGAAAGAGATTGTCCGTTTTGTATGCATCCAACTTTTGCCGTAACCCTCTTATTATAACATGCTATGTGGGTGAAATGATAATACCATGCCAACTTTCAATCTTTTAGAGTTCATTTGAAGTGCTTTTCAATTTCAGGGTTATTTAGCTCAAAAAAATCAGTAAGTGCATGAAAAATTACAAATGAAGTCAGAAAGGGTTGAAAATTGATGATGTGGCTTCGAATGGTGCATTTTGAACACACAAAAAGTATGGAGTTCAAATAAGTTCAAAAAAATGAAATCCCTTTGTAACACATGAGTTTTCGTCCGAAACCGTGATACTTCGAAAGACCATTTTGTATACGAAGTGCATCCAATTTTTGCCGTAACCCTCTCAACTTTTTAGCACATGCTATGTGGGTGAAATGATGATACCATGCCAACTTTCAACCTTTTCAGAGTTCATTTGAAGTGCTTTTCAATTTAGGGTCATTTTAGCTCAAAATAAATGATGAAATGCATGAAAAATAGCAAATGAAGTTACAAAAGGGTTGAAAAGGGACGATGTGGCTTTGAATGGTGCAAATTGAATGCAGAAAAAGTCTTGAGGTCAAATATGTTTAAAAATTGAAATACTTTTGCAACACATGTGTTTTCATCTAAAACCCTCATACTTCAAAAGAGATTCCCCATTTTGTACACGAAGTGCATCCAGTTTTTGCCGTAACCCTCTCAACTTTTTTAGCAAATGCTATGTTGGTGAAATGATGGTACCATGTCAAGTTTCAACCATTTCAGAGTTCATTTGCAGTAGTTTTCAATTCAAGGGCATTTTAGCTCAAAATAAATGATGAAATGCATGAAAAATAGCAAATGAAGTCAGAAAAGGGTTGAAAAGGGATGATGTGGCTTTGAATGGTGCATATTGAATGCAGAAAAATTCTTGAGTTCAAATATGTATAAAAAATTTGAAATCCTTTCGTAAGAGACATGTTTTCGTTCGATAAAAGTTATATAACTAAACTTGATATTATATACAATTCATGCAACTAAAATTATCAAAGTTATTTTAGTTAAAAACTTTAATAAAAAAAGAATATTCATAAATTATTTTTTGTTAAGAACTTCTAATATGCAAAAAAAATAAAAAAAAAAGTGAAAATAGATGCGCTTATAGGGAAAATTCGACCTAAATTCAAAGTGTTGGTAAGTGCATACTAGCACATAGTAGCATTTTGAACTTAGGTCAAATTTCCCGTATAAGGGCATCTATTTTCACTTTCAGAGGAGCTCAACATAGCAGCCGCGGCGGGGCTTATAAACAGGTTCGGGCAACCTTCGCTTGGCGAGGTGGGACTAAACTCCCACCACACCGCTGTGCAAGGCCATTGGTCCCGGTTGGTGCCACCAACCGGGACCAATGCCTACCTTTAGTCCTGGTTGGTGCCACCAACCAGGACCAAAGGTCTCTGCTTCCCGCCCTTTGGGCTGACGAAAAGGGACCTTTGGTCCCGGTTGGTGGCTCCAACCGGGACCAATGCCCCTTTCGTCACGGTTGGTGCCACCAACCGAGACCAAAGGACCGTTGGTCTCGGTTGGTGGCACCAACCGGGACTAAAGGTGGGCATTGGTCCTGGTTGGTGCCACGAACCAGGACCAATGCTTCTTCTGTATAAGAAGCACTTAGGAAATTTCGCAGTTTTCATCGCCACTTCACCGAGGCCACTGTCCTTTTCCCCATCGCCGCTTGCCGCCCCGAGCCCGCCGTCGTCGTCCCCGTCCCTGTCGCCTCCCCGTCGCCACCCCTGCCGTCGTCGTCCCCGTCCCCATCGCTACCCTCGTCGCTGCCCCGTCCCCATCGCCTCCCCCGTCAACCCCGTCGCCCCCGTCGCTACCCCTCCCCCGTCACTGCCCCCACTGCCCCCGTCGCCACCCCGCCCCCGCCGCCTCCCCCGCCGCCCCCATCGCCGCCCCGTCCCTGTCGCTGCCCCGCCCCCGCTGTGAGCCGCCGCCGCCCCGGCTCTGTGCAATTTTTTTTAAAAAAAATATGCTGATTTTTTATATGATTAATGTTTTTGTTCATATATAATGTATATATGTATGTGGTTATATATAATATATAATCTGTATATGTATGTGGCTATATGTTCTTCCAGATTAGTTGTTTTTGTTTGTGATGCTTTTTATGTTTTAGTTGTTTTATGTTTTATTTAATTATTAGGAGTCCTAGGAAAAATTAGTATGTGTATGTTAGATTACAGAAAAATTCCTGGTTTTTGGAAAAAATAGTGATTAAACGATAAGGAAACGTTCTCATAGGAATTTGTCTCGACGTTGACGATGCACGGCCCGCATCCTCGTCGTCGAGTGGTCTGCGAGAGCCTGCTTGATAGGCGCCATGTCCTGGACTGGGCTCCACCGGGCTGGCACTGGGAGGTGCTACCTTCCCCGGCTTGGAGCTTGATGAGGAATCCAGATCTCGTCGTCAACCCGGAGCTTCTGTGGTGGAGGTCACGTGGGACACTTTCGGTCCGGAGGGAGCGGGCCCCCGCGGAGGTGGTACAACGCCGTGTCAGGGAGGAGGACGAGCACGTCCGTCTCTACATGGCGGCGTTTGACGCCAGGTTCAGCAATACCTGGCAGATTCTTCAGGAATCTCACCCGAGTTATGATCCCGTGATGGTTCCTTATCTTTGGGTGTCCACCGCCGGCGACCCAGAGAGCGCTAGTGAACCAAGTTCACCGTCCTCCACTTTGGATTCTAGGATATTCGATCCGTATTAGTGATGTTAGATGATAATATTCGAGATGTATTAGTCAATATTTGATGATGCATTAATTGGATTATTCAGGATGATGTATTAGTTAATATCGAGTGCTTGTGATTTGCCATTCATTCCGGCAAAACATAGGGAATTTTTTCTATGTCATTGCTCTACATATGGAATAGGTTGACTTTAGGTCTGTTTCGGCTCCTTGTCTATCTTTAAGTGAGGGAGAGTGTCTTTCAGTCGGGATTCTTAATCCCGACTGTTGTCATGGGGGTCGCTTCTCCCTCGTTCCCGTGTGCTAGAAATTTTGGTGTAATGCACTTGGGGATGAAAAGGGGAGCCACCATCACCGACGGTCGCAATATCAGAGGGAGTGCCCACCATATACGTGAGATGGGACTTTAGGAAGGAAAGACTCGACAAACCTAAAGTCAACCCGTTGCATATTGAGTAATAGTGATCTGTGTGTTGATCAGCTTCCTTGTAGTTTCCTTCGATTGATTTTAAATATTTAAAATTCATCGAAGGAGATATTAGTGATCTTATATGATAATATTCGAGATGTATTAGTTAATATTTGATGATGCATTAATAACTAGATTATTCGAGATGATGTATTAGTGATATTATATTCGAGTTCATTATAAATGTATTAGTGATATTTTATCGGTATAATGCGTATGTGACTTTCGGTCTGTCGTTGCTCCTTGTGTGACTTTCATGTGTGTTCTTGATCGAGGAATCCCGACTGTTGACGTGGGGGCGCCTCCTCTGTTTTCTCTTCTTTGCGATATACTCGTCGGTATAATGCGCAAGAAGAGAAGAGAGGGGGCGTCCATCACCGGCAGTCGAACTATTACTGTGAGAGAGTGCCCACCAACATATATACATCACCATATCAGTGTGAGAGAGTGCGCACCAACACACCATGAGATATGAGAGTTATTTAAGGAAAGCCTCGACGGATCGAAAGTCACACACGCATTAGGATCCAAAGCGTGCCGTAATTCTTGAATCATGAACACAGGAAATGTCGCCGTCATCAGACGACGATAGGATCCAAGCGTGTCAATTATGCGGTGAAGATAAGGGTCTTTGTGACCACCCTAGGCTGCTAGAGGACATGTTCTTCACCATGAAGCTTTACGAGGACTTTGATATTTCTATGATACACAACGATGATAACTGTTTTCTCTTAATTAAGCATGACTTCTGTTTCTTTCCTTCAACATGTAATTTCTGTTTTATACAATTCGACTAGTTTGTCCCTTGTCATGCAAGACGGTATTTCTTGGAGAGGCTCGATTTCGAAGAGCACGAGAGTTTCGAGACGAGGACAGCCAACCTGAGGATAAACATGGTCACACATTTCTTGTGAAAGTAATGAATGCACTTCGATCTTCGTCCTGAAGATCATATTGAAGGAAACATCGACATTTGGGTGGATGTCGATATGCTTCCTGTTTTACCTCCATGTGAGTTTGTCAACCATGCATATTTGTCAAGTAATTTGCATTCTATATACATAAATATTTGGTGTTCATCCGTACTAAATTTGTTAATTTTTAATTTATAGCTTATTTTGTTTCTTCGAGTGAAATACAGAACATAATCGCCACGACACACTACACTTATGGATCACATCTAACTTGGGAGGACAAGGATGATCTTATCTACTTTGTTATTGGTGTCATAGCTGGTAGGGACATCTTCGTATAATTTGGGAACTGACCCAAATTATACATTGTACAGGACACTAGCGCATAGGTCGAGGGAAGATGACATTTGCCAAAATATCTTGGTAAGAATTGCTAATTAAGTACACTAGTACTGTTGCGTAAATGGTACTGATTACATTGCTAACTAGGCTACTACTATGTTCTTCAATAGAAATTTCCAAATGAAGTTGTGCTACCGTTGATGCAACCTGAGGGTAAGATGACAATAAAAAGCCCCTTCCATCCCGAGTTATCTTTTGCATACTTGACTGAGCGCAAGCCACCAAGAAGGCTCCAAATTGAAGCATGGGGACAAATAAAGAAGGATCGCAAGCAACAAGTTGGAGACCGTTGGATCTCTTTGCTTCATCATGGAGATATAGTTGTTATTCCTTTTTATGTCATTTTACCTAGGAGGGAGGAGTAAGTCCTATGACGGAGGACTATGTCATTTTATCTTTTTTTTGTTTTATGAGACTTTAACTTTGTATGATTAAGATGATGATTATGAGTTGTTAGATCTTGTGTAATTAATGGTTTCCTTCATTTGCTTTTTAGCTAGCGTCGAGTTCTCTCTATATGTATAGTAGCTAGCAGCGTCGACCAAGCACGAAGAAAGAAATGACACTTCTCTCTATTAATTAGCTAGCTAACACAATATGAAACCCCTAAATTAACCCTCCAAAAAACCCTAACCCCCCCCCCCCCCAATTCAAAAAAAACAGCAACTTTTGGTGCCGGTTGGTGTTACCAACCGGGACTAAAGGTCCTCCTACCTGGGGTCCCTGCAGAGGCCACATGGAGCCCCTTCTGTCCCGGTTTGTAAGGGAACCGGGAGTAAAGGTTTAGGGCTTTAGTCCCGGTTCCAGAACTGGGACTAGTGGGCCTATGGAACCGGGACAAATGGGTCGTTTTCTACTAGTGGGTGTTTATCACTGGTGGCTCATAGGGCGGAGAGTGTGGTGGCTGCTTCTTTGCCGCCGCCTTCTCCACGGCCTCTTCATCTTTGGCACGTTGAAGCTCGGCCTTGAGCTTTTCGATCTCTTTCCACGAAGCTGCAACACGATGCAACTTTATTTAAAAGGAATCTGCATTGATAGTATTCGGCGAAAAGTATCCAGATTTAGTTCGGACATACCCTACGCCTCGTCAAACCTCTTGTTGAGGGCTTTCAACTCATCCTTGGATCGCTTGAGCTTCCGATGCAGCTCATCCATCTCGGCACCGTTTTGGCCGCTATTGATGACGAAGCCTACATTACACACACAATGCATACATTACATCGGCACTCACTTCCCAAATCATAGATATGACCCCTAGGCGAGCTTGTTAATCTCACCTAGGGCTCAGGGGCTGCCATGTATACAATACAAATAAATAAAAATCTTAGCAAAAACATTGAGCGACTTACTTGAAAGCCCGCAAGGAGACCTTTGAAGGCCTCCTTCAGTCCATTGTCAACGGACTGGACACTTTGTAGTACCGCACAGTGATCCTCGGGGATGGAGGCGCTCGATAGAGCCTCCTCCATGGCCGACCACCTGTTGGTCGGCAGTGCCGGGGATGATCGGATTTCCCGATCACCCACCGGGGATTGGACAGGTACCTCCGGAGGCACAATGCTCTCCGGAGATGTCCTCGGAGGGGACTGATTACCCTCCGTCCGGCCTCCTTGGTGTCCGGGCGGGGGATTGTCTCCTGGTCTGTGGTGGACGAAGCGTTCGCCTTGGCCATGGTGATATCTCCCTCGCCCCCTATGTCCAGCTCCATTGGAGTAGGCTGGGACGACACCTCCACGGTGTTATTTGAAGCGCCTGGAGTGGTGGGATGCGAGGCGTCCCCGCTCTCCGCTAGTTCGGCGGGCGGGGTCTCCCCATCCGATACCACCTCAATGGGGATGACGCGTGGGGGGTTGTAGGACCAATAACCTGCATGTTAGCAAACTCTGAATTTACTAGTTATAGGAAGGAGGGTCTTCGGATCCTAACCTGGATGGAGGGGGCTTGACCCTCAGGCTCCTTCGTGGAACCTCCTCGGGGTCTTCGGATGCGGAGCTCGAGTCCAAGCTGTCGTCAGACATGATCATCCGCACTTGTCGTGCCCTCTTCGGGGCAGGAGATGCTGCCTGCCCCGGGGCGTCCGAAGATGCTGCTCTCTTCTTGGCAGGGGTATTGCGTCCCACCTTGCTCTCAACCTCCTCCTCTTCTTCCTCCTCTTCAGCCTCGTCCTGATTTGAGGAGGCGGTGGTGTCTTCGGATGCAGCATCAGGCTGGTCCTTGATGCGAAGGACAGCCTGACCTGGTTTCTTCTTCTCCTCCTTCTTCGTGGGAGCCTCATAAGGCTTCTCCACGAGCATCCTGGCTAGCAGCCCGGTCCTCTTGTCTTCGGACTGAGGAACCGGACTGCTGATGTTGATGGCTTTCTTTAGCCATCTCTGCATAAACAGATCGGACACAGGGTTATGTATCTTCTATGTAATAAGGCCGTCCAAGATAGGGTGTGTCATACCTCGAAATCCGGCTTGGTGGCGTGCATGCCCTTGTCCTCCTCCTTGTCTGTCTAGATCTTCATTGATTCGAAGAACGCCTTCCACAGCTTCTCAAGCGTAGTGCAGAAGAAGTTCCCGACCGTGGGCTTGGCTTCGAGTTTCAAAAGCCCACAGGGGAATGTCCCGGCGCTGGCAGGGGAGGATGCGTCTTCGGAGCATCACCTGGACCACATAGGGCAGCATGGTGTCGTCCTCGACCAAGGAACAAATGCGCTTCTGCACATCGGTTACCTCCTTACTCGACCCCCAGGCGAGCCTTTTCAAGCCAGGAAGCCAAGCGGGTCGGGGGGCGGATCTGAATGTGGCGGCAGGGTGCTAACCTCCTTCTTGTGGTTCGGTGAAATAGAACCACTCCTTTTGCCACCCCTTGATGGTGTCGATGAGGGTGCCTGACGGCCACTCAATGCGAGTGAGTTTGCCGATAACGGCCCAGCCATAGTCGGCATGCTTGCCGCCAATGCACTTTGTCTTGATGTTGAATACCTGTAGCTAGATCCCAAAATGCGTCTCGACGTGCAGGAAAGAATGGCAGACGAGGATGAAGGCTGAGAGGTGCATGATGGAGTTCGGCGGGAGTTCGTGGAAGTCGAGGCCGTAGAAGAACATTAACCCCCTGACGAAGGGGTGGAGGGGGAAGCTCAACCCCCTGATGTAGTGGGGGATGAACACCACCCGCTCCCCTTGCTTGGGGTGGGGATCACTTGGCCCTCCTCCACCGCGCGATGAGGGATGTTGGTGGGGAGGTAACTAGCCTTCTTGAGGCCGATTATGTCTTGATTCATGAACGTGAAAGCGTCCCAATGGCCATTGGAGCCCGCCATTGCTGAGCTCTGGAGTGAGGGTGGAGAAACCTAGATCTGTGTTCTAGAGGCGCAAGGGAATAGGAGGCCTTTGGGATTTTCTTTCTCCTTTTATGAGGTCTGCCGATTCGGGCTCCCCCTGCTGCGCTATGAATCCCTCCACTTCCCGATACGCACGAGCCGTTGTGAGCGCGTGATTAAGTATATCCCGTATAAAATGGGACACGATCGACATGTTGATAGATCGTGTGGATGGAACGCCCTCAAACCGCGCATCGAGTGCCTGCAACTGGCCTATCGATCATGGAGGGCTGTGACCTTCCGTTAGAAAGGTCGTCAGGAAACATTACCTTTTTTCTTGATGCTTGGCCTTCAAAGCCAACTTATTTCACAGAATTCGAACGTGCCACAACGTGGAAAACTACTTATCATCGGAGGCCGAACTATGGTTCGCCAGGAAGGAACTCACCTCGCAAGCCAAAGACTCTGTTCGCGAAGCAATTGGAGCTGAAGACCCTTGGCATTGGAGGCAAGTTCGAGGGCTACTGAGGGAGTCCTGGATTAGGGGGTCCTTGGATAGCCGACCTGTTGTTTATGGGCCAGACTATATGGGCTACTTGCCTAACACTGCATAATTTGAAGGCCCAATTTCCAGGATGGAATCTTCAAGGAGCACGGCTTGCGCTCCATGTTTGATGTAGTAAATAGGCATGTTTATCTCTTCGGCATGTAACCGACCATGTGTAAACCCTAGGCCTCCTCGACATCTATATAAGCCGGAGGGTTTTACGGTATAGAGACAGAACAACTCATCTAGGGTTAGACGTACGATCTCGAGGTAGATCAACTTTGTAACCCCTTTACCATCAATACAATCAAGCAGGATGTCGGGTATTATCTCCATTGGAGGGCCCGAACCTGGGTAAACTCGTGTCCCCTTCGTCTCCTATTACCATTGATCCTAGTCTCATAGTTCGGGACCCCATACCCGAGATCCGCCGGTTTTGACACCGACATTGGTGCTTTCATTGAGAGTTCCTCTGTGAGCGAGATGGGATCAACACCTCGCCTTGTCATCAGCGAAGAGGTCCGTAACATGGATGTTTTTGACCCTGGGCAGATCTTCGCCTTAGGCAGTGTTGTGTTGCATGTTGATTCCGCCGGCCATCTAGGCCGCTTGGAGAACTTTGCCCCCGATCAAGAGGTCAGATTCGGAAACCTAGAGTTTTCCATCGACTCTCGGGGTGACTTGTCACTAACCGAGCTCACGGCTTTGCCCGTAGCCCACGAGGACTCTAGGGCTTTAGCCACGAGCCCCTTCTTTGGACACGCCGATAGGGTCACCAACGGCGACAGTCCGATCTCTCATCCCGGTCTGGCTGTCAAACCATACGACCTGACATATGTTCCTTCCGAACAATCTCCATGGGTGGACTTCATGGGGGTGAACCCCACGAGTTCCGAACAGCTGGATCAGACCGGCCCCTCAACGGTTGGCGAGGCCTTGGAGCAACTCTCGTCGATGAGGATCACCGACGATCCAGCCCCGATCTACGTCCGGACCGGTTACAGTTCGGGCTGGGATGGATTTTTTGACCCACCCACACCCACTTCATAGCCACCATTGAAGACTTAACCAACGTACTGGACTATGCATTCGAAGAGGCAAAATACATGGATGAATAGGACCATGCTCCCACTCCCGTTAATACCTAGAATTGGACCACCACTTCTACATATGACGTCTACATGGTGGATACTCCTGCCACCAACGGCAACAATACGCCACACAACAACGGCGAAAAATCGGGCGATGCACCATCAAAGCGCCTGAAATCGCATAAGTGGTCCAAAAGGAAAAAGGGAAGAAGAGCTATTACCAGCAGCGGGGACGGTAACGCCCCCACCGATCATGACAATCCCGATGTCCCCGAGCACCCGTTTGAGGTTCCGGACAAACCTGAGGACTAAAACGACCCCGATACCGTCAATGACCCCAAAGGCGACGATTATCTCCCCCCCCCCCCCCCCCGTCGAGGAGGAAGACATACTAGAAGCTGATGACTTGTACATCCTTGATAACCTCGAGGATCAGGAAGAAATCAGGCGGCGGCTCATAGCAACTGCTCACAACGTAAAGTCCAAAGAGCGGCAACTCAATGCCGAACAGGCTGACCTCACTGATCGATGGACGAAAGTCCTCTCAGCCAAGGAAGCATACAACACTGGTCTGTCAAACCAGCCCAAAGCCTACCCTCGGAGAAGGCTACTGCCACATTCGACGATGAGCTCACTGACACTTCGTCTCCACATCATGCCCCACGTGATAGGCCGGACTGTCCTCCTCGTGGGCGTGATAGAGCGGTCGATGACACCGGTTACGTACCAGCGATGCCCCGAAGACGGGATAAGGAGCCATTCGAACCCAATGATAGGTTCGACCTACACGATGACCTAGATCACAGAGCAGGACATACAAGATCCATCTACGGATCCAGAGATTACTGACCGGATAGATCGGGAGAGTATATATCATGGTTCGACCAAAACCACAGAGTGCGGGAACGCAACCGGCCCCATATAGACGTCAAATACAGGCGGGACATAGCTCGGGTCAAAGGCGCCGCTCACCCATTGTGCTTCACAGATGAAGTAATGCAGCATCAGTTCCCCGAAAGGTTTAAACCCACCACTAACCCAACGGTATGGATCGAGGACTTCCTCCTCCATAACCACATGGCACGAGGAGATGATCTACATGCCATAAAATACCTACCTCTTAAGCTTAAGGGGCCAGTTCGACACTGGTTAAACAGCCTCCCCGAAAACTCCATAGGATGCTAGGAAGACTTGGAAGACGCATTTCGATCTAACTTCTAGGGGACATATGTCCACCCGCCGGACTCTTCCGATATCAGCAACGTCGTCCAGAAGCCTGGCGAGTCTGCCCGGCAGTTCTGTAATCGGTTCTTGACTAAGAAGAACCAAATCGTCGACTGTCCGGATGCTGAGGCTATAGCCTCCTCCCTGCACAATATTCGGGACGAATGGCTAGCCCGCTAGATAAGCCAGGACAAGCCTCAAACTATATCCGCCCTTACCTCCCTCATGACCCGCTTTTGTGCGGGCGAAGATAACTGGTTTGCAAGACGCAACCACAATTCTAAAGATCCTGTGGTACATGAAGCCCAGGATGGCAACTCAAAGCCAAAGCACAATAAGAACAAGCACCGGCACAATAGCAACAACGCCGATGACATGGTGGTTAATGCCGAATTCCGCAACTCCTAACCTAGGCAGCGAAAGAAGCCTCCTAAAGGCAATCGTGACGGACCCACTCAGCTCGAGAAGATCATGGATAGGACTTGCCAAATCCATGGAACTTCGGAAAAGCCTGCCAATCACACACACCGCAACTTCTGGGTGTTTAAATTGGTCGGCAAGATACAACCCGAAGACCAAGGAAAAAGCTCGCGCAACGAGAACGAAGAAGAGCCTCGGGGTCCAATGGGTGGCGGTCAGAAGAAATTCCCTCCCGAAGTCAAAACGGTGAATATGATATACGCCATCCACATAGCTAAGAAGGAGAGAAGCGGGCCCTTCGGGAGGTCTATGCTGTGGAGCCTGTATCTCCAAAATATCACCCATGGTCAGCATACCCGATCACCTTTGATCGGCGCGACCACCCGACCAGTATCCGTCATTGGGGCTCGGCTTCCCTCATCCTAGATCCTATTATATATGTGTGTCACCTCACTAAAGTCCTAATGGACGGAGGAAGTAGCCTCAATCTGATTTACTTAGACACGGTGAAAAAGATGGGTATAGATCCGTCAAGGATCAAACCCAGCAGCACTACCTTCAAGGGAGTGATCCCAGGTGTTGAGACCCGATGTATGGGCTCTGTAACCCTGGAGGTTGTGTTTGGCTCGCCCGATAACTTCCACGGTGAGGACTTGATCTTCGACATTGTGCCCTTCCGCAGCGGCTATCACGCGCTGCTCGGCCGCACGGCGTTTGCTTAGTTCAACACAGTCCCGCATTACGCATACCTCAAGCTCAAGATGTCGGGCCCCAAGGGGGTCATTACTGTCAATGGCAATATAGAGCGGTCCCTTAGAACAGAGGAACATGCACTGGCACTAGCGGCCGAATTCAGCTACAAAGACGACCCACAAGCTTCGGCATTCGCCATAAAGGCACGAAAGGCTGCGATGCGAGTTTGGATTCAGACCGAAAACTCTGACCCTCCCTCCTCCCCTCAATAGGGACTCGCCCCCCACCGCACAACCTCAGGACCAGCGAAGTACGTGTCAAGAAGCCACAACTTCGCACTTAAGATTCCATGGGTAGCAGTGGGGAACTAACGACGGGCGTTCGGTTGCCCCAAACTGTTACCCTCAACACATCTTCGGACAAGACGCATGTGCCCCTAAAAGAACCTGCCCATGGTGTAAAGCTCACCTTTAACACTGCGGCCCCTCAAGATTTTGTTCACAAGATCCGCCCTCACTAACACCCATCAAGGTGCATCTAAAAGCAGGAGTCAACTAGCAAAAGGGCATATCAAAGACATCTAGTCACCAATTGAAGACCCCTGGTACAACAGCTCGTGTAGGACTTTATTTCTTATTTTTTTTCGCATACCTGTAAAAAGTTGCTTCGGCAATCCGAGTTATAAGAGTTGTTGAGGAAATGCGAAATTGAGTCGCGCAAGTACGCCTCATTTGTGGTTCTTACTCTTTTCTCCCATCCCTCTTCTCGTGAACCTATTCGGTATGACTCGAGGTCACCGGCTAATAGATCGGGAGCTCGATTTCAAACACAAATCACCTTAACCATTGTGTGTTCAGAGTCTTGGTGTTCGATTTATATGCATCGGTTCTAAACTATGTCTTTGGTCATTAAGTTGGGTTGCCCGGCTCCTGTGCTTGCCCCTTTATGTTCTGCTCGTTCGGCTAAAAGGGCATAGGGAGCACCCCTACGATTGAGCTTCCGGATAGTCCGGTCAAGCACCTCAAGGCAGAAAGCCGAAAACGAACTGTCATAGTATGCGCGATCCGATCTATGAACCCCAAGTTAGATGTATTATACTTCAACCCTCGTAAGCGGTTATTCCATGTTATACGAGGAATTCGCCCTTCGTGCAAATACTATGATGTCGGCTTCGGCCTCGGTTCGTTCGAACATCACAAATACTGTGGTGGCTAATCGTACGCTTCCTGCAGTCCTTTTCACACCCCTTCGGTTAAGTGAAAGAAATAAAGCACAATAGTCCGATTGCCTAGTCTGCTGCACTAAAGCGCCTTCGGGTTCCTATAATTCGGCTAAGGGACACAGTGCATTGGCATAGACACCCCATGTAGTATCTACATGAGGGCTGAAGCCGACGACTCACATCTTTCAGTATTAAACAACCATACAATAGTTATAAAGGAATGCAAAACCATATAAGAGCAGATACTAATATCATTGAAAGTTATAACAAGTCTTCGGACACATTACAAGCTCATTCAAATATTGTTTTCTCCCGAACACTGCGAAGCTATCACCCGTGCACTCTCCATCACTCCATCGAAGTAAAGCCCAGGGCGTCGGTGCTCCTTTTCGGGCGGCGGTGGGTCGGTGGCGACCTTCATTGGATTGAGCCTCAGCCAGTGTACTTTGGCCTTGGAAAGGGCCATCCAGACTCCTTCGATGTAGGAGGAGCGCTTGACGGTGTCAAGGTGGGGCATTGCAGTAATCAGTCGTTGCACCAAGCCGAGGTAGCTGCCTAGGAGTGGCTCGCCGGGCCATAAGCTGATGCAGAGGTCCTTGATGGCTGGCTCCGCCATCTAGTGCATCTCCATCAGCTGTTTCAGCTTCTCCACCAGAAGAGGCGGACGCTCGGGGGCTCCGAACTGTGCCCAGAATGTTCGAGCTTTGTCTTCCTCTCCCCGCAAGGCGAGCGGCTGATTGGCATCTGCCACACTCTTCTGGAGATCGGCGGATGCGCCTAAGGATCGCCACACCTGGGTCTGCAATTCGAATCTGCTATCCCTGAATACACACTTTAGGGAGTATGGCTTACCATCAGCTATCTCCTTGTCTTGGCAAACTTATTCCTCAAAAACCGTCTGTCCAACCGCTCCTTCTGGAGATTGGACTTTATGGCGGACAGTTCGGCCGAGATCGCCTTATTCTGTTGCTCCAAGGACTTGCACTTGTTGCTAGCATCCTTGAGCTCATCCTTTTTCCCCGCCACACGAGCCTGGTGTTTATCACTGGTGGCTCGTAGGGCGGAGAGTGTGGTGGCCGCTTCTTTGGCCGCCGCCTTCTCCATGGCCGCTTCATCTTTGGCACATTGAAGCTCGGCCTTGAGTTTTTTGATCTCTTTCAACGAAGCTGCAACATGATGCAACTTTAATTAAAAGGAATCTGCATTAACAGCATTCGGGGGAAAGTATCCAAATTTAGTTTGGACTTACCCTGTGCCTTGTAGAACCTCATGTTGAGGGCTTCCACCTCATCCTTGGAGCGCTTGAGCTTCCGATGCAGCTCGTCCAACTCGGCACCGTTTTTGGCCGCCGTAGATGACGAAGCCTACATTACACACACAATGCATACATTACATCAGCACTCACTTCCCGAATCATAGAGATGACCCCTAGGAGAGCTTGTTAAACTCACCTAGGGCTCGGGGGCTACCATGTATACAATACAAGTAAATAAAAATCTTAGCAAAAACATCGGGCGACTTACTTGAAAGCCCGCAAGGAGACCTTTGAAGACCTCCTTCAGTCCATTGTCAACGGACTGGACGCTTTGTAGTACCACACCCATAAGGGTGCGGTGATCCTCGGGGATGGAGGCGCTCGATAGAGCATCCTCCATGCCCTGCCACCTGTTGGTTGGCGGTGTCGAGGATGATCGGATTTCCCGATCACCCACCGGGGATTGGACCGGTGCCTCCGGAGGCACAATGCTCTCCGAAGATGTCCTCGGAGGGGACTGATTGCCCGCCCGTCCGGCCTCCTTGGTGTCTCGGCAGGGGATTGTCCCCTAGTCTGTAGTGGCCAAATCATTAGCCTCGGCCACGGTGATATCTTCCTCGCCCCCTGTGTCCGCCTCCATTGGAGTAGGCTGGGACGACACCTCCATGGTGTCCTTTGTAGCGCCTGGAGTGGTGGGGTGGCATCCCCGCTCTCCGCTAGTTCGGCGGGCGGGGTCTCCCATCCGATTCCACCTTGGTGGGGATGACGCGCGTGGGGGGGGCGTAGGACCAATAACCTGCGTGTTAGCAAACTCTAAATTTTCTAGTTATAGGAAGGAGGGTCTTTAGATGCTAACCTGGATGGAGGGCGCTTGAACCTTAGTCTCCTCCGTAGAACCTCCTCCGGGTCTTCGGACGCGGAGCTCGAGTCTGAGCTGACGTCAGACACGATCATCTGCATGTGCCGTGCCCTCTTCTTGGCACGGGGGAAATTGCTGCCTGCACCGGGGCATCCAAAGACACCGCTCTCTTCTTGGCACGGGGGAAATTGCCTCCTCCTCCTCTTCTTCCTCCTCTTCGGCCTCCTCCTGATTTGAGGAGGCAGGGGTGTCTTCGGTTGTAGCATCAGGCTAGTCCTTGATGCGAAGGCCAGCCCGATCTAGTTTCTTCTTCTTCTCCTTCTTCGTGGGAGCCTCGTAAGGCTTCTCCATGAGCTTCCTGGCTAGCAGCCCGGTCCTCTCATATTCGGGCTGAGGAGCCGGACTACTGATGTTGATGGCTTTCTTTAGCCATCTCTGCATAAACAGATTGGACACGGGGTTATATATCTTCTATGTAATAAGGCTGACCAAGCTAGGGTGTATCGTACCTCAAAATATGGCTTGGTGGCGTGCACACCCTTGTCCTCCTCCTTGGTTGGCCAGCTCTTCATTGATTTGAAGAACGCCTTCCACAGCTTCTCCCGCGTAGTGCAAAAGAGGTTCCGGACTGTGGGTTCAGCTTCGAGTTTCCAAAGCCCACAGGGGTATCTCCCAGCGCTGGCAGGGAGATGCGTCTACAGAGCATCACCTGGACCACATCGGGCAGCGTGGTGCCGTCCTTGACCAAGGAACGGATGCGCTTCTGTAGATCGGTCACCTCCTTGCTCGAGCCCTAGGCGAGGCCCTTTCGAGCCAGGAAGCCAAGCGGGTTGGGGGACTGGATCTGAATGTGGGGACAGGGTGCTGAACTCCTTCTTGTGGTTCGATGACATAGAACCACTCCTTTTGCCACACTTTGATGGTGTCGATGAGGGTGCCTGACGGCCACCCAACGCGGGTGAGTTTGCTCACAACAGCCTCGCTGTAGTCGGCGTGCTTGCCGCAGATGCACTTCGGCTTGATGTTGAATACCTGCAGCCAGAGCCCGAAATGCAGCTCGAAGTGTAGGAAAGCCTCACAGACGAGGATGAAGGCTGAGAGGTGCATGATGGAGTTCGGCAGGAGGTCATGGAAGTCGAGGCCGTAGAAGAACATTAACCCCGTGACGAAGGGGTGGAGGGGGAAGCTCGACCCCTTGATGAAGTGGGCGATGAACACCACCCACTCGCCTTGCTTGGGGTAAGGATCACTTAGCCCTCCTCCGCCGCGCATTGAGGGATGTTGGTGGAGAGGTAACTGGCCTTCTCGAGGTTGATTATGTATTGATTGGTGACCGTTGAAGCTTCCCACTGGCCATTGGAGCCCGCCATTGCTAAGCTCGGGAGCACGGGTGGAGAAACCTAGATCTGTGCTCTAGAGGCGCAAGGGAATAGGAGGTGGAGAAGTCAAATGGGGAGCATGAAAGGCCTTTGGGGTTTTCTTTCTCCTTTTATGAGGTCTGCCAATTCGGGCTCCCCTTGCTGCACCATGAATCCCTCCACTTCCCGAGACGCGTGAGTTGTTGTGAGTGCGTGATTAAGTATATCACGTATAAAACGAGACACGATTGACATGTTGATAGATCGTGTGGATGGAACAGCCTCGAACCGCGCGTCGAGTGCCTGCAAATGGCCTATCGATCGTGGAGGGTTCTGACCTTTCGTCAGAAAGGTCGTCAGGAAAAATTACCTTTTTTTCCTGTCGCTTGGCCTTCAAAGCCAACTTATTTCACAGAATTCAGACGTGCCACTATGCGGAAAACTACTTATCATCGGAGGCCGAACTATGGTTCGGCGGGAAGGAACTCACCTCGCAAGCCGAAGACCTTGTTCGTGAAGCAATTGGAACTGAAGACCCTTGGCATTGGAGGCAAGTTCGGGGGCTACTAAGGGAGTCCTCGGAAAACCGACCTGTTGTTTATGGGCCGGACTATATGGGCTACTTGCAGAACACTTGGTGATTTGAAGGCCCAGTTTCCAGGATGGAAGCTTTGAGGAGCACAGCTTGCGCTCCACGTTTGATGTAGTAAATAGGCATGTTTATATCTTCGGCATGTAATTGACCATGTGTAAACCCTAGGCCTCCTCGGCATCTATATAAACCGGAGAGTTTTAGGGTATAGAGACAGAACAACTCGTCTAGGGTTAGACATACGATCTCGAGGTAGATCAACTCTGTAACCCCTTTACCATCAATACAATCAAGCAGGATGTAGGGTATTACCTCCATTGGAGGGCCCAAACCTGGGTAAACTCGTGTCCCCTTCGTCTCATGTTACCATCGGTCCTAGTCTCACAGTTCGGGACCCCCTACCCGAGATCCGCCGGTTTTGACATTGACACCGACCTATATATGTCGGTGTGGCCGGTTGGACGTCCTTTTTCAACACATAGCATAAATTTTGCATTATTTCACAAGCAAACATATAGTCCACAACCAAATAAATAACATAGTTTCAACCAAATAATAAATAGCCTAGTTTTACAAGCCGAATAAAAATAAAATAGACTCACATAGTTTTGCAAGCCGAATAAAAAGGATACATCTATTGGTTTCCAACTTGAGCCCACATATGCTCAACCAAATCATTTTGCAGTTGCATGTGAGTTTCCCAATCACGCATGTCATGATGAAATTGTATGAACCGTTCAAACGTTGCCGCTCCTCCTTGCTCAGGCACAACATTCTCACCCTAAGACTGAAACACTTGATCGTAGAGACGTTCCGGGCGCTCATCTTCTACGATCATATTGTGCATGATCACACAAGCAGTCATAACCTCCCATAGTTTCTTCATGCTCCAAGTCTTAGCAGGATACCAAACGATGCCCCATCGAGATTGCAAAACACCAAAGGCATGCTCGACGTCCTTCCTATCACTCTCTTGCTCTTGGGCAAATCTTTTCCTCTTCTCTCCGATAGCGTTGGGGATTTTTTTCACAATAGTGGTCCACTAAGGATAGATACCGACACCAAGGTAATATCCTTTGTCGTGGTTGTGCCCGTTGATGGAAAAATTAACACGTGGGATGTTTCCTTCGACAAGCCTAGCAAACACCTGAGAGCACTGAAGCACGATGATATCATTGTGTGATCCGGCCATGCCAAAGAAAGAGTGCCAGATCTAGAGATCTTGAGATGCCACGGCCTCAAGTATAACAGCGCAAGCCCTGACATGGCCCTTATACTGCCCTTGCCAAGTAGAAGGACAGTTTTCCACTCCTAGTGCATGCAGTCTATGCTACCAAGCATCCCTAGAAAGCCCCTGCTGGCATTCATCGCAGGTTGTATCTTCAGGAGTCGTCTCTCTCAAATACTCAGGGCCAAACACAGCAATATCAGCCTTGCAAACTTATACAGGGAGTCTAGGCCAGTAGACTCGCTCATACGGACGCACTCGTCAATGAGATCACCGGGCTACAGTGCATTTCTGATAAGAGGAGAAGCCAATCTTTCCAACGGTGTCCTCTTTGCACTCGAAATAGTTATCGTAGCCGACCACTTCCTCTCTTATACGGTTGGAAAGATGCCTACTCATACGAAAACGGCAACGAAATTTCTGATGTTTGAACAACGAATTCGTTGTGTCAAAGTAGTCTTTCCAAAGAAGGAAATGCCCGCTCTCTCGGTTGTGATTCAACACCGGAAGGTGCCCCGGACTGGAGCCACGGAATAACGCCCATTGGCTATTAATGTGGTGATGGACCAACACGGTAGCCAAGATCTCCTCCTCATCATCAGACAAGGAATCGTCGGAGTCGCAAAGAAAATTGTGAAAGAAGAACTCGTCGGTGGAGTCCATTTTTGTACCTTGGCAAACCGTCGAACAGCTTGCGGGCGTCGACGAAGGAGCCGGCCGGCAAAGGGAGTCGGGCCACCCTCAGACAAGCTAGTTGCCCTCGTGGTGTCAGACGAGTGTGCCGGTTTTAAGACGACGGAGCTGGCAGGGGCGGTGAGGAGGATTCTTGGCCGCGGCCTTGGTTGTGTCGGGGGAGTGGGGGCGGGAAGCTTTCGGTTCCCCGGCGGCAAGATGACGGGAAGGAGGGCGACGTGGGAGGTGGCGGCGTTGCAGGTGACGGCACCGGCAGCTGGCACCGACTGTTAGGGAATTGCATGGGAAACAAAAAAGTTCCTATGCACACGCAAGATCTATCCATGGTGATGACCATCTACGAGAGGGAGAGTGGATCTACATACCCTTGTAGATCGCTAAGCGGGAAGCGTTAAGAAAACGCGGTTGGTGTAGTCGAACGTCTTCGCGATCCAAATCGCCGAGCATCCCGCGATCTCATCACGTTCCGTCTCGCGATCCAATCACGATCCGTCCCACGAACTCATCACAATCCGTCCCGCGATCTCATCACGATCCGTCTCGCGATCTTGATCACGGTCCTTCCGATCTAGCGCCGAACGGACGACACCTCCGCGTTCAGCACACGTACAGCTCGATGACGATCTCCGCCTTCTTGATCGAGCAAGACGGACCGGAGAGGTAGATGAGTTCTTCGGCAGCGTGACGGCTTTGCTGCGATGGTGGTGGAGCTATTCCAGCAGGGCTTCGCCTAAGCACCGCTGAAAACCGATCTAGAGGAGAAACTGTGATCTAGAGGAGAGGTAGCACGTGGCTATTAGGTTAGATTTTTCCTCTAAATCCTCTAGTATATATAGGAGGGAGGGAGGGGAGGAGGCAGCCTCAAACCCTCAAGATTTGGTCAAAATTGGAGGTGGAGGAGTCCTACTCCAATCCTATTAGGAGTAGGATTCCTCCTTTCCACTTGGAAACTCTTTCCACCTCTCCACCTTTAAATTTTTTCCTTCTCAAACCACTCCAGCCGCATGGTCCCTTAGAGGAGGCTTCGGCCAGCCCACCAGGGGCTGGTTTACCTCCTCCCACAGCCCATATAGCCTCTTGGGTCGAAATACCTCTCCCGATGGTCCCTCGGTACACTACGGACACTCCCGATACACTACCGATGAGCCCGAAACTTTTTCAGCAACCAAAATAGGACTTGCTATATATCAATCTTTACCTCTGGACCATTCCGGAGCTCCTCGTGACGTCCGGGATCTCATCCGGGACTCCGAACAGCCTTCGATCACCACCATACATAACTCTATACTACCGAAACGTCACCGAACCTTAAGTGTGCAGACCCTGTGGGTTCGAGAACTATGTAGACATGACCGAGACACCTCTACGGTCAATAACCAATAGCGGGACCTGGATGCCCATGTTGGTTCCTACATATTCTACGAAGATCTTTATCGGTCGAACCTCTATGTCAAGGATTCAGTTAATCCCATATGATGTTCCCTTTGTTCTTCGGTATGTTACTTGCGCGAGATTCGATCATCGGTATCTCCATACCTAGTTCAACCTCGTTACCGGTAAGTCTCTTTACTCGTTCCGTAATACAAGATCCCGTGACTAACACTTAGTCATATTGCTTGCAAGGCTTATTGTGATGTTGTATTACCGAGTGGGCCCTGACACCTCTCCGTCACACGGAGTAACAAATCCCAGTCCTAATCCATGCCAACCCAACAGACACCCTCGGAGATACCTGGAGAGTACCTTTATAGTCACTCAGTTATGTTGCGACGTTTGATAGACACAAGGCACTCCTCCGGTGTCAGTGAGTTGCATGATCTCATGGTCATAGGAACAAATACTTGACATGCAGAAAAGAGTAACAATAAACTGACACGATCATATGCTACGTTTGTAGTTTGGGTCTTGTCCATCACATCATTCTCCTAATGATGTGATCCCGTTATCAAATGACATCTCATATCCATGACTAGGAAACCATAGTCATCTTTGATTAACGAGCTAGTCTATTAGAGGCATACTAGGGACATGGTGTTGTCTATATATCCACACATGTATCTGAGTTTCCGATCAATACTCTAGGAGCCGGCGGATCTCAGATCCGACGGTGTCCGAGAAACTGTTGTATGTGCACAAAAATTTATAACTCTTGAATGGTTTTTTTGCAAAATGTTCAAGAGCTCACAGGAACCATCGGATCTCAAATCTGACGATCCAAAATCTCGTATCAGGGTATTACCTGAGAGCCGGTAGCATCTAATATTTTCCTTGTCATGTAAACTACCTATCGGTTCTTCTCTCTCTAGTCTCTACGTAGAGCATGTGTTGCAGTTACCTGGAAGCACAACAAGGCCATTTCGAATCTTTGCAAGACAGACATAATCTGGTGTGTTTTGGCGTGGACGTTGACCGTTTGACCGACAGCCTGAATGAACAGTATGCAAAGGAAAATAGGGTTGGTTTCAAACTAACGTCCGGACACATCTTTTTCCTTGAGATTGTTGCTGTTGCCTGTCTGCCTGCATGCATGTTTTTCACGAATGCATGAATGCGTACAGGAAGGCACATGCGAGTATGCGACGCTAGCGCCACGCCAGTATGTAATGTATATGATTGGGCAAGACCGCAAGACAGTGACTCTTGGAGCATCTACAACCGACCTCAACGACGCCTCATACGTCCGGGTAGACTGTCCGGTTAAAAAAAGTAATTCAGACGGACCTCTCAAATGGGCCTTAAACGTCCGCACTGGGGCGGATATGGGGCGCTCAGGCACATTCGGACGCGTCCGCCTGACAAGCTCGGTTCACGCCGACTCCATCCTGCCCCACTAAAAAAAACCGTCCGGCGAAACCCTAGCTCACTCACTCACGCTCCGTCCGCTCCTCTCCCCTCTTCGTCCGCTCCTCTCCCCTCTCCGTCCGCTCCTCCCCCACCCCCCACCGACGAGCATGTCGAGCTCCGGCAGCGCCTCCGGCGACTCCGATCCGGAGTACAAGCTGGCTCTCCACATCGCCTTGGAGCGGTCCAAGGTGGAGACCGGAGGCAACTCCGGATCTGGAGTGTCCTTGCAGCCGCCCGCTCCCCGTCGGCGCATTTCGGATGCCGGCGCTGGATCATCCCGTGCAATGGGCAGCAACGACCGACGGCCAACCCAGTCCGCGCCGGTGGGGTGGGCTCCCTCCCGTCATGCGCTCCCTTCGCCCGCCGCTGCTCCCCCTACGGGGCAGCGATGGGTGCTTGTGCCCGTCTCTCCGGCCCGGACGCACCTCCGGAGGCGCCCCCCGCCCGCCACGAGAGGCAGCGGCGAAGGGAGAGGGAGGCCCCGGTGGCTCCGGATCTGGACGAGGACCAACTCCTCGCATGGGTCTGCGTCGGTCGCTCACGGCGGCGAAAACAAACACGAGGAGGCTCCGCCCCAAGAACGCCAAGGCCCTCCGCATCGCCATCGAGGAGTCCGAGCAGCTTGTGGCGGTTACGGCGCAGGAGCAGGACAAGCTGGCCAAGCTCAAGCGTCGGCAGGACCGGGCAGCGGAGCGGCTCAAGGGCCTCGTCATTGTCTCCGACTCCTCCTCCGACGATGACGATGGCTCCTCCTCCTCCTTGGACAACGACGACGACCAGTCCCCCCGCAAGGGGAATAGTCCGACCCGCAAGTACTAGTTAGATTAGTGTAGTTTCAAATTGTCCGTCGTATGTATGAACTTCTGTTGCAATGTGATGTTATGTGTAGTTTGATCGACGTAGTTTGATCCACGTTGCATGGATAGCATGAAAATAAAGGTTCGGATATGAAAAGACGGATGTAGATGAACAAATTTGAGGCGTGCCCGATCAGTGTTAGTGGGTGTTTGAGGGGCACCACGGAGCCACGGAAGACGGGACGACACGCATTCCCAATCATATCCAATTCTCTCAAGTCGGAAACAAGTGAGAAACTGGTTGTATCTCGCAGAAAGCAAGCGGGAAAGCAACCTTGGTTGTTTTCTTCACACAAAAAACGCATTTAAAGTTTTATAAATGGTAAGGAAAATGTAGTTGAGTTACAATAGCGCAAACAATGGTGTGTTGTATATACTCCCTTCGTCTCAAAATATAAGTTTTTTTTAAAGATTTCACTAGAAACTATACTTAAAACAAAACTAATAAATTGATGTTTTAAAGTATTTATATATATATGTATTCGTACTAGAACATCTAAATAAACTTATATATATTTAAAAACAAAAGGAGTATATTTCTAATGCCGTGGTGCTGAAATCGTAACATATATGACGTGGGAGCAAAGAGATTGGCTTCTAGATAGCTGCTCCTGTATCGGCCAGACCGCATTTTAGTCGCATCAAGCAACCGAATCGCCTTTTTTTTTCTCTCCCTATGTATATGTTTTATTTGGTCAATGGCTTGTGTGAGGTGGGAAAAAGAACTAGCGGCTGTCTAATTAATCTCCGATGCTCTGACGCTGGAAGCACGCCACGTCAGATGATGTGAACTACATTTGATTCTCTTTTGCAAAACATATTATGCTAGTAGTATAAAATTTCACGGGGTCTGACGTGGTTGGGCGTTGGCCGTTGACTAGCTGCATAAACGGAGGAATAGATGAATGAATGGAGAGCAAAATTGTGGCCTGAAACTCGCATCTGATCGAGCAGATAACCTGACATGATCCGCTTCCTTGGCTAAATGTTTTGCTTGTCACCATCAGTTTTTGTTGTCACAGACTTGCGCATGCATGCATGCGTGTACAGATGCACATGTGATGCGGTTGCCACGCCAGCACTGTATGTGCTCCAGGTTGGGGGAAAGGAGTATGATCCACCCGCCGTCAGTCATATCTGATCTTATCCACTTCATCTAGTCTAGGAACCAATAAACTAACTGGAGCAGAAAAATGGTTACATCAACCAGGAAGCAAGCGAGAAAAATATTAGTACCTTCTTAAAATTTTAAGATATAACATTGTAGTAGTAGTTGATGTACACGAAACAGAACAGAAAGCGTGCCGTCTGCAGCATACGACGTCTGCAGAATGATTTTCAGATAGATGCGCAAAATTTTCTTTCTTTTTGGGGGGTCGGTGGCCCGTTCGAATTTTGTTGGGAGGGAATCGTTCAGAGTCAACCGAAAGTTGTGGGAAGAAGATAAATAATCAGCTCTGCTAGTTCCTGTTTATGAACTAAATATCTGCTTTTATACTTCTTCTTTTTCTAGCCTAGCTAAAAGGGACGAAGCGGCAGCATCCTTTTAGGCAGCCGAAAGCAACAGAAAAGAAAAGAAAAATAATAATTTTGCGAGCAGATGACAAAATTGCGTGTTGCATAGCAGAAAGCAGTGTGATGTTCTACCTACCAATGAGACAGGACTGTAATGACTCTGGTTAATTAGTGAAAGTTTTTTATCCGTGAAAAGAAAAGAACTTAATCATCTGATCAGACATAGATAACCTGACATGATCTGGTCTGATCCGAGCAGCTTAGCTTCCTCAGAGCAAGCACTTTCACCGGCGTGTGCATGTGAGGATCTTCAGAGGAGTGTGCACAGCACTAGCGGTGTAAGATACACAGACGCTTCTGCATGCCCTCAGGTCCACCGACGGTACGCACGGCGATGCTTCTCCGCCGTCGGTGTCATCGGCCCAGCTGGTGTGCATTGTTCCTTCCTTGGACGACAGCACTGCCGAAACGGAATCTCATGCGTTTGGCGTCGGTGCTTCAGCTGACCACTCAAACTAGATCAGGACGGAGCAGGTGCATCGTGCATGAGCCTGCTCCTGCTCGTGCTTGTCTTTCATCACACAGCCAGCTGTCCAATGAAGCGAGAGGGTCACGGTGCTCAGAGCATCTACAACCGGACATCTCAAATGACTCCTCATATGTTCGTGGACGCGTCCGGTCAGTGTCCGGACAGAAAAGAGGAGGAAAAAAGTGGCTCAACCGAATCCCTCGTATCATCCTTATACGTCCGGGCTGTCCGCGAACCATCATATATCCATCTCAAATATAGGAGGATATGAGAGCTCGCGGAAGCATCCGGTCAGTCTCCCACGTAGGATGCGAACCCACCCCGGACCACTTTTTCTTTTCTTTATTCATTTTTTCATTCTATATCTTTCTCTCCACCAATCACGTGCAAGTGACCGGACATATGAGGAAGAAAATGAGGAGTGTAGTTGCGCGGACGGAAAAATAGCGGACACACCCGGTCACTGGCCGGACGCGTTCGCGAGCGTTTGAGTGGCCGGATTTGCAAGTTCCGGCTATGGATGCTCTTAGGGCATCTTCGGGTGTGTTTGGTAGGATGCATGAACCTAGCTTAGTTGTTCTTCTCTCATCCATACTGAGTGTAGACATGCTGAGTCCATGCAGTTGCCCTTCTTTGACAGTGATGTATGCGCCGAGACATGCTGAACTGAGACTTTGTTTGGCAGCCTGCATGTGCTTAGACATGCTGAATATTTCTTTCAAAATTTCAAATTCTGAACATTTTGTAAGAATTTGAACATATTAGAAATTCTGTTTTTTTATCAAAATTTAATCAAATTTTGAAATTCTGAACATTTTTTGAAAATTTAAACAAATTTCAAATTCTAAACGTTTTCAAAATTTTATACAAAATTTGAAATTCTAAACTGTTTTGATTTTTTTTGAAATTGTGAACATTTTTTATTTTTTTTAAATATGTTTTTTTAATTTAGACAAAAATTGAAATTCCGAACATTTTTTGAAAATTTGAACAATTTTGAAATTCTAAACATTTCCAAAAATTATACAAATTTTGAAATTTTAAACTGTTTTGAGAATTGGAACAAATTTTGAAATTCTAAATATTTTTGGAAATTTAAACAAACTTTGAAATTATGAACATTTTTTGAAAATTTAAACATATCTGAACGTGGTTTGGTGGGTGGAACAAGGGTTAGGGCCAGCATGACTGCCTCCATGCACCCTACGGGGTGCATGAGATGGGCATGGCTGATGTCCCTTTTATGCATGAGATGGACATAGCTCAGCTGAGCTCATGCACCCTACAAAACAAGCAAAAGTGGGTCGAATTTGGAACTTTTACCCTCATGCACCCTCCACGCACCCTACCAAACACACCCTTCAATGCCGCTCGCATACCATCAAACCGCGCGGTCCGGATGTATGCGGATGATTTGAGGGTCGGCGTTGGAAATGCCCTTACGACATCTTCATTGGTGAGCCACAAATTCCCTTCGGTATCCGATGCGGGCGGACAAGATGGACCAATCCATGGACACTGATGCGGGCGACGGTCATCCAACGCTACCCCGCATACATTCGGCCTGTCACATGCATAGAGTTCGAACATTCAAATAGCCGCATACATAGAGTTCGAACATTAAAATATCCGCATGCGTTCAAATAGCCGCATGCATAGGTAGTTCAAATTTAATAATAAATAAATATTACCTTCCAACATTGTTGTCCCCTTTAATCACCCACATATGCTGAATCAGATCTTTCTTCAGCTGTTCGAGAGTTGGTCGATGTCGAATTTGTTGATGCATTTCAATAAACTTTTTAAATGTGGCCGGATTCTGGCGTGGAAGTTCTATAGGATCACCCATGTTCTCAAATTCAAGAGTTGCGGCATCATCCTCACACTCTCGTCCTCAACAATCATGTTCTGCATGATCACACAACATGTCATCACCTCCCACAAGATCATCGGATCCCATTGTTTAGCAGTTCCACGAAGAACTGCAAAACGTGCATGTAGAACTCCAAATGCCATCTCGATATCCTTTCCAACGGCTTCTTGCCTTTGGTGCAAAGTTTGGGCCAATTGGGTTGGAGATGGTGCTGACAAAGGTAGCCCATGGAGGATAGATACCGTCAACCAGATACTAGCCCATGTTGTAATCATGTCCACTAGCAGTATAGTGGCAAGGAGGAGCTTTTCCTTTAGTCTGCCTCACAAACAACGATGATCGTTGCTACACATTGATATCATTGTGAGACCCGTGCGTGCCAAATCCAAAGATCATGTGATGCAACTGCTTCACGGATGAAGGCATGCTTCTTAACATGACCCGGATATTGCCCATGTAAAGCCTTCGGGCAGTTTTCCAATTCAATGCACGTAGTCAAGATCCAAGCAAACCTGGCCACCCTCTTGCTTCTGAGATTGCCAAGAACCTCATGGTGTTTGCCACGGTTGGTTCTCTTAGGTACCGAGGTTCAAACACCTTGACCATGCCAGTTGCAAACCTAACCATGGCATCTCGCATGTGCTCTCGTACATTCATAGATACTCGTCCCACAAATCAGTGGTTGTACCATATGCAAGCATCCGGAGTGCGGCCGTGCACTTCTGGTAACCAGAGAACCCAATCGTTCGCACAACGTCCTTCTTTAAGACGAAGTAGTCATCATAGGACCACACACCGTGGTACAATGGATCAAATACAGTCTCGATCATCAGAAAACGCTAGCAAAAATTATCACCAAAGAGTGCATCGAGGGCAAAGTAGTCGGCCATCAGTGTCAAATGGCCGCGCGCCTTTTTGATGTTAAGAACTCGATGACCCTTGATCGATTCCAAGAAATTGAGAACATGCTTCTCCGCATGCTCCGTGTCTTCAAGGACTGCCTGCATCATCGTTGTGTCATCTGTGTAGTCCTCCTCGTTGGACAAGCCGTCGAACGACTCAACATAGCGATCGTATATGTACTCCAAATTTGAATCCATCGCTTGAAACAAGAAGGGACATCTTTTTTAACTCCAACAATGCACCGAACAGTTACCGTGCATGGTGTGTATAGTAGTAGCAGATAGTACCTGGCGGGACAGTTGAAGAAAAGGCTCAAACAGCGATGGAGGAGAAGCGGGGTGGAGCTCGGCTGGAACGCTTGAGTTGATAGAGACGTAGAATTCCGGCAGGGATGTGGCATGGCGGCCAGGGTTCCATAGCAGCGGCGAAGGCGACAATTAAAGAAGAAATGATAAAAATGAGAATGATTTGGGTTGGCTGGGGTTGTCGGAGTTCTACGTGGCTGCTGTCAGGACTCCCGTAAAGCCCACTACGTTTGTCTTGAGTTTTGGCAGAAAAAGTATGTTTGATCTTCTCAATGGACCAATACATGCGTGCATTGGATGTGAAACTGCGTCCAGATGGTGCGGTCCGAACGAATGTGAACAGTTTGAAAATCCGCCTTGGACATGCCCTTAGGTGTTGGAACATCTGGACCCAACGGAATGGCCAAGCTTTTAGAGCTCAACAACCAATCATTGAGGCCCAAAGAAACTACTTCAAGGAAGTTCTCAAGTTTCTTTGGTTCAAAATAAAGGAGAAATATGCTGACTCCTTTTGCTAGTGGATAGATAACAACTTTTAAAAACAGGGAGAAGGCGTAGTTGATGGATCAAATTATCTCCCTAGACGTCACAGCCGATGGGCATGGGCTTTCTGACCAGGATTGGCAGATGTGGTATAACCTCGAAGAGGCCTTGATGCAGTTGTTGGGGAACGCGACAGAAAACAAAAATTTCCGGTATAGCGAGCACGCCCAGGACCACTATGGAGACTGCATACAAGGTTTGATCTGATCCGTACCGACTCAAAGCGCAGCGGAAGAAGAGTCGGTGGAGATCGTTGGTGCAGATCCCCGCAACTAGGATTTTACAACCTCCCAACCGCGAGGATGTACTCCCTCATCGGACAGCCCTTCGGGAGGCGGTCGGACAATCCCCCTAATGATGTCGCGGACAACCCTTCGAGTGGACCCTCGAAACTCGAACGAAGACTCGGATAGCCCTACGGGAGGACACACGGACAGCCCCTCGGGCAAAAGATCGAAACTATGACCTCTCTACGGGGTTGCACACATACGGTGTCATCTATCCGGCAGGGCTTCTCCGTCCAGAACTAGTTCCTGCCGGAACCCAGACAGCCTTTCGGCTCTACGAAAGACTCTTTTCGTCGGAGGGAGAGAGAGAGCTTGCAAAGCAAAGAATGTGTATGAGAGCACAAGGATGAATAAATGGCAGCCCACTCACCTCCTATTTATAGGAAAACCAAGGGGTAGGGTGGTTTTACAATAAAACCCAAAATGCACATGAATGAAGTCCTTCCACAAGGGCATAAAAGTGAAACCAAGGAACAAGAGGGACTCCATGAAGGATTCCACCATGTGGCCGGCCACACCCTCATGTGGGGCCCCAAAAATGGCTCCAATCCATCCATGTCATCCCCAAGATCTTTTGGAGCAAAGCCCCAAAAGGTGGCTTTCCATAAAGTAGTCCAAAAAGCACTTTCACTATTCACGGCGACATTTTTCAGCGTCCGCTCGAACTGAACATATTTATGTGGGCTTAGAACAATTCTAGTACCCCACTAAAATAATTTTTAATGCGATCCGGAAAAATTCCGGAATAGTGATTTTCATCTGCGAAAAGCATCTGAAGTGGTTCCGGCAGCTCCGGAACATTTCCGGTTTTCATCCCGGAAAATTCCAGAAAGTTTCTACAACGATTTTGGCACCCTTCAAGAATTATCAGGCATGTGTCGAAACCAATTTGACCTTTTGGTATCCCCTGAAACAACTTTTCAGTTTCACCGAAACTGTTCCGGTGACCTGTCTGCGGAACTTTTCCGCTGTCCGAAACTTTTCCGGTGTCCGAAACTTTTCGGTGATTTTCTCTTAGACTCCCTGTCTAGTATTCAACAGATAGATGACCCTTAAGCGTGTGACCCTATAGGTTCGGTGAAGCATAGACATGACCCGGAACCCCTTCCGATCAATGATCAACATCGGAGCCGTGGACACCCATATTGACCCCTATACCCACACAAATGAATATTCGAGTGAACCTCTAGTTGCCGTGAGCTATTCCTGTTGCTTCGCGATATGTTTACAATTACCCGAGGTGAGACATGTAGGCATCCTCGTGGATCAACAACTTGTCCACTATGCCAGTTACCTCGTTGCCGGTATTGTTCTCTTTTCTCGTTCCCGTGTTCCGACATCCCCGTGATCAAATCACAAAGTGTCTGCCCAGACGATGATGGATACCGTAACACCGAGAGGGCCCAGAGATATCTCTCCATCGTCGGAGGAGCAAATCCCAATCTTGAGCTATCAAGTTACTTGACATACTTTTCCATGAACCCGTAAGCCGCCGTAATAGCCACCCATTTACGGATGACGTTTAACAAACCCCAAAGTTCATGAAGCAAGCATGAAGAAACTCGATACTCTCATGGTCTAAGGAATTATGCAAACGTTAACCATCTCTGTGTTATTAACCATTAACTTGTGACGAATGTATCTCATAGCATAACACAATTCAGATCGATTCAACACGAGTGTTCTACCAACATCCCGTCCTCAAAATTGCCGGCATAGCCCTGCCCATGATCAGGAAAACAGGACCATCATGCAACACTTGAGCCAGTCTTAGAGGCAAGACTAGGAATACAATTCACCGTTTATTATACCACACGTGCACATGAGTTTCCCTCCAAGCCTCGTTTAATTTGTAGACTCGAGAATCATTGCAGTTATAGCATGGAACATAAACATTCATTACAAACTTTGGAGATACAAAATAACTGTTATTACTGCCTCTAGGGCATATTTCCTACAGACTCCCACTTGCACTAGAGTCATAATCCAATTACATGGCTTCCCTAACAGCAATGGCTATCCGGTGTTGCTCATGCTTTGCTCGTGGTAGAGGCTTTGTCATCGGGTCTGACACATTCAGATCCGTGTGAACTTTGCGTACTTTCACTAAACCTTCTTCGACATGATGTCGAATAAGTTTATATTTACGTTGAATATGCATTGTCTTATGGTGCGAACATGGCTCCCTTGCCTGAGCCACGGCGCCACTATTATCACAATAGATCTCCACCGGGTCCAGAGCACTTGGAACCACACCAAGGTCTTCAAGAAATTGCTTGATACCGACAGCTTGCTTGGAGGCTTCAGAAGCAGCAACATATTCTGCCTCTGTCGTAGAATCCGCCACAGTCTTTTGTTTGGAACTTTTCCAATCAACTGCGCCGTCGTTCAATATGAAAACATAGCCCGATTGAGATTTGAAGTCATCTGGGTCAGTCATGAAGCCTGCATCAGTGTAACAACTTACAATGAGCTCTTCATCACCTCTGTACACAAGGAGTAAATCCTTGGTCCTTTTGAGGTACTTAAGAATACCCTTGACTGCGGCCCAGTGTTCCAATCCTGGATCACCTTGGTACCGGCTGCTAACACTTAGCGCATAGGAAACATCCGGTCTTGTACATAGCATGGCATACATAATAGAACCAACTGTCGAAGCATATGGAATATCATTCATTTGTACTCGCTCATCGAGGGTACGAGGACTCTGATTCTTGCAAAGCACTGTGCCAGGTGACATGGGGAGTAGGCCTTTCTTGGAGTTCTCGATGTTGAACCTTTGCAACACCTTGTCAATGTATGTGCTTTGGCTAAACGCTATTAGGCGTCTTGATCTATCTCTATAGATCCTGATGCCCAATACATATGCCGCTTCACCTAAGTCTTTCATTGAAAAACTCCTTTTCAATGAGTCTTTTATTTCGCTAAGAAAATTCCCATCATTTCCAATCAACAATATGTCATCCACATACAAGATTAGAAATGCTTTTGCGCTCCCACTAAACTTCTTGTAAACACAAGATTCTTCATCGTTCCTGATGAAGCCAAACTCTTTGACCACTTCATCAAAACGAATGTTCCAGCTCCTTGATGCTTGCTTTAGACCATAAATGGCTTTCTGAAGCTTACATACCTTTCTAGCATTCTTAGGATCGACAAAACCTTCTGGTTGTATCATGTATACATCTTGTTCAAGGTTTCCATTTAGGAAAGCCGTTTTGACATCCATCTGCCAAATTTCATAATCGAAATAAGCAGCAATTGCTAGTAATATCCGAACAGACCTAAGCATAGCTACGGGCGAGAAAGTCTCGTCGTAGTCCACTCCTGGAACTTGTGTGAACCCTTTCGCGACAAGTCTAGCTTTGTGGATAGTAATGTTACCATCCGCGTCCGTCTTTCTTTTGAAAATCCATTTACAACCAGTGGGTTTTACGCCATCTGGAAGTTCTTCCAAGTTCCAAACTTGATTTTCGTACATAGATTCCATTTCGGATCTCATGGCCTTGTGCCATTCCCTTGAGCTAGGCCCCGCCATCGCTTCCTTGTAGTGTGCAGGTTCATCGTCTTCAAGAATGAAGATTTCGTTATGAAACCACTCAGGTGGCTGGATAGCCCTACCTGATCTGCGCGGTTCAGTAACAACATTGTCTGAAATTTCCGCATCACATGCGACAACTTTCAGCTCGGTTGTAGGGATAATTTGCAGAATTACTTCCGGTTCCTTAGCCATATCAACGGTTGCCAAAGATTCACTAATCTCATTAAGTTGTACTGTCCTCCCACTCAATTCTTTAGCGAGAAATTCTTTCTCGAGAAAGTGTGCAACCTTTGCGACAAACATTTTGACTTCGGACTGGTGGTAGAAGGAATATCCAATGGTGTTATTTGGATAACCTACAAAGTAACATTTGTCTGATCTAGGTTCTAGTTTGGTTGGCTGTAAACATTTTACGTATGCCTCACAACCCCAAACCTTGAGATGCGACACACTAGGTATCTTCCCACACCACATCTCATGTGGTGTCGTCTCAACAGACTTAGACGGCGCTCTGTTTAATGTATAAGCGGCAGTGAGTAGTGCGTGACCCCAAAAAGATATCGGTAGATCTGTAAGAGACATCATCGACCTTACCATGTCTAACAGGGTTCGGTTACGTCATTCCGACACTCCGTTTCGCTGTGAAGTTTCGGGAGGCGTAAGCTGTGAAACGATTCCACGGTCACTCAGATGTTGGCCAAACTCATGACTAAGATATTCGCCTCCGCGATCAGACCGCAGAAACTTAATCTTTTTGTCACGATGATTTTCCACCTCATTCTGAAAATCTTTGAACTTTTCAAAGGTTTCCGACTTATGCTTCATCAAGTAGATATAGCCATACCGACTTAAATCACCAGTAAAAGTCACGAAGTAAAAATACCCACCCCGTGCGGCCGTGTTCATTGGACCACATACATCACTATGTATTATTTCCAATAATTCACCCGCCCATTCAGGATGACCCGTGAACGGCGTCTTGCTCATTTTTCCCATCAAGCAAGCTTCACATGTGTCAAATGATTCAAAGTCAAGGGACGGTAAAACTCCATCTTTATGGAGTCTCTGCATGCGTTTCTTTCCGATGTGGCCAAGCCGACAGTGCCACAAGTAAGTGGTGGTGGTATCAGCCTTCTTAAGGCATTTAGAATTCACGTTAAAGACATCATTTCCACAATAAAGATTTAGTATGAAAAGGCCCCCAACAATGGGTGCAAATCCATAAAACATATCCTTACAATAAAGTGAACAACCATTGTTCTCAGACTTGTAGGAGTACCCATCGTGTACTAAACATGATCTAGAGATAATGTTTCTACACAATAACGGAACAAAATAACAGTTACTAAGTTCCAAAATAAATCCTGAAGGGAGACGTAGAGGCATAATGCCGACGGCTTGAGCGGCGATCCCAGCGCCGTTCCTGACACGCATCACGACTTCATTCTTTGCCAGCTTGCGCACCTTCTGAAGCCCCTGTATCGAGTTGCAAATGTGAGCAACCAATCCGGTATGAAATACCCAAGACTTAGAATTTTCTCTAGCGAGCAAAACGTCAATGACATTAACTTGTATAACAATTATACCTTTTCCGGTTTTCCCGGACTTCTTATCTTCCAGATACTTCTTGCAGTTTCTCTTCCAGTGTCCTGTGCCCTTGCAGTAGAAGCACTCAGTTTCATTCTTGGCTCCGCCCTTAGATTTGCGTTGGAAGCCGGTCTTACCGGCGCCCTTGCCCTTCTTTGGCTTGCCTTTCTTTTTGAAACTGGCAGTTTTATTCACAAGCAACACTTGCTTGCGATTTTTCTGTAGTCCTCCTTCAGCAGTTTTCAGCATGGCAAGCACCTCATTTGCTGTTTTGTCCATCCCATTCATGTTGTAGTTCATGATAAAACCGCCATAAGACGGGGGGAGTGAACCTGGCAACAAGTCCATAACATGCTCTTCTGGAAGTGGGAATTCCAGGATTTTAAGCCTTTCAGCGTAGCCAATCATATTGACTACGTGCTCGCCAACTGAACTGCCCTCAGCCATCTAGGTCTCCGCCATCATTTTCATGATGTCAAAACGTTCAGACCGTGCATTAAACTTGTAAAGAGCATCCAGATCCTTGATCCTATCAAAGGAGTTATGGAATTCAAAACGTTTTGAAGCTCTGAACTCATGCAAGATAGCATGAGGCACTGCACTAAGTTGTAATCATCATCCTTAGTGGCCCAGACATTTTGTATGTCTACCGCGGCTGTTGCCGCCGGTTTAGGGGGAAGAGGTCCGTCAAGCACATACACTTTCTTAGCACCCAGGAGGACAATCCTCAGGGTACGGACCCAGTCCGCATAGTTGTTTCCATTCGCAGCTAACTTCTCTTTCTCTAACATAGGGCCTAAGTTGAATGCGGTGTTGCGAGCCATTTGATCTACAACGGAAAACACAAGTTCATTTAGACTTTGTTCATAATGATTTTTGGCACTAGTGAATAAATAATTTTATTCCAAGGTGCACTCTCACTCAAATCAATATCTCTCATAATTGATTGTGAGTGATGCAAGACCCAACTTTCAATTCAGCGTCAAGGATGTAACCATCTCAAGTGACGAGAATTTCAATTGGTAGGCCAACTTGCCAATCACATCTCTATGTGACTCTTGTTAATCTTTCGAAGCGTGTGTTCCGAGCTCATGACTTTCATGCCTGAACGTCAAGACAACCAAGTGATCTCGCTGCGAGGTCTCAACTCACCCGCCTCACACTTCTCTAATCGTTCGTACCCATGTAACCATGTGATACCCCGAAGAGATAGGTGTCGTGACGGTGCTACACTTGGGAGAACACTAACTACTTGATATTCTAAGTGAGAGATCACCCTAATAAAAAGCGACTACCGCACAATTAAGAAGGGTGCATCAAGAGGGATAATCATCTCAGGCAATTCATAATAGCATGACATGGCATAGCCCCTTCTGACGGAGAAGTCAAGTATTTCTTCGTCTTCGGCATTCGCGTCGGTGTTCACCTCTGCGAAGATTGCCACCACCTTGTCGATGCACCAGATAATATTGCTATCTTTATAGCTAATAAAATAAGTGCATTACCTAAGGTTGACACGCAGGTCATTAAAGTGCAATCATATGGCTCTAGCCATCATGCCGACTCATGACACGCAGGTCATGTTAATTACATCATATAGCCATCTCATACATAATCAAATTGAGTATGAGCATTGCTATACCACATCGCATGCAAACCATCCTGCAAAACCAAGTTAGACGCCTCTAATCGGTTTATACAAAATTTTATTTTACGTGGCTTCTAAGGTTTTGACTCAAACCGCAGCTACCAACGTTTATCATCAAGTATGATAATTCAAGTTGCTAGATTAACTTTCCAGGGTGTATGAAACACGAGATGATAAAATCTCGAGCCCCATACTAAACTTCATCATACGCGTGACCCCCGTGCAGATCATATCTGCATTGCCCTTTCGTCTACGAAACATCCATCTTGCTTTTGACTATGGTGGAACCCAAAGAACTGTTAGCACTTCGTTGATCTGTCAATCAGCATACTCAGGAGCAGCATGAAAGGATCGCAGATTGCCAGAACTTTTTAAGATTCCACCATTCCGTCAAGATATGGACTACGCAAATTCACGAGAAGCAACAGGAACATCGGGTAACAGATTTCATCTACTACCCGCACAAATAATTTTCAGCAATAGATCTCATCTACTACAAAATTATACTATGCAATACCCATACATCTCATGTATTCTAGATCATAACATGCATCTACTCATAGCTTGTCTCTTGATGCCACTGTTGGGGAACGCGACAGAAAACAAAAATTTCCGGTATAGCGAGCACGCCCAGGACCACTATGGAGACTGCATACAAGGTTTGATCTGATCCGTACCGACTCGAAGCGCAGCGGAAGAAGAGTCGATGGAGATCGTTGGTGCAGATCCCCGCAGCTAGGATTTTACAACCTCCCAACCGCGAGGATGTACTCCCTCGTCGGACAGCCCTTCGGGAGGCGGTCGGACAATCCCCCGGACGATGTCGTGGACAGCCCTTCGGGAGGACCCTCGAAACTCAAACGAAGACTCGGACAGCCCTACGGGAGGACACACGAACAGCCCCTCGGGCAAAAGATCGAAACTACGACCTCTCTACGGGGTTGCACACATACAGTGTCATCTATCCCGCAGGGCTTCGCCGTCCAGAACTAGTTCCTGCCGGAACCCAGACAGCCTTTCGGCTCTACGAAAGACTCTTTTCGTCGGAGGGAGAGAGAGCTTGCAAAGCAAAGAATGTGTATGAGAGCACAAGGATGAAGAAATGGCAGCCCACTCACATCCTATTTATAGGAAAACCAAGGGGTAGGGTGGTTTTACAATAAAACCCAAAATGCACATGAATGAAGTCCTTCCACAAGGGCATAAAAGTGAAACCAAGGAACAAGAGGGACTCCATGAAGGAGTCCACCATGTGGCCGGACACACCCTCATGTGGGGCCCCAAAAATGGCTCCAATCCATCCATGTCATCCCCAAGATCTTTTGGAGCAAAGCCCCAAAAGGTGGCTTTCCATAAAGTAGTCCAAAAAGCACTTTCACTATTCACGGCGACATTTTTCAGCGTCCGCTCGAACTTAAAATATTTATGTGGGCTTAGAATAATTCTAGTACCCCACTTAAATAATTTTTAATGCGATCCGAAACAATTCCGGAATAGTGATTTTCATCTGCGAAAAGCATCTAAAGTGGTTCCGGCAGCTCCGGAACATTTCCGGTTTTCATCCCGGAAAATTCCAGAAAGTTTCTAGAACAATTCTGGCACCCTTCAAGAATTATCAGGCATGTGTCGAAACCAATTTGACTTTTTGGTATCCCCTGAAACAACTTTTCTGTTTCACCGAAACTGTTCTGGTGACCTGTCTGCGGAACTTTTCCGCTGTCCGAAACTTTTCCGGTGTCCGAAACTTTTCGGTGATTTTCTCTTAGACTCCCTGTCTAGTATTCAACAGATAGATGACCCTTAAGCGTGTGACCCTATAGGTTCGGTGAAGCATAGACATGACCCGGGACCCCTTCCGATCAGTGATCAACATCGGAGTCGTGGACACCCATATTGACCCCTATACCCACACGAATGAATATTCGAGTGAACCTCTAGTTGTCGTGAGCTATTCATGTTGCTTCACGATATGTTTACAATTACCCAAGATGAGACATGTAGGCATCCTCGTGGATCAACAACTTGTCCACTATGCCAGTTACCTCGTTGCCGGTATTGTTCTCTTTTCTCGTTCCCGTGTTCCGGCATCCCCGTGATCAAATCACAAAGTGTCTGCCCAGACGATGATGGATACCGTAACACCGAGAGGGCCCAGAGATATCTCTCCATCGTCGGAGGAGCAAATCCCAATCTTGAGCTATCAAGTTACTTGACATACTTTTCCATGAACCCGTAAGCCGCCGTAATAGCCACCCATTTACGGATGACGTTTAACAAACCCCAAAGTTCATGAAGCAAGCATGAAGAAACTCGATACTCTCATGGTCTAAGGAATTATGCAAACGTTAACCATCTCTGTGTTATTAACCATTAACTTGTGACGAATGTATCTCATAGCATAACACAATTCAGATCGATTCAACACGAGTGTTCTACCAACATCCCGTCCTCAAAATTGCCGGCATAGCCATGCCCATGATCAGGAAAACAGGACCATCATGCAACACTTGAGCCAGTCTTAGAGGCAAGACTAGGAATACAATTCACCGTTTATTATACCACACGTGCACATGAGTTTCCCTCCAAGCCTCGTTTAATTTGTAGACTCGAGAATCATTGCAGTTATAGCATGGAACATAAACATTCATTACAAACTTTGGAGATACAAAATAACTGTTATTACTGCCTCTAGGGAATATTTCCTACAGCAGTTGCATCGCGAGGCTAAAATATACTGGCGACAAAGGGGCACTTTAAATTGTACTTTGAAGGGCGACACCCTCACGGACTATTTTGTTGTTATTGCTAACGGGAGACACAGGCATTGCACAATTGACAGTCTGCTGATCAATAATGTTAGAGTCATGGATAAGGAACAATTTTCTCTCACGTGGTGGACTTCTTCTACCCTAGTCGGGTTTATCGATCGCTTCCTCCCTTTGGGATGCCTCCGGGACGATCACTAGTGAGGAGAACGAGGCTCTGCTAACCCCTTTATCCGAGGACGATATTCTCGAGACCATCCGCTCGGCTAACCCCAACTCGGTGTCGGGCCATGACGGCTTCTCCATTCCCTTCTTCAGGAAATTTTGGCCTCAAATTCGTGACCTCGTGTGTGTTATTATCCAAGGCTTCTATTTGGGGCCGGTAGATATTTTGAGGCTGAACTACGATGTCATCTCTCTCATTCCTAAGGTCAAAGGAGCTTATATTATCTCGCAATTCAGACCTATCGCTCTCATCAACAATTTTGCAAAATTCCCTTCCAAAGGATTCGCTACCCGCCTCTCCCCCGTCGCTCAAGTCCTTATCCCCTATTAATCTGCTTTTGTCAAGGGGAGGTTCATCTTGGACGATATCTTATGTTTACATGAGATAGTCCATGATCTTCGGGTGCGTGGCACCAAGGCAGTGATTCTCAAGCTTGATTTTGAGAAGGCTTACGACTCGGTTAGCTTGGCTTTCTGCGTCAGGTCTTGCTAGCCAAGGGTTTTGATGGGGCTTATGTTCATCGGATTATGCAGCTGGTGGCGGGAGGTCTCACTGTGGTCTCGGTTAATGGCAAGGTTAACAACTTCTTCCCGAATGGTAGGGGCTTGAGACATGGGGATCTGGCATCCCCCCTTCTGTTTATTTTTTTCGTGGATGACTTTTCTCGCATCTTGTCTAGGGATACCACTGTTGGTCATATCTCCCCTGTTAGTTCTCATCTTATTCCTGGGGGCATCACTCATCTACAATATGCAGATGACATGATTATCATTGTTGAACTTAATGAGGACTGTCTAGCCCATCTTAAGTTCTTGTTGCTATGCTTTGAAGCCTTGTCGATGCTTAAGATCAACTTCTCTAAGAGTGAAGTGATTGTTACTGGGGTCTCTGAGGCCGAGGCCTTGATGGTTTCTCAACTGCTTAACTGCTCCACTACTAATGAAGGTGGGCAATCGTGTCATGCCATGGAGAGGCAGATATAACACCCAAGCAGGCAAGGTTGCCCTTATTAATGCTTGCCTCTCCTCCCTCCCCATGTTCCTAAGGCATTTTTACCTCCTCTTGGGTGGTACTCGCGGTGGATTTGATAAGCACAGGGGTGCCTTCTACTGGAATGTCACGGATAACAAACGCAAGTACAGGATGGTCAGATGGAAGTATATATGTAGGCCCAAGAACCTTGGGGAGGTTGGGCATTATTAACACTGCGATCATGAACAAATTGTTGGAAATATGCCCTAGAGGCAATAAATAAAGTGTTTATTATCATATTTCCTTGTTCATGATAATCGTTTATTATCCATACTATAATTGTATTGATTGGAAACACATTACATGTGTGGGTAAATAGACAACACTTTATCCCTAGTATGCCTCTAGTGAACTAGCTCGTTGATCAAAGATGGTCAAGGTTTCCTATCCATTGACATGTGATGTCATTTGATAACGGGATCACATCATTAGGAGAATGATGAGATGGACAAGACCCAAACTACAAACGTAGCATATGATCGTGTCAGTTTATTGCTACTGTTTTCTGCATGTCAAGTATATGTTCCTATGACCATGAGATCATGCAACTCACGAACACCGAAAGAGTGCCTTGTGTGTATCAAACGTCACAACGTAACTGCGTGCCTATAAAGGTGCCCTACAGGTATCTCCGAGGGTGTCTGTTGGGTTGGCATGGATCAAGACTGGGATTTGTTACTCCGTGTGACGGAGAGGTATCTCAGGGCCCACTCGGTAATACAACATCACAATAACCCTTGCAAGCAATGTGACTAAGTATTAGTCATGGGATCTTGTAATACGGAACGAGTAAAGAGACTTGCCGGTAACGAGGTTGAACTAGGTATGGCGATACCGACGATCGAATCTCGGGCAAGTAACATACCGAAGAACAAAGGGAACATCATACGGGATTAACTGAATCCTTGACATAGAGGTTCGACCGATAAAGATCTTCATAGAATATGTAGGAACCAATATGGGCATCCAGGTCCCGCTATTGGTTATTGACCATAGAGGTGTCTCGGTCATGTCTACATAGTTCTAGAACCACACAGGGTCTGCACACTTAAGGTTCGGTGACGTTTCGGTAGTATAGAGTTATGTATGGTGGTTACCGAAGGTTGTTCAGATCCCCGGATGAGATCGCGGACGTCAGAGGAGCTCCGGAATGGTCCGGAGGTAAAGATTGATATATAGGAAGTCCTATTTTGGTCGTCGGAAAAGTTTCGGGCTCATCGATAGTGTACCGAGAGTGCCGGTAGTGTACCGGGAGACCATCGGGAGGGGTATTTCGACCCAAGAGGCTACATGGGCTGTGGAAGAGGGAATACCAACCCTTAGTGGGCTGGTGGAAGTCCCACACAAGTCCCATGCAGCTAGGAGAGAAAAGCCCAAAGAGAAAAGGTGGAAAAGGGCAAAAAAGGCAAAAAAGGAAGGAGTCCTAGTCCTACTAGGATTGGAGGAGGATTCCTCCTCTCCTCCCTGGTTCGGCCGAAGCCTAGGGCTGGGGACAAGCCTCCTCCTCTCTTCCTCTTATATATACTAGAGGTTTTAGGGTTTTTGGCACTAGTTTTTCAGCCACGTGCTACCCTCTCCTCTAGTGTCTAGTTTCTCCTCTAGATCGGTTTTCTGCAGTGCTTAGGCGAAGCCCTGCCGGAATTACTCCACCACCATCGCCACGGCGCTGTCACGCTGCCGGAGAACTCGTCTACCTCTCTGCTCCCTCTTGCTGGATCAAGAAGGCGGAGATCGTCATCAAGCTATACGTGTGCTGAACGCGGAGGTGCCGTCCGTTCGGTGCTTGATCAGGACGGATCATGATTGGATCGCGGGACGCTCGGCGATTTGGATCGCGAAGATGTTTGACTACACCAACCGCGTTTCTTAACGCTTCCCGCTTAGCGATCTACAAGGGTATGTAGATCCACTCTCCCTCTCGTAGATGCTCATCACCATGGATAGATCTTGCGTGTGCGTAGGAAATTTTTTGTTTCCCATGTAACGTTCCCCAACAGTGGCATCATGAGCTAGGTCTATGTGTAGATGAGATCTCGAGTAGAACACAAAGAGTTTGTGGGCGTTGATGCTTAGATTGCTTACTCCCTTGTTCGTGTTTTGGTTCAGCAGTATTGTGGGATGAAGCGGCCCGGACCAACATTACTCGTACGCTTACGAGAGACCGGTTCCCTCAACTGCAACTTGTTGCAAAACATAGCTGGCGGGTGCCAGTTTCTCCTACTTTAGTTGGATCGGATTCGACAAAGGCGGTCCTTGAGAAGGTTGAAAAGCAACTTATGTATCACCGTTGTGGTTTATGCGTAGGTGAGAATTGTTCTGGCTACATACCCGTAGTAGCCACGTAAAACATGCAACAACAATTAGAGGACGTCTAACTTGTTTTTGCAGGGTATGTTGTGATGTGATATGGCCAATTACATGATGTGATATATGTGATGTATGAGATGATCATGTGTTGTATATAATATCACGACTTGCATGTCGATGAGTACAGCAACCGACATGAGCCATAGGGTTGTCTTTAATTATTGTATGACCTGCGTGTCAATCATTAAGTGCTATGTAATGCTTTACTTTATCGCTAAAAAGTAGCAATAGTAGTAGAAGCATGATGGGCGCGACAACTCCGCTGGCGACACGTTGATGGAGATCATGGTGTCGTGCCGGTGACGATGGAGACCATGCCGGTGCTTTCAAGATGGAGATCAAAAGCACAAGTTCATGGCCATATCATGTCACTTATGATTTGCATGTGATGTTAATCCTTTTATGCACCTTGTTTTGCTTAGGTCGACGGTAGCATTATAAGGTGATCCCTCACTTAAATTTCAAGATGAATTGTGTTCTCCCCGAATGTGCACCATTACGAAAGTTCGTCGTGTCGAGACACCACGTGATGATCGGGTGTGATAGACTCTACGTTCATATACAACGGGTGCAAGCCAGTGTTGCACATGCAGAACACTCGGGTTAAACTTGACGAGCCTAGCATGTACAGACATGGCCTCGGAACACAAGAGACCGAAAGGTTGAACATGAGTCATATAGTAGATATGATCAACATGATGATGTTCACCATTGAAACCACCTCAACTCATGTGATGATCGGACTTGAGTTGGTGAATTTGGATCATGTGACACTCAGATGACCTGAGGGATGTCAATTTGAGTGGGAGATTTAGTAATTTGATTAACTAAACTCATTATCTTGAACAATAATCTAAGTAACCTTTGCATATTTATGTTGTAGATCAATGGCTCGCATAGTAGCACCCCTGACTTTTAATGCGTTCCTAGAAAAACTAAGTTGAAAGATGATGGAAGTAACTTTGTTGACTGGCCCCGTAATCTGAGGATTATCCTCACGGCTTCCCAAAAATAATATGTCCTTGATGCACCGCTTGGTGACCAACCAGAAGACATGTCATCTGAAGACGTTAAGAACGCTTGGGAGGCATGTTCTGGAGATTACTCAATAGTTCAGTGTGCAATATTGTATGGCTTAGAAACGGGACTTCAAAGACGTTTTGAATGTCATGGAGCATATGAGATGTTCCAGGAGTTGAAGTTTATCTTTCAAAAGAATGCCCGGATCGAGAGGTATGAGACCTCCGAAAGTTCTATGCTTGCAAAATGGAGGAGAACGGGTCTATCAGTGAGCATATACTCAGAATGTCTAGGTATTCAAATCGTCTAGAAGAGTTGGGAATTGCCCTTCCGCCAGAGGCGATCACTGATAGAGTTCTTCAATCACTGCCACCTAGTTACAAGTGCTTTATCATGAACTATAACATGCACGGGATGAACAAGTCAATCGCCGAGCTGTTTGTGATGCTAAAAGTCACTGAATCTGAAATCCAGAAAGAACATCAAGTGTTGATGGACATAAAACCACTAGTTTCAAGAAAAATGCCAAGGTCAAGGGCAAGGGCAAGAAGGGTAAAACCAAGAAGGATGGCAAAGCACTTGCTACTCCTGTAAAGAAGCCCAAGCATGGACCCAAGCCAGAAACTGAGTGCTTTCATTGCAAGGGAACTGGTCACTGGAAGCGGAACTATCCCAAGTACCTGGCCGATAAGAAGTTGGCCAAGGACAAACAAGGTATATATGATATACATGTTACTGATGTGTACTTTACTAGCTCTCGTTGTAGTGCCTGGGTATTTGATACCGGTTCGGTTGCTCACATTTGCAACTCAAAATAGGAACTACGGAATAGACGAAGGCTGGCAAAGGATGAAATGATGATGCGCGTGGGAAATGGTTCCAAGGTTGATGTGATTGCCGTCGGTACGCTCTCTCGTCGATTACCATCGGGGTTAGTGATGAACCTGAATAATTGTTATTTAGTGCCTGCGTTAAGCATGAATATTATATCTGGATCTTGTTTATTGCGAGACAGTTACTCATTTAAATTAGAGAATAAAAGTTGTTCTATTTATATGAGTAATATCTTTTATGGTTATGCACCCAATGTGAGGGGTTTATTCATATTGAATCTTGATAGTGATGATACACATGTTCATAACATTGATGCCAAAAGATATAGAGTTGATAATGATAGTACCACTTTCTTGCGGCACTGCCGTTTAGGTCATATTGGTGTAAAATGCATGAGGAAGCTCCATGCTGATGGACTTTTGGAGTCACTTGATTTTGAATCACTTGACACATGTGAACCATGCCTCATGGGCAAGATGACTAAAACGCCGTTCTCTGGAACAATGGAACGGGGAAGTGACTTATTGGAAATCATACATACTGATGTGTGCGGTCCAATGAATGTTACATCGCATGGTGGATATCGTTATTTTCTCACCTTCACTGATGACTTAAGTAGATATGGGTATATTTACTTAATGAAACACAAGTCTGAGACGTTTGAAAAGTTTAAGCAATTTCAGAGTGAAGTTGAGAATCATCGTGACAAGAAGATTAAATTCCTGTGATCTAATCGAGGAGGTGAATATCTGAGTTATGAGTTTGGCAGTCACTTAAGACAATGTGGAACTGTTTCACAGTTGACACCGCCTGGAACACCACAGCGTAATGGTGTGTCCGAACATCGTAATCGAACCTTATTAGATATGGTGCGTTCTATGATGTCTCTTGCTGATTTGCCACTATCGTTTTGGGGTTATGCATTAGAGACAACTGCATTCACTTTAAATAGGGCACCATCAAAATCAATTGAGACGACACCATATGAACTATGGTTTGGCAAGAGGCAAAAGTTGTCGTTTCTTAAAGTTTGGGGATGTGATGCTTATGTCAAAAAGCTTCAGCCTGAAAAGCTGGAACCCAAAGCGGAGAAATGCGTCTTCATAGGATACCCGAAAGAGACAGTCGGGTATACCTTCTATCTCAGATCCGAAGGCAAAGTGTTTGTCGCTAAGAATGGAACATTTCTTGAGAAAGAGTTTCTCTCGAAATAATTGAGTGGGAGGAAAATAGAGCTTGATGAGGTTATTGAACCTTTACTTCAACCAGAAAGTAGCGCAGCATAGTAAGATGTTTTTGTGGAACCTACGACAGTTGAAGAGGTAGTTAATGATGATGATCATGAAGCTTCGGATCAAGTTACTATTGAACATCGTAGGTCGACAAGGGCACATACTACTCCTGGGTGGTACGGCAACCCTGTCTTGGAGGTCATGTTGTTGGACAACAATGAACCTACGAGCTATGGAGGAGCGATGATGGGCCCGGATTCCGAGAAATGGTTAGAGGCCATGAAATCTGAGATGGGATCCATGTATGAAAACAAAGTATGGACTTTGGAAGTATTACCTGAAGGGTGAAAGGCCATTCAGAACAAATGGATCTTTAAGAAGAAGACGGACGCATATGGTAATGTCACCGTCTATAAAGCTCGACTTGTGGCAAAGCTTTTTTCACAAGTTCAAGGAGTTGATTACGATGAGACCTTCTCATCCGTAACGATGCTTAAGTCTGTCAGAATCATGTTGGCAATAGCTGCTTATTTCGACTATGAAATTTGGCAGATGGAGGTCAAAACAGCGTTCCTCAATGGTTTCCTTGAGGAAGAGTTGTATATGATACAATCAGAAGGTTTTGTCGATCCTGAGAATGCTGACAAAGTTTGCAAACTCCAACGATCCATTTATGGGCTGGTGCAAGCATCTCGTAGTTGGAATAAGCGCTTTGATGAGGTGATCAAAGCGTTTGGGTTTATACAAGTTTATGGAGAAGCTTGTATTTACAAGAAAGTGAGTGGGAGATCTATAGTGTTTCTAATATTATATGTGGATGACATAGTGCTGATTGGAAACAATATACAAATCCTGGAAAGCGTGAAGGAATATTTGAACAAGAGTTTTTCAATGAAGAACCTAGGAGAAGCTGCTTTCATATTAGGCATTAAGATCTATAAAGATAGATCGAGACGCTTAATAGCACTTTCACAGAGCACATACCTTGATAAAGTTTTGAAGAAGTTCAAAATGGATCAGTCCAAGAAGGGGTTCTTCCCTGTGTTACAAGGTGTGAAGTTGAGTAAGACTCAATGCCTAGTGACCGCATAAGATAGAGAAAAGATGAGTGTCATCCCCTATGCTTCAGCCATAGGCTCTATCATGTATGTATGTTGTGCACAAGACCTGATATCAGCCTTGCCATAAGTATGGCCGGAAGGTTTCAAAGTGATCCTGGAATGGAGCACTGGGCGGCGGTCAAGAATATCCTTAAGTACCTGAAAAGGCCTAAGGAAATGTTTCTCGTTTATGGAGGTGATAAAGAGCTCGTCGTAAAGGGTTACGTCGATGCAAGCTTTGACACTGATCCGGATGACTCTAAGTCACAAACCGGATACGTATTTATTATCAATGGGGGAGCGGTAAGCTGGTGCAGTTCGAAGCAAAGCGTGGTAGCCGATTCTACGTGCGAAGCGGAGTACATCGCAGCCTCGGAGGCGGCGAAGGAAGGTGTCTGGATGAAGCAGTTCATGATAGATCTTGCAGTAGTGCCCAGTGCACTGAATCCAATGAATCTATTGTGTGAAAACACTGGTGCCATTGCTCTATCCAAGGAACCAAGGTTTCACAAGAGGACCAGACACATAAAGCCACGCTTCAACTCCATCCGCGATTACATCGAGGAGAAGGACATAAATATTTGCAAAGTGCACACGGATCTGAATGTTGCAGACCCGTTGACTAAACCTCTTCCAAGGGCTAAACATTATCAACACCAGAACTGCATGGGTGTTCGATTCATTACAACGTAAATCACATAGTGATGTGAACTAGATTATTGACTCTAGTGCAAGTGGGTGATAGTTGGAAATATGCCCTAGAGGCAATAAGTAAAGTGTTTATTATTATATTCCTTGTTCATGATAATCGTTTATTATCCATGCTATAATTGTATTGATTGGAAACACAGTACATGTGTGGGTAAATAGACAACACTTTGTCCCTAGTATGCCTCTAGTGAACTAGCTCGTTGATCAAAGATGGTCAAGGTTTCCTAGCCATTGACATGTGATGTCATCTGATAATGGGATCACATCATTAGGAGAATGATGAGATGGACAAGACCCAAACTACAAACGTAGCATATGATCGTGTCAATTTATTGCTACTGTTTTCTGCATGTCAAGTATATGTTCCTATGACCATGAGATCATGCAACTCATGGACACCGGAAGAGTGCCTTGTGTGTATCAAACATTGCAACATAACTGTGTGACTATAAAGGTGCTCTACGGGTATCTCCGAGGGTGTCTGTTGGGTTGGCATGGATCAAGACTAGGATTTTTTATTCCGTGTGACGGAGAGGTATCTCAGGGCCCACTCGGTAATACAACATCACAATAAGCCTTGTAAGCAATGTGACTAAGTGTTAGTCATGGGATCTTGTATTACGGAACAAGTAAAGAGACTTTCCGGTAACGAGGTTGAACTAGGTATGGAGATACCGACGATCGAATCTCGGGCAAGTAACATACCCAAGAACAAAGGGAACATCATACGGGATTAATTGAATCCTTGACATAGAGGTTCGACCGATAAAGATCTTCATGGAATGTGTAGGAAGCAATATGGGCATCCAGGTCCCGCTATTGGTTATTGACCGTAGAGGTGTCTCGGTCATGTCTACATAGTTCTCGAACCCGCAGGGTCTGCACACTTAAGGTTCGGTGACGTTTCGGTAGTATAGAGTTATGTATGGTGGTTACCGGAGGTTGTTCAGAGTCCCGGATGAGATCCAGGACGTCACGAGGAGCTCCAGAATGGTCTGGAGGTAAAGATTGATATATAGGAAGTCCTATTTTGCTCGCCGAAAAAGTTTCGGGCTCATCGACAGTGTACCGGGAGTGCCGGTAGTGTGCCGGGAGACCATCAGGAGGGGTACTTCGACCCAAGAGGCTACATGGGCTGTGGAAGAGTGAATACCAACCCTTAGTGGGCTATTGGAAGTCCCACACAAGGCCCATGCAGCTGGGAGAGAAAAGCCCAAAGAGAAAAGGTGGAAAAAGGCAAAAAGGGCAAAAAAAGAGAGGAAGGAGTACTAGTCCTACTAGGATTGGAGGAGGATTCCTCCTCTCCTCCTTGGTTTGGCCGAAGCATAGGGCTGGCCCCTTGAGGGCCAAGCATCCTCCTCTCTTCCTCTTATATATACTAGAGGTTTAGTGTTTTTGGCACTAGTTTTTCAGCCACGTGCTACCCTCTCCTCTAGTTCATAGTTTCTCCTCTAGATCGGTTTTCTGCAGTGCTTAGGCGAAGCCCTGCCGGAATTACTCCACCATCATCACCGCGGTGCCGTCACGCTGCCGGAGAACTCGTCTACCTCTCCGCTCCCTCTTGCTAGATCAAGAAGGCGGAGATCATCATCAAGCTGTATGTGTGCTGAACGCGGAGGTGCCGTCCGTTCTGTGCTTGATCGGGACAGATCGTGATTGGATCGCGGGACGACGTTCGACTACACCAACTGCGTTTCTTAACACTTCCCGCTTAGCGATCTACAAGGGTATGTAGATCCACTCTCCCTCTCATAGATGCTCATCACCATGGATAGATCTTGCGTGTGCTTAGGATTTTTTTTGTTTCCCATGCAACATTCCCCAACACAAATGCCTTATTATCAAATGGTGGTGAAAAACTATGTCGAATGTGGAGAGCCCTCTATGGTTTAATATCCTCAAAGCTAAATACTTCCCTAATTCAAGCCTCATGTTTGCTCCCTCCTCGTGCGGGTCCCAATTCTGGAAAGATCTTGTTAAAGTCCGTCCGTTGTTTCAATCCCGTGTGAAATTTGTGGTCCATAATGGCAAGTCCACTCGCTTTTGGCTTGACTGGTGGTGCGGGGATTCTCCCCTAGTAGTTTCCTTTCCGGTCCTTTTTTCTTACTTCCCAAATTCAGAGATCTCCATCTCTGAGCTCTTCGATAATAACTAGGACCTGGCTCTCTGACGATCTTTGTCTCCTGAAGAGTTGAATGACTTGCGGCATCTCGGTACTTGCATTCCCGAGCTCTCGGAGGGGGAGGACTCGGTGGTTTGGCCCCTTGCCGCCTCCGGACATTTTTTTGTTAAGTCCTTATATGCTAAGCTCATTTCTGACAACCCTACTACTAAGTTCAAGCTGATATGGCGGGCCCGGATCCCTCCCAAGGTCAAGATTTTTCTGTGGCAAGCTTATAGTGTGTCCTAGCCAAACTGGTCCGGTGGTGTATCTGGTCCTGGCTTCGTGTGTCCTGGGACCCCTCCTCCTTTTCTGAACTTAGAAATCTTGCCACTGACCTTGCTGGGGCTACCAAGCGTGTATTTTGGGTCGGCTTTGCGGCTATTTGTTGGGCTCTGTGGACCACTAGAAATAAATTCACCATCGAGCATACTTTTCCTGCTAAACCTGATGATTGTTTATTTAAGTCCTGCCTATTCTTGGAGCAGTGGAGATTATTGACTAAGGAGGCCGACCGCGATGCTTTCGACTTGATGTCTTCCTAGGTTCGAGCTTCAACTACTTCTCTATCGCAGCATAAGACAGGAGGCCAGAGGACTTGGTGGTCCCTTTGGAGTGCTTATTGTGTCTTTCTCCTAGCTTTTCGGCCTGCGTGCCGCTCTTTTGACCTGGGCGCCTTATACCTCAATACTGTTTAAACTCTTTCTAGTGGCGTTTTTCTGCTCTGCTATTTTCTTTATGATGTGAACGCAGTTTGGTGGCTTTATTTATAAAGTCGGGCCGACTCCTTTCCTCTAAAAAAACATGATTTTTATTCCCGAAACAGACATTGACTAAGCCCTTCCCGCAACCTTTCGAGCCTTTCTTTTGTTACTTCTTTTTTTCCTTTCCCCATGTAACATATCGTCAAATTATATGAAAATTAGACGTTAATTTTTTTAATAAAAATTACCGTAGAACTATTGTTCTATAGTTTACAGGTAAAAAAGTGATGGATGAAGCTCTCACAAAAAATATGCATGCATAACATGAAAGTGGTTGACATATCACATATCCTATAGTAATCTAAGAGCATCTACAACCGGATGTCTCAAACGATCCCCCATACGTTCATGGACGCGTTCGATCAATGACCGGACAGGAGAGAGAAGGAAAAAAATGATCCAACCGGCCCCCTCATATCATTCCTATACGTCCAGACTGTCCGCGAATACTTATATCCATCTGAAATATAGAGAGGATATGAGGGTTTGTGGACGCATTCGGGCACGACCGTTCAATCCCTCACGTAGGACGCGACCTCACCTCGAACCATCTTTTGTCTTTTTTATTCATTTTTTTTTCTCTTCCTCTTCGCCAATCACGTACAGGTGATCAGACATATGAAGAAGAAAATGAGAAGTGTGACTGCGGGAACGAACAATTAGGAAACACGCCCGATCACTGACCGGCCACGGCCGTGAATATTTAGAAAATCATATTTGCTATGTCCGACTGTAGATGGTCTAAGCTAAGCCATTTCCATGTTTCCGACTCGTGATGCAAATCAATGGCCAGCCAAGTACGTGCAGAGACCGCTATGTGCCCCTGAGAATTTCCCAAACTTCATGATAATCTACATGTCACACTTTCTATGGTAACTTTTCAAAGCTTATGCAATTCATAATTGATTAAACAAAAGTATCACAATTAGTACCGGCATGGCAGACGGATCATAATAGCATACAACATCCAGGTCCTGGCTAAGTTTGTTTGCACTCAACAACCAGGCGAGAAGCTTAATGGTAACGAAGGCGCCTAGAATAAATTTTTTTTAGGAATGATTCGATTTATCGATCAAACATCACAACAGTACAAAGGACAACACAAGTAATAAAGATTAGACGCAGGTTCGTAGACCAACTAGCGATTACTACAGACATTGAAGCAAGATGAAGACGTGTCACCGTCATCGCCCTGCCCCTTATCAGAGCTGGACAAACCATGTTATAGTATTGACTCGAAAAGTCATCATGATAAAGTCTGAAAGGACAAGCGCATTATTATAATAATACTTGAAAAGTCATCGTGATAAAGTCTGAAAGGACTAGCGCATCAGTATAATAATGGTCGCTAGATCAAAAGGATGTAAATTGAAAGGATCCAATCTATTAACACACAAATGCCCGAACAAATACCGAAACCATACGGATCCAACAAAGACAAATACCAACGAATCACGCAAGATTCATCAAAAAGACACCTCCACGTGCCCTTCGACAATGCTATACATACATACCGGGATTGAAATAATTAGCCACTAATGGTTCGACCTCCATCGACATAGATGACCTGGCCGGTGACGAATGAAGCTGCTGGCATGCAAAGGAACGACACCAACGACGCCACCTCCAATGGCTCACCGAGTCGATGCATTGGAGTTCGTGACACTGTTTTTTCTACGACCTCTGGATCCACCTGTTAAATTTGATCAAACAATTATCACTTCTTTAGCGTCAACGTTTTGCTAGGCAATTAAGATGTACATTATTCCCTCTGTCCGGATTTATAAGGTTCCCTTGTATATTAAGTCAAACTTGGACCTCAGATTTGATTTGCAAAATATAATCGCTATCTCACAAAAGTTATATTGTTGGAGTTGTATTTGAATGAAGTTTCAAATGTAACATTTTTACCACATATAAGTCATACTTTATGACACAAATGTATGATCAAATTTTGACACAAAATATGAGAAGTGTTAATAAACCCAGACAAAGAAAGTAGAAAATATTAAAAGTAAAAGTTGCATTTCGAGAAAAAAGTAGAAGAGTATATTAGAACCATTATAAGGACTTATTTTTATAAATTAGCTTGGTGAAATATTTAGGCTTATGCATTTATATTTTTCATGTGCTGTTTGGTGCGTACGCTGTTTTGCAGCTCGGTATTAATCCCACCCGGAGCGATGGAGTTGACACGAATCTTGTCTTGAGCCCACTCGGCAGCAAGGCTCCTTGTGAGCTGATTAATTCCTCCTGCATGCGTAAGTACTATATTAATAACGCCAAAGAAACGACTTAGTTCAAGTTTACAGCATCTATAGCCGAAATTTGTAAATCCGATCCTTCAACGCCCACAGATGGGGCGCGTTCACGAATACTTACCTGTCGAGCGTCAAATAATGCAATTTATAACTGGATGTCTCAAATTAAAAATCTCAAAACCATACTATTAGATGCAAAGTAGCAATATTTAAGCGGGGCTCGTCCGACTCCGTTGTGCCCATGTCCGGTGGCTAGCTGCGTCCATCGTAGTGTCGGTCCGATAGCCGGCGAGGAAGAGTAGGACATGGGACACTAGCTGGCTCACAGGAGTCGGGCTCTCGTCATCTTCCATGTCCAACTCTTCTTCGTCGGGGCCCATAACCCAAACGGTGCCAGTGGACTTGAGATCAACGACGGATCCCTCCTAGGAGGAGCCGACATCCATCATGATGCGGTTGTGGCGCCCGCAGTGGTTCACCATATGGGGCGTTAAAGAGTGCGACTCCGTCTCGCCAACGTCCATCGTCGCGAGGGCTTCCGCCACCTCCCGTGCCTTTTGCCTCGCACGGCAGGCACGCAGCGCCATGTTTTCTCGGACGACATCCATCATGCGTCCTGCTGCTCGGAGCGTCAACAGAGTGGTTGCGCGTCTGCCGCCAAGTTTAGATGTCAAACGGACCGCACCACCTACGGTGAGGCAGCAACTGCACACCTAGCGCCGGATCCATGCGCCATTTCGGCGGACGAAAAGGATTCCCGAAGGAAGGAGTCCGCGCGTTGTCGTTCATGGGCCTCCTTCCAGGAGCGGCGGAGCGCAAGCCAGACGTCCATCTCCTCCTTGGATCCGCTGCCCGCCATGGCGGAGATGACCAGAGATCGCTGAAGGTGAGCTTGGGTGGCAGAGGGGGGTGGAGGAAGTGGAGTGAAATGGCTAGGGTTTGGTCCGACAAACGGATGGAGACGAATATATGTGGGATTGGGTGGGTCAACGAGGGTCGAGTCCGACGTGGCGTACGCACCCGGGCACGCCTGGACGCCCCATATTCACTTATATTTGGACTGAATATGATGGGTGCCGGTCACCCTAAACTTTTTAGGCCCGTTTGAGACGTTCGACTGAATCAAAATTTGGTGACGTGTCATTGACTGGACAGCCTGCCCTAACGTATGAAGCGGGTTTTAGGCGCCCGGCTATAGATGTTCTTAGAGATTATTTTTTATTTTTTTGAAGTCTAAGAGATTTAGTTATCAATATCGTGCATCATTTATACAAATATAATAAAAGTAGCCGTGTGTGTCACGATAATGCAGATGCCAGGTTCACCTCGTAGCTCAATGGTTAGGTTTATTCTGATGAAAGCAGCCTATCAAGGTTTAAGTCTTAAATTTTATATTTTTTCTATAAACTAATATAAGAACGTTTAGATAATTAAAATAGTATTCTAAATGCTTTTAGATTGGTTTATGGAAGGAGTATTAATTTTGTATTGTTTTTGAATTTATTTCAATCCTTTGGACTATGTATTTTTTTCCGTTCAATTTCTTCAAGATATTTATGGGGATAGGATGTGTGCGTCTTAACGATGAGGGTATATGTGTATGCATGTGCGTCCACGTCTCTATTGTCTTAAAAAAACTCGCTTGTACCATAGAAAAATGTAGAACCTTGGTTTGCATACCTTTTGTGATGCAGTATAGTGCGAGGGTCGGGAAGCCAAGTGAGCTTGCAATCGAGGAGATGTTAACGATGCTGCCTCCTCCGGCGATGGAGGCGTCGAGGAGGAAGGGGTGTGCCAGCTGGCTCAGGTGCAAGGCCGACTCTAGGTTAGTCGACATGAGATGCGAGTACTCCTCCGCCGTCCACTCCACGGCCGCCTTAGCCAGACCCCGTCCGACGTTGTTTACCTGCATAGAGTTGGTGCAAAATAATCCGAGCTGAAAATTGACCTACCTAATAGATAACTGATGAAAGAGCAACGGATTACGTGAATTGACTTGATCAAACAGACGAATCTTACTAGTATGTCGAGCTTGCCGTCGAAGGTTTGCGTCGCCACCTCCATGAGCGTCTCCCTCTCGGCTCGCACGGAGACGTCGCAGACGGAGACGGTGACCGGAAGCTTCATCTCCTCCCACCGCCGACGGCACCCCTCCAGCTCCGCCGCGTTCTCGGAGCACGTGTGCACCCGCGCCCCGAGCCCGACAAGCTCCTCCACGATCGCATGCCTGCGATCTGATGACAGTTAGCAGCATGTACGAATTTTGCATGAATACAGCATGTCGCATGCAACGTATGTACCCAATTCCTCTGCTGCCGCCGGTGACCAGCGCCGTCGCGCCGGCGAGACTCCACCTCTGCTCCCTGCTAACTCCGGCGGCTGTCATCTCTCTCTTGCTCTCTCTCTCTGGGTCTGTGTGTCTGATTGTGTGCGTGTCACTTTCTCTCTTGTGTGAAGATCACACAGGCCACGTCGGAGTGACCTCGTCCACACCCTCAATTCCTGCCACCGAAACACGCGTCTCGCATGCTGGATGTTCCGTCGCCTCTTTGGATCCTAGAGTAGAGGGCATCTAAAACGCGGACCTCTAGAATGGACCGTGGAGGCGTCCGCGAACAGTGAGGCCAACTCTAATTTGGGTCAAAGCATCACCGTCTTTTTTTCTTCCGTTCGTGACTCATTTTTGATTTAAATTTAAACTTGGTTTTATATCGTTGTGAAATTTGCATGGACAATTGAGACACCCATCTTTGTCCTCCCATGGGCCATTTGTCGATGACACAACGCCCATTCTTTTTTATCCTTCAAACCTTCAAACCCGACTCCTCCGGTCATGCCATCGCCTCCTATTTACAGACGCTTGGACGCTGGCCAGGCCATCGCCTCCTACTTACAGACACTTGGACACTGACCAGGCCATCGCTCACATCCAGACACTTCTCCCATCTTCACGACACATCTCATGTCCGCTTTTACCGGTGTTGGTAGCCTCTTTTCGCCGTTGTCGTAGCACTTCTACGACCACGCCACCCCCTTGCCTTCATCGCCGCCGGCCTACCTCCAAGCCCGTCGGCCTCGCTTCACATCTACCTCCTCTTCGACGGGCATGCTGCCTCTAGGGCTAGATCTGTGCGGGTTTTCACTGCTCGGCTTCTCCACCACACCTACAACGTGTTCGGCATTTTGCCCGCAATGTACCATGGATAGTGGGGATGAGTTCTTTTTCAATAACTCCATGTGTTCATTGGACGATGAAGGTTTTTTGGTTGCGACTATGGTCTTCACTGACAACATTGCTAGGCAGCGGCCATGGTTTAGAGGATCGGTCTTGGACCATACTCTGGCATTGAATCGCAATAGAGAGAGCGGGCATTGCCTACTCTATGCCGATTACTTTCATTGCAAGTCCCCACTTTTCAATCCCATGCTTTTTCGACGCCGCTTCCAGATCGCAAGACACGTGTTCAGCCGTATTCGGGATAGAGTGATGGCATATGATGATTATTTCGTATCAAAGGAGGATGTCCATGGAAAGGTTGGCTTCTAATCTTATCAGAAATGCACATCAGCTGTTTGGATGCTTGCATACGCATTTCCGGTGATCTTGTTGATGAGTATGTTTGCATGAGTAAGTACACATGTCTTGCATAATTGTACAATTATTGCAAGGTTGCAATACCAATGTTTGGCCCGGAGTACCTGAGAGCAGTGGTGGAGCTTCATGGGGGCCAACCTAGGCCATGCCCCCCCCCCACTCACAAGAAGTTTTCTATATATTGCTTTCTATAAGGCCTATTTTCACTAAAAACTATTGAAATCGTTAGGTTCCCCCCCCCCCTCTAACCCATTGCCCCCCTCCCCCATATATTTGGCTCAAGCTCCGCCAGTGCCTGAGAGAGCCAAATGATGCGGATACAGCCAGGTTCTTGGCGATCAACGTAGATAGGGGCTTTCCAAGAATGTTTGATAACATAGATTATATGTACTGGAAGTGGAAGAATTGTCTATCTACTTGGTTGGGGCATATAAAGGGCAAGTCAAAGGTTGCACTGTCATACTTAAAGTTGTAGCTTCATAAGATTTTTCAATTTGACACTCGTTCTTAACATGGTTGGGTCTCATAATGAAATCAACGTGCTTCGGGACCTAAAAAACTCATTTGGGCATAGGTTCTTCCGCAATAATAATAAAAAATCGAAGAATATAGTTGATTCAAAGGACAAGCATCGATACCATTCTCATCAATAGGGGCAACAAATATTAATCAACTTCAACTTACATTAATGAAACTAGTAATAGTTGATTAAACAATCTAACAGTATCTAGTTGCGGCCACGGACCACGACTACCAGCGTGTTACCGCAACATGTTTCTACATCCAGCAACAACAAAAAAGACCAACCAAATGTTCTATTTCCAAATCTGTTACCAAACAAACTGAACTAGAATAATTCAAAAGAAATACAATTATCAATCTCCTCTGATCCGATCTGAACTGGACCAAACATAATACTTATGCACACAAACCATCTTATGAACTGAATCATGAAAATGCCTGACAATTGCACAAGCACATCAAAGCCACCTGCACACTAAGCCGTCTACAGTTCTTAGCTTTTCTTTCACTCTCCACGTCATAGGCAAACCAAAGCTGATGATGACCACGTTGGCCCCCTCCAGTGCCTCCATGAGATGGCTATCCCCCTTTGAATCCCTGATGAGAGAAAATATTCAAGTGGCATTTGAATTTCTTAAGCCAAGCAGTAAACAAATGAACGACCATACTTCCATGTAATACGATAATCAAACTTTTGTATATGGTGGCAAGCGTACCATAAAAAGATCTATTTCCATCTCAACAATCATTAATGGATGTTTACATTAGTTATTATCACAAAATGCCAAATTTCAAAATAAGGAATCTCTTTGCTTGTAATAAACATTTAAGTGCAAATGTCTTAATCAAAATTGAAGAGTACTCACCGGTTGTTACACTAGTGTAGAACCGTTTATCACACACAATTAAAGAACCCTCCGAAGCGACATTTTGTGATGGTGTGCCATAGGGGGGTATCGCACACGCTACTGGTTAGCCGTGTGGAATTATTGCATATCACACACCATCCATCCGTAGAAATGTGTGAGATGGGCCGAGCAATCATAAACGATATGAAAGAACAAAACACGTGAGACCTGCTATACGTCATACACGATTAACGGAAAGAAACGTTTCATTTTGGACAAGGTACCACACATGATTTGTTTGTAACAATCATGTGGGATGGGATCCTCCATCGCACAAGATTTGGCGGGTGGAAACTTTTGTGGCCCGATCCTGTATCACACACGATTGTAGAAACACAATCGTGTGAGATGGGGTCATCCATCAGACACACTGAGATGGCTACCGCCTTTGAATCCCTGTTGAGAGAAACTATTCAAGTGGCATCTGAATTTCTTAAGTCAAGCAGTAAACAAATGAACGACCATACTTCCATGTAATACGATAATCAAACTTTTGTATATGGTGGCAAGCGTACCATAAAAAGATGTATTTCCATCTCAACAATCATAAATGGATGTTTACATTAGTTATTATAACAAATTTTCAAATTTTAAAATAAGGAATCTCTTTGCTTGTAAAAAAAATTAAGTGCAAATGTCTTAATCAAAATTGATGAGTACTCATCGGTTGTCACACTAGTGTAGAACCGTATGTCACACACAATTAAAAAAACTCCAAAGCGGCATTTTGTGATGGTGTGCCATAGGAGGGGCATCGCACACGCTACTGGTTGGTCGTGTGGAATAATTGCATAACACAAACCATTCATCCGAAGAAAATGTGTGAGATGGGTCGAGCAATTATAAACGATATGCAAGAACAAAACACGTGAGACCTGCTATACATCCTACACGATTAACGGGAAAGAAACGTTTCCGTTTGGACAAGGTATCACACATGATTTGTTTGTAACAATCATGTGGGATGGGATCCTCCATCACACGCGATTTGGCGGGTGGAAACGTTTGTGGCCTGATCCTGTATCACACACGATTGTAGAAACACAATCTTGTGAGATGGGGTCATCCATCGAACACATTGAGATGCAGCGAATGTGTGGGTTATTTTGCTCCTGGCACACATTATCAACGATGAAATCATGTGTGATAGTTTGGCCACCCCGCATGCTTAGTTTGTAGCAATCATTTGAGTTTCATGTGGTCATTGCCCGCACATCCTCGTATGGGATGGAATCTCATCCGGGACTCTGAACAACCTTCGGTCACCAACATACATAACTCAATACTACCAAAACGTCACCGAACCTTAAGTGTGCAGACCCTGCGGGTTCGAGAACTATGTAGACATGACCGAGACACCTCTACGGTCAATAAACAATAGCGGGACCTGGATGTCCATATTGGTTCCTACATATTCTACGAAGATCTTTATCGGTTGAACCTCTGTGTCAAGGATTCAGTTAATCCCGTATGTTGTTCCCTTTGTTCTTCGGTATGTTACTTGCCCAAGATTCGATCGTCAGCATCTCCATACCTAGTTCAATCTCGTTACCGGCAAGTCTCTTTACTCGTTCTGTAATACAAGATCCTATGGCTAACACTTAGTCACATTGCTTGCAAGGCTTATTGTGATGTTGTATTACCGAGTGGGCCATGAGATACCTCTTCGTCACACGGAGTAACAAATCCCAGTCTTGAACCATGCCAACCCAACAGACACCCTCAAAGATACCTATAGAGCACCTTAATAGTCACCCAATTACATTGCAACATTTGATACACACAAGGTATTCCTCCGGTGTGAGTGAGTTGCATGATCTCATGGTCATATGAACAGATACTTGACAGGTAGAAAACTGTGGCAATAAACTGACACGATCATATGGTACGTTTATAGTTTGGGTCTTGTCCATCACATCATTCTCCTAATGATGTGATTCTGTTATCAAATGACATCTCATGCCCATGGCTAGGAAACCTTAACCATCTTTGATCAACGAGCTAGTCCATCGAAGGCATACTAGGGACATGGTCATGTCTATGTATCCACACATGTATCTGAGTTTCCGATCAATACAATTCTAGCATGGATAATAAACGATTATCATGAACAAGGAAATATGATAATAACTAATTTATTATTGCCTCTAGGGCATATTTCCAACAGTCTCCCACTTGCACTAGAGTCAATAATCTAGTTCACATCACCATGTGATTCGCATTGTTATGAATCTAACACCCAATGAGTTCTGGGGCTCGATCATGCTTTGCATGTGAGAGAGGAATTTTAGTCAATGGGTCTGCGACATTCAGATCCGTGTGTACTTTGCAAATCACTGTCTTACTATAGACACTGCTACCACACTCCACTTGGAGCTATTCCTAATGGCTACTCCACTATACATATCCGGATTGCTACTAAGAGCCATCCGGATCAGTGTTAAAGCTTGCATCGACGTAACTCTTTACGACAACTCCATAATCGAGGAACATATCCTGGGTCCTTTAGTTACTAAGGATAATCTTGACGGCTGTCCAGTGATCCACTCCTGAATCACTCTTGTACCCCTTGACAGAATCATGACAAGGCACACACAGGTGCGGTACACAACATGGCATATTGTATAGAGCCTATGGCTAAGGCATAGGGAACGACGTTCATCCTTTCTCTTTCTTCTGCCGTGGTCAAGCTTTGAGTCTCACTCAACTTCACACCTTACAAATCAGGCAAGAAATCTTTATTTGACTGGTCCATTTTGAACCCTTTCAAAATCCTGTCAAGGTATGTACTCGTTGAAAGTCTCGTTAGGCGTCTTGATCTATCTCTATAGATCTCGACGCCCGACAGTTAGGTAGCTTTATCTAGGTCTTCCATTGAAAAACTCTTTTCAAACAACCGTTTATGCTTTCCAGAAATTCTACATCATTTCCGATCAACAATATGTCAACCACATGTACTTATCAGAAATTCTATAGTGCTCCCACTCACTTTCTTGTAAATACAAGTTTCTCGTAAACTTTGTATAAACCCAAAAACTTTGATCACCTCATCAAAGGGTATATTCCAACTCCGAGATGCTTGCTCCAGCCCATAGAAGGATTGCTGAAGCTTGCACACCTTTTAGCATCTTTAGGACTGACAAAACCTTCTGGTTGTATGACATACAACCTTTCCTCAAGTAAACCGTTAAGGAAACGATGTTTTGACATCTACCTACCACTTTTCATAATTGAAAAACGCAGCAACTGCTAATATAATTCTAACAAAGTTTAGCATCGCTACGAGTGAGAAAGTCTCATCGTAGTCAACTCCTTGAACTTGGCGGAAACTTCTTTGCGACAAGTCGAGCTTTATAAATGGTGACATTACCATCAGCGTCTGTCTTTATCTTAAAGGTCCATTTGTACTCAACGACATGCCGTCCAACGAGCAAGTCTACCAAAGTCTATACTTGGTTTTCATACATGGATCATTCCTCGGATTTCATGGCCTCTAACCATTTGTCGGAATCCGGGCCCATCATCGCTTCTCCATAGTTTGTAGGTTCATCGTTGTCCAACAACATAACCTCTAAGATAGGGTTGCCGTACCACTTAGGAGTAGTACACGTCCTTGTCGACCTATGAGGTTCGATAGTAACTTGATCTGAAGCTTTATGATCATAATCATTAACTTCCTCTTCAACTGACGTAGGCTCCACAAAAACACCTTTCTGTGTCGCGCTACTCTATGGCTGAAACAAAGGTTCAACAACCTCATCAAGTTCTATCTTTCTCCCACTCAATTCTTTCGAGAGAAACTCTTTCTCGAGAAAGGACCCGTTTTAGCAACAAACACTTTGCACTCGGATCTGAGATAGAAGGTATACCCAACTGTTCTTAGGGTATTCTATGTAGATGCATTTGTCCGCTTTGGGTTTGAGCTCATTAGGTGAAAACCTTTATTCACATAAGCATCGCAGCCCCAAACATTAAAAAAATGACAGGTTAGGCTTCTATCAAACCATAATTCATACGGTGTCATCTCAACGGATTTAGATGGTGCCCTATTTAAAGTGAATGTAGTTGTCTCTAATGCATAACCCCAAAATGATAGTGGCAAAATGATAAGAGACATCATAGTTCGCACCATATCCAATAGAGCACAACTATGACATTCAAACACACCATCACACTATGGTGTTCCAGGTGGCGTGAGTTGTGAAACAACTGTCACATTGTCTTAAGTTGTATACCAAACTCGTTACTCAGATATTCACCTCCACGATCATATCGTAGACATTTTGTCTTCTTGTCACGATGATCTCAAGCTTAACTCTGATTCTGCTTAAACTTTTCAAATGATTCAGACTTGTGTTTCATTAAGTAAATATACACAATATCTACTCAAATCATCAGTGAAGGTAAGAAAATAACGATATCCACCGCACGCTACAACACTTATTGGACCGTATACATCAACATGTATCATTTCCAATAAGTCACTTCCCCGTTCCATCAAGCCGGAAAACGGGGTTTTAGTCATCTTGCCCAAGAGGCATGGTCCGCGTGTCTCAACCGATTCAAAATCGAATGAATCCAAAGATCCATCAGCATGGAATTTTCTTCTTGCGCTTTACACCAATATGAAATTTAGCGGCAGTGCCACAAGTATGTGATACTATCATTATTAACTTTGTATCTTTTGGCATCTATGTTATGAACATGTGTACTACTACGATCAAGATTTAACAAATCATTCATTGGGTGCATGACCATTGAAAGTATTATTCATGTAAACAGAATAACTATTATTCTCTGACTTAAATGAATAACCGTATTGCAATAAACACGATCTAATCACGCTCATGCTCAACGCAAACACCAAATAACATTTATTTAGGTTCTTCACAAATCCCAAAGGTATAGAGATCGTGCGATGTTGATCACATCAACCTTGGAAACATTTCCAACACACATCGTCACCTCAAACTTAGCTAGTCTCCGTTTATTCCGTAGATTTTATTTCGAGTTACTCAGATTTAGCAACCGAACCGGTATCCAATACCCAGATGCTACTAGGAGTACTAGCAAGGTACACATTAATAGCATGTATATCAAATATACATCTGTCGACGTTGCCAACCTACTTTATCTACCAAGTATCTAGGTGTGTTCCGCTTCATCGACCACTCTGCTCATAATAGAAGCACTTGTTGGAAATATGCCCTAGAGGAAATAATAAATTAGTTATTATCATATTTCCTTGTTCATGATAATCATTTATTATCCATGCTATAATTTTATTGAATGGAAACACATTACATGTGTGGGTAAATAGACAACATTCTGTCCCTAGTATGCCTCTAGTGAACTAGCTCGTTGATAAAAGATGGTCAATGTTTCCTAGCCATTGACATGTGATGTCATTTGATAACGGGATCACATCATTAGGAGAATGATGTGATGGACAAGACCCAAACTACAAACGTAGCATATGATCGTGTCAGTTTATTGCTACTGTTTTCTGCATGTCAAAGTATATCTTCCTATGACCATGAGATCATGCAACTCACTGACTTCGGAGGAGTACCTTGTGTGTATCAAACGTCGCAACGTAACTGGGTGACTATAAAGGTGCTCTACAGGTATCTCCGCGGGTGTCTGTTGAGTTGGCATGGATCAAGACTAGGATTTGTTACTCCATGTGATGGAAAGGTATCTCAGGGTCCACTCGGTAATACAACATCACAATAAGCCTTGCAAGCAATGTGACTAAGTGTTAGTCACGGGATCTTGTATTACGGAACGAGTAAAGAGACTTTCTGATAACGAGGTTGAACTAGGTATGGAGATACCGATGATCGAATCTCGGGCAAGTAACATACCAAAAAACAAAGGGAACATCATACGGGATTAACTGAATCCTTGACATAGAGGTTCGACCGATAAAGATCTTCGTAGAATATGTAGGAACCAATGTGGACATCCAGGTCCCGCCATTGGTTATTGACCGTAGAGGTGTCTCGGTCATGTCTACATAGTTCTCGAACCCGCAGGGTCTGCACACTTAAGGGTTGGTGACGTTTCGGTAGTATAGAGTTATGTATGGTGGTCAACGAAGGTTGTTCGGAGTCCCGGATGAGATCCCGGACGTCACGAGGAGCTCCAGAATGGTCCGGAGATAAAGATTCATATATAGGAAGTCCTGTTTTGGTCGCCGGAAAAGTTCCGGGCTTATTAGTAGTGTACCGGGAGTGCTGGTAGTGTACCGGGAGACCTCCGGGAGGGGTATTTCGACCCAAGAGGCTTCATGGTCTGTGGGAAAGTAATAAACAGCCCTTAGTGGGCTGGTGGAACAACCACAATAGGCCCATGTGGCTGGAATAAAGAAACCCAAAGGAAAAAGGTGGAAAAAAAGGCAAAAAGGAGGAATCCTAGTCCTACTAGGAGTGGAGGAGGAGAGTCCTCCTCCACCTCCCACTTCGGCCGAATCCTCCAAGGCTTGGAGGCAAGGCTGCCAATCCTCCTCCCTCCCTCCTATATATACTAGTGGATTTCTAGGGTTTTGCACTGTTTTTTTCAGCCACGTGCAAGCCTAATGTCTAGTGCATAGTTTCTCCTCTAGATTGGATTTCTACAGTGCATAGGCGAAGCCCTGCCAGAATTGCTCCAACACCATCGCCGGAGCACCGTCAGACTGCCGGAGAACTCTTCTTCCTCTCCACTCCCTCTTGCTGGATCAAGACGGTGGAGATCGTCATCAAGCTGTACGTGTGCTGAACGCGGAGGTGTCGTTCGTTCGGCCCTAGATCGGAAGGACCGTGATCAAGATCGCGAGACGGTTCATGATGAGTTCGCGGGACGGATCGTGATGAGTTCGCGGGACGGATCGTGATCAAGATCGCGAAACGGATCGTGATGAGTTCGCTGGACGGATCGTGATGAGTTCACGGGACGGATCGTGATGAGATCGGAGGACGCACGGCGATTTGGATCGCGAAGACGTTCGACTACACCAACCACGTTTCTTAATACTTCCCGCTTAGCGATCTACAAGGGTATGTAGATCCACTCTCCCTCTCGTAGATGATCATCACCATGGATAGATATGCGTGTGCGTAGGAATTTTTGTGTTTCCCATGCGACGTTCCCCAACGGCACTTAGTCTCGGGTTTGGGTTCAACTTTGGGTTGCTTCACTGGCGCAGCAACTAACTTGCCATCCATGAAGTTTCCCTCTCTGCCCTTGCATCTCTCGAAACTGGTGGTTTTACTAACCATCAACACTTGATGCTCCTTCTTGATTTCTACCTTTGCAGTGTCAAACATCATGAATAGCTCAGGGATCATCATTTCTATCCCTGGCATTTCATAGGTCATCACAAAGCTCTAGTAGCTTAGTGACAGTGACTTGGAGAACTATATCAATCACTATCTTATCTGGAAGATCAACTCCCACTCGATTCAAGCGATTGTAGTACCCAGAAAATCTGAGCACATGATCAACGATTGAGCTATTCTCCTTCATCTTGAAGGCAAAGAATCTGGTTGGAGATCTCATATCTCACAACACGGGCACGAGCCTGAGATCACAATTTCAGCTCTTAGAACATTTCACATGTTCTGTGATGTTCAAAATGTTTTGGAGCCTCAACTCAAAGCCGTAATGCATGACACACTGAACTATCAAGTAGTCATCGGGACGTGCCTGTCAGATGTTCAAAACATCTACAAACGACGCTAGAGGGGGTGGCACACCAAGCGGTGCATTAAGGACATAAGACTTCTGTGCAGCAATGAGGAAAATCCTCAGATCACGGTCCTAGTCCGCAATATTGCTACCATTATCTTTCAACTTACTTTTCTCTAGGAACGTATCAGTAAAACAGGGGAGCTACACCGCGAGCTATCTACAACATAATTGCAAAGACACTTTGACTATGTTCATGATAATGAGTTCAATTAATCATATTACCTTAGAACTCCCACTCAAATTGACATCCCTCCGGTCATTCGAGTGATACATGATCCATATTCACCAACTCAAGTCCGATCATCACGTGAGGTGAGGTGGTTTCAATCGTGAACATCATCATCTTTATCATATCTACTATATGACTCATGTTCGACCTTTCGGTCTCTTGTGTTTCGAGGCCATGTCTGTACATGCTAGGCTCGTCAAGTTTAACTCGAGTGTTCTGCATGTGCAACACTGGCTTGCACCCGTTGTATGTGAACATAGAGTCTATCACACCCGATCATCACGTGGTGTCTCGACACGACGAACTTTCGCAACGGTGCACACTCGGGGAGAACACAATTTATCTTGAAATTAAGTGAGGGATCACCTTATAATTCTACCGTTGGCCCTCATCCTGTATATTAATACACTTTATTATATAGCGCACGCGGATGAACCGGCAATGGATGTACGGTGACCGACGCACCTCTGAGTATATTAAGGGCCTGCATAATTTTCTCGAAGCGGCTAAGGCAAACAAGTAGAATGGTTTTATGCATTGTCCATGTACTATCTGTGAGAATACAAAGGCTTTCTCACCCTCTAAAACCCTACACTTCCACCTGCTTGAGAAGGGTTTTATGCCACACTATAATGTTTGGACGAAGCACGGAGAAAGAGGGGTTATGATGGAAGACAACAAGGAAGAAGAGGATGATGACAACTATGTGCCTCCTGAATACGGTGATGCTGCAATGGAGGAAGATGAAGATAAAGAGGAACCAGACGATGTGCCCGATGATGATCTTTGCCGGGTCATTGTTGATGCAAAGATACAATGATAAAGTGAAAAGGAGAAGTTGAAGTTTGATCGCATGTTAGAGGATCACGAAAAAGGGTTGTACCCCAATTGCGAAGATGGCAACACAAAGTTCGTATCACACTGGAATTGTTGTAGTGGAAGGCAGAGAATGGTATACCTGACAACGGATTTGAGAAGCTACTGAAAATATTGAAGAAGAAGCTTCCAAAGGATAACGAATTTCCTGACATTACATACGCATCAAAGAAGGTTGGATGCCCTCTAGGATTGGAGGTTTAGAAGATACATGCATTCCCTAATGACTGCATCCTCTACCACGGTGCGTACGCGGATTTGAATGCATGCCCGGTATGCGCTGCATTGCGGTATAAGATAAGACAAGATGACCCTGGTGATGTTGACGGCGATCTCCCCAGGAAGAGGGTTCCTGCCATGGTGATGTGGTATGCTCCTATAATACCACGGTTGAAACGTCTGTTCAGAAACAAAGAGCATGCCAAGTCGATGCGATGGCACAAAGAGGACCGTAAGAAAGACGGGAAGTTGAGAGCACCCGCTGACGAGTCGCAGTGGAGAAAGATCGAGAGAAAGTGAAGCGACATTACAGTTGACCAAAGGAACGTAGGTTTGGTTTAAGTGCATATGACGTTATTCCTTTTGGACATCAGAGCAGCAAGCATAGCACATGGTAGTGACTCTATGTATGTATAACCTTCCTCCTTGGTTGTGCATGAAGCGGAAGTTCATTATGATGTCAGTGATCATCCAAGGACCTAGACAACCCGGCAATGACATTGATGTGTACCTAAGGCCATTAGTTGATGAAATTTTACAACTATGGAATGGAAGAGGTGTACATGTGTGGGATGAGAAAGAACAGGAGGAATTTGACCTACATGCGTTGTTGTTTGTAACAATCAACGATTGGCCTGCTCTCAGTAACCTTTCAGGACAGACAAACAAGGGATACCACGCATGCACACACTGTTTAGATGACACCGACAGTATATATTTGGACAAATGCAGGAACAATGTGTACCTGGGGCCTCGTCGATATCTTCCGACCAACCATATTTGTCAAAAGAAAGGAAAGTCTTTCAAAGGTGAGGCAGATCACCGGAAGAAGCCCGCCCTCCGTATTGGTGATCACATACTTCATATGGTCAAAGATTTACAAGTAATCTTTGGAAAGGGTCATGGCGGACTATCTGTTCTGACTGACGATGCAGGACGCGCACCCATGTGGAAGAAGAAATCTATATTTTGGGACCTACCCTATTGGAAAGACCTAGAGGTCCTCTCTGCAATCGACGTGATGCACGTGATGAAGAATCTTTGCGTGAACCTGCTAGAATTCTTGGGCGTGTATGGGAAGACAAAAGATACACCGGATGCATGGGAGGAACATCAACATATGCACGGAGAAGACGGCATGGATCCAAAGCAGTTTCAGGGTCATGCCAGCTATGCTCTTACCAAAGAAGGAAATCTTCTTCGAATGCCTGCTCAATATGAAGGTCCCGTCTGCCTTCTCGTCGAACATAAAGGGAATAATAAATATGGCAGAGACAAAATTCCAGAACCTAAAGTCTCATGACTGCCACGTGATTATGACGCAACTGCTTCCGGTTGCATTGAGGAGGCTTCTACCGGAAAACGTTTGATTAGCCATTGTGAAGCAATGTGCATTCCTCAATGCAATCTCTTAGAAGGTGATTGATCCAGAAATCCTGCCAAGGTTAAGGAGTGATTTGGTGCAATTTCTTGTTAGTTTCGAGTTGGTGTTCCCACCATCCTTCTTCAATATCATGACGCACGTCCTAGTTCATCTAGTCGACGAGATTGTCATTCCGGGCCCTGTATTTCTACATAATATGTTCCCCTTTGAGAAGTTCATGGGAGTCTTAAGGAAATATGTTCATAACCACGCTAGGCGGGAAGGAAACATCTCAATGGGCCATCAAATAGAGGATGTCATTGGGTTTTTTGTTGACTTCATTCGCGACCTTAAGAAGATTGGTCTCCCTCAATTGCGGTATGAGGGGAGACTGACTAGAAAAGGCACGTTAGGAGCGGACTCAATAATATGTAGGGACGGTCATTCTTGGTCTCAAGCACACTACACAGTTCTATAGAATTCAATCTTGGTGACCCCGTATGTCGATGAACACAAGAATATTCTACGCTCCAAACACCTGGAGCAGTGTGACGACTGGATTACATGTGAACACATCAGGACTTTCGGTAGTTGTTTGCAAACATGTATCATGTGTGACAACACTGTTTCTGATGAGTTGTACTCATTGGCTAGGGGACCATCTTTGACTGTATTCACTTACAAAGGTTACGAGACAAATGGGAATACATTTTACACGATTGCCCAAGATCAAAAGAGCACCAACCAAAACAGCGGTGTCCGCTTTGATGCAGCAACCAAGAGGGGAAATGACACATATTATGGTTACATAGTGGACATATGGGAACTTGACTATGCACATGATTTTAAGGTCCCTTTGTTTCAGTGCAAATGGTTCAATCTCTCAGGAGGCAGGGTATAGGTAGACCCACAGTACGGAATGACAACAGTGGATCTGAACAATCATGGGTACACAGACGAACCATTCGTCCTAGCCAATGATGTGGCGCAGGTTTTCTATGTGAAGGACATGTCTACCAAGCCGATAAAAAGAAAAGATAAGGAAGCTAATACATCATACGATGAGCCAAAACGCCACATAGTTCTCTCAGGAAAAAAAGACACCGTGGGATTGGAGGGCAAGACAGACATGTCTGAAGATTATGAAAAGTTTCATGAAATTCCTCCCTTCAGAGTCAAGGTTGACCCAAGTGTTGGAAATATGCCCTAGAGGCAATAATAAATTAGTTATTATCATGTTTCCTTGTTCATGATAATCGTTTATTATCCATGCTAGTTGTATTGATCGAAAACTCAGATACATGTGTGGATACATAGACAACACCATGTCCCTAGTGTGCCTCTAATAGACTAGCTCGTTGATCAAAGATGGCTATGGTTTCCTAGTCATGGACATGAAATGTCATTTCATAACGGGATCACATCATTAGGAGAATGTTGTGATGGACAAGACCCAAACTACAAACGTAGCATATGATCGTGTCAGTTTATTGCTACTGTTTTCTACATGTCAAAGTATGTGTTCCTATGACCATGAGATCATGCAAATCACTGACACCAGAGGAGTGCCTTGTGTGTATCAAATGTCGCAACATAACTGGGTGACTATAAAGGTACTCTACAGGTATCACCGAGGATGTCTGTTGGGTTGCCATGGATCAAGACTGGGATTTGTTACTCCGTATGACGGAGAGGTATCTCAGGGCCCACTCGGTAATACAACATCACTGTAAGCCTTGCAAGCAATGTGACTAAAGAGTTAGCCACGAGATCTTGTATTACAAAACGAGTAAAGAGTCTTGTCAGTAACGAGATTGAACTAGGCATAGAGATACCGACGATCGAATCTCGGGCAAGTAACATACCGAAGAACAAAGGGAACAGCACACGGGATTAACTGAATCCTTGACATAGAGGTTCAACCAATAAAGATCTTCATAGAATATGTAGGAATCAATATGGGCATCCAGGTACCGCTATTGGTTATTGACCATAGAGGTGTCTTGGTCATGTCTACATAGTTCTCGAACCCGCAGGGTCTGCAAACTTAAGGTTCGGTGACGTTTCGGTAGTATAGAGTTATGTATGGTGGTGACCGAAGGTTGTTTGGAGTCCCGGATGAGATCCCGGATGTCACGAGGAGCTCCGGAATGGTCCGGAGGTAAATATTGATATATATGAATTCCTGTGTTGGTCACCGGAAAAGTTTTGGGCTCATCGGTAGTGTACCAAGAGTGCCGGGAGGGGTACCGGGGACCATCGGGAGGGGTGTCTCAACCAAAAGGGCCTCATGGTCTATGGGAAGAGTCAATCCAGCCCTTAGTGGGCTGGCCGAGCCCCCCACTAAGGCCCATGCGGCTAGGGGTGAGAAAAACCCAAAGGTGGAGAGGTGGAAAGAGTTTCCAAGTGGAAAGGAGGAATCCTACTCCTAATAGGATTGGAGTAGGACTCTTCCACCTCCAATTTCGACCAAACCTTGAGGGTTTGAGTGTGTTGGAAATATTCCCTAGAGGCAACAATAAATTAGTTATTATGATATTTCCTTGTTCATGATAATCGTTTCTTATCCATGCTATAATTGTATTGATCGGAAACTCAGATACATGTGTGGATACATAGACAACACCATGTCCCTAGTATGCCTCTAATAGACTAGCTCGTTGATCAAAGATGGCTATGGTTTCCTAGTCATGGACATGAAATGTCATTTGATAACGGGATCACGTCATTAGGAAAATGATGTGATGGACAAGACCCAAACTACAAACGTAGCATATGATCGTGTCAGTTTATTGCTACTGTTTTCTGCATGTCAAAGTATGTGTTCGTATGACCATGATATCACGAGTAGAACACAAGGGAGTTTGTGGGCATTGATGCTTAGATTGCTTCCTCCCTTGGTCGTGTTTTGGTTCAGCGGTATTTGTTGGAAATATGCCCTAGCGGCAATAAATAAAGTGTTTATTATTTTATTTCCTTGTTCAAGATAATCGTTTATTATCCATGCTATAATTGTATTAATTGGAAACATGGACACATGTGTGGATACATAGACAAACACAATGTCCCTAGTGTGCCTCTAGTGAACTAGCTCGTTGATCGAAACATGGTTAAGGTTTCCTAGCCCTGGTAATGAGATGTCATTTGATAACGGGATCACATCATTAGGAGAATGATGTGATGGACAAGACCCAAACTACAAACATAGCTTATGATCGTGTCAGTTTATTGCTACTATTTTCTGTATGTCAAGTATATGTTCCTATGACCATGAGATCATGCAACTCACAGATATCGAAGGAGTGCCTTGTGTGTATCAAACGTCGTAACGTAACTGGGTGACTATAAAGGTGCTCTATAGGTGTCTACGAGGATGTCTGTTGAGTTGGCATGGATCAAGACTGGGATTTGTTACTCCGTGTGACAGAGAGGTATCTCAGGGCCCACTCGGTAATACAACATCACAATAAGCCTTGCAAGCAATGTGACTAAGTGTTAGTTGCGAGATCTTGTATTATGGAACGAGTAAAGAGACTTGCCAGTAACGATGTTGAACTAGGTATGGAGATACCGACGATCGAATCTCAGGCAAGTAACATACCGAAGAACAAAAGGAACATCATACGGTATTAACTGAATCCTTGACATAGAGGTTCGACCGATAAAGATCTTCGTAGAATATGTAGGAACCAATGTGGACATCTAGGTCCCTCCATTGGTTATTGACCATAGAGGTGTCTCGGTCATGTCTACATAGTTCTTGAACCCGCAGGGTCTGCGTTAAGGTTTGGTGACGTTTCGGTAGTATAGAATTATGTATGGTGGTGACCGAAGGTTGTTCAGAGTCTCGGATGAGATCCCGGACATCACGAGGAGCTCCGGAATGGTCCGTAGGTAAAGATTCATGTATAGGAAGTCCCGTTTTGGTCACCAAAAAAGTTTCAGACTCATCGGAAGTGTACCTGGAGTGCCGGTAGTGTACCGGGAGACCTCCGGGAGGGGTATTTCGACCCAAGAGGCTTCATGGGCTGTGGGAGAGTGGAAACCAGATCTTAGTGGGCTGGTGGAACAACCACAAGAGGCCCATGCGGCTGGAAGAAAAAACCCAAGAGAAAAAGGTGGAAAAAAGGCAAAATAGGTGAATCCTAGTCCTACTAGGATTGGAGGTGGACTCCACCTCCTCCACCTGCTTTCGGCCGAAGCCCTTGGCTTTGGAAACCAAGGCTGCCTCCTCTCCTCTCTTCCTCCTATATATACTGGTGGTATAGAGGGTTTTTGCACTAGAATTTCAGCCACGTGCTACCCGTTCCTCTAGTGCATAGTTTCTCCTCTAGATTGGATTTCTGCAGTGCTTAGGCGAAGCCATGCTAGAATTGCTCCACCACCATCGCCGGAGCGCTGTCACGCTGCCGGAGAACTCTTCTAGCTCTCCGCTCTTTCTTGCTGGATCGTGATCAAGTTCGTGGGACGGATTGTGATCAAGTTCGTGGGACGGATCGTGATTGGTTCGCGGGACGGATCATGATTGGATCACGGGACGGATCGTGATTGGATCGCGGGACACACGGCGATTTGGATCACGAAGACGTTCGACTACACCAACTGCGTTTCTTAACGCTTCCTGCTTAGCGATCTACAAGGGTATGTAGATCCACTCGCCCTCTCGTAGATGCTCATCACCATGGATAGATCTACGTGTGCGTTGGAAAAATTTTGTTTCCCATGCAACGTTCCCCAACAGTGGTATCAGAGCTAGGTCTATGTGTAGATGAGATCTAGAGTAGAACAAAAAAGGTTTGTGGGCGTTGATGCTTAGTTTGCTTCCTCCCTTGGTCGGATTTTGGTTCAGCGGTATTGTGAGATGAAGCGGCCCGGACCAACATTACTCGTACACTTACGATAGACTGGTTCCCTCGACGCAACTTGTTGCCTAGATGGCTTGCGGGTGGCAGTTTCTCTCACTTTAATTGGATCGGATTCGACAAAGGCGGTCCTTGAGAAGGTTGAAAAGCAAATTATGTATCACCGTTGTGGTTTATGTGTAGGTGAGAATCGTTCTTGCTAGAAACCCGTAGCAGCCACGTAAAACATGCAACAACAATTAGAGGACGTCTAACTTGTTTTTGCAGGGTATGTTGTGATGTGATATGGCCAATTACATGATGTGATATATGTGATGTATGAGATGATCATGTGATGTATAGAATTTCATAACTTGCATGTCGATGAGTACAGCAACCGGCAGGAGCCATAGGGTTGTCTTTAATTATTGTATGACCTGCGTGTCAATCATTAAGCGCTATGTAATGCTTTACTTTATCGCTAAACGGTAGCAATAGTAGTAGAAGCATGTTGGGCGCGACAACCCCGATGGCGACACGTTGATGGAGATCAAGATGATGGAGATCATGGTGTCTTCCGGTGACGATGGAGATCATGCCGGTGCTTTCAAGATGGAGATCTAACGCAGAAGTTCATGGCCATATCATGTCACTTATGAATTGCATGTGATGTTAATCCTTTTATGCACCTTGTTTTGCTTAGTACGACAGTAGCATTATAAGGTGACCCCTCACTTAAATTTCAAGATAAAATTGTGTTCTCCCGAGTGTGCACCGTTGCAAAAGTTCGTCGTGTTGAGACACCACGTGATGATCGGGTGTAATAGACTCTACGTTCACATACAACGGGTGCAAGCCAGTGTTGCACATGCAGAACACTCGGGTTAAACTTGACGAGCCTAGCATGTACAGACATGGCCTTGGAACACAAGAGACCGAAAGGTCGAACATGAGTCATATAGTTGATATGATCAACATAATGATGTTCACCATTGAAGCCACCTCAACTCACGTGATGATCGGACTTGAGTTGGTGGATTTGGATCATGTGACACTCAGATGAACTGATGGATGTCAATTTGAGTGGGAGCTTTAGTAATTTGATTAACTAAACTCATTATCTTGAACAATAGTCTAAGTGAACTTTGCATATTTATGTTGTAGATCAATGGCTCATACAGTAGCACCCCTGAATTTTAATGCGTTCCTAGAGAAAGCTAAACTGAAAGATGATGGAAGTAACTTTGTTGACTGGGCCCTTAATCTAAGGATTATTCTCACGGCTTCCCAGAAGTTATATGTCCTCGATGCACCGCTTGGTGACCAACCCGAAGACATGACCTCCGAAGACGTTAAGAACGCTTGGGAGGCACGTACTGGAGATTACTCAATAGTTCAGTGTGCAGTACTGTATGGCTTATAACCGGGACTTCAAAGACGTTTTGAACTTCATGGAGCATATTAGATGTTCCAGGAGTTGAAGTTTATCTTTCAGAAGAACACCCGGATCGAGAGGTATGAAACCTCCGATAAGTTCTATGCTTGCAAGATGGAGGAGAACGGGTCTATCAGTGAACATATACTTAGAATGTCTGGGTATTCAACTCGTCTAGCAGAGCTGGGAATTGTCCTTCCGCCAGAGGCGATCACTGACAGAGTTCTTCAATCACTGCCACCTAGTTACAAGAGCTTTGTGATGAACTATAACATGCATGGGATGAACAAGTCAGTCGCCGAGCTGTTTGCGATGCTAAAAGTCACTGAGTCTGAAATCCAGAAAGAACATCAAGTGTTGATGGTCAATTAAACCACTAGTTTCAAGAAAAATGGCAAAGTCAAGGGCAAGGGCAAGAAGGGTAAAACCAAGAAGGATGGCAAAGCAGTTGCTACTCCTGTAAAGAAGCCCAAGCATGGACCCAAGCCAGAAACTGAGTTCTTTCATTGCAAAGGAACTGGTCACTGGAAGCGGAACTGCCCCAAGCACCTGGCTGACAAGAAGGCAGCCAACGACAAACAAGGTATATATGATATACATGTTATTGATGTGTACCTTACTAGCTCTCGTAGTAGTGCCTGGGTATTTGATACCGGTTCGGTTGCTCACATTTGCAACTCAAAGCAGGAACTATGGAATAAACGAAGGCTGGCAAAGGACGAAGTGACGATGCACGTGGGAAATGGTTCCAAGGTTGACGTGATCGCCGTCGGCACTCTCTCTCTTCGATTACCATCGGGATTAGTGATGAACCTGAATAATTGTTATTTAGTGCCTGCGTTGAGCATGAACATTATATCTGGATCTTGTTTATTGCGAGACGGTTACTCATTTAAATCAGAGAATAAAGGTTGTTCTATTTATATGAGTAATATCTTTTATGGTCATGCACCCAATGTTAGGGGTTTATTCATATTGAATCTTGATAGTGATGACACATATGTTCATAACATTGATGCCAAAAGATGTAGAGTTGATAATGATAGTACCACTTTCTTGTGGCACTGCCATTTAGGTCATATTGGTGTAAAACACATGAGGAAGCTCCATGCTGATGGACTTTTGGAGTCACTTGATTTTGAATCACTTGACACATGTGAACCATGTCTCATGGGCAAGATGACTAAAATGCCGTTCTCTGGTACAATGGAACGGGCGAGTGACTTATTGGAAATCATACATACTGATGTGTGCGGTCCAATGAATGTTATAGCGTGTGGTGGATATCGTTATTTTCTCACCTTCACTTATGACTTAAGTAGATATGGGTATATTTACTTAATGAAACACAAGTCTGGAACGTTTGAAAAGTTCAAGCAATTTCAGAGTGAAGTTGAGAATCATCGTAATAAGAAGATTAAGTTCCTGCGATCTGATCGAGGAGGTGAATATCTGAGTTATGAGTTTTGCAGTCACTTAAGACAGTGTGGAATTGTTTCACAGTTGACACCGACCGGAACACCACAACGTAATGGTGTGTCCGAACGTCGTAATTGAACCTTATTAGATATGGTGCGTTCTATGATGTCTCTTGCTGATTTGCCACTATCGTTTTGGGGTTAAGCATTAGAGACAACTGCATTCACTTTAAATAGGGCACCATCAAAATCCGTTGAGACAACGCCATATGAACTGTGGTTTGGCAAGAAGCCAAAGTTGTCGTTTATTAAAGTTTGGGGATGTGATGCTTGTGTCAAAAAGCTTCAGCCTGAAAAGCTGGAATCCAAAGCGGAGAAATGCGTCTTCATAGGATACCTGAAAGAGACAGTCGGGTATACCTTCTATCTCAGATCCGAAGGCAAAGTGTTTGTCGCTAAGAACGGAACATTTCTTGAGAAAGAGTTTCTCTCGAAAGAATTGAGTGGGAGGAAAATAGAGCTTGATGAGGTTATTGAACCTTTACTTCAACTAGAAAGTAGTGCAGCACAGAAAGATGTTTCTGTGGAACCTACGTCGGTAGAAGAGGAAGTTAATGATGATGATCATGAAGCTTCAGATCAAGCTGCTATTAAACCTTGTAGGTCGACAAGGCCGCGTACTACCCCTGAGTGGTACGGCAACCCTGTCTTGGAGGTCATGTTGTTGGACAACAATGAACCTACGAGCTATGGTGGAGCAGTGATGGGCCCAGCTTCCGAGAAATGGTTAGAGGTCATGAAATCCGAGATGGGATCCATGTATGAAAACAAAGTATGGACTTTGGAAGTATTACCTGAAGGGCGAAAGGCCATTCAGAACAAATGGATCTTTAAGAAGAAGACAGATGTGGACGGTAATGTCACCGTCTATAAAGCTCGACTTGTGGCAAAGGGTTTTTCACAAGTTCAAGGAGTTGACTATGATGAGACTTTCTCACCCGTAGCGATGCTTAAGTCTGTCAGAATCATGTTAGCAATGGCTGCTTATTTCGACTATAAAATTTGGCAGATGGATGTCAAAATAGCGTTCCTCAACTATTTCCTTGAGGAAGAGTTGTATATGATGCAACCCAAAGGTTTTGTCGATCCAGAGAATGCTGACAAAGTTTGCAAACTCCAGCGATCCATTTATGGACAGGTGCAAGCATCTCGGAGTTGGAATAAGTGCTTTGATGAGGTGATCAAAGCGTTTGAGTTTATACAAGTTTATGGAGAAGCTTGTATTTACAAGAAAGTGAGCGGGAGCTCTATAGCACTTCTAGTATTTTATGTGGATGACATATTGCTTATTGGAAACAATATAGAAATGCTGGAAAGCATGAAGGAATATTTGAACAAGAGTTTTTCAATGAAGGACCTAGGAGAAGCTGCTTTCATATTAGGCATTAAGATCTATAGAGATAGATCGAGACACTTAATAGCACTTTCACAGAGCACATACCTTGATAAAGTTTTGAAGAAGTTCAAAATGGAACAGTCCAAGCAGGGGTTCTTGCCTATGTTACAAGGTGTGAAGTTGAATAAGACTCAATGCCCAGTAACTGCAGAAGATAGAGAAAAGATGAGTGTCATCCCCTATGCTTCAGCCATAGGCTCTATCATGTATGCAATGTTGTGCACAAGACCCGATGTCAGCCTTGCCATAAGTATGGCCGGAAGGTTTCAAAGTGATCCTGGAATGGAGCACTAGCAAGCAGTCAAGAATATCCTTAAGTACCTGAAAAGGACTGAGGAAATGTTTCTCGTTTATGGAGGTGATGAAGATCTCATCGTATAGGGTTACGTCGATGCAAGCTTTGACACTGATCCGGACAACTCTAAGTCGCAAACCGGATATATATTTATTCTTAACGGGGGAGCGGTAAGCTGGTGCAGTTCCAAGCAAAGCGTGGTACCTGATTCTACGTGCGAAGCGGAATACATCACAGCCTCGGAGGCGGCGAAGGAAGGTGTCTGCATGAAGCAGTTCATGACAGATCTTGGAGTCGTGCCCAGTGCACTGAATCCAATGAACCTGTTCGATGACAACACTGGTGCCATTGCTCTGGCCAAGGAACCAAGGTTTCACAAGAGGACCAGACACATAAAAGCGACGCTTGAACTCCATCCGCGATTACATCATGGAGAAAGACAGAAATATTTGCAAAGTGCACACAGATCTGAATGTTGCAAACCCGTTGACTAAACCTCTTCCAAGGGCTAAACATGATCAACACTAGAACTTCATGGGTGTTCGATTCATTACAATGTAAATCACATAGTGATGTGAACTAGATTATTGACTCTAGTGCAAGTGGGAGACTGTTGGAAATATGCCCTAGAGGCAATAAATAAAGTGTTTATTATTGTATTTCCTTGGTTCATGATAATCGTTTATTATCCATGCTATAATTGTATTAATTGGAAACATGGATACATGTGTGGATACATAGACAAACACAATGTCCCTAGTATGCCTCTAGTGAACTAGCTCTTTGATCGAAAGATGGTTAAGGTTTCCTAGCCATGGACATGAGATGTCATTTGATAACGGGATCACATCATTAGGAGAATGATGTGATGGACAAGACCCAAACTACAAACGTAGCTTATGATCGTGTAAGTTTATTGCTACTGTTTTCTACATGTCAAGCATATGTTCCTATGACCATGAGATCATGCAACTCACAGATATCGGAGGAGTGCCTTGTGTGTATCAAACGTCGCAACGTAACTGGGTGACTATAAAGGTGCTCTATAGGTGTCTCTAAGGGTGTCTGTTGAGTTGGCATGGATCAAGACTGGGATTTGTTACTCCGTGTGATGGAGAGGTATCTCAGGGCCCACTCGGCAATACAACATCACAATAAGCCTTGCAAGCAATGTGACTAAGTGTTAGTTGTGAGATCTTGTATTACAGAACGAGTAAAGAGACTTTCCAGTAATGATGTTGAACTAGGTATGGAGATACCGACGATCGAATCTCGAGCAAGTAACATACCGAAGAACAAAAGGAACATCATACGAGATTAACTGAATCCTTGACATAGAGGTTCGACCGATAAAGATCTTCGTAGAATATGTAGGAACCAATGTGGACATCCAGGTCCCGCCATTGGTTATTGACCCTAGAGGTGTCTCGGTCATGTCTACATAGTTCTCGAACCCGCATGGTCTGCACACTTAAGGTTTGGTGACGTTTTGGTAGTATAGAGTTATGTATGGTGATGACCAAAGGTTGTTCGGAGTCCTGGATGAGATCCCGGACATCATGAGGAGCTCCGAAATGGTCCGGAGGTAAAGATTCATATATAGGAAGTCCCGTTTTGGTCGCCGGAAAAGTTTCAGGCTCATCCAAAGTGTACCGAGAGTGCCGGTAGTGTACCGGGAGACCTCCGGGAGGGGTATTTCGACCCAAGAGGCTACATGGGCTGTGGGAGAGTGGAAACCAGCCCTTAGTGGGCTGGTGGAACAACCACAAGAGGCCCATGCGGCTGGAAGAAAAAACCCAAGAGAAAAAGGTGGAAAAAAAGGCACAATAGGTGAATCCTAGTCCTACTAGGATTGGAGGTGGACTCCACCTCCTCCACCTCCTTTCGGCCGAAGCCCTTGGCTTGGGAAGCCAAGGCTGCCTCCTCTCCTCTCTTCCTCCTATATATACTGGTGGTATAGAGGGTTTTTGCACTAGAATTTCAGCCACGTGCTACCCGTTCCTCCAGTGCATAGTTTCTCCTCTAGATTGGATTTCTGCAGTGCTTAAGCGAAGCCCTGCCGGAATTGCTCCACCACCATCATCGGAGCGCCGTCAGGCTGCCGGAGAACTCTTCTTCCTCTCCACTCCTTCTTGCTGGATCAAGATGGTGGAGATCGTCATCAAGCTCTACGTGTGCTGAACGCGGAGGTGTCGTCCGTTCGGTACTAGATCGGAAGGATCGTGATCAAGTTCTTGGGACGGAACATGATCTAGTTCATGGGACGGATCATGATTGGATCGCGGGACTCACGCTGATTTGGATCGCGAAGACGTTCGACTAGACCAACTGCGTTTCTTAACGCTTCCCGCTTAGCAATCTACAAGGGTACGTAGATCCACTCTCCCACTCGTAGATGCTCATCACCATGGATAGATCTACGTGTGCGTAGGAAATTTTTTGTTTCCCATGCAACGTTCCCAACAGTATTGTGGGATGAAGAGGCCAGGACCAACCTTACTCGTACGCTTACGAGAGAGCGGTTCCATCGACTGACGTGTAACTTTGTGTAGCGACCCGACCTAAAAGGTCGAATCTCCGGTGTTTCCGTACCATCCCAAGATCATGCTGGTACACACACGGTACATCAATGTATACATCAAAGGGAAATCACACAACATTATTAATCGTAAATCTCATATCGAGTCCTTATTACAATAAAGATTACAATAAAGTGGCTGAAATCTTGCGGAAGCGTCGAAGGTAGATGAGTCCATCTGACTCCAAGGGCATTTCACCGAGCGTAGAGAGTATCCTCACTCTTGGTCGGAAAAATACTCTGCAACATGATACGTTGCAGCCATATAGGTCAGCATATTGAATATGCCGGCAAAGTCACAAGAGAGGGGTGAAAAGATAATCATCTAATCTATATGCATATATGGCAGGTGGGGTAATAAGTTTTTGCGTAAAGCCAATTTTTCCTCCATCAAGAGAGGGCTAAGAAAAATTATTACTAAGTTGGTTGATTAATGAGATGGTTCCACCAACAAATTCTCATACCCAAGTTATTAATACCCACATCATCATATTAATTGTGTTGAGAAATTCTGGAAGTTTCAGTTCCTTTGGCTCAAGTCATCCATGACCGTGAACACGGCTAATCGATTAGGTTTGAGTACTCTGCAGAGTTTTGCACATGTTCCCCACAAGATTTGGTCGCCTCCGTTTGATTTCTCGCACTTCAGGGTGTTTGAGAAACGGATGACCAAAACATGGTCTTCCAAAGGGTTTTCCTGCGACTCTGTCGGTGCCCATCCTTTCCTACCGTTCTTCTACATCACGTAGCACCGCCTGTCTAGGGTCCCCACGATATCCAACCAAGCGAGAGCCCATAATGACTTGTGGCTGTGCAGGTAAGCCTTGGGTCTTGAAGCATCCATCCATCTCTTTGTGCCTGGGTGGATCTTTCCGCGTGAATACTGGCCATCTCCAGCAACACCTAGGCAAATCCACTGGTTTCTCCAGGGTGCCGTTCAACCATCATCCACCCAGAGGTAAGTTGAAAACTCGGAGTCTTGAAGTCTTGATCATTACGTAGGTCTTGAAGTTATTAACTCACAATTCTCGTGAATCACACAACCCACCCCGTCTACTAACAGCATAGCAAAACAAATTTAACGTTTCCCGGGGCCAAAGTTGTCAAAAGGGTTGAGGGGGTACCTACCACATGATACTACAACAATGTAACCAAGTTTCCAACTAACCTACTTTGCATGCAATAGGGGTGATGGAAGAACTAATGCAATAAAAACATGGGTAAAGATGATCAAAGTGACTTGCCTGATTGATGATCTTCGTACGTGAGTGACTCTAAGTAACAAGCTTCGCACTCCGGATAATCTAACGAAGCAAACAAGAGCACTCAATAAGCATACAACAAAATATTGTAACTCACAACCATCAACCATGAACTAGTAAACAATCAAGACAAAACAATGCACAAATCACAAGCAAGAAAACACACAAAGTTTTGTTTTCAAAAAGGTGATGGGTAAATCACTACTAACATAACAAAACTATTTTGTAATAACAAAAAAATAGTTGACAGCAAGAAAACAATAAAGTATTTTATTAATAACAGAATTAAATTCAATTTAAAGTTGTGTTAAGAAAATTCTTAGTATGGTGCTAAAAGTGGTAGTAAACAATGCTATATGAAGCAACTATAGTTTACTAACAAAAGAGCAAAACAAAACTTATTATTTATTAACAAAACATGTTCTTAACAGAAAAGAATGTACAAATAAACTTGTCTTATAAAACAGAATTAAATTATATAAAACTTTGTTAAAAAGAATCTATTACTAAACTAGTTTGTTTTAATCAAATTAAACCTATTTGAAAAGAAGTTGTGATTCCTATATTAACAAAGAAATAAACTAAACAATTTTATATTTTTATTAACAGTAAGTAAAACACTAAATGTTCAAGCAACAGAACCTAATAAATCAAATTAAAACTAAATCTAATTGAAACTAACTAAAACTAAGTAAATAAAACTATACTATAATACTAGGCAGATTCTGTTTATAGCTAGAACACTAACCAAAATCATTCTAAAAATCCTCAAACTAAACATGGTGATATTCCTAACTAATATCAAGCAGTAGCAAAAAGATTGATATCAAAATCTATTTTCAAACTCTAGTTATTCAGATTTGAATGGTTTGAGCAAATTTGATTAAATTCAAATTTTATAGGTCAAATTTAAAATTTAAAAGTACAGGGTGAAACTACATGAAAAATGTGAGCTATTGCAAAAAGAATCAACTCAAAACATTAAACTGATTAAAAGATATAGCTAAAACAAATTTCTAAAACATTCTGTTAACTAAAACAAAACAAAAAAGAAAAAAAATCTACCGAACGACCAGGGGTGACGTGGTGACCTGTGAGTGGCTGGCTAGCATGAGCGTGCGGGTGGTTCGAGCGGATGGCCGGACCGAAGAGAAAAACGGGTCGTGCGACTAAGAAATCTAATCAGGGCCGTCGAATATAGATCGGAAGGATGGGAGGACTCACCGGTAAGAGGTCGCCGGCGTTGGAGGTCTCCGGCGGTCCGAGGCGGCTAGGTCGTCGGAGAGGGGCTCCGGTGGTCGAGGGAGGCGGTGGAGAAGCTCAGGCGACGGCGGGCGAGGTCCGGCGTCGAACGGTGGCGTCGGAGAGGCGAGGGGTGGTCGGAGTCGATGGCCACGAGCGCCGGGAGGTTCGGTGGCGGCTGGGGCTCCGGCTGTCAGTATAACTCTTCTGTCGAGATTGAGCTATCTTGAGTCTGTCATGAATCAGCTTGACTTTCTCTTCAGAATCTCCGATAAGGTCGGGACCAAAAAGTTGTCGGTCTCCAACACCATCCCACGTCAATGGTGTTCTGCACCTCCTTCCGTATAAAGCTTCGAAAGGGGCCATCTTCAGACTGGTCTGATAACTGTTGTTGTATGAGAATTCTGGGTAAGGTAAGTTGTCATCCCAACTGGATCCATAATCTAGCGCACAAGCTCTCAACATGTCTTCCAGAATCTGGTTGACTCTCTCAGTCTGTCCATCAGTCTGCGGATGAAAAGTTGTACTGAACTCTAGCCTCGTACCCAAAGTTTCATGTAACTGATGCCAAAACTTTGAGGTAAATTGTGTTCCTCTATCTGACACGATACTCCTCGGAACTCCATGCAGACACACGATCTTGGTCATGTATATCTTGGCTAACTTAGCACTGTTATAGGTGGTTTTCACTGGAATGAAATGAGCCACCTTGGTCAAGCGATCTACCACTACCCAGATGGAATCATAACCTGAACGGGTCCTCGGTAGTCCTGTGATGAAGTCCATACCAAGCTTTTCCCATTTCCACTCGGGTATCGGCAAAGGTTGGAGTAACCCTGCTGGTTTCTGATGTTCCGCCTTTACTCGTTGACAAACATCACATATTGCAATGTGTTCCGCAATATCCTTCTTCATACCTATCCACCAATAACTTTCCTTCAAATCCAGGTACATCTTGGTGTTGCCTGGGTGTATCGAGTAAGGTGAATCGTGGGCTTCCTGAAGTATCAACTTCCTGAGCTCTGGGTCATTGGGCACATAGATGCGGTTCTCAAACCACAGAGTTCCGTGTTCATCCTCACGAAAACCTTTGGCTTTACCATCTTTCATTCTTTGCTTAATCTCATCTATTTCCTTGTCCGATTTCTGGGCTTCACGAATTCTTTTGGTCAAGGTGGACTGGATCTCCAGTGTAGCAACATATCCTCTTGGAACTATCTCTAGCCGGAGCTCTCTGAGATCATCGGCTAATTCCTAGGGTAATCCTCCCGCTGTGAATGTGTTCACATAAGCTTTTCGACTCAAGGCATCTGCTACAACATTTGCCTTACCTGGATGGTAGTTTAATCTCATGTCATAGTCCTTGATTAACTCTAACCATCTCCTCTGTCTGAGGTTCAACTCCTTCTGCGTGAAGATATATTTCAGGCTCTTATGGTCGGTGTAAACATCACAACTATTTCCGATAAGGAAATGTCTCCAGGTCTTGAGTGCGTGCACTACGGCCGCTAGTTCCAAATCATGGGTGGAATAATTCAACTCATGAGGTCGTAGTTGTGTGGATGCATAAGCTACAACCTTTCCATCTTGCATGAGTACTCCTCCAAGTCCTTGACGCGAAGCATCACAATAAACCTGGAAGTCCTTCCGAATATTGGGCAAAATCAACACTGGGGCTGTGACCAAACGTTTCTTCAACTCCTGGAAACTGGCTTCACATTCCTCAGTCCAAAAATACTTAGACTCTTTCTTCAACAACTCCGTCATGGGCTTGCCAATCTTTGAGAAATTCTCAATGAATCTCTGGTAATATCCGGCTAGTCCGAGAAAACTGTGGATCTCCTTAACTGAGGTGGGTGATTTCCACTCGATGACGGCTTCAACCTTAGCGGGGTCTACTGCTATTCCTTCTCCGGAAATAACATGTCCAAGGAATCCGACTTCCGTCAGCCAAAATTCACATTTGCTGAACTTGGCATATAACTGATGTTCTCTAAGCTTCTCTAGAACTAAACGCAAATGTTCCTTGTGTTCTTCCTCGTTCTTGGAGAATATCAAAATGTCATCGATGAACACCACGACAAATTTGTCCAAATATTCCATAAACACTTTGTTCATCAAATTCATGAAGTAGGCAGGAGCATTAGTCAAACCAAAGGACATGACAGTATACTCATACAAGCCATACCTTGTGGTGAAAGCTGTTTTGGGTATATCCTGTTCACGAATCTTCAGTTGGTGATACCCTGATCGAAGATCGATCTTGGAGAATACTTTGGCGCCTACTAGCTGATCAAACAAGTCATTAATCATCGGCACCGGGTACTTGTACTTGATAGTCACCTCATTCAAGGCACGATAATCGACTACCATTCTCAAGGTTTTATCCTTCTTCTCCACCAAAAGAACTGGGGCTCCCCAAGGTGAAGAACTTGGGCGAATATATCCCTTGTCCAATAGCTCCTTAATCTGCTTCTTGATTTCCACTAGATCATTTGCGGGCATCCGATAGGGTCTCTTGGAAATTGGGGCTGTCCCTAGTTGTAGCTCTATTAGGAACTCAATCTCCCTATCTGGTGGCATGCCTGGTAATTCTTCCGGGAATACATCCGGAAAGTCTTTTACCACAGGTACTTCCTCCTGAACGACTCCTGTGAGGGAATTTAACCGAGCACTCATACGTGTGCGTCGGCATACATACTTAATCCTCTTGTTCTCCGGGGTGGTGAGTGAAACAGACTTGCTAGGGCAATCAAGATTTCCTTCATACTTGGTCATCCAATCCATGCCTAGGATTACATCCAATCCCTGGGATTCTAAGACGATGAGGTCGGTGGGAAAAACATGGTTTCCTATATTAAGCTTCAAGGCATGGCATCCTATCCCTGCCATCATCATACCTCCTGGGGAACTGACTTGAAATGGCTGGCTAAGGGTTTTGGTGGGCAAACCATATTTATCCACAACTACCCTTGATATGAATGAATGAGTTGCACCGGAATCAAAAAGTACTGTAACTGGACGTGAATGCAATAAAAACTTACCAACCACAGTCTTGGGTTGATCATAGACTTCTTCCACGTCGAGGTGATTCACCTGGGCATGAGGAAACGGATTTGGCTTCTTGGCTGCGGAGTTGCCGTTTCCATTTCCATGCTTGCTCTGGGGACATTCAGTAGCATAGTGCCCTGTCTTCTGGCACTTGAAACAGGTGATGTGGCTCAGATCCTTCTGAGTAGGAGTGTGACGGTGCTGGTTGTTGTTCCCATTCCCATTGTCAGTCTTGAAGTTGCCATGGTTGGGACGGGCATTCCCATTTCCTCCATGGTTGTGGCCTCCATGGTTGTGCACAGCATGAGTGTGCCTTCCAAACTTATCGGTCCCTGATCCGGTATTCCCTGAGTACGGGGAGTAGCGGGGCTTCTGATGAGCTCCAGAGTTAAACTTCCCCTGAGTGTACTTCTGCTTGCGGTTCTCAATTTGCTGCTGCTTTCCCTCCAAGATGAGAGCCTTGTCCACCAGCTCTTGGTAGTTGTTGAAGGTAGCCACTATCAGCTGCATGCTCAACTCATCGTTGAGTCCTTCTAGAAACTTCTCTTGCTTGGCCGCATCATCGGCCACGTCTCCTGGTGCATAACGTGCCAATGTGCTGAAGTCGTCCAAGTACTGGGCCACATAACGGTTACCCTGGCGCAAGTTGCAAAACTCGCGCTTCTTCAGACTCATAGCTCCAGCTGAAACATGTGCGGTGTGGAAGGCTTGCTTGAACTACTCCCAAGTTATATCAGCAATAGGATAGGTGGTGGTGTAGTTCTCCCACCATGAAGCTGCTGGTCCTTCCAGTTGATGTGCGGCAATGCGCACTTTCTCAGCATCAGTACATCCAGCGGTGACGAGTTCTCTCTCCATCCTACGGAGCCAGTCATTTGCCACAATGGGCTCAGTGCTGCTGGAGAAATTTGGAGGATTCAACCTTAGAAAACGGGTGAGATTGTCAGCCTGGGGTGGATGGTGCTGGTTGTTGTTCTGGTTGGTGGTCTATTCTGGATCAATAGCTGCATCAGTGCATTCTGCTGCTGAAGGAGTTGCGTGAGTTCTGGGGGAAGGTGAAGTCGGACTCACGTCATGGAGGCATCTTGCTGTTTTTCAGACGGGTGAGAATTAGAATAGAATAAGGGCCTAAAAGGAAAAATTCACTACCCATATGCAATGCAGCAAACATATCACACCAAACACTCATTCATTTATTCAATCCAGGTCAAACATCAAGATACAAATCTCCATCAAACCGAACATCGACCTACGATTTAACGTCGAAAAAAATAAAAAATACATTGGAGGGCATGACTAAAGTTTTCCTCAGAAGTACATGGTGACTGAGCCTCCTCCAGTGGTGCTCTCCTCATAGTCATCATCGTCGCTGATGAAAGGAGCCAAGTCTCCCTCAGGATGAAGATTTTCACCCATGTCCATCTGTTCCTCTTGAGAGGCGATGCGAGTGTTCAGCTTGTCGATCCTCTCTAAGAAATCCTTCACCTCATACTCATGCTCGTACTCGGCTTCCCGTAAGTCAGCTTCGAGGTCAATCTCGCGGTTTATCAGATTCTTGATTGTCTTCGTATCAGCACGAACTCAAAGCTCCAGAGTCCTGATGTGAGTCTCCAAGGTCTGGATATAGGAAATGGTGGTGTCTGCAGTGGGAGGGGTTATGATGTTTCCATGGACATCCCTGCGACAAACCACGCCGAGTCCTGGTGAAATGATTCCACCTCTGTATTCCTCCTGAATACGTCCAAGGGCATGATGAATGGCCATGTCTCTTCCAAGTATCCAGCAGGGTGCCACAAACTTGAAGTCGATGGGTTCCTTCCGATTCCCAAAGGTCTTCCCTAGGATGTGCACCTCGATCCTGTAGTGTCCATCTTGTGGAAAGGACATGATAGGAGTCCCGGTGATTCTCGGTAAAGCAATCCTTACGTCCTTGACGATCCTCATCAGCTCCTTGCCAAAGGGCATCGTTGCGTCAGGCTGGCAAAACTCCGTGATCAACACTGGGATGAAGGTGGCCATCTATAAATTTTGAAATAATCGGAGAGAAGTCAGAAACGAGTAGATGAGAGTATAATAATTTTAAAGACAAAGAGATACAATCCTAAGGCTTTCCAATCCTAGAGGTTACGTCCTACGGTCAGCGTGTGCTCTGATACCATTTCTGTAGCGACCCGACCTGAAAGGTCGAATCTCCGGTGTTTCCGTACCATCCCAAGATCATGCTGGTACACACACGGTACATCAATGTATATATCAAAGGGATATCACACAGCATTATTAATCGTCAATCTCATATCGAGTCCTTTATTACAATAAAGATTACAATAAAGTGGCTGAAGGCCAACTCATGAGACTATCTAAAATCTTGTGGAAGCATCGAAGGTAGATGAGTCCATCTGACTCCAAGGGCATCTCACCGAGCGTAGAGCGTATCCTCACTCCTGGTCGGAAAAATACTCTGCAACATGATACGTTGCAGCCATATAGGTCAGCATATTGAATATGCCAGCAAAGTCACAAGAGAGGGGTGAAAAGATAATCATCTAATCTATATGCATATATGGCAGGTGGGGTAATAAGTTTTTCGTAAAGCCAATTTTTCCTACATCAAGAGAGGGCTAAGCAAAATTATTACTAAGTTGGTTGATTAATGAGATGGTTCCACCAACCAATTCTCATACCCAAGTTATTAATACCCACATCATCATATTAATCGTGTTGAGAAATTCCGGAAATTTCAGTTCCTTTGGCTCAAGTCGTCCATGACCGTGGACACGGCTAATCGATTAGGTTTGAGTACTCTGCAGAGTTTTGCACACGTTCCACACAAGATTTGGTCGCCTCCGTTTGATTTCTCGCACTCCAGGGTGTTTGAGAAACGGATGACCAAAACATGGTCTTCCAAAGGGTTTCCCTACGACTCTGTCGGTGCCCATCCTTTCCTACCGTTCTTCTACATGTCGTAGCACCGCCTGTCCAGAGTCCCCACGATATCCAACCAAGCCAGAGCCCATAATGACTTGTGGCTGTGCAGGTAAGCCTTGGGTCTTGAAGCATCCATCCATCTCTTTGTGCCTGGGTGGATCTTTCCGCGTGAATACTGGCCATCTCCAGCAACACCTAGGCAAATCCACTGGTTTCTCCAGGGTGCCGTTCAACCATCATCCACCCAAAGGTAAGTTGAAAACTCGGAGTCTTGAAGTCTTGATCATTACGTAGGTCTTGAAGTTATTAACTCACAATTCTCGTGAATCACACAACCCACCCCGTCTACTAACAGCATAGCAAAACAAATTTAACGTTTCCCGGGGCCAAAGTTGTCAAAAGGGTTAAGGGGGTACCTACCACATGATACTACAACAATGTGACCAAGTTTCCAACTAACCTACTTTGCAAGCAATAGGGGTGATGGAAGAACTAATGCAATAAAAACATGGGTAAAGATGATCAAAGTGACTTGTCTGATTGATGATCTTCGTACGTGAGTGACTCTAAGTAACAAGCTTCGCACTCCGGATAATCTAATGAAGCAAACAAGATCACTCAATAAGCATACAACAAAATATTGTAACTCACAACCATCAACCATGAAATAGTAAACAATCAAGACAAAACAATGCACAAATCACAAGCAAGAAAACACACAAAGTTTTGTTTTCAAAAAGGTGATGGGTAAATCACTACTAACATAACAAAACTATTTTGTAATAACAAAACAATAGTTGACAGCAAGAAAACAATAAAGTATTTTATTAATAACAGAATTAAATTCAATTTAAAGTTGTGTTAAGAAAATTCTTAGTATGGTGATAAAAGTGGTAGTAAACAATGCTATATGAAGCAACTATAGTTTACTAACAAAAGAGCAAAAACTTATTATTTATTAACAAAACATGTTCTTAACAGAAAAGAATGTACAAATAAACTTGTCTTAGAAAACAGAATTAAATTATATAAAACTTTGTCAAAAAGAATCTATGACTAAACTAGTTCGTTTTAATCAAATTAAACCTATTTGAAAAGAAGTTGTGATTCCTATATTAACAAAGAAATAAACTAAACAATTTTATATTTTTATTAACAGTAAGTAAAACACTAAATGTTCAAGCAACAGAACCTACTAAATCAAATTAAAACTAAGTCTAATTGAAACTAACTAAAAGTAAGTAAATAAAACTATACTATAATACTAGGCAGATTCTGTTTATAGCTAGAACACTAATCAAAATCATTCTAAAAATCCTCAAACTCAACATGGTGATAGTCCTAACTAATATCAAGCAGTAGCAAAAAGATTCATATCAAAATCTATTTTCAAACTCTAGTTATTCAGATTTGAATGATTTGAGAAAATTTGATTCAATTCAAATTTTATAGGTCAAATTTAAAATTTAAAAGTACAGGGTGAAACTACATGAAAAATGTGAGCTATTGCAAAAAGAATCAACTCAAAACATTAAACAGATTAAAAGATATAGCTAAAACAAATTTCTAAAACATTCTGTTGACTAAAACAAAAGAAAAAAGAAAAAAAATCTACTGGACGGCCAGGGGTGACGTGGCGACCTGTGAGTGGCTGGCTAGCGTGAGCGTGCGGGTGGTTCGAGCGGACGGCCGGACCGAAGAGAAAAACGGTTCGTGCGACTAAGTCATCTAATCAGGGCCGTCGGATATAGATCGGAGGGATGGGAGGACTCACCGGTAAGAGGTCGCCGGCGTTGGAGGTCTCCAGCGGTCCGAGGCGGCTAGGTCGTCGGCGAGGGGCTCCGGTGGTCGAGGGAGGCGGTGGAGAAGCTCAGGCGACGGCGGACGAGGTCCGGCGTCGAACGGTGGCGTCGGAGAGGCGAGGGGTGGTCGGAGTCGATGGCCACGAGCGCCGGGAGGTTCGGTGGCGGCTGGGGCTCCGGCGAGGGATTTGGCAGCGTCTCGGCGAGGAGAGAGAGGGCTCGGGGGTAGAAATGGACTGCGGGGGCTGGCGCTCTTATATAGGCCGGAGAGGGGCTCGAGAAGGAAGGAGGAGAGGATCCCGCGGGAGTTTCGGGTGGTCGGGTGGGGCCCAGGGGTCAGCGAGAGCGGGAGCGGCGACAGCGCGTCGGTCGGCCCAAAATCAAGGGATTCCGTATTAAAGAGGTGGGCCGGCCCAATGCTGTTATAAAAACTTTCCCTTTTTAATTAACAGCAAAATAAAATGCTTTTATTGCAAATAATATATTTCCAAATATAAGAGTATTATATATCAGAATTATCAAAATAAAATATGGCATTTAATGAACATTTTTATTCTGGTATTTGAATACTTTGAAAAAATAATTATTTTCAAAAATGGCCTAATTGTTTTTAAATCCTTTTACAAATATTTTCAAAACAACTCCTGGTTATTTTTGTTCAGATAAATCACCAATTAGGTCCTGGTGTGGAGTGTCATCTTCCTCCTCTCTTATTTGAACTTTTTACCAAGATTTCAAATAGGTGAAAGCAACAATGGGGAAAATAGGAAGGGGCTTTCAGAAAGTTAAAAGGAGCATTTCAACAATTCCACACATTCAAGCAATGATGATGATAGATGCATAGCTATATCCTTAACATTCCAAAATGGAATTTTGGGATGTTACACTTTGTTGAACAAAGATGGTGGCGGGTGTTTGTTTCTCCTACTTTAGTTGGATCGGATTCGAGAAAGGCGGTCCTTGAGAAGGTTGAAAAGCAACTTATGTGTCACCGTTGTGGTTTTTGCGTCGGTGAGAATTGTTCTTGCTAGATACTCATAGCAGCCACGTAAAACTTGCAACAACAATTAGAGGACGTCTAACTTGTTTTTGCAGGGTATGTTGTGATGTGATATGGCCAATTACATGATGAGATATATGTGATGGATGGGATGATCATGTATTGTATAGAATATCACGACTTCTATGTCGATGAGTACGGCAACCGGCAGGAGCCATAGGGTTGTCTTTAATTATTGTATGACCTACGTGTTAATCATTAAGCGCTATGTAATGCTTTACTTTATCGCTAAGCGGTAGCAATGGTAGTAGAAGCATGGTGGGCGTGACAACCCCGATGGCAACACGTTGATGGAAATCAAGATAATGGAGATCATGGTCTCATGTCGGTGACGATGGAGATCATGCCAGTGCTTTCAAGATGGATATCAAAAGCACATGTTCATGGCCATATCATGTCACTTATGATTTGCATGTGATGTTAATCCTTTTATGCACCTTGTTTTTCTTAGGATGACGGTAGCATTATAAGGTGATCCCTCACTAAAATTTTAAAATCAATTGTGTTCTCCCCGAGTGTGCACCATTGCGAAAGTTTGTCGTGTCGAGACACCACGTGATGATCGGGTGTGATAGACTCTACGTTCACATACAACGGGTGCAAGCCAGTGTTGCACATGCAGAATACTCGGGTTAAACTTGAAGAGCCTAGCATGTACAGACATGGCCTTGGAACACAAGAGACCGAAAGGTCGTACATGAGTCATATAGCAGATATGATCAACATGATGATGTTCACCATTGAGACCACCTCAACTCACGTGATGATCGGACTTGAGTTGGTGAATTTAAATCATGTATCACTCGAATGACTGGAGGGATGTCAATTTGAGTGGGATTTCTTAAGTAATATGATTAATTGAACTCATTATCATGAACATAGTCAGTAGTCTCTTTGCAAATTATGTTGTAGATTACTAGCTCATGTTGTAGCTCCCTTGAATTTTCTATGTTCCTAGAGAAATAGAGTTGAAAGATGATGGTAGCAATATTGTGGACTGGGTCTGTGATCTTAGGATTGTCCTCATTGCTGCATAGAAGGCTTATATCCTTAATGCATCGCTCGGTGCGCCACCCCCTCTAGCGTCATCTGCAGATGTTGTGAACATCTAACGGGCGCGTTCCGATGACTACTTGATAGATTAGTGCATCATGCATTACGGCTTCGAATTCAGACTCCAAATCATTTTGAACGTCACGGAACATATGAGATGTTCTAAGAGCTGAAATTGGGATCTCAGGCTCATCCCCATGTTGTGAGATATGATATCTCCAACAAGATTGTTTGCCTGCAAGATGAAGGAGAATAGCTCAATCGTTGAGCATGTGCTCACATTATCTAGGTACTACAATCGCTTGAATCGAGTGGGCGTTGATCTTCCAGATAAGATAGTGATTGATATAGTTCTCCAAGTCACTGTCACTAAGCTACTAGAGCTTCGTGATGAACTATGAAATGCCAGGGATAGAAATGATGATCCCTGAGCTATTCGCGATGTTTGACACCGCAAAGGTAGAAATCAAGAAGGAGCATCAAGTGTTGATGGTTAGTAAAACCACTAGTTTCGAGAAGGGCAAGGGCAAGGAGGGAAACTTCATGGACGACAAGTCAGTTCCTGCTCACGTGAAGCAACCCAAAGTTGAACCCAAACCCGAGACTAAGTGCTTCTATTATGAGGAGAGTGCTCGCTGAAGCAGAACATCCCTAGATACTTGCACTAGTACAAAACAGACCTTTTGTCCGCATCATTAGTCCCGGTTGGGTTTTGAACCGGCACTAATGTGCCCATTAGTCCTGGTTTGTGTCGGGCATCATTAGTATCGGTTCGTTCCGGACCTTTAGTACCGGTTCGTGCCACGAACCGTAACTAAAGGTGTGGTGGCAGGCTGGCATCAGCCTGGGGCCCCACGGGAACCTTTATTCCCGGTTGGTGGCTCCAACCACGACTATAGGCTAACCTTTAGTCGCGGTTGGAGCCACCAACCGAGACTAAAGGTCCCCTATATGAAACCCTTCGGCGCCAGCCCGAGCAAAGTCCTTTGTTCTTCCCCTTTCCTCTCCTCTCTGTTATTCCTCTCTTCCTCGAGCTCATCCTCCATTTTTGCCAAAATTTGTCAAGATTTGGAGGCATCCCATCCATCCAATTGTTCACAAAGGTTAGCAAGTTTGTCCTTTCATCTCTCATTGCTAGATTAGTTCTTGCAATGCTCTATAAGTATAGTAATTTGTGGGTTTTAGTTTGTATGTGGTAGTTTATTTGACTTATGCAATTTGATCTCAAATGAACTTCTTACTTTGCATTTGTAGGTGTGGTTTACTTAGTGCCTTCCCGTCCCCGTCCTAACCACCGTCGATCGCCCGCACCGTCTCGTCGCCGGCACCACCTTGATGAGCCTCTTGTTCTTATCCTTTTTATAATAATAAAATCATGTTTGTAAGATTTAGTTAGTTACTTGTATAGCTTTCTTACCTATATGGTTGTTTGTTATACATAGTGGCATGGTTTTGAAATCTGTCCCCATTGGCCCTCGTCCGGTTTATGATGTGGATGTGGTATATACTCTCTTTTATAACTCTTTGTTGCATTTCGTGTTCCTGACAATTATACCAATCAAGTTAACATAGATGTTTTTATCTAGGAGGTATGTGAACCGGAGATTCCAACCGACATAGATATTCTTGTCAAGAAGTTAAATTTAGTTGAAAAAGAAAACGAGTATTTGAAAGAAAAAATGAAAAGAGTTGAAGAAGAGAAGATGAAACTGGAGTTGTATGTTGCCGATGTCATCGATGATCATAAGATCAAGATGGGTGCAATGCGCTTGAAAATTAGAAAATTTAAAAGACATGCCATTGATAGTGAGGCTTGGTATCACTATGTTGTTGGATCAATTGTTACCTTAGTTGCGATGTTGATCGCATTTTTTGTTGCATTTAAATGCTTTAGCTAGAGAGTTTGTATGTTGTTTTATGAGAACAAGTGTGTATGAACTTTATGTACGAACTTGTATTAATTTGGTCTTTTTGGTGTTGTGTAATGAAGATGAGCCGGCAATGGATGTACGACAACCGATGCTCTCCCCGGTTCATTAATGGCGTGCATACTTTTTTGGTTGCGGCTGAGGCAAACAAGCGGCTGGATGGTTTTATGTATTGTCCATGTGTTGGCTGTAAGAATGATCGAAATTACTCTTACTCAAGAACCATTCACGTCCACATGTTTGAGTCCGGTTTCATGTCCGGCTATAACTGTTGGACCAAGCACGGAGAAAGAGGGGTCCTAATGGAAGAGAATGAAGAAGAATAGGATGACAACAACTATCCTGGCCATGGTTCCATGAATACGATGGTACAACAATGGGGGAAGAAGTTGAGCCGACAATGCAGGAAGGAGCTGAAGAAGAGGCATCAGATGAGCCCGCTGATGATCTTGGTCGGGCCATTGTCGATGCAAAGAGAAACTGTGCAAGTGAAAAGGAGAAGCTAAAGTTGCAACTCATGTTTAAGGATCACAAAAAAGGGTTGTACCCAAATTGCGAAGATGACAATAAAAAGATGGGTACCACACTGGAATTGCTGCAATGGAAGGCAAAGAATGGTGTATCTAACAAGGCATTTCAAAAGTTGCTGATAATGTTAAAGAACAAGCTACCAAAGGATAACAAATTGCCAGAGAGTACGTACGAAGCAAAGAAGGCTGTCTGGCCTCTTGGATTCGAGGTCGAGAAGATACATGCATGCCTAATGACTACATCCTCTACCGCGATGAGTACAAGGATTTGAATGCATGCCCGGTATGTTGTGCATTGCGCTATAATATCGGCCATGATGACCCTAGTGATGTTGAGGGCGAACGCCCCAGGAAGAAGATTCCTGCCAAGGTGGTGTGGCATGCTCCTATAATACCACGGTTGAAACGTTTGTTCCAAAACAAAGAGCATGCCAAGTTGATGCGATGGCACAACGAAGACCGTAAGAAAGACGGGAAGTTGAGAGTGCCCGCTGATGGGTCGCAGTGGAGAAAAATCGAGAGAAAGTGGAAGGACTTTGCAAAGGATGCAAGGAACGTATGGTTTGGTTTAAGTGCAGATGGCATTAATCCTTTTGGGGAGCATAACAACAATCATAGCACATGGCCTGTGACTCTATGTATCTATAACCTTCCTCCTTGGTTGTGCTTGAAGCGGAAGTTCATTATGATGCCAGTGCTCATACAAGGCCCCAAGCAACCCGGCAACGACATTGATGTGTACCTAAGCCCATTGGTTGAAGAACTTTTATAGTTGTGGAATGGAAAAGGTGTACGTGCGTGGGATGCGAAAGATCAGGAGGAATTTGACCTACATGCGCTGCTGTTTGTAACCATCAATGATTGGCCTGCTCTCAGTAACCTTTCAGGACAGACAAACAAGGGATACCACACATGCACGTATTGTTTAGATGATACCGACAGTATATATTTGGATAAATGTAAGAAGAATGTGTATCTGGGGCATCGTCGATTTCTTCAGAGCAGGCATCCCGTAAGAAAGAAAGGCAAGCATTTCAAAGGTGAGGCAGATCACCGGAAGAAGCCTCGCCACCGTACGGGTGATGAAATACTTGGTATGGTCAAGGATTTAAAAGTAATCTTTGGAAAGGGTCCTAGTGCACAATCTGTTCCGAATGACACTGACAAACGCACACCCATGTGGAAGAAGAAATCTATATTTTGGGACCTACCGTATTGGAAAGACCCGAGGTCCGCTCTGCAATCGATGTGATGCACGTGACGAAGAATCTTTGCATGAACCTGCTAGGCTTCTTGGGCATGTATGGGAAGACAAAAGATACGCTGGAGGCACGGGAGGACCAGCAACGTATGCACGGAAAAGATGGCATGGATCCAAAGCAGTTTCAGGGTCATGCCAGCTATGCTCTTCGAATGCCTGCTCAGTATGAAGGTCCCGTCTAGCTTCTCATCGAATATAAAGGGAATAATAAATATGGCAGAGAAAAAGTTCCAGAAGCTAAAGTCTCATGACTGCCACATGATTATGATGCAACTACTTCCGGTTGCATTGAGGGGCTTCTACCGAAAAATGTTCGATTAGCCATTGTGAAGCTATGTGCATTCCTGATTGCAATCTCTCAGAAGGTAATTGATCCAGAAATCCTACCAAGGTTAGAGAATGATTTGGTTCAATGTCTTGTCAGTTTTGAGTTGGTGTTCCCACTATCCTTCTTCAATATCATGACGCATGTCCTAGTTGACCTAGTCGAGGAGATTGCCATTCTAGGTCTTGTATTTCTACACAATATGTTCCCCTTTGAGAGGTTCATGGGAGTCTTAAATAAATATGTTCATAATCGTGCTAGGACAAAAGGAAGCATCTCCAAGGGCCATGAAGCAGAAGAGGTCATTGAGTTTTGTGTTGACTTTATTCCTGACATTAAGCCGATAGGTGTTCGTGAATCGCGGCATGAGGGCAAACTGTGTGGAAAAGGCGCGCTAGGAAAGAATTCACTAATATGCTGGGGCGGGCATTCTATGGCACAAGCACACTACACAGTTCTACAAAGTTCCACCTTGGTGGCTCCATATATTGACAAACACAAGAATATTCTACGCTCCAAACACCCGAAGAAGTATGATGACTGGATTACACATGAACAAACGGTGACTTTCGCCGGTTGGTTGCAGACACGTCTCATGCATGACGACACTATTGAAGATGACCTGTACTTGTTGTCCAAGTTACCATCTTCGACTATATTGACTTTCAAAGGGTACGAGATAAATGGGAATATATTTTACACGATCGCCCAAGATCAAAAGAGCACCAACCAAAACAGCGGTGTCCGCTTTGATGCAGCAAACAACAATGGGCCAAAGGACACATACTATGGTTACATAGAGGAGATACGGGAACTTGACTATGGACTTGATTTAAAGGTACCATTGTTTAGGTGCAAATGGGTTAATATCACAGGAGGCAGGGTAAAGGAAGACCTGCAGTATGGAATGACAACAGTGGATCTCAACAATCTTGGGTACGCAGACGAACCATTCGTCCTAGCCAATGATGTGGCGCAGGTTTTCTATGTGAAGGACATGTCTACCAAGCCGAGAAAAAGAAAAGATAAGGAAGCAAATACATCATGCGATGAGCCAAAGCGCCACATAGTTTTTTCGAGGAATAGAAACATCGTGGGAGTGGAGGACAAGACAGACATGTCAGAAGATTATGAAAAGTTTCATGAAATTGCTCCCTTCACAGTGAATGTTGACCCGAGCATTAGGTTAAACGATGAAGATTGTCCATGGTTACCACGCAAAGGGACACATGCGAAGAAAAAGTTTTGCACCCAAAGATCCCACTCTGGGATGTGACCGGCTCCTCTAGTTAGTTTCTGCACTTATATATCTAGAAAGTCCCACTTCGGACAAACCGAAGGGAATCTTTGTAATATTAGTGTACTTATGTGTTTTGTGCATTCACTATGCACCATTCGTAGGGAGGCCATCAATTTTCAACCATTTCCGACTTCATTTGCTATTTTTCATGCATTACTGGGTTTTTTAGCTAAATGACCCCGAAATTGATAAGCACTACAAATGAACTCTGAAAAGGTTAAACGTTGGCACGGTATTTTCATTTCACCCACATAGCATGTGCTAAAAAGTTGAGAGCGTTACGGCAAAAACTAGATGCACTTCGTGTACAAAATGGACAATCTCTTTCGAAGTATCAGGGTTTCACACGAAAACTCGCCTATTACAAAGGCATTTCATTTTTTAACTTATTTCAACTCCAGACTTTTTGTGCATTAAGTATGCACCATTTGAAGGGAGGCCATCAATTTTCAACCCTTTCTGACTTCATTTGCTATTTTTCATGCATTTACTCATTTTATTGAGCTAAATGTCCCTGAAATTGATAAGCACTACAAATGAACTCTGAAAAGGTTGAAAGTTGGCATGGTATCATCATTTCACCCACATAGCATGTGCTAAAAAGTTGAGAGGGTTACGGCAAAAACTGGATGCACTTTGTGTACAAAATGGACAATCTCTTTCGAAGTATGAGGGTTTCAGACGAAAACTTGCCTGTTACAAAGGAATTTCATTTTTTAACTTATTTCAACTCCAGACTTTTTGTGCGTTCAGTATGCACCATTCGAAGGGAGGCCATCAATTTTCAACCCTTTCTGACTTCATTTGCTATTTTTCATGCATTTACTGATTTTTTTTGAGCTAAATGACCCTGAAATTGATAAGCACTACAAATGAACTCTGAAAAGGTTGAAAGTTGGCATGGTATCATCATTTCACCCACATAGCATATGCTGAAAAGTTGAGAGGGTTATGGCAAAAACTGGATGCACTTCGTGTACAAAATGGACAATCTCTTTCGAGGTATTAGGGTTTCAGACGAAAACTCGCCAGTTACAAAGGCATTTCATTTTTTTAACTTATTTATCCAGACTTTTTGTGCGTTCAGTATGCATCATTCGAAGGGAGGCCATCAATTTTCAATCCTTTCTGACTTCATTTACTATTTTTCATGCATTTACTGATTTTTGAGCTAAATGACCCTGGAATTGATAAGCACTACAAATGAACTCCGAAAAGGTTGAAAGTTGGCATGGTATCATCATTTCACCCACATAGCATGTGCTAAAAAGTTGAGAGGGTTACGACAAAAACTGGATGCACTTCGTGTACAAAATGGACAATCTCTTTCAAAGTATCAGGGCTTCAGACGAAAACTCCCCTATTACAAAGGCATTTCATTTTTTAAATAACCTAAGAATTACCAAATTGGATATAATGATAAAACACGATAATATTAAACAGTAGAAAAAAGAATCACTCGAAAATCTATTTTTAAAGTAATATTATTCACAAACTAGGGATTCACACAAATTTCAAATAATTCAAATTTAAACTATTCGAATTTGAAAACTACTGCCACTAACAGAAAGTTTATAATTGTTTTGACCTAACACAAAAAGATTCACTCATTAACTCTCAATAAAGCACAAAAAACTTAGAAACAAAAGAAAATAAATAAAGCAAAAAATGAAAAAATGAAAAATAAATAAATAATAGGCCGCCACGGCCTGCATACGACTAGAAACCTAACCTCGGCCAGGATGCAGGCCCGCAAGACCCAGTAGGCCCAACAGGGCCGCGAAGGTTCGATAGGCCCACATTGGCCTACTTAGAGAGGAGCCCGAGGGAGCAGCCGCAGCGGCGCTAATAAACGAGTACGGCTGCCCCTCGCTTGGCGAGGTGGGACTAAAGTTTCCCTGCACCGCACTTGCGCGAGCACCACCTTTAGTTGCAGTTGGTGGCTCCAACCGCGACTAAAGACCCCCCCCCTTTTAGTCGCGGTTGGAGCCACCAACCGTGACTAAATGGTTTCGCTTCCCGCCGCCCACGCCCGCTGAAATTCACCTTTAGTCGCAGTTGGTGGCTTCAACCCCGACTAAAGGGTGGTCTTTAGTCGCGGTTGGATCCACCAACCGCGACTAAAGGTCTTATATATACTACACTTCGAAAAAAATCAATTACTCTGCTCTTCGACCTCTTTGCGACATCGCCGCGCCGTCGTCGTCTCGCCTTCCCGACGCCGGAGCTCGTCGCCACCCCCGACGTCAGCCGCCCACGCCTCCTCGCGCCGATCTCCGACGCCGCCCGCGCCCGTTCCTCCCCGAGCCCGGCCTGACGCCGCCCACGCCCGCTCCTCCACCCCGATCGAGCTCCTCACCGTCGCCGCCCCAACTCGCCTCGCCTCGCCGTCGCCCCATCGCCCCGCTGTGAGCTCCCCCCTCTTCCCCTCTCCCTCACCCCCTGTGCCGCCATGGCAGCCGCCGGCCCCTCCCCGGCCCGAACCCCCCCAATTTTGATGAACACACACTAATTAATTTTAATGAACACACACTAATTACTATATATAGAAATTAGTATATAAATATATGACATTAGTATATATATATATATAGAAATTAGTATATATATAGAAATTAATATATGAAATTTTAACATTTTGATCCAATATATGTATAGAAATTAGTGTGTATATATATATATGTATGAATACAATGTATAGAATTAGTATTTGCAAAAGTTGCATATTTTAATGTTGTATTTGCAAAAGTTTGTTATGTATTAATTTGCAAGTAGTATTTGTTATGTATTTGCAAAAGTCGCGGGTCGTAAGGTTAAGAGATTCTGTTAGGATTCTGAAGGTTCCTCATATATAAGAAATCACAATCAAGCATTTAAAAAATGTTTAATTTGCATATAATTTCTTCTCGGAGTCAATGATGCCTGGCCCCAATCCTCGTCATCGACTCGCTTGCGACAACGTCCTGCTTCAGAGGGGCAACCTTTGGGACTAGGCCCTGCCGGGCTGGCATTGGGAGTTGCTACCTTCAGGTGCGCGCAGCTTGGTGAGGAACCCGGGTCCCATCATCGACCCGGGTCTTCTTTGGTGGTGTTTGCATGGGCCACTTTCGGTGCGGAGGCAGACGGCCCCGCCGGAGGTGGTATGCCTCCGTGTCAAGGAGGAGGACGAGCACATCCGTCAGTACATGGATGCATTGGACGTCATGTTCTCCAATACCTAGCAGGTTCTTCAGGGATCTCACCCGAGCTATGATCATGTCATAGTTCCTTCTCTTTGGGTGTCCACCGCCTGCCGCGCGAGAGGTCAACTGGATCTGTAGTAGTGATATTACATAATCAATAATATTCGAGATGTATTAGTAATAATATTCGAGATGTATTCGAGATTATATTCGATAATATTCGAGATGATTTATTCAAGATTATATTCGATGATGCATATTATGTACTATGATTCACTTTTCCTTATTGATTGCATGCATTCTAATTTGAATACTAAATTGTTTTACCTTTCTTCTCAGTTAGTTAATAAAAGCTATGGACAATACCGGCAGAGAAGGAGAAGAGGCTCTGTTCAACATCATACACTCCACGAGCCCAGAGCATGAACATGAAGATGATGACGGCTAGCAATATCTGAACAATTCCGATGAGGGTTGTATGTTTGATGAAGACGAGAGAATAGATGAATTCGACAATGATGTTGACGAAGAAAACGTTCTTCAAATAACAAAGACCGGCGAGTTATATGTATTATATAAGCCATCCGGTGATCATTACATGTCTTAATTGAGTTGTATATGTATTAACGAATCGATCTTTCTTCTTTTAGGCCTCCATATCGAGCAAATCTTCTACAAGCGACAGGGTAGTTTGAGGCCTAGCCAAAAAGTTGGACCCTGGCGTAAAGTTCAACATCAATTCTATCAATACATCAACTGGCGAACCACTTGATCCTAAGAAAAATGCGACCAAGTTCAAGAATCAATGCGGAGTTATTGTCAGGGACCAAATCCTGATCTCCACACAAGAATGGAAAAAGCCAGCAAAGGGAGATCAAGAAGGAGTTACTTTTGTCGATGAAAGAGCAAAAGATGTGCGTTGGACTGAGCTGATGTGACATTTCACACTACCAGATAACTTGACAGATGCATATCTGAAGAAAGTCAGAAACTATGCTCTTAAAAAAATGGCGATCGCATTCAACATCTTCAAGAAAAATGCATGGGTTGTGTACGTCAAAGCAAACAAGACGACTCCAAAATTCGAGGGAGCACTGGTGAAGGCAAAAGATTACTGGGACGATTTCGTGAAGTTCAAGGAATCGGAAGTAGCTAAGGAACGGTCGAGAAAGAACAAGATTAATGCTGCGAAAAAGGAGTGGCACCATACTCTGGGGTGAGGTGGCTACCAGACGGCCCTGCCTAAGTGAGATCTGTCCAAAAAAGACATGATTAGTGCAGGGGTCACTCCAGTTATAGTGACCTGGCCCCAGAGGTGCAGGACATGGTTTTATGCGCATGGGGGAAGTTGGTCCCAAAGACAAGGGCTATTATGGTGAAGGCAAGTCTTAAAAAAGTGACAGATGAAATTCTGATGAAAATAGAAGAAGCTCGAACGGGGGTGTTCACGCCCAACAAAGAGGACGACGAGCTTACGCGTGCCCTGAAGAATCCTCAACACCCGGGAAGAACACGAGGGAAAGGCGTTGTTCCGTGGTTTGAGGGGTTTGCTGGTTGGAACGACGGCTACAGAAGTCGTGCGAGAAAGAAGATGCAGGAGGAGCGGAAGAAGAAGGAGGAAGCACTCCGCCTTGAAGGCCTCAAATCAATGCACCTGGAGTTGGAATGCAAAGTCAGGCGGCAGCAGGAGTAGATCGATTCACTCAACCAGGAAAGGGCGTCTCAGTGGCTGCATGAGCAGATCGATCCAGCATTGGATAGCACCGTCCCATCTATGCCGAGAAGTAGTGTGGGTTCCGCCCCGGCCGATATCAATGACGATGCACTGCTAGCTAGCTACCCTATGGATGATATCAAAGACAGGACTAACTGTGAGCTACACATGAAAGTGAAGAACTTATACATGAAGGTGGCGGACGGCTATGCTTTAGCAAATCCCCAAGAAGCAACCTTCCATTGCAATCCCATTCCAGCTGGCTATGCTCGTGTCGGGGTTGATGAATGATGTCAAGCATATCACGACCTACAACTTGACATTCCTGGAGGTGACGAGGAGAGAACACTGGGAGAAGCCATACATCGTATCATTCTCTGGAAAAAGGATTGCATCGTCTTTCCAAGGCCACCGACTCCTCCTCCTCCAAGTCCGGCACCGCATCAGCCGACTCCTCCTCCAAGTCTGGCACAACGTCATCCAACTCCTCCTCCTCCAAGTCCGGCACCGCGTCAGCCGACTCCTCCTCCAAGTCCGGCACAACGTCAGCCAACTCCTCCTCCTCCAAGTCTCGCACCACATCACCCGACTCCTCCTCCAAGTACGATACGGCATCAGCGTGCTCCGTCGACTCAGCGTGCTCTGTCGCCTAAGCAACAACAGAAGAGAGAGGCCGCAACTATGACGACTAGAGGTACAACAAGCAAGAAATTCAGATATGGTCCAAGCTACCTCAAGCCTCTTCCGAAGTTACCTTACCACCCGACGGAGGAGGAACTCGAGAGCGTGGTGGATGCCAAAGTGAAGGCCCATTTTGGACCGAAACCGCCCCAGCCGCCAAAGGAGAAAGTACCTGAGAAAGTCTCACAACACTTCATTGATATGGCTCGACTGGCTCAGAGGGACAGCGACTATCTACGGTCTATCAAGAAGTCATATCTCGTAGGACAAAAGGAGTCGAGCTTGACCTCGAGCCAAGGAGTTGGCAAAAAAAGTGGGAAAACTATCCCCCAGCTGGGAGAACAGGCAGTGCAATCGATCCCCCGTTCATTGTACAAACACCTGTGAGTACCGTCGGTCGGCCAGAAGTAACCGAAGAACATATTAGGATGGCTAAAGAGGCCGGTGTCAGTGTTGAACAACTCCTGGGCCTTGAGGAAATCCCCCGGCTTAAAGAGTCAGAAGTAAAATATCAATATGCCCGCGACAAACCCCTGGTCAAGCCTGAAGATGTCAAGCATCTACCAACGAGATTGTATGATTTGCATACGTGGTACATGCAAGAAACAGCAAATACCAATACATAGTCCCTCATGGTGAGAGTCAAAGGGAGGCATTACTTCCATAAAAAAGATTTGTAGATTCACTATTTAGAGTTGTTTCAGTTATTCAATCAAGACGCACTCGACAAATCTTTAGTCACTTGCTATTATCTATAAGTGATTTCTTTCTATAATTTAAGTCTCTAGCTAGTTGTGCTCTCGTTCATTACCTGTAATTATCCTCACTATATTTGTTTCTGTGGTATTATGCAGAATGAAGATGTATGAAGTGAAACAAGCTGGACACTATGGCATTGGGTTCATTGACCCAAATACGATTAATCAGGCAATATGGGAAACTCAATATTCGAGAAAAGACACAGAGAAATTCATGCTAGAGTTTTTGAAGCATCTAAACACCCAACCGAAAATACTACTTCCTTACAACTTTGGGTGAGTGTTACTATATATATATATATATATATATATATATATATATATATATATATATCTTGTACTACAAATTCTATTTTTTGCTTACTAGATGTTAATAAGTGTTGTTGATGAGTTATGCACACATGCCCGCTTAATTATACAAAACGTGTGCGCATGCAGTTACCACTGGATCTTGTTAATCATTGAAGTTGACAGGGGAAAAGTTGAAGTACTCGACTCACTATATAAGGATCCATCCGAATACGCAATCGTGAGGGGGATTGTTGACAGGTAATTTCAATCATTATTGCACTATATATGTCAGCCTCTTTAATTACTTCATTTCCTGATACTAACTAGTTAATAACTCCTTTATTCATTTTCTTTGCCGACGGACAGGGCTTGGGCCAAGTTCGTCAAACAGGTCCCAGGCGAGTGGGCACAACAGCTGAAATGGGTGCGACCCAAGGTAATTAAGTACTACTAGCTAGCTACGTCCATACATCTCTTTAATTGTAGTTTCAATACCATTATCATGCTTGATTAATTATTACCTGATTAAATTTTATTATTGTAAAGTGCATGAGGCAGGATCAGGGGACCAGTTTATGCACATACTACGTTTGCGAGAACATTCGCATGATCACGTCTGAAAGGAGCAGAAACAAAAAAAATCTTTGGGTATGTTTGCCAGAACACTATCCATAATTTTTTTTATCATGATCTAGCTGATATATATATACACACAACTAATATATTCATCTTGATCTTCATCTTGTAGCTGACGGAGATGCGGGGCCAGCTCATACCAGAGGCTCGGGTACGAGCAATTCAAGAGGAATTGGCTGGATTTCTGGTCGACCAGGTCATAGATTCCAAAGGAGAATACCATTACAAGATCAAGAAGTAATGCCTGCATATATATGTAATGATCCTCAAATTGTAGGAGAAATTATATATATCTATATATGTGAATGGTCGTCGTACAAGCAATTCGATAATATTATTCTCTGTATATATATACATATATATATATATGATCGGTGATCTACCATAAATTCTATTTATATATATATGCACAACGTGTATACAGTATGTAGTAGCGTAATATATATTTGATATAAAAATTAATTAAATGGAAAACACATAATTAAAAGGAAAATTAAACCATAATTAATTCATAAACCCCTAAAGGATTAAAAAGGAAAAATAAAAAAATAAAATAAATTTAGTCCTGGTTGGTAACACCAACCGTCACTAAAGGTCCCCCGCCCCACGGTGTCGGCGTATGCCACGTGGAGGGAGTTTAGTGCCGGGTCGTGTTAAACCGGGACTAAAGGGGGGTAGGCTTTAGTCCCCACCCTTTAGTGTCGGTTCGAGAACTGGCACTAAAGGCCCTTACGACCCGCGACTAAAGACCGGTTTTGCACTAGTGTTGGTAGATAAGAAGGCTAGCAACATCGACAGAAGTATATTTTGGTATATGTGTTATTGATGTGTACGTGGGTATAGGATACCGGTTCGGTTGCTAATGTTAGTAACTCGAAATAAAAGCTATGGAATAAACGGAGACTAGCTAAGGGTGAGGTGACGATGAGTATGTTGGAAATATGCCCTAGAGGCAATAATAAATTAGTTATTATCATATTTCCTTGTTCATGATAATCGTTTATTATCCATGCTATAATTGTATTGATCAGAAACTCACATACATGTGTGGATACATAGACAACACATGTCCCTAGTATGCCTCTAATAGACTAGCTCGTTGATCAAAGATGCCTATGGTTTCCTAGTCATGGACATGAAAAGTTATTTGATAATGGGATCACGTCATTAGGAGAATGATATGATGGATAAGCCCAAACTACAAACGTAGCATATGATCGTGTCAGTTTATTGCTACTGTTTTCTGCATGTCAAGTATCTATTCCTATGACCATGAGATCATGCAACTCACTGACACCAGAGGAGTGCCTTGTGTGTATCAAACGTCGCAACGTAACTGGGTGACTATAAAGGTACTCTACAGGTATCTCTGAGGGTGTCCTTTGGGTTGGCATGGATCAAGACTGATATTTGTTACTCCGTATGAAGGACAGGTATCTCAAGGCCCACTCGGTAATACAACATCACAACAAGCCTTGCAAGCAATATGACTAAGTGTTAGTCACAGGATCTTGTGTTACGGAACGAGTAAAGAGACTTGCCGGTAACGAGGTTGAACTAGGTATGGAGATACCGACGATCGATCTCGGGCAAGCAACATACCGAAGAACAAAGGGAACATCATACGGGATTAACTGAATCCTTTACATAGAGGTTCGACCGATAAAGATCTTCGTAGAATATGTAGGAACCAATATGGGCATCCAGGTCCCGCTATTGCTTGTTGACCATAGAGGTGTCTCGGTCATGTCTACATAGTTTTCGAACCCGCACGGTCTGCACACTTAAAGTTTGGTGACGTTTCGGTAGTATAGAGTTATGCATGGTGGTGACCGAAGGTTGTTCGGAGTCCCGGATGAGATCCCGAATGTCATGAGGAGCTCCGAAATGGTCTGGAGGTAAAGATTGATATATAGGAAGTCCTGTTTTGGTCACCGGAAAAGTTTCGGGCTCATCGGTAGTGTACCAGGAGTGCCGGTAGTGTATCGGGGGACCATCGGGAGAGGTATTTCGACCCAAGAGGCTACATGGGCTGTGGGAGGAGGTAAACCAGCCCCTGGTGGGCTGTTCGAAGCCTCCTCTAAGGGCCCATGCGGCTGGAGTGGTTTGAGAAGGAAAAAATCCAAAGGTGGAGAGGTGGAAAGAGTTTCCAAGTGGAAAGGAGGAATCCTACTCCTAATAGGATTGGAGTAGGACTCCTCCACCTCCAATTTCGACCAAACCTTGAGGGTTTGAGGCTGCCTCCTCCCCTCCCTCCCTCCTATATATACTATAGGATTTAGAGGAAAAACTTAACCCTAATAGCCACGTGCTACCTCTCCTCTAGTGCATAGTTTCTCCTCTAGATCGGTTTTCTAGGGTGCTTAGGCGAAGCCCTGCCGGAACAGCTCCACCACCATCGCCGCAACGTCATCATGCTGCTAGAGAACTCTTCTACCTCTCTGCTCTCTCTTGCTGGATCAAGAAGGCAGAGATCGTCATTGAGCCGTACGTGTGCTGAACGCGAAGGTGTCGTCCGTTCGGCGCTAGATCGGAAGGACCGTGATCAAGATCGCTAGACGGATCGTGATGAGATCACGGGATAGATCATGATGAGTTCGCGGTACGGATCGAGATTGGATCGCGGGACGGATCGTGATGAGATCGCGGGATGCTCGGCGATTTGGATCGCGAAGACGTTCGACTACACCAACCGCGTTCCTTAACGCTTCCCGCTTAGCGATCTACAAGGGTATGTAGATCCACTCTCCCTCTCGTAGATGCTCATCACCATGGATAGATCTTGTGTGTGCGTAGGAAATTTTTTGTTTCCCATGCAACGTTCCCCAACAGTGGCATCATGAGCTAGGTCTATGTGTAGATGATATCTCGAGTAGAACACAAAGAGTTTGTGGGCGTTGATGCTTAGATTGCTTCATCCCTTGGTCATGTTTTGGTTCAGCGGTATTGTGGGATGAAGCGGCCCGGACCAACCTTACTCGTACGCTTACGAGAGACCGGTTCCATCTACTGACGTGTAACCTCGTTGCACAAAGATAGCTGGCGTGTGTCTGTTTCTCCTACTTTAGTTGGATCGGATTCGACAAAGGCGGTCCTTGAGAAGGTTGAAAAGCAATGTATATATCACCATTATGGTTTCTGCATAGGTGAGAATTGTTCTTGCTAGATACCCGTAGCAGCCACGTAAAACATGCAACAACAATTAGAGGACATCTAACTTATTTTTGCAGGGTATGTTGTGATGTGATATGGCCAATTACATGATGAGATATATGTGATGTATGAGATGATCATGTGTTTTATAGAATATCATGACTTGCATGTCGATGAGTACGGCAACCGGCAGGAGCCATAGGGTTGTCTTTAATTATTGTATGACCTGCGAGTCAATCATTAAGCGTTGTGTAATTCTTTACTTTATCGCTAAACGGTAGCAATAGTAGTAGAAGCATGGTGGGCGCGACAACCTCGATGGCGACACGTTGATGGAGATCAAGATGATGGAGATCATGGTGTCATGCCGGTGACGATGGAGATCATGCCGGTGCTTTCAAGATGGAGATCAAAAGCACAAGTTCATGGCCATATCATGTCACTTATGATTTGCATGTGATGTTAATCCTTTTATGCACCTTGTTTTGCTTAGGAAGATGGTAGCATTATAAGGTGATCCCTCACTTAATTTCAAGATAAATTGTGTTCTCCCCGAGTGTGCACCGTTGCGAAAGTTCGTCGTGTCGATACACCACGTGATGATCGGGTGTGATAGACTCTACGTTCACATACAACGGGTGCAAGCCAGTGTTGCACATGCAGAACACTCAGGTTAAACTTGATGAGCCTAGCATGTACATACATGGCCTCGGAACACAAGATCCCGAAAGGTCGAACATGAGTCATATAGTAGATATGATCAACATGATGATGTTCACCATTGAAACCACCTCAACTCACGTGATGATCGGACTTGAGTTGGTGAATTTGGATCATTTATTACTCGAATGACCGGAGGGATGTCAATTTGAGTGGGAGTTCTTCAGTAATATGATTAATTGAACTCATTATGAACATAGTCAGTAGTGTCTTTGCAAACTATGTTGTAGATTACTTGCTCGCGCTGTAGCTCCCTTGAATTTCTATATGTTCCTAGAGAAATAGAATTGAAAGATGACGGTACCAATATTGCGGACTAGGTCCATGATCTGAGGATTGTCCTCATTGCTACATAGAAGGCTTATGTCCTTAATGCACCGCTCGGTGCACCAACCCCTCTTGCATCGTCTGTAGATGTTGTGAACATCTGACAGGCACGTTCTGATGACTACTTGATAGTTTAGTGTGTCATGCATTACGGCTTAGAATTGAGGCTCCGAAACATTTTGAACGTCACGGAACATATGAGATGTTCTAAGAGCTGAAATTAGGATCTCGGGCTCGTGCCCGTGTTGCGAGATATGAGATCTCCAACAAGATTCTTTGCCTGCAAGATGAAGGAGAATAGCTTAATCATTGAGAATGTGCTCAGATTGTCTGGGTGCTACAATCGCTTGAATCGAGTGGGAGTTGATCTTCCAGATAAGATGGTGATTGATATAGTTCTCCAAGTCACTATCAATAAGCTACTAGAACTTGGTGATGAACTATAAAACGCCAGGGATAGAAATAATGGTCCTTGAGCTGTTCATGATGTTTGACACCGTGAAGGTAGAAATCAAGAAGGAGCGTCAAGTGTTGATGGTTAGTCAAACCACTAGTTTCGAGAAGGGCAGAAGCAAGTGGGAAACTTCATGGATAGCAAGTCAGTTGTTGCTCCAGTGAAGCAGCCCAAAGTTGAACCCAAACCCAAGACTAAGTGCTTCGATTATGAGGAGAGCGGTCACTGAAGCGGAACAACCCTAGATACTTGGTAGATAAGAAGGCTGGCAACGTCGACAGAAGTATATTTGATATATGTGTTATTGATGTGTACGTTGCTAGTACTCCTAGTAAGACTTGGGTATTGGATACCGGTTCAGTTGCTAAATGTTAGTAACTCGAAATAAAAGCTACGGAATAAACGGAGAACTAGCTAAGGGTGAGGTGACGATGTGTGTTGGAAATGTTTCCAAGGTTGATGTGATCAACATCGCACGCTCTCTCTACCTTCGGGATTAGTGACGAACCTAAATAAATGTTATTTGGTGTTTTGCGTTGAGCATGAACGTGATTAGATCCTGTTTAATGCAACACGGTTATTCATTTAAGTTAGGGAATAATGGTTATTCTGTTTACATGAATAATACCTTCAATGGTCATGCACCCAGTGAGAATGGTTTGTTGAATCTTGATCGTAGTAATCCACATGTTCATAACATTGATGCCAAAAGATACAAAGTTAATAATAATAGTACCACATACTTGTGGCACTGCCGCTAAATGTCATATTGGTATAAAACGCATGAAGAAACTCCATGTTGATGGATCTTTGGACTCATTCGATTTCAAATCGGTTGAGACATGCGAACCATGCCTCTTGGTCAAGATGACTAAGGACCCCGTTTTCTGGTTTGATGGAGCGGGCAAGTGATTTATTGGAAATGATACATGTTGATGTATGCAATCTAATGAGTCTTATAGCGTGTGGTGGATATCGTTATTTTGTTACCTTCACTGATGATTTGAGTAGATATAGTGTATATTTACTTAATGAAACACAAGTCTGAATCGTTTGAAAGGTTCAAGCAAATTCAGAGTGAAGTTTAAGATCATCGTGACAAGAAGAAATGTCTGCGATATGATCGTGGAGGTGAATATCTGAGTTACGAGTTTGGCATACAACTTTAGACAATGTGAAAGTTGTTTCACAACACACGCCACCTGGAACACCATAGCGTGATGGTGTGTCCGAACGTCATAGTCGTGCTCTATTGGATATGGTGTGTGCTATGATGTCTCTTATCGTTTTGCTACTATAATTTTGGGGTTATGCATTAGAGACAACTACATTCACTTTAAATAGGGCACCATCTAAATCCGTTGAGATGACATCGTGTGAATTATGGTTTGATAGAAACCTAAGCTGTCATTTCTTAATGTTTGGGGCTACAACGCTTGTGTGGAAAAATGTTTTCACCTAAAGATCTCGAACCCAAAGCGAACAAATGCATCTTCATAGATTACCCTAAGAATAGTTGGGTGAACCTTCTATCTCAGATCCAAGCATAAAGTGTTTGTTGCTAAAACGGGTCCTTTCCCGTGAAAAAGTTTCTCTCGAAAGAATTGAGTGGGAGGAAGATATAACTTGATGAGTTTATTGAACCTTTGTTTCAGCCAGAGAGTAGCGCAGCGCAGAAAGATGTTTCTGTGGAACCTACGTCAGTTGAAGAGGAAGTAAATGATGATGATCATGAAGCTTCGAATCAAGTTACTATCGAACCTCGTAGGTCGACAAGGATGTGTACTGCTCTTGAGCGGTATGACAACCCTGTCTTGGAGGTCATGTTGTTGTACAACGATGAACCTACGAGCTGTGGAGAAGCGATGATGGGCCCAGATTCCGACAAATGGTTAGAGGCCATGAAATCCAAGAAAGGATCCATGTATGAAAACCAAGTATAGACTTTGGTAGACTTGCTCGTTGACGGCAGGTCATTGAGTACAAATGGACCTTTAAGATGAAGACAGACGCTGATGGTGAATGTCGCCATTTATAAAGCTCGACTTGTCGCAAAGAAGTTTCCGCCAAGTTCAAGGAGTTGACTGCGATGAGACTTTCTCACTTGTAGCGATGCTAAAGTCTGTTGGAATTATGTTAGCAGTTGCTGCATTTTTCAATTATGAAATCTGGCAGATGGATGCCAAAACATTGTTTCCTTCCTTAAGGAAAGGTTGTATGAGATACAACCAGAATGTTTTGTCAGTCCTAAGGATGCAAAAAGGTGTGCAAGCTTCAGTGATCCTTTTATGAACTGAAGCAAGCACCTCAGAGTTGGAATATACACTTTGATGAGGTGATCAAAGTTTTTGAGTCTATATAAAGTTTATGAGAAACTTGTATTTACAATAAAGTGAGTGGAAGCACTATAGAGTTTCTGGTAAGCATATGTGGTTGACATATTGTTGATTGGAAATGATGTAGAATTTCTAGAAAGCATAAACGGTTGTTTGAAAAGAGTTTTTCAAAGGAAGACCTGGATAAAGCTACCTAATTGTTGAGCATCAAGATCTATAGAGATATATCAAGATGCTTGATGAGACTTTCAATGAGTACATACCTTGACAAGATTTTGAAAGAGTTCAAAATGGATCAGTCAGAGAAAGAGTTCTCGCCTGATTTGTAAGGTGTGAAGTTGAGTGAGACTAAAAGCTCGACAACGGCAGAAGAAAGATAAAGGACGAACATCGTCCCCTATGCCTTAGCCATAGGCTCTATATTATGCCATGCTGTGTACTGCACCTCGTGTGTGCCTTGCCATGAGTCTGTCAAGGGGTACAAAAGTGATCCAGGAGTGGATCACTGGACAACGGTCCAGATTATCCTTAGTAACTAAAAGACTAAGGAGATGTTTCTTGATTATGGAGGTGATAAAGGGTTCGTCGTAAAGAGTTACGTCGATGCAAGCTATAACACTAATCCAGATGACTCTTAGTAGCAATCCGGATACGTATAGTGGAGCAGCCATTTGGAATAGTACCAAGTGGAGTGTGGTAGTAGTGTTTACAGTTTGACATAGCGATTTGCAAAGTACACATGGATCGGAATGTCATAGACCCGTTGACTATAAGACCTCTCTCACATGCCAAGCATGATCGAGCCCCAGAACTCATTGGGTGTTCGATTCATAACAATGCGAATCACATGGTGATGTGAACTAGATTATTGACTCTAGTGCAAGTGGGAGACTGTTGCAAATACGCCCTAGAGGCAATAATAAATTAGTTATTATGATATTTCCTTGTTCATGATAATCGTTTATTATCCATGTTATAACTGTATTGATCGGAAACTCAGATACATGTGTGGATACATAGACAAAACCATGTCCCTAGTATGCCTCTAATAGACAAGCTCGTTGATCAAAGATGGCTATGGTTTCCTAGTCATGGACATGAAATGTCATTTAATAACGGGATCACGTCATTAGGAGAATGATGTGATGGACAAGACCCAAACTACAAACGTAGCATATGATCGTGTCACTTTATTGCTATTGTTTTCTGTATGTCAAGTATCTGTTCCTATGACCATGAGATCATGCAACTCACTGACACTAGAGGAGTGCCTTGTGTGTATCAAACGTTGCAACGTAACTGGGTGACTATAAAGGTACTCTACAGGTATCTCCGAGGGTGTCTGTTGGGTTGGCATGGATCAAGACTGGGATTTGTTACTCCGTGTGACGGAGAGGTATCTCAAGACCCACTCGGTAATACAACATCACAACAAGCCTTGCAAGCAATATGACTAAGTGATAGTCATGGCATCTTGTGTTACGGAACGAGTAAAGAGACTTGCCGGTAATGAGGTTGAACTAGGTATGGAGATACCGACGATCGAATCTCGTGCAAGTAACATACCGAAGAACAAAGGGAACATCATACGGGATTAATTGAATCCTTGACATAGAGGTTCGACCGATAAAGATCTTCGTAGAATATGTAGGAGCCAATATGGGCATCTAGGTCCCGCTATTGGTTATTGACCGTAGAGGTGTCTCGGTCATGTCTACATAGTTCTCGAACCCGTAGGGTCTGCACACTTAAGGTTTGGTGATGTTTCGGTAGTATAGAGTTATGCATGGTGGTGAACGAAGGTTGTTCGGAGTCCCGGATGAGATCCCGGACATCACGAGGAGCTCCGAAATGGTCCAGAGGTAAAGACTGATATATAGGAAGTCCTTTTTTGGTCACTGGAAAAGTTTTGGGCTCATCGGTAGTGTACCAAGAGTGCCGGTAGTGTACCGGGGGACCATCGGGAGAGGTATTTCGACCCAAGAGGCTACATGGGCTGTGGGAGGAGGTAAACCAGCCCCTGGTGGGCTGGTCGAAGCCTCCTCTAAGGGCCCATGCGGTTGGAGTGGTTTGAGAAGGAAAAAATCCAAAGGTGGAGAGGTGGAAAGAGTTTCCAAGTGGAAAGGAGGAATCCTACTCCTAATAGGATTGGAGTAGGACTCCTCCACCTCCAATTTCGACCAAACCTTGAGGGTTTGAGGCTGCCTCCTCCCCTCCCTCCCTCCTATATATACTAGAGGATTTAGAGAAAAAAGCTAACCCTAATAGCCACGTGCTACCTCTCCTCTAGTGCATAGTTTCTCCTCTAGATCGGTTTTCTTCAGTGCTTAGGCGAAGCCCTACCGGAATAGTTCCACCACCATCGCCGCAATGTTGTCGCGCTGCCAGAGAACTCTTCTACCTCTCCGCTCTCTCTTGCTGGATCAAGAAGGCGGAGATCGTCATTGAGCCGTACGTGTGATGAACGCAGAGGTGTCGTCCGTTCGGCGCTAGATCGGAAGGACCGTGATCAAGATCGCAAGACGGATCGTGATGAGATCGCGGGACAGATCGTGATGAGTTCGCGGGACGGATAATGATTGGATCGCGGGACGGATCGTGATGAGATCGCGGGATGCTCAGCGATTTGGATCGCGAAGACGAAGAATAATACCTTCAATGGTCATGCACCCAATGAATGGTTTGTTGAATCTTGATCGTAGTAATACACATGTTCATAACATTGATGCCAAAAGATGCAAAGTTAATAATGATAGTACCACATACCTGTGGCACTACCGCTAAATGTCATATTGGTATAAATCGCATGAAGAAACTCCATGCTGATGGATCTTTCGACTCATACGATTTCGAATCGGTTGAGACATGCGGACCATGCCTCTTGGGCAAGATGACTAAAGATCCCGTTTTTAGTATGATGGAGCGGGCTAGTAACTTATTGGAAAAAATACATGTTGATGTATGCGATCCAATGAGTGTTGTAGTGTGAAGTGGATATCGTTATTTTTCTTACCTTCACTGGTGATTTGAGTATATATGAGTATATTTGCTTAATGAAACACAAGTCTGAAACGTTTGAAAAGTTCAAACAAATTCAAAGTGAAGCTTAAGATCATTGTGACAAGAATATAAAAATGTCTACGATATGATCGTGGAGCTGAATATCTGAGTTACGAGTTTGGCATACAACTTTAGACAATGTGAAAGTTGTTTCACAACTCACGCCACCTGGAACACCATAGTGTGATGGTGTGTTCGAACGTCGCAGTCGTGCTCTATTGGATATGGTGCGAACTATGATGTCTCTTATCGTTTTGCCACTATCGTTTTGGGGTTATGCATTAGAGACAACTACATTCACTTTAAATAGGGCACCATCTAAATCCGTTGAGATGACACCGTATGAATTATGGTTTTATAGAAACCTAAGTTGTCATTTCTTAATGTTTGGGGTTGCAACGCTTATGTGAAAAAGGTTTTCACCTAAAGAGCTCGAACCCAAAGCGGACAAATGCGTCTTCATAGAATACCCTAACGTAACAGTTGGGTAAACCTTATATCTTAGATCCAAGCACAAAGTGTTTGTTGCTAAAATGGATCCTTTCTCGAGAAAGACTTTCTCTCGAAAGAATTGAGTGGGAAGAAGATGGAACTTGATGAGGTTGTTGAACCTTTGTTTCAACCAGAGAGTAGCGTAGCTCAGAAAGATGTTTCTATGGAACCTACGTCAGTTGAAGAGGAAGTTAATGATGATGATAATGAAGCTTCGGATCAAGTTACTATCGAACCTCGTAGGTCGACAAGGACGCGTACTGCTCCTGAGTGGTACGGAAACCCTGTCTTAGAGGTCATGTTGTTGGACAACGATGAACTTACGAGCTATGAAGAAGCGATGATGGGCCCGGATTCCGACAAATGGCTAGGAGCCATGAAATCCGAGAAAGGATCCATGTATGAAAACCAAGTATGGACTTTGGTAGACTTGCCCATTGAACGGTAGGTCGTTGAGTACAAATGGATCTTTAAGATGAAGACAGACGTTGATGGTAAATGTCACCATTTATAAAGCTCGACTTGTCGCAAAGAAGTTTTTGACAAGTTCAAGGAGTTGACTGCAATGAGACTTTCTCACTCGTAGCGATGCTAAAGTCTATTGGAATTATGTTAGCAGTTGTTGCGGTTTTTCAATTATGAAATCTGGCAGACGGATGTCAAAACATAGTGGAAACCCCAAAGGTGGAGAGGTGGAGAGAGTTTCCAAGTGGAAAGGAGGAATCCTACTCCTAATAGGATTGGAGTAGGACTCCTCCACCTCCAATTTCGACCAAACCTTGAGGGTTTGAGGCTGCCTCCTCCCCTCCCTCCCTCCTATATATACTAGAGGATTGAGAGGGAAGAGCTAACCCTAATTGCCACGTGTTGCCCTCTTCTTCCTCTAGATCTGTTTCTCCTCTACATTAGTCTTGCGGTGCTTAGGCCAAGCCCTGCAGGATTAGTTCACCACCACCGCCACCATGCCGTTGTGCTGTCGGAGAACTCATCTACCTCTCCGCTCCCTCTTGCTGGATCAAGAAGGCGAAGATCTTCATCGAGCTGTACATGTGTTGAACGTGGAGGTGTCGTCCGTTCGGCGCTAAATCGGAAGGACCATGATCAAGATCGCAAGACGATTCGTGGTTGGATCGTTGGACAGATCGTGATGGGATCGCGGGACGGATCGTGATTGGATCACGAGATGGACCATGATGGGATCGCGGGACGCTCGGCGATTTGGATCGCGAAGACATTCGACTAAATCAACCGCGTTTCTTAATGCTTCCCGCTTAGCGATCTACAAGGGGATGTAGATCCACTCTCCCTCTCGTAGATGCTCATCACCATGGATAGATCTTGCGTGTGCGTAGGAAATTTTTGTTTCCCATGCAATATTCCCCAACACCAAGTACCCTATTAAACGATGAAGATTATTCGTGGTTACGGCGCAATAAGCAAAGGACAAAAGCAAAGAAAAAGTGAAGACTTTCTCTCCACAACTATTATGATGATGCCTTTGATCGAAAATATCAGTGCAGTTACATGAGTTCAAAAATGAAATCCCTTTGTAACAGATGAGTTTTCATCCGAAACCCTGATACTTCGTAAGAGATTATCTGTTTTGTACACGAAGTGCATCCAGTTTTTGTCGTAACCGTGTCAACTTTTTAGCACATGCTATGTGGGTGAAATGATGATACCATGCCAACTTTCAACCTTTTCACAGTTTATTTGTAGTGCTTTTCAATTTCAGGGTCATTTAGCTCAAAAAATCAGTAAATGCATGAAAAATACCAAATGAAGCCAGAAAGGGTTGAAAATTGATGATGTGGCTTTGAATGGTGCATTTTGAACACACAAAAAGCCTGGAGTTCAAATAAGTTCAAAAAAATGAAATCCCATTGACGGATGAGTTTTCATCCGAAACCCTGATCCTTCGAAAGAGATTGTCCGTTTTGTACACGAAGTGCATCCAGTTTTTACCGTAACCCTGTCAACTTTTTAGCACATGCTATGTGGGTGAAATGATGATACCATGCCAACTTCAACCTTTTCAGAGTTCAGTTTGAGGGTCATTTAGCTGAAAGAATGAACTAGAAAGCTTTTATAAAACTTTAATAGCAAAAGGAATCAACTAAAAAGCTTTTATAAACCTCTAGTATTTTTGAAACTAAAATTATAGAAAATTTATGCAACTGAAATTATCAAAGTTTATTTTGTTTGAAACATTAATAGCAAAAAGAATTTTCATAAAGAAATTTTTTGTTAGAAACTTTAATAGCAACTAAAATAACCAAATATGTTTTTGATTCAAACAGACATTTAAAATAACCTAAAACTTACCAAATAGCAGGAAAAAGAATCATTCAAAAATCTATTTTTTAGTAAAGTTATTCACAAACTAGTGGCTCACACAAATTTCAAAAAATTCAAATTTAAACTATTCAAATTTGTAAACTAATGGCACTAACAGAAAGTTTATAACTTTTGTCACCTAAAAGCAAAAATAATCACTAAAAACAGTTAGTAGGAAAAAAAACAAATAAAGCAAAAAATAAAAAAATGGATTTTTTTTTAAATGCCACCTACTAGGCCACTACGGCATGAATATGACTAGAAACCCAACCAGTTTGTTGAGCCAGGATTCAGGCCCGCAGGAGGCCCAATAGGCCCACATGCAGTGACAGTTTAGCCCCGAAAGCCTGCAACTAAGAGGAGCTCGGGAGGGTGTGTGCATCAGCGCTTATAAACCACTCCCGAGGTGGGACTAAAATTTGGCCCCAGGCAGCACCACCCGTTGGTCCCGGTTTGTGGCACAAACCGGGACCAAAGCCCCTTTCGTCCCGGTTAGTGCCACCAACCGGGACCAAAGGTCCCTGTTTCCCGCACTTTGGGCTACTGAAAACTGACCTTTGGTCCCGGTTGGTGGCACCAATCGGGACCAAAGGTCCCTGTTTCCCGCCCTTTGGGCTGTCGAAAACTGATCTTTGGTCCCGGTTGGTGGCACCAACTGGGATTAAAGGGGGGCATTGGTCTCGGTTGGTGCCACCAACCGGGTATAAGCCAACACTTGTGAAATTTTCAGCATTCTTCATCGTCTCGCCCCCGACGCCGCCGGCGCCGCCAGGCTGCCCCTACGTTGTCGCCGCGCCCCTGCCCCATCATCGCCTTCCACGTCGCCGTCGCTGCCCCCGAGCCCGCGCGTTGTCGCTCCTCCCCGAGCGCTTGCCGCGCCCCAGCCCCGCCGTCACCGTCGCCGTCACCACCCCCGAGCCCGCACGCTCTCCCTCCTCCCCGAGCCCTCGCCGCCCCTACGGTGAGCCGCTGCGCCCCCGGCCAACTTTCCCTTTTTTCTTAGATTTTTTTGTTCAGATATTGTGCCATGATATATGTATGTAGATGTATGTATATATGTAGATGTATGTATACTAATTATTTGTCCTAGGAAAATTTAGTTAATTAGGAGTCCTAGGAGATTAATTGATTTTGTTTAAGATGCTTTTTATGTTTTACTTAATTATTAGGAGTCTTAGGAAAAATTAGTATGTGTATGTTAGATTACAGAAAAATTCTTGGGTTTTGGAAAAATTAGTGATTAAACGATAAGAAAACGTTCTCATAAGAATTTGTCTCGACATCGACGATGCCCGGCCCGCATCCTCGTCGTCGAGTGGTCCGCGAGAGCATGCTTGATAGGCGCCATGTCCGGGACTAGGGTCCGTTGGGCTGGCACTGGGAGGTGCTACCTTTCGGGGCTCGAAGCTTGGTGAGGAATTCGGGTCTCGTCGTTGACCCGGAGCTTCTTTGGTGGCGATGACGTGGGCCACTTTCGGTCTAGAGGGAGCGGGGCCCCGCGGAGGTGGTACGTCGCCGTGTCAAGAAGGAGGACGAGCACGTCCGTCGTTACATGGCGGCGTACGCCAGGTTCAACAATACTTGGCAGATTCTTCAGGGATCTCACCCGAGTTATGATCCCGTGATGGTTCCTTATCTTTGGGTGTCCACCACCCGCGACTCAAGAACCGCTAGTGACTTAGATTATTCGATAATATTCGATCTGTATTAGTGATCTTATATGATAATATTCAAGATGTATTAGTTAATATTTCATGATGCATTAATAACTGGATTATTCGAGATGATGTATTAGTGATATTATATTCGAGTTCATTATAAATGTATTAGTGATATTTTATCGGTATAATGCATGTGTGACTTTCGGTATGTCGTTGCTCCTTGTGTGACATTCATGTGTGTTCTTGATGGAGGAATCCCGACTTTTGTCGTGGGGGCGCCTCCTCTTTCTTCTCTTATTTACGATATAGTCGTTGGTATAATGCGCAAGAAGAGAAGTGGGGGGCGTCCATCACCGGCGGTCAAACTATTACTGTGGGAGAGTGCCCACCAACATATATACACCACCATATCAGTGTCAGAGAGTGCGCACCAACACATCATGAGATATGAGAGTTATTTAAGGAAAACCTCGATGGACCGAAAGTCACACACGCATTAGGATCCAAAGCGTGCCGTAATTCTTGAATTATGAACACAGGAAATGTCGTCGTCATCAGACGATGATAGGATCCAAGCGTGTGAATTTTGCAGTGCAGATAAAGGTCTTTGTGACCAGCCTAGGCTGCGAGACGGCAGGTTCTTCACCATGAAGCTTTACGAGGATTTTGATATTTCTACGGTACGCAATGATGACAAAAAAATTCGTAATTAAGCATGACTTCTGTTTCTTTCCTTCAACGCGTAATTTCTATTTTATACAATTCGACTAGTTCGTCCCTTGTCATGTAAGACGGTATTTCTTGGAGAGGTTCGGTTTCAAAGAGCACGAGAGTTTCGAGACGAGGACAGCCAACCTGAGGACTAAAAATGGTCACACATTTCTTGTGAAAGTAATGAATGCACCTAATAACACAGAATTAGGGTGCTCATATTGGGAAGCTCTTTGCAAGGTATATGGATTTCAAGAAGATATGGAAATAACCTTCGATCTTCGTCCTGAAGATCATATTGAAGGAAACATCGGCGTTTGGGTGGATGTCGATATGCTTCCTGTTTTACCTCCATGTGAGTTTGTCAACCATGCATATTTTTCAAGTAATTTGCATTCTATATATATATATATATATTTGGTGTTCATTCGTACTAAATTTGTTAATTTTTAATTTACAACTTATTTTGTTTCTTCGAGTGAAATACAGAACATAATCGACACGACACACTACACTTATGGATCACATCTAACTTGGGAGGAGAAGGATCATCTTATCTACTTTGTTGTTGGTGTCATAGCTGGTAGAGACATCTTCCCGTATAATTTGGGAACTGGCCCAAATTATACATTGTACAGGACACTAGTGCATAGGTTGAGGGTGGATGACATTCGCCAAAATATCTTGGTAAGAGTTGCTAATTAAGTACACTAGTACTGTTGCGTAAATGGTATTGATTACATTGCTAACTAGGCTACTATTATGTTCTTCAATAGAAATTACCATATGAAGTTGTGCCACCGTTGATCCAACCCGAAGGTAATATGACAATAAAAAGCCCCTTCCATCCCGAGTTATCTTTTGCATACTCGACTGAGCGCAAACCACCAAGAAGGCTCCAAATTGAAGCACGGGGACAAATAAAGAAGGATCGCAAGCCACAAGTTGGAGACCGTTGGATCTCTTTGCTTCATCATGGAGACATATGTGTTATTATTTTTTATGTCATTTTACCTAGGAGGGACGAGTAGGTCCTATGAGGGAGGACTATGTCATTTTATCTTTTTTTGTTTTATGAGACTTTAACTTTGTATGATTAAGATGATGATGATGAGCTGTTAGATCTTTAGTAATTAATAGTTTCCTTCACTTGCTTATTAATTAGCTAGCGTCGAGTTCTCTCTCTCTATATATATATATGTATAGTATCTAGCAGCATCGACCAAGCACGAAGAAAGAGAGGTCACTTCTCTATATTAGCTACCTAACACAATATGAAACCCCTAAATTAACCATCCAAAACCCACTAACCCCCCCCCCTTTAAAAAAACAGCTCCTGCCAGATGCTGGCGCGTGGAATCCTTTTGGTCCCGGTTGGTGTTACCAACCGGGACTAAAGGTCTTCCTGCCTGGGCTCCCCGCAGAGGCCACGTGGAAGCCCTTCTGTCCCGGTTCATAAAAGAACCGGGACTAAAGGTTTGGGGCTTTAGTCCCGACCTTTTAGTCCTGGTTCAAGAACCGGAGCCAATGGGACTCTGGAACCGGGACAAATGGGTCGTTTTCTACTAGTGGATGCTGAACAACATAAATAAATGAGATGAGATGATCTTTCTCCAACCAAGTAAGTTTTGAGTCATAACTGTAGTACGTTCGATCTATTATCTGTCGGGTAGTTCTTGTAGCACGGAAATAAGCTAATAATCAAAAATAAAGAAAAATAGTAAGGATGAATACCAAATAATTTTCAATAATCAATATAAAGTACCTAACAAATCTGTTGACAAACGCACCTGGATGTAGCACCGGAATCAAGTCATCATCCGCATGCACCCAAATATCTATATTATTATCACGAACATCGTCACTACCAAGATTGAAGGTAATGTTCATGTCCTCATCCACCCCATACGCATGCCAAAATGCTCTCCAATTAGTACAACCAAAATATATGTGATCTTCATTATTTTTCATCTTAACAACAAAAGTGTAATGCTCCGTTCTTAGGTGAGCATTCATAGGCTCTGTATTGTCCTTCCTTTGGAAATGGAACTTGTCCAAGACAACGGATCTTGCATGACACGGAACGCACTAGTCGAATTGTACAAAATAAAATTAAAGGTTAATTAAAGCACAAAAGACACACGCCAGACTTCATTAACAAAAAATACATGTCGTCTATACATACTGTAATTTTACTAAATTCTTATGTTAGCTTGACGATGAATGACCTATCGTTGTCCAAGTGAGGATAAAGGTCACATAGACCCGTGCCATCCTAGCAATAAGGGCACGGACAGATCCTATCATCGTCAGATAACATCGGCATTTCCTATGTTCATGATTCTAAGATTAAAAATCGACGACAATCATCTAATATCACTAATACATATAATAGCACTAGCGATCATCGGCGACTCTTCATATAATATTATCATATAATATCACTAATACATCTCGAATAATCCAGTTAATGAAGCATCGAATATTATCACTAATACAGATCGAATATTATCGAATAATCTAGTTCACTCGCGGTTCTTGAAGCATGGGTGGTGGACACCCAAAGAGAAGGAACCATCACAGGATCATAGCTCACGTGAGATCCCTGAAGGAACTGTCGAGTATTGGAGAACCTCGCACCCAACACAGCCATGTAGCGACGAACATGCTCGTCCTCCTCCCTGACACGGTGACGTACTACCTCATGGGTTGTCGGCTGCCTCCACACCGATAGTGGCCCACGTGACCACCATCAAAGAAGACCTGGGTCGACGACGATACCCAGATTCCTCACCAAACTGCCCGCCCCGGAAGGTAGCACCCCCCAGTGCCAGCCCGGCGGAGCCCAGTCCCGGACATGGCGCCTCTCAAACTGGTTGTTGGCAGCGAGTCGACGATGAGGATGTGGGATTGGCATCGTCGACGAGAACAAATTGTGGCTATAGCAAATATCATTTTATTTAACAAGAATACCATTAGGGTGAGATTTAGAGGTCACACCTACAGTGCAAACTAGTGCAAAACAAGGAAGGAAAGTCACGAATAAGGTAGCAAGCACTGTATTTATTTACTATAGCATACTTACTGTTCATATAAATAAATTAAAAATTGATTTTATTTCACCATAATATTGTTTGTATGCAATTTTGGTAAATGTATACAGTAGATTTGTAATTTACAAATTAATTGATGGTGGTGTGGCCAGGATGAGTAGGGTCACCATCGCCGGGATGTAAGCCTCGAGAAGTCATGACGTATTCTCCAAGTTGTCAAGCGTAGATAGGCATGTTTAACTCTTCGGCATGTGACCGACCATATGTAAACCTTAGACACCATCGGCGTCTATATAAGCCGGAGGGTTTAGGATGTAGAGATGGAACAACTCCTCTAGGGTTAGCTATTCGATCTCGAGGTACATCAACCCTGTAACCCCCCATATCATCAATACATCCAAGCAGTACATAGGGTATTACCTCTATAGGAGGGCCCGAAATTGGGTAAATATGTGTCCCCTTGGTCACCTGTTATCATCGGTTCTAGTCTCACAATTCGGGACCACCTACCCGAGATCCGCCGGTTTCGACACCGGCACCTGGCCCATGTGTAGTTGGGTTTCTAGTCATATGCACGCCGTGGTGGCCTAGTAGGTGGGCATTTTTTGTTATTTTTTGCATATTAAAGTTTTTAACAAAGAATACTTTGATAATTTTAGTTCATTCTTTTTAGTTGATTCTTTTTAGTTAATGTTTTAGTTGATTCTTTGTAGTTCATTCCTTTTAGTTAATTCTTTTTAGGCCATTCTTTGCTAAATTACCTGGTTTTAGTTAATATTATTTTGATTCTTTTTAGTTCATTCTTTTAGTTAATGTTTTAGTTGATTCGTTTTAGTTCATTCTTTTTAGTTAATATTTTAGTTGATTGTTTTTAGGTCATTCTTTGCTAATTACCCAGTTTTTAACGAAAAATACTTTGATAATTTTAGTTAATATTATTTTGATTCTTTTTAGTTAATGTTTTAGTTGATTCGTTTTAGTTCAGTCTTTTTAGTTCATATTTTAGTTGATTCTTTTTAGGTCATTCTTTGCTAAATTACCCAGTTTTTAACAAAAAATACTTTGATAATTTTAGTTAGTATTATTTTGATTCTTTTTTAGTTAATGTTTTAGTTGATTCTTTTTAGTTAATATTTTAGTTCAGTCTTTGCTAAATGACCCTGAAATTGAAAAGCACTAGAAATGAATCTAAACAGGTTGAAAGTTAGCACGGTATCATAATTTCACCCACATAGGATTGCTGAAAAGTTGAGAGGGTTACGGAAAAAACTGGATGCACTTCGTGTACAAACTGGACATTCTCTTTCAAAGTATGAGGGTTTTAGACGAAAATTCATCTGTTACAAAAGGATTTCAATTTATTAAACATATTTGAACTCAATACTTTTTATGCATTCAATGTGCACCATTCAAAGACACTTCATCCCATTTCAACCCTTTTCTGACTTCATTACATATTTTCCATGCATTTCATGATTTATTTTGAGCTAAAACGACCTTGAATTGAAAAGCACTGCAAATGAACTCTGAAATGGTTGAAAATTGGCATGGTATCATAATTTCACCCACATAGCATGTGCTAAGGGTCACGGGAAAAATTGGATGCAATTCGTGTACAAACTGGACAATCTCTATCGAAATATCACGGTTTTAGACGAAAACTCGTCTGTCACAAAAAGATTTCAATTTATTAAACATATTTAAACTTAAGACTTTTTCTGGATTCAATGTGCACCATTCAAAGCCACATCATCCCATTTCAACCCTTTTCTGACTTCATTAGCCATTTTTCATGCCTGTCATGATTTATTTTAACCATGCTAAGTTTTAACCTTTTTAGAGATATCTCAGCACATACATCACAATGCTTCAGAAATTTTGTTCACATCATATTTAAACAGGGACATAAATAGAAATAATAGTTCAGATATCCATTATAGAAAGTACTCGTCCGAATAGAGATATATATAAAAGTACTCATCCGGATCATAGGAGACCCCGAGGCACTACATAATAATAGAGATATATAAAAGTACTCGTCCGAATAGCTAGAGGTCCCCAAGCAGTACATAATAATAGCTAGAGATTTAGCTAGAGATAGAAGTGTTCGCCATTGCGAACACTACTCGTCCCCATCAGAATATTCCCGGCCCCAAACTGGTGGTCTTGGTGGTGGTGCTTGATGTACAAGGTGCCGTTGCCCATAGTTGATAATTCTAATCTTGCGGTACAACTCGTATGCAACGTACGCATCTATAGCTGCATACTCAATGTTGATACCATTAAGTGGGGTCGTCTCCCACTCTTTGTGGTGATCTGGGGGGAATTTGGTCTTTATATCAGCGTATTGCTCGTCAATCACGGTGACGTCCATATGAGCCATTGAAGTCCTCCTATGCTTAAGCCTGGATATGTCTTGGAGATCAATGTGGCAGGCAGCTGGTATCTCAATAACGAAGTTGTGCCTCATCTTGATCTTGTCATTCATTATGCAACGCTAGCAAAACGTATGCCGCTGCAAAGGAAGTCCATGAGTACTGGACAGTGCTTGTCACTACTACAACAACAAATTAAAATGGAACAAATATTAAATACTGCTCCAACAATGTTAAATACTGGACAGTGCTTTCCCATAGGATTCAAATGGAACATATTGTTATCCTATATGCAATTTTTATATCCTATGAATTGATCAAGAATCCCTAATAAATTAACTATGACATATATATATGTGTTCTCCCACGGTTTTGCCAATATATGCAACAAGGAAAATTGTTTCACTACAACACACAAGAGGAATTGATATTTCCAATATATATAGGATTCAAAATGGAACATATTGCTATCCTATGTAATTTTCGTATCCTAATCAAGAAACCCTAAATTAACTATGACATATATGTGTTCTCCCACGGTTTTGCCAATATATGCAACAAGGAAAACTGTTTCACTACAACACAAGAGGAATTGATCTTTCCCATAGGATTCAAATGAACATATTTCTATCCTAGCTATGCAATTTTCATATCCTATGAATTGATCAAGAAACCCTAAATTAACTATGACATATATGTTGTCCCATGGTTTTGCCAATATGCAACAAGGAAAATTCTTTCACTACAACTAAAAAAGAATTGATCTTTCCCATAGGATTCAAAGGGAACATGTTGCTATGCAATTTTCATAACCTATGAATTATTGATCAAAGAAAAGCCCCAAAACTTACCTTGCCCATTGGAAGACCATGACATGTCTCTTGAAACAAAGTTGGATGACGAAAACATATTTTTGATTGGCCATGTACTCGAGATCAAGCCTTGTTTTCTTCCTCTACCTCTTCAAGCCATCCCTCGAAATCGGAAAGAAAACACGACACCATGGCGTTGTCGTTCGTGTAGACGACACTGAGTTTGGTCGTTCCATGTGCGAGCACCTTTCCGTAGCGAGTGATTGGATGATACATGGTGGAAGATATGGGAAAGAAGGGAGGAGAGAGGGAGACGAACAGGAGGAATGGCTGCAGTTACTATAGCAGTCACGGTATTGTAGCATTTTTATTGCGCGAAACGCCGCGGGATGCGAACGGTTTGGGCCTTTAGTCCCGGTTTTAGCCACGAACCGGGACTAAAGGGGCTCGCATTAGGCGAACGTTTGCCACCAACCCTTTAGTCCCGATTCGTGGCGCAAACCGAGACTAGAGGCCACTATTGAACCGGGACAAAAGTCCTGGCCTCACGAACCGGGACTGATGCAACCTTTGGTCCCGGTTCTTAAGTGAACCGAGATTAATGCCCTTATCCCTGCCTCAACTGAAGCACTGTTTTCTACTAGTGAATACTTCCACTCTTGTTTGCTACGCACTGCCTCTTTGTCCTTCTTCTGCCCAAGTTCCTGGTGCCAATTGTGGCGGTATTCTATTTACTAGTAGTGCTTCCATTTCTTTTCAAGTTAAGTGCTTGTTTAGCATAGAGTTGTAATGGCATCTCCAACGGCGACCCCCAAATCGCCCGCATCTGTCCAGACCGTGTTGTCCGGACTGCAAAAGCCATCCAACGTGGGCATGTATCGGTCTGCATGGCGGTTAGGGCATACTTTCCCCCGCAAATCAAATACAAATGTATACGAGTGGCTTTTCGGCCATTCGGACAACACCGAATCCCGCGTCTGACCATCCTGGCCCACCAAAACCCCTCCTCCCTCGCCCGCACGCATTCCCACCCAGCGCCAGTTGGCCGCATTCATGCCGCTGTAGACCGCTCCACTCCACATTGAAGACGGCTCAGGACGGACATGACCTCTCGCTGACTCCACCACTAAAGCGTCGCGCCAGTTAAGGGCCCCGCCCGTTGCATGCCCAGATGAACAACCCTCCTCGCCGCAGTCAAACGCCTCCATTAAACCCGCGTGGAAGCCGAGAAACCTATTACGGCCACACGTTAGTCATGAGTGGGTGACATTAAACACAACGCTTGGCAAACTCCTTCCGTCTGGCCTTTATTTAATGGAGGCTCGATGCCGGGCAAGAATCGCACCACTCTGCCGCTCCCCATCTCCTCCTTCCACCATTTTATCCACCCTTCCAATGGCATCTGATGGAGGCATAAAGTAGGTCGGTTGGCCCGTCAAACCCACCGTACACGAACGAGGCAGCTCGCTGCTCCACCTTCCTCGCCTAGCCTGATGGAGCAAGTTGCCAATTCAAGTCGACGCATGGTTCAACAACTCGCCGCTCCAAGCCAGATCACGTATGAGTGGTGAGTCGCTCCATGGAGGCACGCGGGGGATCACGGCACAACGGCCATCGTGGCTGGCATGGACAAGGGCAGACACCATGCCATCCATCGTCAACGTTGTCGAAATAGCGCCTGATCGATGGAGGAAGAAGCTGGCTATGCGGAGCTGGACAAGACGTTGGCCAGCGCGTCCGCGATCGCTGATGACACTGAGGGAAAGTAAAACATGGGAGCCCGCCACCGCTTTGGTCCCAAGAAGGCCACCGCATGCGAGTCGCCGGTGTCTCGTCCTCTATCGCAGGCCATTGTCCACCCCCACGCCCCCAAAACAAGCACAGATCCACGCTTCATGGAAGCCGATGCAACCCTTCCCCTCCGGTAGAAGCACCCTCTTTGCCACTCTGGCAAGCGACGCAACCGGTGATTGGAAAAGGAGGGAGGAATGTGCCTCTAGGGCTCCCGATTATACCTGGGCATCTCAGGCCTAGCCAGCCCGCACAGGCCCGACCCCAAAATCCAGGGCCTAGGCCTGACGGGCTTGCCCGTGGGCCGGGCTTGGGCCTGAGTTTTGAGCCCACCAGCAGGGCCGGGCCGGGCTTGGGATTGGCATGTTAGGATTTTAAGGAAGAGGTCCGGCCCATGACCCGAGGCCCGAAGGGCTTTTCAACATATGGACCGGGCTTGGGCTTCAAAGTAGGCCCGATGACACGGTCTGGGCCTAATTTCTTGCCATGGGCTTTTTTAGGACCGGCCCGGACTGGCCCATGGCCAGATATACTCCCCATAGTCTGATAAGCGGGTTGCCGAACATGGGGAAGACAAATGGATCCCTCACGGCCAGTCGTAGACTAGTGTAATGTATCTGTGTCTTGAGAATGGAGTTTCGTGCGGCCAGACGTGCACATAGTTTATTATGTGGTTTGTAAAGCGTCTGAAGTGTATGAGGATAACGTTGGCTCGCCGCCTTCCGCATCCGTGTGTGTGGCCTAATCCCGCTGTCCACGGACGACTGCGGAAATTTTTTACGGGGCACCGTTGCAAATGCCCTATAGCCCTAAGCTTCCCAAGGTGCCCTCTTGTATTTTTAGACCGTAATTATCTTTCTCAATGGTTGTGATGGTGGCCCCGTGTAATCCTTGGCCACTTGATGGCTTCGCTAATTCAAAACCGTTTTTGTTGAGCCTATTCTAACAGAAAAAAGAAAAAGTTGCCCTATTAATTGCTCTTAACCTGAAAGAATACCACGTCACACATGACGTCTATCGAGTAGATGCTTCTGTTAGCTGGATCCACAGTGTTTTTCTTCTCACGGCGATCTTGTTCGAACTTGAGAATATATACCATCTTGACCTTCCGAAGTTTGGCTGGAAGAATCTTTCACAGTCCATCGAGAGTTGTGACGACTAATCGTATTTTTTTTCTTAAAAGTAAACCAGCTCTACGTGTTCCTTCTCCTGACCTTTGCTTGCTTGTTTTGGGCTAAACACGGATTAAGGGTCAGTTTCTTATAGCTTATTTGAAACTGTGAAAATAAGTTGTTCTCTATCCAACTTATTTTAAAAATCTAAACTAAAATTTTATTTTAAAAGGCTACTAGCTGTAGGCTTTTAAAATAAAATTTTAATTTGAACTCCTAGACTGAATTGGTTAGGGATGGCTTATTTCTATCGCCCAAGATAAACTATAAAAGAATTGGCCTAAAGCAGCGGCATCTTGTGCAGTCAGCCGAAAGCTGAAGAAAAGAACATAGTATTTTTACTGAAGCTATCATGCGATCAGCTGGCATCTACAGCAGAAAGATAACTTGACATGATCCGATCCGAGCGGGCACCCTCTGTCCGAAAATTTGGAAGCATTTTTCTCACGGACTTGGCTTGGGCATGTGAGGTTCTGTCAGCGGTGCTTGCACATCTCAGTGTACAAAATACACTTGTGCCCTCGGCACACCGACGGCGATGCTTCTGGACTGAACTGCCGAGCGTACACGTACCCTGCCCGCGTGGCCTGTCTACTGCCGTACACCTGTAGACTTGTTCCCTGGACAAGATCGGCAAAGCAGAATCTGATGCGCTGGGCATGGGCCGCTGGGCCGGTTTACCGACGAGCGAAAAATAAAAATCAAACGGACTACTGATAGAGGGAGAGACCGGCCGTCCGGTCAGAACCTGCAGATAACCTGAATGCACTGTCTCATCTTGTCACCAGCACAGTGAGTGCGCGCACGCACATGGCACATGGCGCATGTGATGTGAATGCCACATCATCGCAGCGAGTGCGTGCACACCAGCTGTGACACGAACCGACGGCAGGTGATGCCGATGAGCTGGGTCTCAGAAAAGCGTCCGAAAGTGCAGGGCCACGGGCACGACACGTCAGCGTCAGCGTCACATCTCCTCCGGTCACGAAATCCGACTCATCCGAGTCAAACGAGACCAAAAAAAAAGTTGCTTGTATTCCGCGGGAAAGCGCACAAGGTGGCAACTTTCATGCCAAATGAAGAAACACCATACGACTTTTCCATAATACTGTAATACATACACACACTCCCCGTATGGTTCACATGGGTTTTCTAATATTCAATATACGATACATATCATTACACATAAATAAAAATGAATTAAAAGTATACATTATGAGCAGGATTCCCTTGCGACGGTGTATGTGTACGTGCCGCGTTGGTACGTCCACGACTTGTAGCCCTCCCGTGCCGGTGTATTTATACTGTACATACATCAGCTCGTATGGTACGCACACTTGTAGCCCTCCCGTGGGTCACGTATACGATAATATAATATAATAATTGTATTTTCGATCGAATAGATAAATGGAGAAAGGGAATGCCCAGCCACATGCTCCGGTCTTTGCCGACAAGTGGATGGTCCCGGGTGTCAGTCACTCACTTTCAGCTCCCAGCTAAACCAGATCCGACAGGGACGTCAGTGCGTGGCTGCTCTGCTTCCTCAACCACTGCAACCACAACTAATTGCCTTCAAAAAAACCACAACTAATTAGCACTATTATTACCATTCTTATTTATTGTTATTAGTACTATTTTTATTGGGAGCCTAAGTTCAGCCAAAATAAACAACACAAAATACTCCAAACATACGAAGATTACATAAAAAAAGGGTTGTATCCTGATACTCCATTTGTTCCAAGTGAATGTATCTACATGTATTTCAGTTTTACATACTCCCTCCGTTCCATAATGTAGTGCGCCCTCGATTTTCGAGCTTGAACTTTGATCATGAATTTAACCAACACGATCGATTGCGGCAGGGTAAAAATTATATCACTGAATTCGTATCGAAAATAAGAATTCACTGGTATAGTTTTTGCTCCCGTCGCAATCGGTCTCGTTGATCAATTTATGGTCAAATTTAGATTTGAGAAAGCTTGGACGCACTACATTATGGAACGGAGGGAGTACATCCATTTTCATCATTTTTACGATAAGTGATTTCGGACGGAGAAAGTACTATTCATCACTTGTTATACTGATAATAATATACAAGGAACGACAAAATATATATTTATTACCAATCTATTAGAAAAGGGTTTTGGACATATTTTCGTGCGTGGTGAAACGTGATCCTTTACTTCTCTTCTACTTACACATAGCGTCGTGGTCAGATTGTCCTTTACTCAACCTTATGTACGTTTTTCCCCTTTTCTTCACAAACCTCTTTTTTTATATTTCCTTCAGCCTGGGTTTGTTTTTTATCATTTTCCCATGAATAACCTCATCAACCACCCCTCTTTGAAAGAATTATCCCATAAAAAGTAGTACAAAGAAATTCTTAGGAAAATTCTTATAGGATTTAATCCTATGAATGAAAAAAAAACAAAATAGGAAAAAATCATAAGGATTCTATCCTCTAAAATCCTTGTGAAAAAACTTTGAATAAAAGGAGCCCTTAGAATGTTACAAATTTACCGGTTGTTGTGCATATACTTTAGTAAAAAAAACTAGTGTCGCATTTATATTTTGAAAATTGTGTTAATGTTTAAATTGTCCCTTTTTATGCCATAGAGGGCCGTGGCGAATCTAAGAAGTGGGGACCGGGGGGGTCAGGGGGGTGCTTCGGCAAGCTCGAGCCCCCTCTAAAAATTGATTAAAATTTTTACTAATATGCAGCCCAGCCACGTATCAAATTTTGAACCTTATTTGAACTAAAAAAACTCAGAGTTAATGGCTTTTTCTTCACACTATTAATATTGGGCCTCCCCTTCATTTTCTTTCAAGATTCGTCACTGCTAGAGGGTATAGTAATTTGATGTTAATATTGAGTGGCTTATATTTTGGATGTAGTAGACTGCAATTGTTTTTTTTCTTTTGAGCCAATACTATTAAAAAGAACCATAGCCTGCACCTTTTAACATGATGCCGAGCAAGAAATTTCCAAACAATTTCTCTCTTCTAACCATGTCTTTGAGCACACACAACATTGACAATTTGCACCAACTTCAGATTTCACGATCTAATCAACGAGTGGGGCGGATTGCATGAATTCCGCCCCTGGGTGCAAGCTCATTGCAAACCCAACAAGAAAACAACACAGAAATTTTGATATTCTTTTGTTCCTACAAGAATTTACATTTACTTGCCCACCCATTGCACACATGCACTTTGCATTAGATTTAACTTCTGTCAATCAAAACCTAGAGAAAGGCCACCGAAAAAGATAATGCTACATATTTAGAGGTCAAATCAAAAGATGTCACCTAAAAGGAAAGGTCATGTTGTTTGAGAACCACAACCCAAAAGGTCCAAATCCGGGTGTTGGCATGGAGTAGCCTATCCAATAAGGATTTAGCGACAATCAATTAATTCATCTATCGATTGAAAGAATTGTAAACAAAACTAAGAATTACATTTTGGCACCAGCTCCTTGCAATTCAACAAGTAATAAATCACCACGGGTTATGCCGGACAGCCACAACATAAAACACATGCATTTGTTCTTTCCCTAGTACCGCACGAATTCAAATCTCAAATCAACATTATTTGGTACTCCCTTCGCATCATAATACATGTCATTTTAGCAGTTTAATTCCAGCTGCTAAAATGACATATGTTATGATACAAAAGAAGTACTATCTAGAGGAAAATAGTAGTAGGCATCTTTTTTCACTCAATCCCGGTTTCTGACTATTAATTTCCAATTGCAGGTAGTAATAGTTTTTTAAAAGTTGTGTATTAAAAATGCGGTAATCAATTTGGATAGGAGGGACAATATTTATTTATTGGAATTAAATGGTGGGATTAGGACAGGTCGCTGCAGATGAGAACAGAGCAGCAGCAGAGAAGAGTCCCACAAAAGCAGCAGAGCACAACACCTCACCTCACCTCACCCCTCACTCCTCCCCCACCTCTTCTCTTTCCCCCAACCCTCTCCCTCCAAAAACCAGCGCCTTTCCTTCCTTCCTCCCCCCTCCAAACAGCCGCACAGTCCCGCCACAACCGCGAGATCGGATCCGAGCACCACCGGCAGACTTGGCGCCACGGCAGCGAGCCCCTCCCCGCCCGCCGTCCCCTCCCGCGGAGGCCGGTCTGATTTGATCCTCCGGGCGCGCCAGCGCTCTCCGTTGGCGAAATCTTTCCCTGCTCGATCCATGTCCGCGAGGCCCCCGTTCTTGCCCGCGAGATCCGTCCAGCCCGTCCTGAGGAGCAGGATCTCTCTGTGATCTTCTTTCTCTTCGCCGTCTTCCCCGGCGCGAAGATCCGGGATTTCTTTGGCGTTTTCTCGGGGCTCGCCGGAGTGCCGCCGGACATGGCGTACGCGTCGCCGTACGTGCTGTCGTTCCTGCTGCTGCTCTCCATCCCGGCGGTCTACTTCCTCGCGCCGCGCCTGCTGCTGCCCAAGACGCTCCCGGCCATCCCGGACGCGGACGAGACGGAGGACCTGGCGCTCTTCCGCCGCGCCGTGCTCCTCTCGGCGGCGCCCTCGGCGCCGGGCACGCCCGCCGGCGGCGTCTTCGGCCGACGCCCGCAGGCGCGGCCCAAGGTGGCCTTCCTCTTCCTCACCAACTCCGACCTCGTCTTCGCGCCGCTCTGGGAGAAGTTCTTCGCGGGGCACCACGGCCTGCTCAACGTCTACGTGCACGCCGACCCCGCCGCCAACCTCACCCTGCCGCCGACCCCGTCCTTCCGCGGCCGCATCATCCGCGGCAAGGCCACGGCGCGCGCCTCCGCCACGCTCATCTCCGCGGCGCGCCGCCTCCTCGCCACCGCGCTGCTCGACGACCCGGCCAACCACTTCTTCGCGCTGCTCTCCCAGTCCTGCGTCCCGCTCCTCCCGTTCCCGGCCCTCTACCGCACCCTCGTCACCGACAACAATGCCGCCCCTGCCGGCGCCGGCCGCCACCGCCGCCACCGCAGCTTCATCGAGATCCTGGACAGCGAGCCCACGCTGCACGCCCGCTACTACGCGCGCGGCGACAACGTGATGCTCCCGGAGGTGCCCTTCGACCGCTTCCGCGTGGGCTCGCAGTTCTTCGTGCTCGCCAGGCGGCACGCCGTCATGGTGGTCAGGGACAGGAGGCTCTGGAACAAGTTCAAGGCGCCATGCCTCGTCAAGGAGAAGGACTCGTGCTACCCGGAGGAGCACTACTTCCCGACGCTGCTCGACATGCAGGACCCCGACGGCTGCACCAAGTACACCCTCACCAGGGTCAACTGGACCGACGCCGTCGACGGCCACCCGCACACCTACCAGCCGGAGGAGGTCTCCGGGGACCTCATTAGGGAGCTCAGGAAGTCCAACGGGACCTACTCCCACATGTTCGCGCGCAAGTTCGCGCCGGAGACCCTTGCGCCGCTCATGGCGATCGCCGACAACGTCATCCTCCGTGACTAGGCGCTCGCCGCAGCGGCGAAGTGTTCGTCCAGATGAACAGAACAAGGTAAGGAAGAGATATATCCCTTTGATGACTTTTCTTCTTACAATTTTCAGTTCTGCAAAGTCCTATTGGGTTTTACTACTTTTTAGACATTTCAACTTGTGCCAAGTCTCATAAGTTTTTTAGGCATTTCAACTTGTGCCAAGTCTCATAAGTTACAATGAGAAGGAAGGAGTAATAATTTAATCTGATCTGGTAGCCATTTTATATCATAGTTTGTTTAATTCAACACAGATATGCTTATCTGTCTGTTCAGACTTCAGATAGTAAAAATGGTGCCTTAGTAAAAGGATGCTAATAATATTTTCAGGTGTCGGTTGCTGAATGGAAATCTCACAGCAATTCTCTAATTTTCCTTGCAGGGTTGTGATGTGATGAAGAAGCATAAGCTGATCCATCCATCCCCTTTGGTGGTTTCTTCAGAGTTGAGCAAACAAGCACCAAACCTACTTCGCCTTGTTGTTCCGTCGGTGTCCGTCGGCGGCGAAGGGGATGCTGCTGGTTGCTCAGACTCAGAGAGTGATGTTGGTGTTGGCGGCGAAGTGCCCTGACTGCCTCTATCCTATGTGAGTATTTGTTGTGTTTCTTGGTGTTTTCCTTTCCACTTTGATCCGGGCGAGAGGAAGTCGTCGGCACGCGGTAGGCATGTCGCTGGTAGTTAGCACGGATGATCATCCTATGTATTCACAATGGAGGCAACCTGTCGATACATGTAGTGATGGTTTTTGTAGTATATGTTATCCCCATGTTTGTCATTGTCAATATCACACACCTTTTCCTCTAAAATGTGTCATCTGTATCATGGTACCACTATCTTCTTGCTTTGAACCGAAGTTGCTTATTTTCTTTCTGGCTTTAGGTGGCAACCGCACCTGCTTTAGCACATACTCATTCCTAGTTGATTAATCCCGAAGAGCAAACTCGGCAATCTCACACCGAACTACTGACCAAAACAACATGCTTGTCAAGCAGCATCTAACAACCCACTAGAGCCAAGATTATGCTAGTGCGTCGATCCGATCTTGTAACCCCTTGAGTTGCAAAATTCTGGATATTTGGAAAGTTTAACTGAATCTACTTGTTGTGAAGTGTGTTTGGGATGAAACAGGTGGTCACTTGCTTGTCCTGTAGATGGCCAGGGAAAGATGATTCTTGCACTTTTGTTTTCCCATGCTTTCCTCTCTTTGCTCCCCACTTTCCTCTTGTTTCATTGTCCTTTTGGTTGCCTGTTGGTGAGGAGGTTGGTGCATGGAAAGAGACACTGGGCTCCATGTTATTCATTATCATATATGCTAAGTAGGCTCACTCAGGACATATGGCAACCATAAAGTCAGCAACTCTGTCCTTGGGAGAATATTTTGTGTGCTAATTTTGTTGAAAGCAGCATGATGGTAATGATAATTGCACGGACCACGTGTTCTTTATTGAAAATGGTAGTACCACAGTGTCCTGCTGCATATACTATTTGCAAAGTGAAAGTATTTTACATAAAGGAGAAAGAAAAAAACTTAGGATTTGGTTGTCTATCCAACCCATCAGTAAGGAATCAGGGGCCATGTTGTCAAGGAGGTCAGCCATCTCTGTTAAACCAGTACTGTAGAGATGCTGCTAGACTAGGGTGGTGGTGACTGGTGAGGTGAAGTGTCAATTCATGCAGTGGCATTCCAACTGTAAACTGGCTGTGATGTACTACCTCTGTTAGGATTTGTCATGAGCACCTGATATTATGTGTACACCGTCAACCTTTTGTGTTCTATACTAGCTCCAAGAACTGACATGGATGTGGAAATGGTGTACTCCCTCCTTATTGGTGTATAAGTCATCTTAGAAGAATCCTTATTGGTGTATAAGTCATCTTAGAAGAAGTACAATAAGGTGACATAAGCAGGCTATAAGAAATAAAATATTTTATCCTTGCTTAGTTGGAGGAGAGAGAAGAGGAAAGAGAAGAGAAGCGGGCTCTTGGTGAGTAGCCAGCTGCAGCATGAGACCCAAGACGTTTTGTGAGGTTGTAAGGTGAGCCAACTATTAATAAAATAGTATATATCTAAAACTTATTATTGTACATGTTGGCTATTAGGTTGGTTCTAAATGACATGGCAACTCTTTATAGCCAGCAGTTGGCTGTATTATTAACCTTGCTCTTAGGTTGTGCATTGTGACCAAGATGAAAAGGAAAACGAGAGAAACTAATGTTAATTTGCTAATTAATACCATTGCATGCAATGAATTGATCAATGCATGTTGTGTTAGTTAGTCTCAAGTTATTAACCTCACTTTTTTCATTGGTTGATTTCAAAAACGAGGTGAAAGTTAATGCACCGCGTCTTAGTGTTTTGGGATTATTTGATTTTCGTAAGATGACTTATACATCGAGACGGAGGGAGTCTTAGTGTTTTGGGATTATTTGATTTTCGTAAGATGACTTATACATCGAGACGGAGGGAGTCTTAGTGTTTTGGGATTATTTGATTTTTGTAAGATGACTTATACATCGAGACGGAGGGAGTACTTGTTTTGTTTTTGATGATTATTGGGATGGCAATGGATGGTGGTGGTGGTTGAGATGACGATGCTTCACTTTCACAGCTGAGCCCTCCGGAATAAATGCGGTGGGCGCAGTGCGAAATTGACAGTTTTGGGGAAGTTTCACACTGCTGCCGTTTTGCACAAGACAGTGAAGAAGATGTGTGGTCATACTAGTTGGTTGGTGGCTTTGCTGCTCTGGTACTAGTACCTGTTGACACATTTTCATTCTCTTTGGTGCTTTGATTTCACACCATCCTTCAATGGGCTCCCATCAAGTTGGCTAGCGGCGAATGAAAGACAAATAATTCAGTTACAGAGATGTTTGAGAGAATCGTCAATGGTTTGACATAAATAAGTTGGCCGGTCATACGATTATTGGAAAAGCCATGGTGGAATTTCGGACGAAGCCTGGAATTAGGAAAGACAATTTAACAAGTCTTCCAACTTTACTTAGCATCTCCCTAACTTATGGTTAGGGATTGTTATGAGCTTCCATGTTCTAACAAGAACAATGATAAGAAAAAGGTAACAAAATTTGGTCATTCTTTTTCTCTCTCATCGATGTCATTCTGTAGTACTAGTGTACTACTAGCAAGGCAGAGACTGTCAGGTTTTATTTAGGGGTAAAAGCCAGACTTTATTCATCGAAATTCACAAAATGTGGGATAGAAACTACATCATGTGGCTGGCCAAACCGCACATGACGCCCTAGAGCTAAAGTAAGAAATTTTTTGGCTAAACTATGTGCTTCAAAATTAGAAGCATGACCTTCAAAGTAAAGATGCAAGTAAATGGCGCAGCTCGTGCTTTGATCTCGTTAACGATGGCTTCATATCTGCCCTGATTTCTCTTGTCAATATCTCCAACAACCTGTTTAGTGTCACATGCTATGATGAACTGGTTGATTTGAAGGACAGAGACTAAGTTTTTTTGTTGTTGAGAAACATGAAGACTGGTTTCTGAAACTTGAACTTGAACTAACAAACGGCAAGTGCAAGTTCAAAATCTAGAAACCAGTCCGGGGCCCAATATGCCAGTAAATTCATAATCCAGCCTAAGAATTATATCACGAGCCAAGACATAACTGCACGTCTATACCTCGCATTAAGCGAGGAGAAAGAAAATTCTCACGTTGGGCAGTACGGTATCGGGCCAGCACACTGTTAAGCATATTTTTGAAAAAAAAAGACAGTGTTACAAATGGTGCTAGGGGGGATCGATCATAGAGCTCGGCCTACTAGAAGGAAAATGAGCCGGGTTTTACGTGGTTTACTTTCTTTTTCTTTTTTGCTTTACTTTTCTTTCCTTTTCTCCATTATTACTTGGTTTTCTACGGGTTTTTTCTTTCCCCCCTTTCTTTTCTATTTGTTTGGTTTTCTTATTTCTTCTCCATTTTTTGTTTTGTGTTTTTTCTTTCATTATTTTTATCGTTTTTCTCCATATCTTTCTTATGTTTGTTTTCATTTTCATTCTACATTTCTGTAAATGAGAAAAACTTTTTTTAGTAACTGATCAACATTCTTCGTATACACGTTCAACATTGTTTCGAACGCTTATTCTGCACTTTTCAAATATTTATTTAACATTTTAATACTTATTCAACATTTCAAATACTTGTTTAACATTTTTCAAATACTTGTTCAGTATTTTTATACATATTTAGCATTTTTCATATTCTTATTCTATGTTTTGAATATTTACTCAACATTTTCCAAATATTTTTCAACAATTTTTAATGCTCATTCAACATATTAAAAATACTAGTTCAACATTTTTTAATTCTTATTCAACATTTTCAAACACTTGTTCAAAACATTTACTAACACTTATTCAACATTTTTCAAATACTTGTTCAACCATTTTTAATGTGTTTTTGATGAGTTTTTTTGTTATATATATATGGTCAACATTTTGAAATATACAAGACTAATATTTTTCTAATACATGGTCAGCATTTTTCTATACACAGTTTTAACACTCATCAAATGCTTATTTAGTATTTTTTTAATAAACATAATATTATTTAATACACGGTCCACATTTTTCTATACACATTTTTTTTGAATGCATGATTAATAGGGGCTTCAGTGAGTCCGTGGCTCCTCTCGCCTAACAGGAGAGATTGTCGAGCTAATAAGTTTTTGTTTCTTGACATAACTGTCGGGGAACGTTGCATGGAAAACAAAATTTTCCTACGCACACACAAGATTTATCCATGGTGATGAGCATCTACGAGAGGGAGAAAGGATCTATATACCCTTGTAGGTTGCTAAGCGGGAAGCGTTAAGAAACGCGGTTGGTATAGTCGAACGTCTTCGCGATCCAAATCGCCGAGTGTTTGCGATCTCATCACGATCCGTCCCGCGATCCAATCACGATCCGTCCCGCGAACTCATCACGATCCGTCCCGCGATCTCATCACGATCCGTCCCGCGATCTCAATCACGGTCCTTCCGATCTAGCGCCAAACGGACGACACCTCCGCGTTCAGCACACGTGCAGCTCGATGACGATCTTCGCCTTCTTGATCCAGCAAGAGGGAGCGGAGAGGTAGAAGAGTTCTCCGGCAGCGTGACGGCGCCGCAGCGATGGTGGTGAAGAAATTCCGGCAAGGCTTCGTCTAAGCACTACAGAAAACCGATCTAGAGGAGAAACTATGCACTAGAGGAACGGGTAACACGTGGCTGAAAATCTAGTGCCAAAAACCCTAAAACCTCTAGTATATATATAGGAGTAAGAGAGGAGGAGGCTTGGCTCCCAAGGAGCCAGCCCTTGGGTCGGCCGAACCAAGGAGGATTGGGTAGGACTAGGACTTCTCCTTATTTTTGTCTTTTTTGCCTTTTTCCACCTTTTTCTCTTTGGGCTTTTCTTACCAGCTGCATGGGCCTTGTGTGGGACTTCCATCAGCCCACTAAGGGTTGGTATTCACTCTCCCACAGCCCATGTAGCCTCTTGGGTCGAAATACCCTCCCGATGGTCTCCCGGTACACTACCGACACTCCCAATACATTACCGATGAGCCCAAAACTTTTTCGGCGACCAAAATAGGACTTCCTATATATCAATCTTTACCTACGGACCATTCCGGAGCTCCTCATTATGTCCGGGATCTCATCTGGGACTCCGAACAACCTTCGGTCACCACCATGCATAACTCTATACTACCGAAACGTCATCGGACCTTAAGTGTGCAGACCCTGCGGGTTCGAGAACTATGCAGACATGACCGAGACACCTCTACGGTCAATAACCAATAGCGAGATCTAGATGCCCATATTGGTTCCTCCATATTCTACGAAGATCTTTATCGGTCGAACCTCTATGTCAAGGATTCAGTTAATCCCGTATGATGTTCCCTTTGTTCTTCGGTATGTTACTTGCCAGAGATTCGATCGTCGGTATCTCCATACCTAGTTCAACCTTGTTACTGGCAAGTCTCTTTACTCGTTCTGTAATACAAGATCCCGTGACTAACACTTAGTCACATTGCTTGCAAGGCTTATTGTGATGTTGTATTACCGAGTGGGCCCTGAGATACCTCTTAGTCACATGGAGTAACAAATCCTAGTCTTGATCCATGCCAACCCAACAGACACCCTCGGAGATACCTGTAGAGCACCTTTATAGTCACTCAGTTACGTTGCAACGTTTGATACACACAAGGTATTCCTCCGGTGTCAGTGAGTTGCATGATCTCATGGTCATAGGAACATATACTTGACATGCACAAAACAGTAGCAATAAACTGACATGATCATATGCTACGTTTGTAGTTTGGGTATTGTCCATCACATCATTCTACTAATGATGTGATCCCGTCACCAAATGATATCTCATGTCCATGACTAGGAAACCATAGCCATCTTTGATCAACGAGCTAGTCTATTAGAGGCATACTAGGGACATGGTGTTGTCTATGTATCCACACATGTATCTGAGTTTCCGATCAACACAATTATAGCATGGATAATAAACGATTATCATGAACAAGGAAATATGATAATAACTAATTTATTATTGCCTCTAGGGCATATTTCCAACAGTCTCCCACTTGTACTAGAGTCAATAATCTAGTTCACATCACCATGTGATTCGCGTTGTTATGAATCTAACACCCATTGAGTTCTGGGGCTCGATCATGCTTTGCATGTGAGAGAGGTCTTATAGTCAACGGGTCTGCGACATTCAGATCCATATGTACTTTGCAAATCTCTATGTCAAACTGTAAATACTGCTACCATACTCCACTTGGAACTATTCCAAATGGCTGCTCCATTATACGTATCCGGATTGCTACTAAGAGTCATCCGGATTGGTGTTAAAGATTGCATTGACATAAATCTTTACAACGAACTCTTTATCACCTCCATAATCGAGAAACATTTCCTTAGTATTTTAGTTACTAAGGATGATCTTGACCGCTGTCCAGTGATCCACTCCTAGATCACTCTTGTACCCCTTGACAGACTCATGGCAAGGCACAGACAGGTGCGGTACACAGCATGGCATACTATACAAAGCCTATAGCTAAGGCATAGTGGACGACATTCGTCCTTTCTCTTTCTTCTGCCGTTGTCGAGCTTTGAGTCTCACTCAACTTCACACCTCGCAAATCAGGCGAGAACTCTTTCTCTGACTGATCCATTTTAAACTCTTTCAAAATCTTGTCAAGGTATGTACTCATTGAAAGTCTCATCAAGCATCTTGATCTATCTCTATAGATCTTGATGCTCAACAATTAGGTAGCTTTATCCAGGTCTTACTTTGAAAAACTCTTTCAAACAACCGTTTATGCTTTCCAGAAATTCTACATCATTTCCGATCAACAATATGTCATCCACATATACTTATCAGAAATTCTAGTGCTCCCACTCACTTTATTGTAAATACAAGTTTCTCGTAAACTTTGTATAGACTCAAAAACTTTGATCACCTCATCAAAGTGTATATTCCAACTCCGGGATGCTTGCTTCAGTTCATAGAAGAATCACTAAAGCTTGCACACCTTTTAGCATCCTTAGGACTGACAAAACCTTCTGGTTGTATCACATACAACCTTTCCTCAAGTAAACCATTAAGGAAACAATGTTTTGTCATCCATCTGCTAGATTTCATAATTGAAAAATGCAGCAACTGCTAACATAATTCCAACAGACTTTAGCATCGCTACGAGTGAGAAAGTCTCATCGCAGTCAACTCTTTGAACTTGTCGGAAACTTCTTTGTGACAAGTCGAGCTTTATAAATGGTGTCATTTACCATCAGCGTCTGTCTTCATCTCAAAGGTCCATTTGTACTCGATGACCTGTCGTCCAATGAGCAAGTCTACCAAAGTCTATACTTGGTTTTCATACATGGATCCTTTCTCGGATTTCATGGCCTCTAACCATTTGTTGGAATCCGGGCCCATCATCGCTTCTCCATAACTCGTAGGTTCATCGTTGTCCAACAACATGACCTCTAAGACAGGGTTGTCATACCACTCAGGAGCAGTACACGTCCTTGTCAACCTGCGAGGTTCGATAGTAACTTGATCCGAAGCTTCATGATCATTATCATTAACTTCCTCTTCGACTAACGTAGGCTTCACAGAAACAAATTCCCGCGCTGCGCTACTCTCTGGTTGAACAAAGGTTCAACAACCTCATCAAGTTCTATCTTCCTCCCACTCAATTCTTTCGAGAGAAACTTTCTCTCGAGAAAGGACCCAATTTTAGCAACAAACAGTTTATACTTGGATCTGAGATAGAAGGTTTACCCAACTGTTCATAGGGTATTCTATGAAGATGCATTTGTCTGCTTTGGGTTCGAGCTCATTAGGTGAAAACATTTTCGACACAAGCGTCGCAGCCCCAAACATTAAGAAATGATAGCTTAGGTTTCTATCAAACCATAATTCACACGGTGTCATCTCAACGGATTTAGATGGTGCCCTATCTAAAGTGAATGTAGTTGTCTTCAATGCATAACCCCCAAAGTATAGTAGCAGAACGATAAGAGACATCATAGCAAGCACCATCTCCAATAGAGCACGACTATGACGTTCGAACACACCATCACACTATGGTGTTCCAGGTGGCATGAGTTGTGAAACAACTTTCACATTGTCTAAAGTTGTATGCCAAACTCGTAACTCAGATATTCACCTCCACGATCATATCGTAGACATTTTTATCTTCTTGTCACGATGATCTTAAACTTCACTCTGAATTTGCTTGAACCTTTCAAACGATTCAGACTTGTGTTTCATTAAGTAAATATAAACTATATCTACTCAAATCATAAGTGAAGGTAAGAAAATAACGATATCCACCGCACGCTACAAGACTCATTGGATTGCATACATCAACATGTATCATTTCCAATAAATCACTTGCCCGCTCCATCCATCTGGAAACGGGGTCCTTAGTCATCTTGCCCAAGAGGCATGGTTCGCATGTCTCAAACGATTCGAAATTGAATGAGTCCAAAGATCCATCAACATGGAGTTTCTTCATGCGTTTTATACCAATATGACATTTAGCAGCAGTGCCACAAGTATGTGGTACTATCATTATTAACTTTGTATCTTTTGGCATCAATGTTATGAACATGTGTATTACTACGATCAAGATTCAACAAATCATTCTCATTGGGTGCATGACCATTGAAGGTATTATTCATGTAAATAGAATAACCATTATTCTCTAACTTAAATGAATAACCGTGTTGCAATAAACACGATCTAATCACGTTCATGCTCAACGCAAAACACCAAATAACATTTATTTAGGTTTGTCACTTATCCCGAAGGTAGAGAAAGGTGCGATGTTGATCACATCAACCTTGGAAACATTTCCAACACACATCGTCACCTCCCTTAGCTAGTTCTCCGTTTATTCTGTAGCTTTTTTTTGATTTACTAACATTTAGCAACCAAACCGGTATCCAATACCCAGGTGCTACTAGGAGTACTCGCAAGGTACACATCATTAACATGTATATCAAATATACTTCTGTCGACGTTGCCAGCCAACTTATCTACCAAGTATCTAGGGTTGTTCCGCTTCAGCGACCACTCTCCTTATAATCAAAGCACTTAGTCTCGGGTTTGGGTTCAACTTTGGGTTGCTTCACTGGAGCAGCAACTGACTTGCTATCCATCAAGTTTCCCTCCTTGCTCTTGCCCTTCTCGAAACTAGTGGTTTGACTAACCATCAACACTTGATGCTCCTTCTTGATTTCTACCTTCGCGGTGTCAAACATCGCGAATAGCTTAGGGATCATTATTTCTATCCTTGGCATTTTATAGTTCATCACCAAGTTCTAGTAGCTTAGTGACAGTGACTTGGAGAACTATATCAATCACTATCTTATCTGAAAGATCAACTCCCACTCGATTCAAGCGATTGTAGCACCCAGACAATCTGAGCACATGCTCAACGATTGAGCTATTCTCTTTCATCTTGCAGGCAAAGAATCTTGTTGGAGATCTCATATCTCACAACACAGGCACGAGCCAGAGATCCTAATTTCAGCTCTTAAAACATCTCATATATTCCGTGACGTTCAAAACGTTTCGGAGCCTCAATTCTAAGCCGTAATGCATGACGCACTAAACTATCAAGTACTCATCAGAACGTGCCTGTCAGATGTTCACAACATCTACAGACGACGGTAGAGGGGTTGGCGCACCGAGCGGTGCATTAAGGACATAAGCCTTCTATGCAGCAATGAGGACAATCCTCAGATCACGGACCCAGTCCGTAATATTGCTACCATCATCTTTCAACTCTATTTCTCTAGGAACATATAAAAATTCAAGGGAGCTATAGCGTGAGCTAGTAATCTACAACATAATTTTGCAAAGACACTACTGACTATGTTCATGATAATGAGTTCAATTAATCATATTACTTAAGAACTCCTACTCAAATTGACATCCCTCCGGTCATTCGAGTGATACATGATCCAAATTCACCAACTCAAGTCCGATCATCACGTGAGTTGATGTGGTTTCAATGGTGAACATCATCATGTTGATCATATCTGCTATATGACTCATGTTTGACCTTTCGGTCTCTTGTGTTCCGAGGCCATGTATGTACATGCTAGGCTCGTCAAGTTTAACCCGAGTGTTCTGCATGTGCAACACTGGCTTGCACCCGTTGTATGTGAACGTAGTCTATCACACCCGATCATCACGTGGTGTCTCAACACGACGAACTTTCGCAATGGTGCACACTCGGGGAGAACACAATTCATCTTGAAATTTAAGTGAGGGATCACCTTATAATGCTATCGTCGTCCTAAGCAAAACAAGGTACATAAAAGGATTAACATCACATGCAAATCATAAGTGACATGATATGGCCATGAACTTGTGCTTTTGATCTCCATCTTGAAAGCACCGACATGATCTCCATCATCACCGGCACGACACCATGATCTCCATCAACGTGTCGCCATCGGGGTTGTCACGCCCATCATGCTTGTACTACTATTGCTACCGTTTAGCGACAAAGTAAAGCATTACATAGCCCTTAATGATTGACACGCAGGTCATACAATATTTAAAGACAACCCTATGGCTCCTGCCGGTTGCCGTACTCATCGACATGCAAGTCGTGATATTCTATACAACACATGATCATCTCATACATCACATATATCACATCATGTAATTGGCCACATCACATCACAACATACCCTGCAAAAACAAGTTAGACGTCCTTTAATTGTTGCTGCATGTTTTAAGTGGCTGCTATGGGTATCTATCAAGAACAATTCTCATCTACGCAAAAACCACAATGGTGATACACTAGTTGCTTTTCAACCTTCTCAAGGACCACCTTTGTCGAATCCGATCCAACTAAAGTGAGAGAAACTGGCACCCGCAAGCCATCTATGAAACAATTTGCGGTTGAGGGAACCGGTCTCTCGTAAGCGTACGAGTAATGTTGGTCTGGGCCGCTTCATCTCACAATAACGCTAAACCAAAACACGACCAAGGGAGGAAGCAATCTAAGCATCAAAGCCCACAAACTCTTTGTGTTCTATTCGAGATCTCATCTACACATAGACCTAGCTCATGATGCCACTGTTGGGGAACGTTTCATGGGAAACAAAACATTTCCTACGCACACACAAGATCTATCCATGGTGATGAGAATCTACGAGAGGGAGAGTGGATCTACATACCCTTGTAGATCGCTAAGCGGGAAGCGTTAAGAAACGCGGTTGGTGTAGTCGAACGTCTTCGCGATCCACTTCGCCGAGTGTCCCGCGATCTCATCACGATCCGTCCCGCGATCCAATCACGATCCGTCCCGCGAACTCATCATGATCCGTCCCACGATCTCATCATGATCCGTCCCGTGATCTCAATCACGGTCCTTCCGATCTAGCGCCGAACGAACGACACCTCCACGTTCAGCACACGTGCAGCTTGATAACGATCTCCGCCTTATTGATCCAGCAAGAGGGAGCGGAGAGGTAGAAGAGTTCTCCGGCAGCGTGACGGCACCGCGACGATGGTGGTGAAGCAATTCCGGCAGGGATTCGCCTAAGCACTGCAGAAAACCGATCTAGAGGAGAAACTATGCACTAGAGGAACGGGTAGCACGTGGCTGAAAATCTAGTGCCAAAAATCCTAAAACCTCTAGTATATATAGGAGTAAGAGAGGAGGAGGCTTGGCTCCCAAGGAGCCAGCCCTTGGGTCGGCCGAACCAAGGAGGATTGGAGGATTCCTCCTCCAATCCTAGTAGGACTAGGACTCCTCCTTTTTTTTGCCTTTTTTTTGCCTTTTTTGCCTTTTTCCACCTTTTTCTCTTTGGACTTTTCTTCCCAGCCGCATGGGCCTTGTGTGGGACTTTCACCAGCCCACTAAGGGCTGGTATTACTCTCCCACAGCCCATGTAGCCTCTTGGGCCGAAATACCCTCCCGATGGTCTCCCGGTACACTACCGACACTCCCGGTACATTACCGATGAGCCCGAAACTTTGTCGGCGACCAAAATAGGACTTTCTATATATCAATCTTTACCTCCGGACCATTCCGGAGCTCCTCATGATGTCCGAGATCTCATCTGGGACTCCGAACAACCTTCGGTCACCACCATGCATAACTCTATACTACCAAAACTGGCAAGTCTCTTTACTCGTTACTGGCAAGTCTCTTTACTCGTTCCGTAATACAAGATCCCGTGACTAACACTTAGTCACATTGCTTGCAAGGCTTATTGTGATGTTGTATTACCCAGTAGGCCCTGAAATACCTCTCCGTCACACGGAGTAACAAATCCTAGTCTTGATCCATGCCAACCCAACAGACACCCTCGGAGATACCTGTAGAGCGCCTTTATAGTCACCCAGTTAAGTTGCGATGTTTGATACACACAAGTTACTCCTCCGGTGTCAGTGAGTTGCATGATCTCATGGTCATAAGAACAGATACTTGACATGCAGAAAATAGTAGCACTAAACTGACGCGATCATATGATATGTTTGTAGTTTGGGTCTTGTCCATCACATCATTCTCCTAATGATGTGATCTCGTTATCAAATGATATCTCATGTCCATGACTAGGAAACCATAGCCATATTTGATCAACGAGCTAGTCTATTAGAGGCATACTAGAGACATGGTGTTGTCTATGTATCCACGCATGCATTTGAGTTTCCGATCAACACAAATATAGCATGGATAATAAACGATTATCATGAATAAGGAAATATGATAATAACTAATTTATTATTGCCTCTAGGGCATATTTCCAACAATAACTGACTAATAAGTTAACGATTCTCCATGCTTCCGCTCGTCCGTCATAGGATTGCCTCCGAAGTTGGTACAAATTACCGACTAACGCCACCTGCAAGTGACAAAAAACGTTTCGTTTCTTTTAAAGTGGTCGGTGTCGCATATTGTTCATGTATTCAAAATTTCTTATTAGCCAGTAGTGGGGTAGCAGGCTACTGGCTGGAGCATTCCTCCTCCTTCTCCTACTTTTTCTTCCTTTTCTCCGGACATGGAGTTTATACACCCAGGAGCAAAAGCTCCTGATGTGAACAGTAAAATAAAAAATAAATAAATAAACGTTTAAAAAATTCGGAACTTTTTTTATGGCATTCTTTTACAAATGTTTGTTGTGCATGCAAAATTTATTCACAAAATCGCATTGGTGGAAGGCATGGTAAAAAAGACAAAATCGATGCTCTGAAAATGTTACTTACAAAAGCATTTTGAAGCATTGATTTTGACTTTCTTACCACGCCCTCCATCAATGTGATTTTGCGATGAAAATTTGCATACACAACAAAAAATTCTGAAAAAATTCCACAAAAAAATTTCAGATTGTTTGATTTATTTTGAATTGATTTGATTTAACTGTTCACACCAGGAGCATTTGCTCCTGTGTGTAGATAGGCACTTTCGATTTTCTCCCTAATTTAGGTGAGCGCATCATAGAGCAGCCTTGCCAAGTGCCATTTTATCCGATGGCCTGAAGAGTGTTCAAATCTCGGCCCAGTTACTTTGTTAATCCTTTTTTTTTGACAGATTCAAGTGTTTTTAAAATATTCATATCTTTCAAGTCCTAACTTCAAACTTAAACAGTTATATATGGAAATCACTAAGAAAACTATGTACATTCCAAATAAGATGCTATCTTGCGTGTTAGGCATTTCTAAAATTACGTTTATATTGCACCCGTAATTTGAACTAATATTTTTCTCTATGTGGGATATTTTGAAAATGCCTATTTGTTATGCATGTCCTTACAGATTGATTGTTGTCGATGGACATATCTAACATGTTTGCAGGCAAATTAACTCTTTTCTTGAATTGCAACTATTTTTCTAACCTCATTTTTGCAGATTCAAGTGTTTTTAAAATATTCATATATTTCAAGTCCTAACTCCAGATTTAAAAAGGTATATATGGAAATCACTCAGAGAAATGTGTACATTCCAAATAAGATATTATATTGTGTTTTAGGCATTTCTAAAATTACGCTTATATTGCATCCGTAATTTTAATTAATATTTTCTACATGTGTGGTATTTTGAAAATGCCTACTCATCATGCATGTCCTTACAGATTGATTTTTGTCGATGGAGATATCTAACATGTTTGCAAGCAAATTAAGTCTTTGCTTAAATTACAGTTGCAAAGACATATATAAATAAGACAAAACTAATGCTCTTATGCACGTGCTATCATTGAGCATTAAAGTGTATTTTGCTGTTTTCAGCCTAATGCACTATTTTTAGGTATCACTAAAGAGGAACACCACAAAGACGTCAATTGATACCGAAAACTAGGTAGATAATTATGTTGTCAAATAAATTGGACACAACTTCAGTTACTTAAAAAATCGTCTCACCTTTATATTTGCGCGCAACACAACTTATCATGTTGTTTCTCATTTCGCATTGTGAAAGATTTCAAGTGATTTGCTGGTGTCGTCACGTGTGTGTATGGCGGACGATATTTTTTTTTCTCCCATTGCAACGCACGAGCATGTTTGCTAGTCTTACAAAAAGGGTTAATAAGTATCTGCCTTCAGAACTCCCCTTAGTAGGACAGCCTAATAGTTTAATTTTTGGAAGATTTTATGGACCGGTTTTAGAACATTCCATGCATCTTATTTTGAGGGTGTTCTCTTTATCATTTTCCATTGTTTTTTTCCGTTTTTTTCATTTTCGAATACATGTCATTTTTTTAAATACAAATTGAACAATTTAGGTTATAGGTTGAACATTTTTCAGAAACACGTTGAACTTCTACAAATACACATTTAATATTTATTCTAATACATATTGAACATTTCCAAAATGCACAGTGAACATTTGTTTTGACACATTAGAACATATTACAAAAAATCACTGACATTTTACGTGCTCTCATTTCATTTATATGTTAAAATCTTTTTTCAAAATGGTACAATTTTGTATGTATTATTAGTTTTCAGGAAAATTGTGCAAACAAATTTTACATTCCATATTTTTTCTTATTTTTTTAAAATATGTCTTAAACGTACAAATTGATAAATGTCATGACCAAAATTTATTCAATGATAGAATTTTTTTATTTTTATGAATAATTTTTATAAATCTAACGAATATACTGTTTAAATTCATGAACATTTTTATCAGCCGCATGAACTGTTTTTAAATTTGCTCACACACATTTTTACATCTCATGAAATTTTATTAAAGTGCGGTGCATTTTTCTGAGCTGTATGAACAGTTTTGAAAAATTCTCAAACAATTTGTTTACATTCCATGAACATTTTTTAAAGTGTGGGAAACGTTTTAAAATAATAATCAAATTGTTTTCTTAAATAAATAGAAAGGGAAAATAAAAAGGGAAACGATAGAAGGAAATTGACTACTTGGACGGGCCCTACGCACTGTCCATTTACAAGCGAAACATAGGACACCCAATAAGTAACCGTCGTGGCCTACATGAAGAAAACTTGGCCCATTTAAAAGTTAGATTGATGGGCTAAAAAGTTTGTTTGTAACAATTCTTTATAAAGAGAACGGAAGGAATTTGGACGATGGATTGGCAAAAGCACATTAAACCAAAATCACTAATTAAGGGGCACCCTTGCAAAGGTCACTCTCTCCTTCGCAGGCTGCGACAAGTGACACACTTGGTACCCCTTGCAATGCGTCACTTGTCGCAACTTAGGAGTTTTTTCTTTTTTTCGTAGTTTTATTTATTCAAAGTGTTTTATCTCTTAAAAAGAGATCGAAATCCCGAACCATTTTCATTGTTGAATTTCTCGTGTCGAGATCTTTAAAACGAGAATCCATGTTAATAGATTTCGATGATCTTGTTTTGACAAAAATGGAAGAAAAGAAAACGAGCTGGAAGCATAGTTTTTTTTTTCTCACCAGCTCTGCCTCTCGCAGAGGCAAAATTTTGCCTTCACGAGAAACAAATCGGTACCTCTCACGGAAGGAAACCCGTGCCTCCACGAAAAGCATATTTGTGCATCTTGCGAAAGTAAACCTATGTCTCGACGAGAAGAATATATATACCTGTCGTGAAAGCAAAAAAAAACATATTTCTTTTTTCTTTTGCGAGAGGTACGACCGCGCCGCTTGCGTAAACAAGCATGTGCTCCTATGAGGAGCAAATTTGTGCCTCTCGCGGATGCACCAAAGCGTCATTTTTCCTTCCCGAGTTGTGCCTCTTGCGGAAGGGAAAAAAATGTATTTATTCACATGATTTTTTTCCTATTTTTTCTGTCCAAAATCTCTAGAAAATAAAATAAAAAACCCGGAAAACCCTGAAAAAACTTATCTAAAGCCCGAAAATGCGTATAGATTTTTTTCCGAAGGAAGCGCTTAGCATGCGACACGTGACAGCGGGTGTGGCGCTCTCAGCCCATCAAAATTGACCATTAAGTAGCTCCCGCAAGTGGTACCCCTCAGTTAGTTGCTGTCAGATTAAGCATGAATTTGGTATGTTTGCTTGGGTTACTATAATAGGATGAATTTGTACTCGGCACTTTTTCTTCCAATTTCTGTTTTGATTTTCGTTTCATTTTTCAAATTTGGTTTTCAACTGTCTGAAATTAGCTGAGTTATAAGCATGTGCAAAAGGATTTACTAGCACTTAATTTTCACCGGTCTTGTCTTTTACAAAGAAAAGGATTCCACTAGTCTGAACCTGGACATGGAGCCTGTCTAGCTTAATTTTTAGTGCCATAGTGTGTTTTTGGAAGAAGATGAAAACACTGTGATAATATAGTGCGAAGCTATTGGTATTGTGCATGGCAAAGGTAACTGGTGACAAATAGAGTACTGGAAAGCAGTAATATAGTGTGTTAAAAACAGGGTGAAGATAAGAATAAGACCAACATTATTGGGAAGGCAGCCGAAGGGGGGAGGACGAGTGGCTGCCAGTACACCACACACTGAAGCCACCATTGCTAAAATATCAGCTTCAGGGTCCACACTCCACAACTTTGAGCTGTGACATAAGAAGACCAAATTAATCCTAGTAACATCAGCAGTTTAGCCCATATGCTCGGCAGCAACATTGCTAGTCTGACCGTCTAATTTTCCAGGAATTACACACTTAAATTCAGTACCACTATCACTTTTGCTAATTTCTGGTTTGTCTGCTTATTTTTCCTTGCATTTATACTTCCACAGAAGCTTTGCCTACTTTTGTGCACTATATAATGCACTAAAATACAGGGTATCTTCCTTCCAGCAACTTTTGAGTGCACAACCATAGCCCTCCATTAAGAATGCAATCTGCAGGAAACAGTGGTAGGTACAACTTCCAAGCTAGAACACTATAAAACCAAAAGGTTTCTCACAACTAGCTAGCTGCATCTTGCGAAAATACAAGTCTACTTGTCGACAGGCCAGTGGCTGATATGCTGTGTCTGCTTAAACATATTTGCCATGCAGTACATTATATGGTACTACTTCCCAGAAAGGCCATCAAGAACTAGATTCTGGTTGCCAAGATGGCAGATACAGTGCCAAAATCTAGTTGGCTCTCCACCGATGTGAAAATTTTAGCACCTTTTTGTGGGCTAAAAAAATTGAAGTTAGGTTTTGTGGATAGAGCTCCAGGAGATTGAACCTATTTGGGGCACTGAGTGACCTGATCTTTAGGGGGCTCCAAAAGGCAGGATGCCTGAAATAGTTGGGACTATAATGCTCTGAACTGACTGAATGATCCGTCTTTTTGGTGAGGTCGTGGTGGCATGATTCTGCTCACTGAGGTTTCAATTCGGCTGCAAACCTTTCACATAATCCGGTTGACACCTTTTAGCCTTTAAAACCCCCAGAAAATTGACTGTGACATAGACGATCCTTGTATCTAACATGTCTTAAATTTTCAAATCCAAATTCAGAGCAAAGGCCAAAGAAAAAATATAGACAAATTCGACACTAAATAGTACCTAATGTAAGTTGGACTTTATTCAGCCCATTATCAGATTTGATAACGAAATTATTATGCTTGTTGGTTATATTTGAAATTTAGACATAATTTTTTGCGATAACATAGATTCAAGTTGTGATAAAAAGCGAACTTGTACCGGATACTTTCCACGTTTTTTTTTTGCGAGGGAATACTTTCCACATATGCACACTAGATCTTTCCAGAGTTTAACTGGTAAAAAACCCGCTTTATGTCCACTAGTTATCGACACATATCATGGATGCTTAACCGAATTGTGGATATCATACTATGAAAAATCTGTGTAAAAAAAAACATGCATCCATTGTTAGATTAGAATGAGACTGAATGAATATTCCCACCAATCCCTAACAGAATGGTACACTACACTCAATGGAACTTCCTTAATCTTTTTGAGGAAGCCAAGTTAAATCGCAGCCAGCTCAAAGTGATGTGGACTCCAACACTAAGTACAATCCTAATGACCCTTGCTGCCCAAATGACCTCTGGTTAGTACTCTTTTTATTTCCTTTTTAAGCTTTACACCCCTTGGTGCCTGATTACTCATCTGATTAGCTCATCAAGTGGTGTATAAATGGTTTGAATTTGGTGTAAAAGCCTCAGCATTATGCACCAGGCTAAACACGCGGTCCTAGTCCTTAAGCACTAAGCAATTCATACAAGTAAACAAAGTTCTCTTTTAGGAGAAATGATGATCAGTTTGTCAATTGTTTGCTTGTGACATACTGAGAGTATTCTTTTTTCTTATGTAAGGTGCCCACACAATTAAAAATTCAAGTTTGATCAATAGTCAGACAAATAGTATATAAGGGCTCCTTTGGATTCTAGGAAATTGAAAACATAGGAATAGAGCGTTTCAAAAAATAAAAAACCATAGGAATAGAAAAAACATGATTGATCCTATCATACTATGAATTCCTATGGGATTTTAAAACAAATAAATTTTGTAAGAGGTGCATTTGGATAGTTCTCATGAAAAAACAAAAGAATTTTGGAGGATTGATGAGAGAGGGTAGGGAGATATAGAGTTCAGTGCATTGGTCTTCTCAAAGGAAAATTAAAATGTGGTTTGAGCTGATGTTGAGATTGATTCATATGTAATAGAGGGCATATGTGTGGGATCACTAGAAGGGATGTCTAGAGGGGGGGGGGGGTGAATAGACTACTTGACAAAATTAAAACCTAACCTTTTCCCAAGTTAATTGGTTGGCAAATTTTAATGCACCCTAAACATGCTAGTCAACAAGTATGGCAGCGGAAAGTAAAGACAAACATATGTAAGAGAGTAGAGGTAGGAAGATCAAACGCAATTGGAGACACGAAGATTTTTTCCATAGTTCCGATAGGTGGTGCTATCGTACATCCACGTTTATGAAGACTTCAACCCACGGAGGGTAACTGTCGTGGGAGTCCACGGAGGGCTCCACCCACAAGGGGTCCATGAAGTAGCAACCTTCTCTATTCCATGATGACCGACGTCCACGAAGGACTAGCCTTACTCCGGGTAGATCTTCACGAAGTAGGCGATCTCCTTGCCCGTACAAACTTCTTGATTCAATTCCACAATCACGAAGAAGGAGGCTCCCAAGCGACACCTAACCAATCTAGGAGGCACCACTATCCAAAAGTGTTGTCTATGTTATTATCCATGTTATAATTGTATTGACTGGAAACACATTGCATGTGTGGATACATAGACAACACTTTGTCCCTAGTATGCCTCTAGTAGACTAGCTCGTTGATCAAAGATGGTCAATGTTTCCTAGCCATTGACATGAGATGTCATTTGATAATGGGATCACATCATTGGGAGAATGATGTGACGGACAAGACCCAAACTATAAACATAGTGTATGATCGTGTCAGTCTATTGCTATAGTTTTCTGCATGTCAAGTATCTGTTCCTATGACCATGAGATCATGCAACTCACTGACACTGGAGGAGTGCCCTATGTGTATCAAACGTCGCAACGTAACTGGGTGACTATAAAGGTGCTCTACAGGTATCTCCGAGAGTGTCTGTTGAGTGGGTATGGATCAAGACTAGGATTTGTTACTCCGTGTGACGGAGAGGTATCTCAGAGCCCACTCGGTAATACAACATCACAACAAGCCTTGCAAGCAATGTGACTAAAGTGTTATCCACGGGATCTTGTATTATGGAACGAGTAAAGAGACTTGCCGGTAACGGGGTTGAACTAGGTATACAGATATCGACAATCAAATCTCGGGCAAGTAACATACTGATGAACAAAGGGAACAACATACGGGATTAACTGAATCCTTGACATAGAGGTTCAATCGATAAAGATCTTAGTATAATATTTATGAGCCAATATGTGCATCTAGGTCCCTCTATTGGTTATTGATCGTAGAAGTGTCTCGGTCATGTCTACATAGTTCTCGAACCCACAGGGTTTGCACACTTAAGGTTCGGTGACGTTTCGGTAGTACAGAGTTATGTATGGTGGTGACCGAAGGTTTTTCGGAGTCCCGGATGAGATCCCGGACATCACGAGGAGTTTCGAAATGGTCCAGAGACAAATATTGATATATATAGGAAGTTGGTGTTTGGACTCCGGAAAAGTTTCGGGCATTACCGACAGTGTACGAGGAGTGGCGAATGGGTTCCGGGGGTCCACCAAGTGGGCCCACCACTCCCTAAGGGGACCACATGGGATATAGGGTGGCGCACCAGCCCCTGGTGGGCTAGGTGGCCAGCCCAAAGGGCCCATGAGGCTGTAAAGTGGAAAGTCCAAAAGGTGGAAGGGTTTTTCCAAGTGGGAGAGAGGGGGTCCTAATCCTACTAGGACTGGAGGAGGACTCCTCCTCTCTTCCCTTCGGCCGAACCAAGAGGGCCTGCCCTAGGGCGCAGGCCTCCTCCCTCCCTCCTCCTATATATACTAGAAATATTGAGGGTTTTTCAACACAGAAAACAGCGACGTGCTACCCTCTTCCTCTAGATCGCAGTTTCTCCTCTAGATCGTTCCGACGGTGCTTATGCGAAGCCCTGCCGGAATAGTTCCACCACAATCGCCGCCACGCCATCGTGCTGCCGGAGAACTCATCTACCTCTCCGCTCCCTCTTGCTGGATCAAGAAGGCGGAGATCATCATCGAGTTGTACGTGTGCAGAATGTGGAGGTACCGTCCGTTTGGCGCTAGATCGGGACGGACCATGATTGGATTGCGGTACGCTCGACGATTTGGATTGTGAAGACGTTCGACTACATCAACCGCGTTTATTAATGCTTCTCGCTTAGCAATCTACAAGGGTATGTAGATCCACTCTCCCTCTCGTAGATTCTCATCACCATGGATAGATCTTGCGTGTGCGTAGGAATTTTTTTCTTTCCCATGCAACGTTCCCCAATAGTGGTAACAGAGCTAGGTCTATGTGTAGATGAGATCACGAGTAGAACGCAAAGGAGTTTGTGGGCATTGATGCTTAGATTGCGTCCTCCCTTGGTCGTGTTTTGATTCAGCGGTATTGTGGGATGAAGCGGCCCGGACCAACCTTACGCATACGCTTATGAGAGACCGGTTCCATCAAATGACCTGTAACTTTGTTGCACAAAGATGGCTGGCGGGTGTCTGTCTCTCCTACTCTAGTTGGATCGGATTCAACAAAGGCAGTCCTTGAGAAGGTTGAATAGAAATTTGTGTATCACCGTTGTGGTTTATGCGTAGGTGGGAATTGTTCTTGCTAGATACCCATAGCAGCCACGTAAAACTTGCAACAACAATTAGAGGATGTCTAACTTGTTTTTGTAGGGTATGTTGTGATGTGATATGGCCAATTACATGATGCGATATATGTGATGTATGAGATGATCATGTTTTGTATAGAATATCACGACTTGCATGTCGATGAGTACGGCAACCGGCAGGAGCCATAGGGCTGTCTTTAATTATTTTCGCCGTTTTTGCTTTACTTTATCGCTATGAGTTAGCAATAGTCGTGGAAGCAACAGTCGGTGCGCCAACCCCGATGGAGACAAGTTGATGGAGATCATGGTGTCATGCCGGTGACGATGAAGACATGCTAGTGCTTTGAAGATGAAGATCAAAAGCACAAGTTCATGGCCATATCATGTCACTTATGATTTGCATGTGATGTTAATCCTTTTATGCACCTTGTTTTTCTTAGAACGACGGTAGCATTATAAGGTGACCCCTCACTTAAATTTCAAGATGAATTGTGTTCTCCCCGAGTGTGCACTGTTGTGGAAGTTCGTCGTGTCGAGACACCACGTGATGATCGGGTGTGATAGACTCTATGTTCACATACAACGGGTGCAAGCCAGTGTTGCACGTGCGGAACACTTGGGTTAAACTTGACGAGCCTAGAATGTACAGACATGGCCTTGGAACACAAGAGACCAAAAGGTCGAACATGAGTCATATAGTAGATATGATCAACATGATGAATGTTCACCATTGAAACCACCTCAACTCACGTGATGATCGGACTTGAGTTGGTGAATTTGGATCATGTATCACTCAGATGACCCGAGGGATGTCAATTTGAGTGGGAGCTTTAGTAATTTGATTAACTAAACTCATTATCTTGAATAATAGTCTTAGTAACCTTTGTATATTTATGTTGTAGATCAATGGCTCGTGCAGTAGCACCCCTGAATTTTAATGCGTTCCTAGAGAAAGCTATGTTGAAAGATCATGGAAGTAACTTTGTGGTATGGTCCCATAATCTGAGGATTATCCTCACGGCTTCCTAGAAGTCTTATGTCCTTGATGCACCGCTTGGTGATCCACCGCTCCGGTGGAGTCTACAGACGTTGCTAACGCCTGACAGGCACGTTCTGATGATTACTCAATGGTTCAATGTGCAATGTTGTATGGCTTAGAATCGGGACTTCAAAGACGTTTTGAACGTCATGGAGCATATGATATGTTCTAGGAGTTGAAGTTTATTTTTTAGAAAAATGCCCGGATCGAGAGGTATGAGACCTCCGATAAGTTCTATGCTTGCAAAATGGATGAGAACAGGTCTGTCAATGAACACATACTCAAAATGTCTCGGTATTCCACCCGTCTGGCTGAATTGGGGATGCCCCTTCCGGCAAAGGCGATCACTGACAGAGTTCTTCAATCATTTCCACCTAGATACAAGAGCTTCGTGTTGAACTATAACATGCACGGGATGAACAAGTCAGTCGTCGAGCTGTTTGCGATGTTAAAAGTCATCGAGTCTGAGATTCAGAAGGAGCATCAAGTGTTGATGGTCAATAAAACCACTAGTTTCAAGGAGAATGTCAAGGGCAAGAAGGGTAACTCTAAGAAGAGTGGAAAAGCAGTTTCCCCTCCCATGAAGAAACCCAAGGCCGGACCTGATACGTCTCCAACGTATCTACTTTTCCGAACTCTTTTGCCCTTGTTTTGGACTCTAATTTGCATGATTTGAATGGAACTAACCCGGACTGATGCTGTTTTTAGCAGAATTGCCTTGATGTTATTTTTGTGCATAAATAAAAGTTCTTGGATTGACCTAAAAATTTACGGAGCATATTTTTGCAATTAATAAAAAATATTGGCAAAAGAATAAACTATGGGGGGGCCACCACCTGGCCACAAGCCTAGTGGGCGCTCCCACCCCCTAGGGCATGCCGGGCAGGCTTGTGGGCCCCCTGCTACTCCTCCGACCTGGTTTCCACTTATATATATTCCTATTCAGGGAGAAAAAAATCAGAGAGAAGAGTTCATCATGTTTCACGATACGTAGCCGCTGCCACCTCCTGTTCTTCCTCGGGAGACCAAATCTGGAGTCCGTTTTGGGCTCCGGAGAGGGGAAATCGATGCCTTTGTCGTCACCAACCATCCTTCATCACCAATTCCATGATGCTCTCCACCATTCGTGAGTAATCTCATTGTAGGCTTGCTGGACGGTGATGGGTTGGATGAGATTTATTATGTAATGGAGTTAGTTTTGTTAGGGTTTGATCCCTAGTATCCACTATGTTCACAAATTGATGTTGCTATGACTTTGCTATGCTTAATGCTTGTCACTAGGGCCCGAGTGCCATGATTTCAGATCTAAACCTATTATCTTCTCATGAATATATGTGTGTTCTTGGTCCTATCTTGCAAGTTGTAGACACCTATTACGAGTTATGATCCGCATCCCCCAGGGTGACAATAACTGGGATTCTTTCCGGTGATTACCGTAGTTTGAGGAGTTCATGTATTCACTAAGTGCTAATGCTTTGGCCCATTTCTCTATTAAAAGGAGGCCTTAATATCCCTTAGTTTCCAATAGGACCCCGCTGCCATGGGAGGGTAGGACAAAAGATGTCATGCAAGTTCTTTTCCATAAGCATGTATGACTATATATGGAATACATGCCTACATTACATTGATGAATTGGAGCTAGTTCTGTGTCACCCTATGTTATAACTGTTGCATGATGAATGCCATCCGACATAATTATCCATCACTGATCCATTGCCTACGAGCTTTCCATATATTGATCTTTTCTAAGTTACTTTTCCGTTGCTACTGTTACAAACACTACAAAACTGCTACTATCACTTTTGCCACTGTTACCGTTACTTCCATACTACTTTGCTATTGAATACTTTGCTGCAGATATTAAGTCTTTCAGGTGTGGTTGAATTGACAACTTAGTTTCTAATACTCGAGAATATTCTTTGGCTCCCCTTGTGTCGAATCAATAAATTTGGGTTGAATACTCTACCCTCGAAAACTGTTGCGATCCCCTATACTTGTGGGTTATCAGGACCCAAGCCAGAAACTGAGTGCTTTCATTGCAAGGGAACTGGTCACTGGAAGCGGAACTGCCCCAAGTATCTGGCCGATAAGAAGGTGGCCAACACCAAACAAGGTATATATGATATACATATTATTGATGTGTACCTTACCAACTCTCGTTGTAGTGCCTGGGTATTTGATACCGGTTCAGTTGCTCACATTTGCAACTCAAGACAAGAGCTACAAAATAGATGAAGGCTAACAAAGGACGAAGTGACGATGCACGTGGGAAATGGTTCCAAGGTTGATGTGATCGCTGTCGGCACGCTCGCTCTTCGATTACCATCGGGATTAGTGATGAACCTTAATAATTGTTATTTAGTGCCTGCGTTAAGCATGAACATTATATCCGGATCTTGTTTAATACGAGACGGTTACTCATTTAAATCAGAGAATAATGGTTGTTCTATTTATATGAGTAATATCTTTTATGGACATGCACCCAATGTGAGGGGTTTATTCATATTGAATCTCGATAGTGATGATACACATGTTCATAACATTCATGCCAAAAGATGTAGAGTTGATAATGATAGTACCACTTTCTTGTGGCACTGCTGTTTCGGTCATATTGGTGTAAAATGCATGAAGAAGCTCCATGCTGATGGACTTTTGGAGTCACTTGATTTTAAATCACTAGACACATGTGAACCATTCCTCATGGGCAAGATGACTAAGACCCCGTTCTCTGGAACAATGGAACGCGCAAGTGACTTGTTGGAAATCATACATACTGATGTGTGCGGTCTGATGAGCATTGAGGTGCATGGTGGATACCGTTATTTTCTCACCTTCACTGACGACTTAAGTAGATATGGGTATATTTACTTAATGAAACACAAGTCTGAAACGTTTGAAAACTTCAAGCAATTTCAGAGTGAAGTTGAGAATCATCGTAACAAGAAGATTAAATTCCTACAATCTAATCGAGGAGGTGAATATCTGAGTTATGAGTTTGGCAGTCACTTAGGACAATGTGGAAATGTTTCACAATTGAAACCGCCTGGAACACCATAGCGTAATGGTGTGTCCGAACGTCGTAATCGAACCTTATTTGATATGGTGCGTTTTATGATGTCTCTTGCCGATTTGCCACTATCGTTTTTGGGTTATGCATTAGAGACAGTTGCATTCACTTTAAATAGGGCACCATCGAAATCCGTTGAGACGACGTCATATGAACTGTGGTTTGGCAAGAAGCCAAAGTTGTCGTTTCTTAAAGTTTGGGGATGTGATGCTTATGTCAAAAAGCTTTAGCCTGAAAAGCTGGAACCCGAAGCGGAGAAATGCGACTTCATAGGATACCCAAAAGAGATAGTTGGGTATACCTTCTATCTCAGATCCAAAGGCAAAATGTTTGTCACGAAAAACGGAACATTTCTTGAGAAAGAGTTTCTCTCGAAAGAATTGAGTGGGAGGAAGATAGAACTTGATGAGGTTATTGAACCTTTGTTTCAACCAAAGAGTAGCGCAACACAGAAAGTTTCTGTGGAGCCTACGTCAGTTGAAGAGGAAGTTAATGGTGATAATCATGAAGCTTCAGATCAAGTTACTATCGAACCTCATAGGTTGACAAGGGCGCGCACTGCTCCTGAGTGGTATGACAACCCCGTCTTAGAGGTCATGTTGTTAGACAACGATGAACCTACGAGCTATGGAGAATCGATGATGGGCTCGGATTCCGAGAAATGGTTAGAGGCCATGCAATCCGAGATGGGATCCATGTATGAAAACAAAGTATGGACTTTGGAAGTATTACCTGAAGGGTGAAAGGCCATTCAGAACAAATGGATCTTTAAGAGGAAGACAAACACGGACGGTAATGTCACTGTCTGTAAAGCTCGACTTGTGGCAAAGAGTTTTTCACAAGTTCAAGGAGTTGACTACGATGAGACCTTCTCACCGTAGTGATGCTTAAGTCCGTTAGAATCATGTTAGCAATAGCTGCATATTTTGACTATGAAATTTGGCAGATGGATGTCAAAACAGCGTTCCTTAATGATTTCCTTAAGGAAGAGTTGTATATGATACAACCGGAAGGTTTTGTCGATCCAGAGAATGCTGACAAAGTTTGCAAACTCCAGTGATCCATTTATGGACTGGTGCAAGCATCTCGGAGTTGGAATCCGCGCTTTGATGAGGTGATCAAAGTGTTCGGGTTTATACAAGTTTATGGAGAAGCTTGTATTTACAATAAAGTGAGTGGGAGCTCTATAGCGTTTCTAATATTATATGTGGATGACATATTGCTGATTGGAAACAATATAAAAATGCTGGACATCATGAAGGAATATTTGAACAAGAGTTTTTCAATGAAGGACCTAGGAGAAGTTGCTTTCATATTAGGCATTAAGATCTATAGAGATAGATCGAGACGCTTAATAGTACTTCCACAGAACACATACCTTCATAAAGTTTTGAAGAAGTTCAAAATGGATCAGTCCAAGAAGGGGTTCTTGCCTATGTTACAAGGTGTGAAGTTGAGTAAGACTCAATGCCCAGTGACTGCAGAAGATAGAGAGAAGATGAGTGTCATCCCCTATGCTTCAGACATAGGCTCTATCATGTATGCAATGCTGTGCACAAGACCGGATGCCAGCCTTGCCATAAGTATGACCGGAAGGTTTCAAAGTGATCCAGGAATGGAGCACTGGATGGCGGTCAAGAATATCCTTAAGTACCTGAAAAGGACTAAGGAAATGTTTCTCATTTATGTAGGTGGTCAAGAGTTCGTCGTAAAGGGTTACATCGATGCAAGCTTTGACACTGATCCGGATGACTCTAAGTCGCAAATCGGGTACGTATTTATTCTCAATGGGGGGCGGTAAGATGGTGCAGTTCCAAGCAGAGTGTGGTAGCCGATTCTACATGTGAAGCGAAGTACATCGCAGCCTCAGAGGCGGTGAAGGAAGGTGTCTGGATGAAGGAGTTCATGACAGATCTTGGAGTAGTGCCTAGCGCACTGAATCGAGTGGATCTATTCTGTGATAACACCGGTGCCATTGCCCTGGCCAAGGAACCAAGGTTTCACAAGAGGACCAGACACATAAAGCATCGCTTCAATTCCATCCATGAGTACATCAAGGAGGAGGACATAAATATTTGCAAAGTGCACACGGATCTGAATGTTGCAGACCCGTTGACTAAACCTCTTCCAAGGGCAAAACATGATCAACACCAGAGCTTTATGGGTGTTAGATGTTGGGGAACGTCGCATGGGAAACAAAAAATTTCCTACGCACACGCAAACCTATCCATGGTGATGAGCATCTATGAGAGGGAGAGTGGATCTACGTACCCTTGTAGATCGCTAAGCGGGAAGCGTTAAGAAATGCGGTTGGTGTAGTCGAACTTCTTCGCGATCCAAATCGCCGAGCGTCCCGCGATCCAATCACGAACCGTCCCGCGAACACATCATGATCCGTTCCGCGAACTCATCACGATCCGTCTCACGATCTTGATCACGATCTGTCCCGCGAACTCATCACGATCCGTTCCGTGATCACATCACGAACCGTCTCGCGATCTCGATCACGGTCCTTCCGATCTAGCGCCGAATGGACGGCACCTCCGCGTTCAGCACACGTGCAACTTGATGATGATCTCCACCATCTTGATCCAGCGAGAGGAGGTGGAGAGGAGAGAGAGTTCACCAGCAACGTGATGGCGCTCCGGTGATGGTGGTGGAGCAATTCCGGCAGGGCTTTGCCTAAGCGCTGCAGAAAACCGATCTAGAGGAGAAACTATGCACCGGTGTAACAGGTAGCACGTGGCCGGAAATTCTGTCCAAAAACCACCCAATCCACTAGTATATATAGGAGGAAAGGAGAGGAGAGGCAGCCAAGGCCTTTGGGTCGGCCGAAATAGGAGGTGGGAAGCAATCCTACTTCACCTCCAATCCTAGTTGGAGTAGGATTGCCTCCTATTGGCTGATTTTCCGGAGACCAAACTGGGACTTCCTATATATGAATCTTTACCTCCGGACCATTCCGGAGCTCCTCGTGACGTCCGGGATCTCATCCGGGACTCCGAACAAACTTCGGTCACCACCATACATAACTCTACACTACCGAAACGTCACCGAACCTTAAGTGTGCAGACCCTGTGGCTTCGAGAACTATGTAGACATGACCGAGACACCTCTACGGTCAATAACCAATGGCGGGACCTAGACGTCCAGATTGGTTCCTACATATTCTACGAAGATTTTTATCGTTTGAACCTCTATGTCAAGGATTCAGTTAATCCCGTATAACGTTCGCTTTGTTCTTCGGTATGTTACTTGCCCGAGATTCGATCGTCGGTATCTCCATACCTAGTTCAACCTCGTTACCAACAAGTCTCTTTACTCGTTCCGTAATACAAGATCCCACAACTAACAATTAGTCACATTTCTTGCAAGGCTTATTGTGATGTTGCATTACCGAGTGGGCCCCGAGATACCTCTCCGTCACACGGAGTAACAAATCCCAGTCTCGATCCATGCCAACTCAACAGACACCATCGGAGATACCTGTAGAGCACCTTTATAGTCACCCAATTATGTTGCGACGTTTGATACACACAAGGCACTCCTCCGATATCTGTGAGTTGCATGATCTCATGGTCATAGGAACACATACTTGACATGCGGAAAATAGTAGCAATAAACTGACACGATCATATGCTACGTTTGCAGTTTGGGTCTTGTCCATCACATCATTCTACTAATGATGTGACCCCGTTATCAAATGACATCTCATGTCCATGGCTAGGAAACCTTAACCATCTTTTGATCAACGAGCTAGTCTATTAGAGCCATACTAGGGACATGGTTTTGTCTATGTATCCACACATGCATCTAAGTCTCCGATCAATACAATTATAGCATGGATAATAAACGATTATCATGAATAAGGAAATATGATAATAACTAATTTATTATTGCCTCTAGGTCATATTTCCAACAGTCTCGTGCTTGCACTAGAATCAATAATCTAGTTCACATCACCATGTGATTCGCATTGTTATGAATCTAACACCCAACGAGTTCTGGGGCTCGATCATGCTTTGCATGTGAGAGAGGTCTTATAGTCAACGGGTCTGTAACATTCAGATCCGTGTGCACTTTGCAAATACCTATGTCAAACTATAAACACTGCTACCACACTCCACTCGGTACTATTCCAAATGGCTGCTCCACTATACGTATCCAGATTGCTACTACGAGTCATCCGGATTAGTGTTAAAGCTTGTATCAACGTAACTCCTTACGACGAACTCTTTATCACCTCCATAATCGAGAAACATCTCCTCAGTCTCTTAGTTACTGAGGATAATCTTGACCCTTGTCCAGTGATCCACTCCTGGTTCACTCTTGTACCCCCTGACGGACTCATGGCAAGGCACACACAGGTGCGGTACACAGCATGGCATAATATAGAGCCTATGGCTAAGGCATAGGGGACGACGTTCGTCCTTTCTCTTTCTTCTACCGTTGTTGAGCTTTGAGTCTCACTCAACTTTCACACCTTACAAATCAGGCGAGAACTCTTTCTCTGACTGATCCATTTTGAACTCTTTCAAAATCTTGTCAAGGTATGCACTCATTGAAAGTCTCATCGAGCATCTTGATCTATCTCCATAGATTTTGATGCTCAACAATTAGGTAGCTTCATCCAGGTCTTCCTTTGAAAATCACTTTCCAAATGACCGTTTTATGCTTTCCAGAAACTCTACATTATTTTTGATCAACAATATGTCATCCACATATACTTATCAAAAATTCTATCGTGCTCCCACTCACTTTATTGCAAATACAAGTTAATCGTAAACTTTGTATAAACATCAAAACTTTGATCACCTCATCAAAGCGTTATTCCAACTCCGAGATGCTTGCTTCAGTCCATGGAAGGATCACCGAAGCTTGCACACCTTTTAGCATCCTTAGGCCTAACAAAACCTTCTGGTTGTATCACATACAACCTTTCCTCAAGTAAACCGTTAAGGAAACGATGTTTTGACATCCATCTGCCAGATTTCATAATTGAAAACATAGCAACTGCTAACATAATTCCAACAGACTTTAGCACCACTACGAGTGAGAAAGTCTCATCTTAGTCAACTCCTTGAACTTGTCACAAACATCTTTGCAACAAGTCGAGCTTTACAAATAGTGACATTCACCATCAGTGTCTGTCTTCATTTTAAAGATCCATTTGTACTCAACGACCTGCCATCCAACGAGCAAGTCTACCAAAGTCTACACTTGGTTTTCATACATGGATCCTATCTCGGATTTCATGGCCTCCAACCATTTGTCGGAATCCGGGCCCATCATCGCTTCTCCATAGCTCGTAGGTTCATCGTTTGTCCAACAACATGACCTCCAAGATAGGGTTGTCGTACCGCTTAGGAGCAGTACACATCCTTGTCGACCTACGAAGTTTGATAGTAACTTGATCTTGAAGCTTCATGATCATCATCATTAACTTCCTCTTCAACTAACGTAGGCTTCACAGAAACAACATCCTGCGCTGCGCTACTCTCTGGTTGAACAAAGTTTAAACAACCTCATCAAGTTCTATCTTCCTCCCACTTAATTCTTTCGAGAGAAACTTTTCCTCGAGAAAGGATCCGTTTTAGTAACAAACACTTTGCACTTGGATCTGAGATAGAAGGTTCACCCAACTGATCTTAGGGTATTCTATGAAGATGCATTTGTCCGCCTTGGGTTCGACCTCATTAGGTGAAAACATTTTCCACACAAGTGTCACAGCCCCAAGTATTAAGAAATGACAGCTTAGGTTTCTATCAAACCATAATTCACATGGTGTCATCTCAACGGATTTATATGGTGCCCTATTTAAAGTGAATGTAGTTGTCTCTAATGCATAACCCCAAAATTATAGTAGTAAAACGACAAGAGACATCATAGCACGCACCATGTCCAATAGAGCATAACTATGATGTTCGGACACACCATCACACTATGGTGTTCCAGGTGGCGTTTAGTTGTGAAACAACTTTCACGTTGTCTTAAGTTTTATGCCAAACTCGTGACTCAGATATTCACCTCCACGATCATATCGCAGTCATTTTTATCTTCTTGTCACGATGATCTTTAAACTTCACTCTGAATTTGCTTGAACCTTTCAAATGATTCAGACTTGTGTTTCATTAAGTAAATATACACTATATCTACTCAAATCATCAGTGAAGGTAAGAAAATAACAATATCCACTGCATGCTGCAAGACTCACTAGATTGCATACATCAACATGTATCATTTCCAATGAATCACTTGCCCGCTCCATCCAACGGGGTCCTTTAGTCATCTTGCCCAAGAGGCATGGTTCGCATGTCTCAACAGATTCAAAATCGAATGAGTCCAAATATCCATCACCATAGAGTTTCTTCATGCGCTTTATACCAATATGACATTTTGCGGCAGTGCCACAAGTATGTGGTACTATCATTATTTAACTTTGTATCTTTTGACATCAATGTTATGAACATGTGTATTACTACGATCAAGATTTCAACAAACCATTCTCACTGGGTGCATGACCATTGAAGGTATTATTCATGTAAAAAGAATAACTATTATTCTCTGACTTAAATGAATAACCGTATTGCAACAAACATGATCTAATCATGTTCATGCTCAAAGCAAAACACCAAATAACATTTATTTAGGTTCGTCACTAATCCTGAAGGTAGAGAGAGCGTGCGATGTTGATCACATCAACCTTGGAAACATTTCCAACACACATCGTCACCTCACCCTTAGCTAGTTCTCCGTTTATTCCGTAGCTTTTATTTCGAGTTACTAACATTTAGCAACCGAACCGGTATCCAATACCCAGGTGCTACTAGGAGTACTAGCAAGGTACACATCAATAACTCGTATATCAAATATACTTCTGTCGATGTTGCCAGCCTTCTTATCTACCAAGTATCTAGGGTTGTTCCGCTTCAGCGACCTCTCACCTCATAATAGAAGCACTTAGTCTCGGGTTTGAGTTCAACTTTGGGTTGCTTCACTGGAGCAGCAACTGACTTGCTATCCATGAAGTTTCCCTCCTTGCTCTTGCCCTTTTCGAAACTAGTGGTTTGATTAACCATCAACACTTGACGCTCCTTCTTGATTTCTACCTTCGCGGTGTCAAACATCGCGAACAGCTCAGGGATCAATACTTCTATCCCTGGTGTATTATAGTTCATCACTAAGTTCTAGTAGCTTTAGTGACAGTGACTTGGAGAACTATATCAATCACTATCTTATCTAGAAGATCAACTCCCACTTGATTCAAGCGATTGTAGTACCCAGACAATCTGAGTACATGCTCAACGATTGAGCTATTCTCCTTCATCTTACAGGCAAAGAATCTTGTTGGAGATCTCATATCTCGCAACACAGGCACGAGCCTGAGATCACAATCTCTGCTCCTAGAACATCTCATATGTTCCGTGACGTTCAAAACGTTTCGGAGCCTCAATTCTAAGCCGTAATGCATGACGCACTAAAGTATCAAGTAGTCATCAAAACGTGCCTGTCAGATGTTCACAACATCTATAGACGATGCTAGAGGGGGTGGCGCACCGAGCGGTGCATTAAGGACATAAGCCTTCTGTGCAGCAATGAGGACAATCCTCAGATCACGGACCCAGTCCGCAATATTGCTACCAACATCTTTCAACTCTATTTCTCTAGGAACATATAAAAATTTAAGGGAGCTACATCGCGAGCTAGTAATCTACAACATAATTTGCAAAGACACTATTGACTATGTTCATGATAATGAGTTCAATTAATCATATTACTTAAGAACTCCCACTCAAATTGACATCCCTCGGGTCATTCCAGTGATACATGATCCAAATTCACCAACTCAAGTCCGATCATCACGTGAGTTAAGGTGGCTTCAATGGTGAACATCATTATGTTTATCATATCCATTATATGACTCATGCTCGACCTTTTGGTCTCTTGTGTTCCGAGGCCATGTCTGTACATGCTAGGCTCGTCAAGTTTAACCCGAGTGTTCTGCGCGTGCAAATCTGGCTTGCACCCGTTGTATGTGAACGTAGAGTCTATCACACCCGATCATCACGTGGTGTCTCAACACGACGGACTTTCGCAACGGTGCACACTCGGGGAGAAGACAGTTCATCTTGAAATCCAACTGAGGGATCACCTTATAATGCTACCGCCGTACTAAGCAAAACAAGGTGCATAAAAGGATTAACATCTGATGCAATTCATAAGTGACATGATATGGCCATGAACTTGTGTTTAAGATCTCCATCTTCGAAACACCGGCATGATCTCCATCGTCACCGGCACAACACCATGATCTCCATCATCTTGATCTCCATCAATGTGTTGCCATTGGGGTTGTGCCGCCAGCCCTGCTTCTACTTCTATTGCTACCGCTTAGCGATAAAGTAAAGCATTACATAGCGCTTAATGATTGACACGCAGGTCATACAATAATTAAAGACAACCCTATGGCTCCTGCCGGTTGCCGTACTCAACGACATGCAAGTCGTGAAATTCTATACATCACATGATCATCTCATACATCACATATATCTCATCATGTAATTGGCCATATCACATCACAACATACCCTGCAAAAACAAGTTAGACGTCCTCTAATTGTTGTTGCGTGTTTTACGTGGCTGCTATGGGTATCTAGCAAGAACGATTCTCACCTACACATAAACCACAAGGTGATACATAGATTGCTTTTCAACCTTCTCAAGGACCGCCTTTGTCGGATCCGATCCAACTAAAGTGAGAGAAACTGTCACCCGCAAGCCATCTAAGCAACAAGTTGCGTCGAGGGAACCGGTCTCTCGTAAGCATACGAGTAATGTTGTTCCGGGCCGCTTCATCTCACAATCCCGCTTAACCAAAATCCAACCAAGGGAGGAAGCAATCTAAGCATCAACGCCCACAAACCTTTTGTGTTCTACTCGAGATCTCATCGAACCATCAACCTAGCTCATGATGCCACTGTTGGGGAACGTCGCATGGGAAACAAAATTTTTCCTACGCACACGCAAACCTATCCATGGTGATGAGCATCTACGAGAGGGAGAGTGGATCTATGTACCCTTGTAGATTGCTAAGCGGGAAGCGTTAAGAAACGCGGTTGGTGTAGTCGAACTTCTTCACGATCCAAATCGCCGAGCGTCCCGCGATCCAATCACGAACCATCCCACGAACACATCATGACCCGTTCCGCGAACTCATCACGATCTGTCCCGCGAACTCATCATGATCCGTTCTGTGATCACATCACGAACCGTCTCGCGATCTCGATCACGGTCCTTCCGATCTAGCGCCAAACGGACGGCACCTCTGCGTTCAGCACACGTGCAGCTTGATGACGATCTCCACTGTCTCGATCCAGCGAGAGGAGGTGGAGAGGAGAGAGAGTTCACCGGCAGCGTGATGGCGCTCCGGTGATGGTGGTGGACCAATTTCGCCAGGGCTTTGCCTAAGCGCTGCAGAAAACCGATCTAGAGGAGAAACTATGCACCGGTGTAACGGGTAGCACGTGGCCGGAAATTCTGTCCAAAAACCACCCAATCCACTAGTATATATAGGAGGAGAGGAGAGGAGAGGCAGACAAGGCCTTTGGGTCGGCCGAAATAGGAGGTGGGAAGCAATCCTACTTCACCTCCAATCCTAGTTGGAGTAGGATTGCCTCCTATTGGCTGATTTTCCACTTTTTGCTTTAGGACTTTCTCTACTGCGCCATGGGCCTTTGTGGCTGTTTTCCCAGCCCACTAAGGGCTGGTTATTATTCTCCCAAAGCCCATGGACCTCTTGGGGTCGAAATACCCCTCCCAGAGGCCTCTCGGTACACTACCGGCACTCCCGGTACACTACCGGCACTCCCGGTACACTACCGATGAGCCCGAAACTTTTCCGGAAACCAAACTGGGACTTCCTATATATGAATCTTTACCTCCGGACCATTCCGGAGGTCCTCGTGACGTCCGGGATCTCATCCAGGACTCTGAACAAACTTCGGTCACCACCATACATAACTCTACACTACCGAAACGTCACTGAACCTTAAGTGTGCAGACCCTGCGGCTTCGAGAACTATGTAGACATGACCGAGACACCTCTACGGTCAATAACCAATGGCGGGACCTGGACGTCCACATTGGTTCCTACATATTCTACGAAGATCTTTATCGGTCGAACCTCTATGTCAAGGATTCAGTTAATCCCGTATAACGTTCCCTTTGTTCTTCGGTATGTTACTTGCCCGAGATTCGATCGTCGATATCTCCATACCTAGTTCAACCTCGTTACCGACAAGTATCTTTACTCGTTCCGTAATACAAGATCCCGCAACTAACAATTAGTCACATTGCTTGCAAGGCTTATTGTGATGTTGCATTACCGAGTGGGCCCCGAGATACCTCGCCGTCACACGGAGTAACAAATCCCAGTCTCGATCCATGCCAACTCAACAGACACCATCGGAGATACCTGTAGAGCACCTTTATAGTCACCCAGTTACGTTGCGACATTTGATACACACAAGGCACTCCTCCGATATCTGTGAGTTGCATGATCTCATGGTCATAGGAACACATACTTGACATGCGGAAAACAGTAGCAATAAACTGACACGATCATATGCTACGTTTGCAGTTTGGGTCTTGTCCATCACATTATTATCCTAATGATGTGACCCCGTTATCAAATGACATCTCATGTCCATGGCTAGGAAACTTTAACCATCTTTTGATCAACGAGCTAGTCTATTAGAGGCATACTAGGGACATGGTTTTGTCTATGTATCCACACATGCATCTAAGTCTCCGATCAATACAATTATAGCATGGATAATAAACGATTATCATGAATAAGGAAATATGATAATAACTAATTTATTATTGCCTCTAGGGCATATTTCCAACATTAGATTCATTACAATGTAAATCACATGGTGATGTGAGGTAGATTATTAACTCTAGTGCAAGTGGGAGACTGTTGGAAATATGCCCTAAAGGCAATAATAAATGGTTATTATTGTATTTCCTTCATGATAATCGTTTATTATCCATGCTATAATTGTATTGACTAGAAACACATTGCATGTGTGGATACATAGACAACACTTTGTCCCTAGTATGCCTCTAGTAGACTAGCTCATTGATCAAATATGGTCAAGGTTTCCTAGCCATTGACATGAGATGTCATTTGATAACGGGATCACATCCTTGGGACAATGATGTGATGGACAAGACCCAAACTATAAACATAGCGTATGATCATGTCAGTTTATTGCTATAGTTTTTTGCATGTCAAGTATGTGTTCCTATGACCATGAGATCATGCAACTCACTAACACTAGAGGAGTGCCTTGTATGTATCGAACGTCACAACGTAACTGGGTGATTATAAAGGTGCTCTGCAGGTATCTCCGAGAGTGTCTGTTGAATGGGTATGGATCAAGACTGGGATTTGTTACTCCGTGTGACGGAGAGGTATCTAAAGGCCCACTCGGTAATACAACATCACAACAAGCCTTGCAAGCAATGTGACTAAAGTGTTAGACACGTGATCTTGTGATACGGAACGAGTAAAGAGACTTGTTGGTAACGGGATTGAACTAGGTATACAGATACCGACGACCGAACTCGGGCAAGTAACATACCAATGAACAAAGGGAACACCATATGGGATTAACTGAATCCTTGACATAGAGGTTCAACTGGTAAAGATCTTCATAGAATATGTAGGAGCCAATATGGGCATCCAGGTCCCATTATTGGTTATTGACCGTAGAGGTGTCTCTATCATGTCTACATAGTTCTCGATCCCGCAGGGTCTGCACACTTAAGGTTCGGTGACGTTTTGGTAGTATAGAGTTATGTATGGTGGTGACCGAAGGTTGTTCAGAGTCCGAGATGAGATCCCAGAAGTCACGAGGAGTTCCGGAATGGTCCGAAGATGAAGATTGATATATAGGAAGTTGGTGTTTGGACCCCAGAAAAGTTTCAGGCATTACCGGCAGTGTACCAGGAGTGACGAATGGGTTCCGGGGGTCCACCAAGTGGGCCCACCCCCCCCCTAATGGGACCACATGGGATATAGGGTGGCGCACGAGCCCCTGGTGGGTTGGGCAGTGATACGTCCATTTTGCATCATGCTTTTATATTGATATTTATTGCATTATGGGCTGTTATTACACGTTATGGTACAATACTTATGCCTTTTCTCTCTTATTTTACAAGGTTTACATGAAGAGGGAGAATGCCGACAGCTGGAATTCTGGACCGGAAAAGGAGCAAATCTGAGATACCTATTCTGCACAACTCCAAAAGTCCTGAAAACACTACTAGAATTTAGTTATTTGCCATCTGCCAGATCTTTGTCGTCTGCTGGCAGATGGCAAAGAGGTTCTATGCCATCAGCTGCCATAAAGCAGATGTCAAAGAGCTAGCAGACGACAACGGTCTTGTTTGCCATCTGCTAGTCCTTTGCCGTCTGCCAGCGGATGGCATAGAACCTAAATGCATACGACAAAGAGGCTAGATAGGTCCCACCGGACCTTGGTTCCACTGGCAAAGAGGTATGCCGACCTCCTGGTCTTTGCCGTCTGCCTTGCTGGTCTTTGTTGTCCGCTAGCGGACGACAAAGGGGATGCACCTCTAACGGACATTATCGGACATGCCCTATTACCCCCACTTTGTCCCCCCCTCTATATCTCCACCCACCCACACCACGACCTCGATCCCCTGCTCCACCATCGGAGCTCCCAGCGACGAGCCCCCTCCCCCTCGCCGCCCCCTCCCCCACGCCGCCCCCAGCACAGCAGCTCCCTGCCGCGAGCCCCCTCCCCGTGGCGAGCCCTCTCCCAAGTGCCGCCCCTCCCCCTCTCGTCGCCCCTCCCCTCTCACAGCCCCTTCCCAGCGCCGCCCCTCCCCAACGCCGCCCCTCCCCAGCGTAGCCCCTCCCAACGCCGCCCCTCACCAACACCGCTCCTCGCGACGAGCCCCCTCCCTGCGGTGAGCCCCGTCCCCCCTCGCAGCCCCCTCCCCTTGCCGTCCCCACCACCACAGTGAGCCTCCCACCCACGTCGAGCCACCTCCCCCCTTGCCGTCCCTCCCCCGCGCTGGCCCTCCTCCACATGCGTCTCCCCACGACGCCCAACCGTCGGAGCTCGACGCGGTGCCACCCCCCTCTCTGTGGCCTTCCTCCCCTGCGTTGGCCCTCCTCCACCGGCCCTGCAAGGTGAGGTTTTTCCTTTTTTCTGTTTTTACTTTTCAGTTTATGTTACTAGTGCTTGTTTTTTCTATTTAGTTTAGGTTAGTTTAGGTTAGTTCTAGTTCTAGTTTAGTTTAGTTTAGTTTACTATTTTTTCTGTTTTTATTGTTTAGTTTAGGTTAGTGCTAGTGCTAGTTTAGTTTAGGTTAGTCCTAGTTATTAGTGTTAGTGCTAGTGCTAATGTTTAGATAATAATAAGGAAAAGAAGAAGTAAAATGGAAAAGGAAAAGGGAAAGAAGAAACGAATAAGAAGAAGAAGGAAAAGAAGAAGGAGAAGAAGATGACGAAGAAGAAGAAGGAGAGGAGGAGGAGGAGGAGAAAGAAGAAGAAGAAGAAGAAGAAGAAGAAGAAGAAGAAGAAGAACAAGAGAAGATCCCCCAACCCCGACATCGTCGATCCCCGACCCCCGACGCCATCGACCCCCGACCACCGACGGCACCGACCCCCGACCCCCGACACCACCGACCACCGACCTTCGACCGCCGACACCATTGACCCCCGACGCCACTGACCCCTGACGCCACTAACTCCCGACGCCAGTAACCCCCGACCCCCGACACCTATTCCGCCTCCTGTTGATCGAAAAGGTGCTCTTCGGCCTTTTAGAGGCCGAGGAGGTCATAGTTTTGTAAATTATGACTTAGGTGACATATTTTCTAATTTTGTTATAAAAACATCATATTTGTGTTGATCGGGTGAATTTAATGTGCAGTTGTTCAACGACCTCCCCGTACGTTTGACGAGCACCCCTGCTGTGTTCGTCAGTGAGCACAAATGAAATCTCCTCCCCCGACCCCCTTAATTTTCCCGGTTCTGGTCTTAGTGCCGATGAAACTTGCTAGCTATAGGTGTCTTCAATCATCAGTATGCGTGACCAGTATGCGTCTCCCGTTCGAAAGGGCGGCATCTATAAATATGCCTGTCTTTGCATATTTATAGCTACCATCCTTTCGAATTGTCCAATGTTATCCATGGACAGCCCGAGTATGTGTAGATTGGGTTCGTTTTCCCGTATGCTCTGCTCCGGATCCGATGCGGAATTTCATCAGTGCCTCCTTGTTGTTCTCCGGGTACACATCCTCTGTGCTTATTGCCGAGACGTGTATCAGGAGAACAGCGGGGTGGTGCTGACGAAATTCTGCGTCGGATCCGGAGCAGAGCATGGGAAAACGAACCCAATCTACACATACTCGGGTGGGATTAGGACCTATCTCTACCTATTAGCATGTAGGTTGCATGGACGTAATAAAACTAACAAACTTGATTAACGGATGAATTAGGATGATGAATTATATATATATATAATTCTTGTGTGTTTACTAGGTAGGCAAGATGAGTGATAGTGCTTGGATGTACACTGGTCACCCTAGTCAGAAAGAAATGACCATTGAATGGTTAACAAAAACCAAGGGGTTTCTGAGAGCCGCATTTGCAAATGGCCAGGAAATAACCTGGTGCCCCTCTGTCCGGTGCGACAACCATAGAAACTGGACACATGATGAAATGGGTAAACACTTGTAGAAGTGGGGTTTTACGCCTGATTATACGGTGTGGAGATTTCATGGTGAGTCTGCCCAACGTGCCAGAGGTGAGGGTTTTAGTTGTTGCACCGACGAGCATGGTACCGGGATCGAAGACATGGTGCAAGACTTTGATGATGCTCGGGATTCGGACGATGAAATGGAGGAATCTGCAAAGGCCTTCTATGAAATGTTGGAGTCTTCAAAACGTCCTCGCCATGAGCACACTGAACTTTGTCAGCTGGATGCCATCGCGCAAGTAATGGCTCTGAAGGCTCAGTTCAACCTAGGTAGAGAATGCTACGACGCGATGATGGCGATATTTGGACGCTTTCTACCCAAAGGCCATGTATTGCCAGCAAACCTGTACCAGTGTGACAAAATCCTACGTGCACTTAAGATGCGCTATGAGAAGATAGATGCCTGTGAGCATGGATGTGCCTTATTTAGGCTTGAGTATGCGGGCTTGAACTATTGTCCCATTTGCAAATCTTCTAGGTATGTTGTGGTAGACAACGGTATGGGTGAGAAGAGTCAGACCAAAATCCCAGTTAATGTTCTTCGATATCTGCCAATTATCACTGGTAGAAAACCCCCCTTTTGTCCCGGTTTTTAAGGGGCCTTTTGTCCCGGTTGCCCAACCGGGATGGGGCAGCCGGGACGAATGCCCAACCCATTCGTCCCGGTTGTACCAGGACCCGGGATGGATGGGGCATCCACGTGGGGGCGTGGGCTGGTCCCTGGCCAGGACTATTCGTCCCGGTTCGTAATACGAACCGGGATGAATGCCCTCTGCCAGGGCAGAATTTCTTCTTCTTCTTTTTCTTGTTTTCCTTTTAGGGTTTGGTTTGTTGTATTTATTTCCTATTTGTTTCCCATAAGTATTCTGCATCTAATACACGACCACGTTTTTTTATTGTATTCCATTTTATTAGAATATACAAGTTTGCTGATCGCATTAGAATATACAACTATATGGTGATCGCATTAGAATATAGTTGAACAATATACAAGTAAGTACGCACCATGAATCGAATATACAAGTAAGGAGTGAAGAATATACAAGTTTGTACTCTTTCCCATAATTATTCTAATACACCACCATGCACCATGACTCGAATATACAGGTAAGTAGTATGCATCTAAGAATTCGAACATCAAGTTCGTCGAGCATAGTTGGTGCTGACATAGTATTCCCCTCCTGGTGTTAGGACCTCTGCGTCTAAGAATCCGCAAATTTCCTCTTGAATTGCTCGTAGGCGATCCCTTGGTAGAAGACCGTCCCGCAGCCCCTCGATCTAATATAAAGAAGAGTGGTCAATATCTAATTAAAGACAATAGATGGTAATAAGATAAAAGTGATGGTTGACGCACACGAAGTTTTTCTAAATCTCTGCCCAGCTTGGCGCATGTCGTCTGACGCATGAACTCGCAGACATAGTATCCACATAAGTTATTCCCATCTCCCTGGTACAAGCACTTTACAAGAACATGGTTTCAATCAAAATTATAATATAACATTATAATGGTATCGAAACTATAATCAAGGAGATGCGTGGATATATCTAGTACCACTTACTTTCAGATGTTGAAATTTAAGCTTCTCCTTCCATTCACCCCTAGCCTTTGCTGTGAACCGTTTCCAAGCGCTGTCTGGCAAAGAAAATGAATTAAGTGAGTTATCAGAAAATAAACGAAACTTGTTGATATAGTGTCATAAAGATTGAAATTACCGTTGGATCAGTTCCTGCATGTCCTCCCAGTCCTTAAGGGGTTTATGTTTTGAGTCCATTACCAGTACTTTTCCTTTGTCAGTTTCAAATATTAGAAGAATATAGTGGAAGCTGCGCAAACATAACTCATCAGTTATACACTTATCATTGAGTAAGCAAAAAAAATGTTTACCGGACAAATAACACTCACTTGAAGTTGTAAGGAAAAAGTATATCCCTCTTGGTTTCGTGAAACCTTAACGCCTTCACAATTGAATCTTCTGTTTCCTTTGGATTTATGAGAAGAGTTGCTTCATTAACCCAGTATGGGTCAATGAACCCAATGTCATAGATGTGTCCTCTTTTGCATTCGAGAATCTTCATTCTGAAATTATAATATAGTGAGTATTATTATAAAAATGTAATGAACGAGGTGAGCTAGCTAGAGACTTAACTATAGCGAAATAAATACTTACAGACAATACGCACTGACGATAGATTTGTCGAGGGCCTTTAGCTGGAATAACTGATATAGTTTGTCAAACTCAATCAGAATTAACCTTTCTCCATAACCGTGATGCTCGTTTCTAACTTCCATCGTTATCCATCCCTCAGAGTGCTCTTAGGCTTCCATGTACCAATTATGCACTCTTCGCATTTTTGTTGGTATATCATTTTCCTCCCCAGGTTTGACTAGAGGATGCCCGTGCCGATATGGGTGCTCGAAATCAGAAGAGGGGAAGACATCTAAGGTTTGGAGATACTGCGCAATGGACATACCCGCAGCAGCGACCGCTTCTCCGTACAGTGCAATAAACTCCGGGTCAAGTTCCTCGCCTACGCCTGTGCTCGGCCCCACCTCGGGATTGGAATGCACTATGAGCGGGGGGATGGATTGATTTTTCTGTTGTCCGAGCTGGTCAACTGTTTTCCCGCATTTCCCGCTTCCGGTACTACTCTTCTTCGACCACTTCTTTTCATCGTGTGCCTTAAGAATAGAGCGGTCATAGTCAGGAATAAGACTCGGCTCGGGCTGATGAAGGGTCTTCACCATTTTCAACGCTCGGGCTTTGTCTTCTTCAGTGTTTGGGAAATCTGGCTCTTTCGGCGACTTCTCCTTAGATTTCTACGCCTCATATTCGGCCTTTGCGATCTCCTGGGTTTCCTTTGGAGTACAGTGGTAAGGTAACTTGGGTAGATTCGGATATGGTACTCTTGGGAGGGGCGACAATCGACGCTTCGGTGATGCGGTGGTTCTCCTCCGCTTTGAGCTGCTCTGATCAGACTTCATGGGCGGAGACGGCTGCCGCCGCGGCATAGACTCACGCGCTGGAGATGGCTGACGCGGTGGCGTAGACGCACGCGCTGGAGATGCCGAGCGCGGCGGAGAGTATGAAGACGACCGTTCCGCTGGAGACTGGTCTTGAGGCGGCGGCGAAGGAGGATGGCTACTCCGATCAGTCGTTGGCCTTGGCGTCCAATTAGGAAACACGATGTGTTCCTTTAGCCATAGAATGCTCAAGTTCTTGGCGTCTCCAAGTTCAGTCACCTCCCCGTCTTCACCTTCAGGATAGTCAAGCTGCACCCGCTCGAATCCGGTCATAACTTCATCCACCCCGACAACAGCGTAGCCCGGTTGAACTGGCCGACAATGGTGTGTTGGTTCAGGGCCAGGTGGTTTCACATAGCCAACCGCCGCCTTAATGGTTACATTGTTGACGACTTTCACATGCAGCTCACACGATGTCATCTCCGTTATATGATCCACCGGGTGCATCATCAGCGGTGCATCTTCACCATCAGCACCCTGGAGCTGCGTGGAAGCAATACTACTCTTCTGATTAGATGGTGCGGCTTCCATTTCCTGCTGATATTGGGTGTTACCTTGCTGCTGGCTAAGTCTGTCAATTTGCTCCTGCTGCCACTCTGATTGCTCCCGCTGCCGCTTTAATTCTGCTTCAATGCTAGTCCACCGGTCTACCCGATTACGTGCTTCAGCTGCCTCCAAATCCTTTCTCCTCTGACGGCTTCTATCCGGATATTTCTTCTTCTCCTGGGGAAACCCATGTTTCCACGGAACAGAGCCTTTTGTGGCTCGTGTCCGTCCATAGTGTTCCTTATTCCCAAGGGCGCGGGTGAGCTCGTCGTTCTCTCTATCTGGATGGAACTTCCCCTCTTTAGCAGCCTTTATTGCTTCTCTGATAGCATCGATGGGTAGAGGATCTTCTTCATGTCTTACATTATAGATGCATTTCCCTTCTGAGTCCAACGTGCCCCCATGGCCGAAAAACCAAGATCTTGTCTGTTGGTCCGAGTAGAACGTCTCTGGAACGATGTCCTTAGCAAGTAAGTCGTCCTCAAGTTTATTCCACTTAGGCATGTTACCCTTGTAGCCAGCTTGCCCCATAGTATGGTGATAGATCTTTTTAGTGGCATTTATCTTATTTTTTTAGACTTTTCCAGAGCTTCCTCCGACTTCTTGTACTCAACATATTCTTCCCAGTACGGTTTTATCTTCTCATACGTTCCGGTGAAATCCGGAGTCTTGTTTTTCTGGATAAAGTTAAGGTTCAATCTTTTCTTCCAGCTCTTGAATTGCTCGGCCATCTTCCTAAAAGTGAACGCCTTGACCAAATTCTCTAAGGCTTTGGTCTTTCGCTCTAAGATCAATTCAGGATCCTCCTCATTCTCATCCAACTCATCTTGAGTAACCTTCGGTGTCGGTAGGGTGAAATTAGCCAACATCTTTTCAAAAAGTTTTTCTTTGGCTTTGTCGCCGACATATGAAATTCCGAGAGCCTCCTTTGGCTTATGCCACTCCCGAACGGTGATCGGGATGTGGTCCCTAACAAGCACTCCACATTGCTTCACATATTTTTGGGCAACAACTTCGGGAAGCTCTGGTGCGCCGTCTACAGCGATTTGTTCGATCCTGTACCTTTCATGCTCTTTCAACTTCTGGGCTCTGCCTCATTTAGTCTTCTTTCCGGTGGATTTGCTAGATCTGGATGGCTAAAATATATAAGAAAGAGTGTTAATACATGTATATAGAAAAAAAATGCTTCATTTAATTAACATATATATATATGCACCTCGCCGGAGTTTCTAATTTGTAAGGTTCGACCGGAACCGTCGGCTTCTCTCTCATGGGAGCCATCGTCTTCTCCCCCGACGATGTCGTAGGCTTCTCCCTCACCGGAGCCGTCTCTTTGGGCGAGCTCCAGATCTACCTCACCAGAGCCGTCTCTTCGGGCGAGCTCCGGATCTCCCTCACCGGAGTTGTTCATCCACTCGGAGACATCTGGGTCTCCCCCGGGCCCGCGGATAACATCCGCGACCATTTCTTCCGCATCTTCGTCTCTGAAGTTTGGGTCCATAATTTCTGCAAATTAAAAATTGCAAGTTAGTGTCAATGCACAAGAATTCATAATTCGACATTCATAATTCAAGTTTGGGTCCATAACCTAAACAACTAACTAAGATAACAACTAAACTAACAACTAAACTAACAACTAACAACTAATTAAACTAAACTAACCTAAACTAACAACTAAACTAAACTAAATCTAAACAACTAACCTAAACCTAAACTAAACTAACAACTAACACAACTAAACTAAAAACTAAATTGAACTAAAAACTGAATTAAACTAAATCTAAACTAAAAACTAAGAACTAAACTAAACTAAACTAAAAACTAACACAACTAAACCTACACCTAAACTAAAAACTAAACTAAACTAAAAACTAAATTAAACTAAATCTAAACAAGGATGGATATGGAGAGGGGGAGGGAGGGGGAGGGAGGGGGAGGCCTTTACCTGCGGGAGGAGGCGGCCGCGGGGGAGAGGTGGCCGCTGGCGAGGTGGCCGTCGGCGACGCGGGCGAGCACGGTGGCGCGGCGCCGCGACGACGTACGTGCGGGCGACGCGGGGGCAGAGGCGCGACGGAGAGAGAAAGGAGGGCGGCCGCGGAGCGCGCGAGGGGGGTGGCGACGACGGCGACAACGAGGAAGAGGCGGCGCGCGGGAGTTGGGCAGCCTGCCGGCGTCGAGTCGTCCTCCTCGCGCTGATCCTTGCGACAGAAGGGGAGGGGGCCGCTTAAGTACGTGGGGAGGGGCATCCGTCCCGGTTGTTTCCAATAACCGGGATGAATGACCCATTCGTCCCGGTTGTTGGCAATAACCGGGGCGAATGCCCCACCCATTAATCCCGGTTGTTGCCTACAACCGGGACGAATGACCTAGATCTAGAACGGCGCGAAGAGGGGCATTCATCCCGGTTGTTAGCAATAATCGGGATGAATGCCCTGTTTTTTTAAAAAGTTTCATATTTTCAAAAATTCCCACCAGATTATGTGCTAGTTCAATAATCAGAAAAATATGAAAAAACTACCAAAACATTTAGAAAATTATAAACTAACTAAGTATGTTACTTTCAAACATATTTAGTGAAATTCAAAATTCAAAATTATTCCAGGTGTTCTTAGGGTTGTACATGCCAAATATTCACTCAAAGGTTCAATACCCTAACACAACTAATAACATTACATAGATTTACATTAGAGGTTCAATACATTATTATACATCACTCCGTTAAGTCCATGAACCCTTGCTTACGATCGCTTCGGACGTAACCATGGAGAATCTTCTTTATTTAATGGGATGGTTGGGTCAGCTTTCACTGTGAAGGTTGAAATTTCAGCAAATTTATCATAATCTTCAGACATGTCTGTCTTGTCCTCGACTCCCACGATGGTTCTTTTCCTTGAAAGAACTATGTGACGCTTCGGCTCATCATATGATTTATCTGGTTGCTTATTTTTTCTTTTCTTCGGTCTGGAGGACATGTCCTTCACATAGAAGATCTGAGACACATCATTGGCTAGGACAAATGGTTCGTCATTGTAACCAATTTTGTTGAGATCCACTGTTGTCATTCCGTACAGCGGGTCTACCTTTACCCCTTCTCCATTCAGGTTGACCCATTTGCACTTAAACAAAGGGATCTTAAAAGAAGGTCCATAGTCAAGTTCCCATATCTCCTCTATGTAACCATAATATGTGTCCTTTTTCCCATTCTCGTTTGTTGCATCAAAGCGGACACCACTGTTTTGGTTGGTGCTCTTCTTATCTTGGGTGACCGTATAAAATGTATTCCCATTTATCTCGTACCCTTGAAAAGTCCCAATAGTCGAAGATGGTGACCCGGCCAACATGTAGAGCTGATCTTCAGTAGTGATGTCATTTATAAGATGTGCTTGCAACCAACTTCCGAAAGTCTCCATGTGTTTGACTTTAATCCATGTGTCATCCTTCCCCGGGTTTGTGGAGCGTACAATATTCTTGTGTTCCTCGATATACGGAGCCACGAAGGTGGAATTTTGTAGAACCGTGTAGTGTGCTTTAGTGAAAGAATGCCCGTCCCTGGGTATCATTGTTTTCTTTCCTAGCATCCCTTTTCCCCTCAGTCTCCCCTCATGCCGCGATTCAGGAACACCAATCGTCTTAAGGTCAGGAATAAAGTCAACACAGAACCCAATGACCTCCTCTGTTCCATAGCCCTTGGAGATGCTTCCTTCTGGCCTAGCACGGTTATGAACATATTTCTTCAAGACTCCCATGAACCTCTCAAAGGGGAACATATTGTGTAGAAATACCGGACCGAGAATATGAATCTCTTCTACTAGGTGAACCAGGAGATGCGTCATAATGTTGAAGAAGGATGGTGGGAACACCAACTCAAAACTAACAAGACATTGGACCACATCCCTCTGTAACCTTGCCAGACTATCTGGATCGATTACCTTCTGAGATATTGCATTGAGGAATGCACATAGCTTCGCAATGGGTACTCGAACATTTTCCGGTAGAAGCCCCCTCAGTGCAATCGGAAGCAACTGCGTCATAATCACGTGGCAGTCATGAGACTTCAGGTTTTGGAATTTTTTCCTTGCCATATTTATTATCCCCTTAATATTCGACGAGAAGCCAGACGGCACCTTGATACTGTAAAGGACTTCAAAAAAGATTTCCTTCTCTGCTTTGGTAAGAGCGTAGCTGCTTAAGAAATGACGCCCTGTATCCATGTGCTTGTTTTTTGGGTCTTTCATACGTTGCTGGTCCTCTCGTGCTTCTGGTGTATCTTTTGACTTCCCATACACGCCCAGGAAGCATACCAGGTTGATGCAGAGATTCTTCGTCACGTGCATCACGTCGATTGAAGAGCGGACATGTAGGACTTTCCAATATGGTAGCTCCCAAAAGATAGATTTCTTCTTCCACATGGGTGCGCGCTTATTAGGGCCGTTCGGAACAGGTTGGCTGCCATCACCCTTCCCAAAGATTACTTCTAGGTCCTTGACCATACCGAATACATCATTACCACTATGGAGGTCAGGCTTCTTCCGGGTATCTGCCTCACCTCTGAAATGTTTGCCTCCTTTCTTTCTTACGGGATGATTCATCGGAAGAAATCTACGATGCCCCAGGTATACAACCTTCTTACATTTATCCAAATATACACTATCAGTCTTATCTAAACAGTGTGTGCATGCATTGTATCCCTTGTTTGTATGTCCAGAAATGTTACTAAGAGCAGGCCAATCATTGATGGTTACGAAAAGCAACGCCCGTAGGTCAAATGGCTTTTGTTCCTTCTCATCCCACACACGTACACCTGGTTTGCCCCACAACTGTAATAGTTCTTCCACTAATGGTCTTAGGTACACATCAATGTCGTTGCCGGGTTGCCTTGGGCCTTGGATGAGCACTGGCATCATAATGAACTTGCGCTTCATGCACAACCAAGGAGGAAGGTTATAGATACATAGAGTCACGGGCCAGGTGCTGTGACTGGAGCTCTGCTCTCCGAAAGGATTAAAGCCATCTGTACTTAGACCAAACCATAAGTTTCTTGCCTCGCGTGCAAAGTCTGGGAAGTCTCTCTCGATTTTTCTCCACTGCGACCCATCAGCGGTGTGTCTCAACTTTCCGTCTTTCTGACGGTCTTCTTTATGCCATCGCAACAACCTGGCATGCTCTTTATTTCTAAACAGATGTTTCAACCGTGGTATTATAGGAGCATACCACATCACCTTGGCAGGAACCCTCTTACGGGGGGGCTCGCCGTCAACATCGCCAGGGTCATCTGCTCTGATCTTATACCGCAGTGCAGTGCATACCGGACATTTATCCAAATTCTCGTACTTCTCACCACGGTAGAGGATGCAGTCATTAATGCATGCATGTATCTTCTCGACATCTAGTCCTAGAGGGCAGAGAGCCTTCTTTGCTTCGTACGTGCTGTCAGGCAATTCGTTATCCTTTGGAAGCTTCGGCTTCATTATTTTAAGTAAACTCTCAAATGCTTTGTCAGTCACACCATTCCGTGCCTTCCATTTCAGAAACTCTAGTGTGGTACCGAGCTTTGTGCTGCCATCTTCGCAATTTGGGTACAACAACTTTTTGTGATCCTGTAACATGCCGTCCAACTTCGACCTCTCCAATTCACTTTCACAGTCTTCCCTTGCATCAGCAATAACTCGACCAAGATCATCATCGGGCTCATCTGATGCCCGTTCTTGATCATCATCGGGCTCATCTGATGCCCGTTCTTGATCATCATCGGGCTTATCTGATGCCCATTCTTGATCACCTCCTTCTTCTGCATTGTCTTCCATTGCAGTATCACCGTATTCGGGGAACATAGGATCCTCTTCTTCTTCTTCATTGTCTTCCATCACAACCCCTCTCTCTCCATGCTTGGTCCAACAATTATAGCTGCGCATGAAACCTCTCCGAAGCAGGTGGCTGTGAAGGACTCTCGAGGAAGAGTGCTCCCTGACGTTCCCACAGTCAACACATGGGCAACACATAAATCCATTCTCTTTGTGAGCCTGAGCTACAACGAGAAATTCATCCAGGCCGGCCCTGTACTCGGAAGTGCGTCGGTCACCGTACATCCATCGCTGCCGTGCATCCATCTACATCGTATAATTAAGTTTATCAAAAACGTACCATTACAACAATAACATCTTCAATAGCGAAATAACCACGGTACATCGACAAATATAACATTTTTGTACCAATTACAGATGAAATGGACAAGTTTTCTAACCTCGGTCGAAGATACCATTTTTTGTGAAGTTAAGTGTCGCTCGGGTATTTCGTCGAACACCTCGTGTGCATAGCAAAAAGAACACACACTAGCACCCACCTCTCTCACACCTCCTAGAAAAAAAACGAGAGGAGGGAGGGGGTCTGGATGCAGTATTTATAGGCAAGGGGGCATTCATCCCGGTTCCTGGCATGAACCGGGACCAATGCCCCTGCGCACGCCACGTGGCAGACATCGAGGCATTGGTCCCGGTTGATGCCAGGAACCGGGACGAATGCCGACTAAAAAACCGGGACGAATGCCCCAGGGGGGCTCGACGCTGCACTGGCCTAAAGAACTGGGCAGCTGGGACAAATGCGAATTCCTACCCTGGACGAAAGGAGGGGTTTTCTACTAGTGTATACCAAGACTTCAACGTCTTTTCATGGCCGAAGAGACGGCCAGATCGATGACATGGCATAAATTGGGAAAAAGAACCGAAATAGATGCAGATGGGAATCCAATGTTGGGACACACTTCAGACACTTTTGCGTGGAAGCACTTCGATGCATTACATAAGGATAAAGCGGCACATCCAAGGCATCCTCAAGTCGCCATCAGCAAGGATGGGTTCCAAGTGTTTGGTATGACGGCAACCCAATACAGTTGCTAGCCTGTATTTTTCATTCCACTCAATCTCCCCACGGAGAGATTATGAAAAGAAAGAACATTTTCTTGACGTTGATAATTGTAGGGCCCAACTATCCGGGGAAGAATATGAATGTGTCCATGCAACCGCTTAAGGATGAATTGCAAGAAGCTTGGGATAATGGGATCAAGACATATGACGCTGCTTCCAAAAAAACTTCAAAATGCATGTGTGGTACATGTACTCAACGCATGACTTGCCGGCGTATGCGCTACTCATTGGCTGGTGTGTGCATGGAAGGTTCCCGTGCCCCACATGCAAGGCAGCTCTTGAGTTCCATTGGCTGCAGGCGGGTCACAAGTATTCTTTCTTCGACTTGCATAGACAGTTCCTGGATCCTCGCCATAAGTTCAGAAAAGACAAGAAGAATTTCATGAAAGGTAGAGTTGTCAAAAATTCTGCACCACCTGCATTGACAGGCCAACAGACCCTGGATTAGATAAACGCTCTCGAGTTGGATCAAATATGTCCAGGATATTTCAAAGGGTATAATACGAAACACGCCTGGACTCACAAGATATGCTTGTGGGATTTGCCTTACTTTAAAGACCTCCTTTGCCCACACAACATCGACATGATGCACATTGAAAAGAATATCTCCGAGGCCCTTTTTGGTACATTGTTCAGGATAAAGGGAAAGACAAAGGATAATCCTAAGGCTAGAGTCGATGAGGAGGATCTATGTGATAGGCCGTTACAAAATATGCAACAACCATTAGGAAAGAAGAACTGGAGGAAGCCAAAGGCATGGTTCAATCTTGGTAGGCCAGTTATGAGGGAAATGCTCTTGTGGGTGAAAATGCAGTTGATGTCCCCCGATGGGTATGCAGCGAATCTAAAGAGGGGAGCGAGTCTTGACAAATTGAAAATATTTGGTCTCAAGAGTCATGATTGGCACATATGGCTTGAGTGGGTAATGCCGGTGATGTTGCGTGGCTTTATCCCTGAGGATGAATGGCTAGTACTAGTGGAGCTGAGCTATTTCTTCTACGCTCTTTGTGTGAAAGAACTATCGCCTGACGTGCTAGATGAACTAGAAGAGTTGGCGCCGGAGTTGATATGCAAGTTAGAAAAGATCTTTCCACCATGCTTCTTTAATCCAATGCAACATTTGATTTTGCATCTCCCGACCGAGGCAAGATTGGGGACCCCATGCAAAATCGTTGGTGCTTTGGAACTGAGAGGATGCAGAAGACGCTTCAAGCAAAATGTAAAAATAAACGTAGAATTGAAGCATCGATGGCCGAGGCATTCATTACTGAGGAGGCGGCAAACTTCGTGACATCACACTAGGAAGCCAAGAACCGTCATTTGCATAATACGAAGCCTCGGTACAATGATGGCGACCATGAAAAAGTTCGATCCAACCTCAGCCTATTCCAAGGGAAGCTTGCATCAGGCGGTGCTTCGAAAGGAATAACGTTGGATGTCGAAGAATGGCGGACCATTTCGTTGTATATTTTCAACAACCTAACAGAAGTGCGGCCGTACATCGAGTAAGTTCTCGGTACATTGTTTCGCAACTTCTAATTCCTTTGAACTGCTCTTATTCCCGGATATGTGATACAGTCGATACGTCGCCAAATTCTTGGATGGAGCGGTGATCCAAAACGATTCCATCAAAGAGTATGAGATTTTGGCAAAGCATGGAGGCGGCTATCCCGCTTTCATCTCTTGGTTCAAACAAACAGTAATTTCCATTAGACCATTTCATTTGTTCGTCTAGTTTGTGGTCAATGCAACAATCCTTTTGTATCAAACTTTTAGGCTAATTCAGAGTCTATGGACGCCGAATTGAGACAAGTCGCTAATGGTTTTGACTATATGGTCCGTTCATTTAACAAATACGACATCAACGGGTATCACTTTCGTACTTTTGGCAAAGAGCTATCTATGGCCGACCGAAAGTCTACAAATTGCTGTGTCTTCGCTGTCGGCGAAGGAGGTGTCGAGTATTATGGAAGAGTTGAAGCAATTTATGAACTTATATTCTTTGGTGATAACATACCAAACGTCGTAGTCTTCAAATGTTATTGGTTCCAACCGAAGGAGACTAGAAGGACTCATGAACATATAGGGCTAGTCGAAATCAAACAAAGCACCCATTTAGATGTTCCCGACGTCTATATTATGGCTCAACAGGCGACCCAAGTTTTCTATCTACCGTGGGCCTGCCAAACTAATCCAAATCTGAAAGGTTGGGATGTCGTTTATGATGTGCCGCCACATTTTAGACCACCTCCCCTCAATGAAGATGATTATGAACCTCACATTAACCCAGACACATATGAAGGAGAATTCTTCCAAGAAACACGTATTTCCAAAAAACATTTCAAGAACCGCTCTACTTCACCCCAGAACATTGAGGTAGACAGCGACAGTGAATCCGACTTCACCCCTGAGCCTGAACAAGAAGAGATGGAAGAAGAAGAGGTTACTGTTGTGGATGACCTCTCAATGCTTGACCGATTACATAAAGGAGGCCTTCACATGTTGCCCGCGATGGTGATGATGATGCATTTATTAATGATAGTGATGTTGCATTTATTGATCTCGGAGCATATATAGACGATGAAGATTATTATTAGTTCATGTCAGGTATACATGATGATGATACACTCAAATTATATATATACATATTACTATTCATGTCGGTATTCAATTTTTTTATGTTGTACTAATTTCGTTTACTCTTTGTCATGGTGTTGAAATATGGTGGGCGCGGGTCGAGAGCAATCCGAGGATCCTTCATCGGCGCGGGGTGGGAGGGGTACTTCCATTCCACCCCAAACTCTCCAGAGAGCGTTGTACGACAGTATTGGGTCACCCGAGGGCATTTCTTCATCGGTGAAGTTGCCCACAGGGAGAGGAGGTCGGGGGAAGAAGAGAGCTCCTAAAGCTACACGTGGTTGCCACGAGAGAGGTACGAAGGCTGCTACACCTTCCTTGCGGCCACCCCCAGCTGATTCACCAGAGCACAGGACTGCTACGGTGGACTCGTCTGAGGTGGAGGCTACAAGGACTCCTGTCCACGAGCCTCGGGTCGACGATCCTTCTGTCCCAGACGCTTCAACCCGCGAGACTCATGTGCCAGATGCCTCATCCCGCGAGACTCATGTGCTAGACGTTTCGTCCTACGAGACTCCACAAGCTTCCACCGGATGGGATACCTGGTCGGATCTGCATTAGTCGGAGCTGAGTGGCCATGCTGATGGTGGCAGGGATCGGCTTTCTGATAGCGCGGGGACGAGGTGGTTGAGCGCACCGTCTACCAGTGTGGGTGTACATGGCTCCCGCCCGTGCCGGTGACCCATGAGTAGAGGTGGTTGATTAAGCCTGAGTCGCTGAAGTAAGTGCATTTACTCTTTTTAAACCTTTTGCCTTCATGTTTCTTCACATATCTAATGCGTTGGATTTGTCATACTGTAGGGGTTGGATTCATGCCAAGGATGCCCGCAGGCCCAACTCTGTCCTTGGTGTGATTTTACGACATAACTTACTGGTGTTTGTCACGTTGCCCGGCGAGGGTCAGCAAGAAGAGGTAGGATTGAAATGGGAGCACTACTTGGCTGCCCCGGCCCCGCCGAAGGAGATGATCGACGGTGTGTTGTGCCACACGAGGGCCGACATGGTCATCAGGAAGTTCTGCGTAATTTCTCCTTTACACAATTTAAAATCAATAATAGCTAGTTATTGTACTAATCAGTGTTGTCTCTTTTGATTGCAGACCTTCTACAGGTGTGAGGAGGGATACGAGGAGGCCTCAGCAAAGCTTATCGATTACGAGTGCATGCGCCTACTACAAAATTTACGACACGAGGCTCGAGTACAGGCTGTTCGAGACTACTATGCCTTGCAGCATATTAAGAAGGCCAAGTCGTCGTCCCGTCGAAAGTTTCTCGACAAGGAGCAGTACATGAAGGTAATTACCAATTCTTAAGGCCTTGTACTTAGTTTCCTTTTCCTTGATTCGTAGGCGTAGCTCTCAAATTTCTCTTTAATAACTTAGGTGATCCCGAGATGGTGTGCGGATAAGATGGGTTGTTGGGAGGTGTTGGTGAATGAATGGTGCTCTGACCAATGGTGAGTCGTCCATGATGATGCCAAGGCACGGCGTGCCCAAATGGAAGGTGTGCCACACCATCAAGGCAGTGCCAACATTTATCAGTTCGGGCAAAACCGGTATGTAGTTTGCTTCATGATTCCTGCAATTCATTCTTATAGTGCTCGCTTTACCCATTATTAATACTTTGTTCCTCTCTTGTAGGCTCATCACAATAAGACGGAGGTGCCAGAGGTGTATGACCTCTATGCCATGGACCATACTTCCCCATACAAGAAGGTCAAGGCATTCTCTAAGTCTGACCTCGATAATCCCGAGAACTTCACCAATATCTCCTCCCACCACAAGCTCGTGAGTTACAGAGATGTGGGGAAGGCGGTGAACGGGGAGGACTTCAACCCGAGCCAGCAACCACTTGATCCAGACCTGGTGATGTTAGCTGGCCATGGGAGGCCCCATGGCTCGATAGCCATTGGAGATGGACATATACGGTCTTCGAGCACTTTCCGATAGATCAAGGCGCGACAAACGAACTCCTATCCTGAGATGTCCCCTCGTCCATGGCTAGTCCAGCTCGTCATGGAGGTTAGTCATACGGACTCTGATAGCTTTCCTCCATTACATTGTATGTGTGAACAAATATGGTTACAATTCTAACGAGGAGGTGTGTCGCAGGCTGCTCTGCAGAAAGAGAGAGAGAGAGAGAGAGAGAGAGAGACAACCTAGGCGCTTCTGGCGGAACAGGCCCAGAAGGCGGAAGAGGAGAAGAGGGATCTAGAGGAGAGGACGACTAAGCTGTTGGAGGAGGAGAGGGCACGAAATGATGCGTCTCATCGGGCCATGTACGAGCTCATCATGGTAAGTTTCTTCTTCATATTAGCCAAAACATGCACTACATGTTCTATTCATTAATAACCAATATGATTGACTTGGCAAAACCAAATGTGCAGACTTTGTGCGAGAAGATGGGCCAGACCCCTCCGTCGATGCCAGTCATTACCACGGCTAGAACGGTGAAACTCATTTTCAATGTTCATTAGTTACTAGTCTTAACATTTCAGCGTCATCATGCTAACGCAAATGATCTTTGGTACAACATAACTCCCGAGCCGCATCACACGACCCGAGCAACCCCGGTGCTTCACCTCCGTGATGACGAAGAGGGTAAGCCCTCATATGTCACTTACTTGGCTCATTTTCTCAAACAAAGACAAACATAGCACTTAGACAAATGTCATATTTTACGTAAGTTAGCTTTGTTTCCTCTAAAATGACATAGTAAGCTTACTTACCTCCAAAATGACATATTGTACCTAAGTTAGCTCTAAAATGACATATTGTACCTAAGTTAGCTCTAAAATGACATATTGTACCTAAGTTAGCTCTAAAATGACCTATTAAGCTTAGTTAACTCAACAATGACATAATAGACTTCGTAATCTCATTGATGCCATGGACTTAGCTTATTTTCTTGCAAAATGACACAATAAGCTTAGTTAGGTAAAAATGTGATAATTACCTAGGTTACCTATAAAATGACACAAATAAGCAATAAGAAGAAGAAAAACAAGAGGAGAAAGAGAAAGAAAGAAAAAAGCTTCTTCTTCTTGTTCTTCTTCTAGACCTTCTTCTTCTTCTTCTTCCTGGTAACCTCATAGATGCCATAGACTTAGCTTATTTTCTTGCAAAATGACACAATAAGCTTAGTTAGGTAAAAAATGTGATAATTACCTAGGTTAGCTCTAAAATGGCACAAATAAGCAATAAGAAGAAGAAAAACAAGAGGATAAAGAGAAAGAGAAGAAAAATGCTTCTTCTTCTTCCTCCTCCTCTTCTTCTCATTCTAGATCTTCTTCTTCTTCTTCTTCTTCTTCTAGTATTCTTCTTCTAACTTTCTTATTTCCCATTTTGTAGATTTGATTCACTTCATGGAATCTTGCATTGATGGAGTTCTTGTGTTGAATTTCTGTTTTGATTTTGTATCGATGAACATTATGAAACTTGCTACCTATGGATGAAACTATGCATGTATGGATGAAACTTGCACTTTTGATTTGGTATGTTTGTTGGATGATCATATATATGTGCTTGTGATATGGCAGGGATATAGTTTCTGTGAATTATATATATATCATATATGTGCTTGTGAACATGATTGGATATAACAAAAACAAAATAAAAAGGGATAATACAGGCTCTTTGCCGTCTGCCATCAACGACAAAGGGATCTTTGCCGTCTGCCCCAGACGGCAAAGGTGCCACGTCGTGGCCACCTGTGCAACCTAGGAACACCAGGCTGGGGACATTTGGTTTCTTTGCCATCTGCGGCAGACGACAAAGGGGGAGGAGGCAAACGGCAAAGAAGTTACCAGGCTGGGGACATCTTGTCTCTTTGTCGTCTGTGGCAGACGGCAAAGGGGACGGAGAGGCAAACGGCAAAGGGGGCGGGGAGGTAGATGACAAAGGGTACGGGGAGGCAGATGGCAAAGGAGGCGGGGAGGCAGATGGCAAAGGAGGCAGGGAGGCAGACGGAAAAGCCGTGGGGTCCGTTAGCCACCTCTAACGGCGATGCCATCAGTAGTTGTTGTCCATGGCCTTTGCCGTCTACAAGCTGACGACAATGATTCTTTGTCATCTGCTGGGCGGAAGCAGACGTCAAAGTACCCCTTTGCGGGAGCTAGCTGGGCCCAAATTTGTGTTGTCTGCTAGCGGACATCAAAGTCGTTTGCCGTCCGCCTTTGTGCCTTTGCCGTATGCCATGGCAGACGGCAAAGTTCCTGATTCCTGTAGTGAAATTTATGGAGAATTATTTTGGAATATATAAAAAATACTAGGCGAAACAACTACCAGAGGGGGCCCACCAGGAGGTGGCAAGCCTACCAGGCACGGCCACCCCCCTGGCCGCACCTAGCAGGCTTGTCACCCACCTGGCAGGTCCCCAACGCCCATCTTCTGCTATATGTAGGGTTTTGACCTGAAAAAAATAAGAACGAAGCTTTTGGGACGAAGCACCGCCGTCTCAAGGCAGAACTTGGACAGAACCAATCTAGAGCTCCGGCACGGCTGTTCTGCGGGGAAACTTCCCTCCCGGAAGGGGAAATCAAGCCATCGTCATCACCAACGATCCTCTCATCGAGCGGGGGTCAATCTCCATCAACATCTTCACCAGCACCATCTTCTCTCCAAACCCTAGTTCATCTCTTGTATCCGATCTTTGTCTCAAACCTCAGATCGGTACCTATGGGTTGCTAGTAGTGTCGATTACTCCTTGTAGTTGATGCTAGTTGGTTTACTTGGTGGAAGATCATATGTTCAGATCCTTTATGATAATTAATACTCCTCTGATTATGAACATGAACATGCTTTGTGAGTAGTTACGTTTGTTCCTGAGGACATGGGATAAGTCTTGTTATAAGTAATCATGTGAATTTGGTATTCGTTCGATAATTTGATGAGATGTATGTTGTCTCTCCTCTAGTGGTGTTATGTAAACATCGACTACATAACACTTCACCATTATTTGGGCCTAGGGGAAGGCATTGGAAAGTAATAAGTAGATGATGGGTTGCTAGAGTGACAGAATCTTAAACCCTAGTTTATGCGTTGCTTTGTAAGGGGCTGATTTGGATCCATATGTTTCATGCTATGGTTAGATTTATCTTAATTCTTCTTTTGTAGTTGCGGATGCTTGTGAGAGGGGTTAATTGCTACCTCTTGAGCGTGTGTTGGTTTTCCCTTGAAGAGGAAAGGGTGATGCAGCAAAGTAGATAAGTATTTCCCTCGGTTGTTGAGAACCAAGGTATCAATCCAATAGGAGGAACAAGCAAGTCACCAATGGTTGCACCTCCACAAACAATCAAACTCTTGCACCCAATGCTATAAAGGGGTTGTCAATCCCTTCATGGTTATTTGCAAGGATTAGATCTGAAAGAGATAGATGTAAACGTGTGCGAAAAGTAAAAGATAAATAAATTGCAGCAAGGTATTATTGGTATTTTTGATTCATAGATCTAAAAGTATATGATGGAAAATAGACTCGGGGGCCATAGGTTTCACTAGAGGCTTCTCTCTTGAAGGCAAATATCATGGTGGGTAAAATAATTATTGTCAAGCAATTGATAGAAAAGCGAATAATCACGTAGTTATCCAAGGCAATGATCATGCATATAGGCATCACGTCCATGACAAGTAGACTGAAACGATTCTGCATCTACTACTATTACTCCACACATCGACCGACTCCTGCCTGCATCTAGAGTATTAACACTACAAGAAATATGTCAACTTGTGACCTTCTGTCAGTGACCCTGGAGGAAATGGTCATAAATCTACGACCATTTGAGGCCAATTGGTCGTAAGCTGTTCGGAGGTCTCCCAACCCTCAACTATAGCGACCTTTTTGGTCAGAAAGGTCATAATTTCCTTACATGAAATGGTCGTAAAGGACACAACACTGGTCCGCTGCCTTATTTCTAGCTGATCATGACCAATACAGATGGTCATAACCTTGTAATTGTGGTGGGTTGCGATGACTAGGCGCCACCTCGCCAGTTTTGCCCATGTGTCATGTCCATGTGTCAATTTTTGCCCTAGGTTGTGAAGCAACCTATATTTCTGTTATCCCAAAATTCCCAAAAAATTCTCATAAATTCTTTGTATTATATATTCGTCAAATATGTCAAAAACCTTCCTTGCCTAGTTCAAAAATAATTCAACAATATTCATTTTCCTATTCTGTTCAGAATAGCACTTTGGGAAGGAAGTGATATTTATATATTCTTGATTGCCCTCAAAAATTTTGGGCACTCTTTCCTATCCAAATCATTGCCTCATGACAAAATTCAGCTCCATTTGCCCAGTAAATCTTCCTCGGCAAATTTCCAAAGTTTTTGTTCAGCTAGAAGCTTTGCGAAGGAAGTACTAGCTATGCATATCCTAATGAGTTGAATTTTTCCACATCCTCTATGTGCCCATATCATAGCTCTCCAAAAAAAATTAGCCCCATCTAACAATCCATGAGAGCTCACCATCAAATCTTTGTTTCTGGTAATATTTTTAGTTTGTGAAGCAACTATATTTTATATTTCTTTATAATTGCTGCAAATTTACCAGGACATGACCCTGCCTATAGAACCTCCCTCCACCAAATTTTAGCTCATTTGATTTAACCACTTTCCCTCAATATTTTCCAAATTTTTGGTTCACTAGAGAGCATTGTGAAGGAAGTACAATTTTTATATATCCAAATGGCATGAAACTTATACAGTGACTTGATATGCCCACATTATCACCCTCCTCCAAACTGCAGCTCAATAAAGTCAACTATGTGAGCCCAGGTTCAATTTCTATTTTATGGCCAGATTGGCACATTGCAAAGCAAGTGCTATGTAGACCCCTCCTATTACCCTTAAACTTTTTGGGCACTCTTCCATACCCAAATAATTGCCACATGATAATATTCAACTCAATTTTCCTAGTAAATCTTCCTCAGAAAATTTTCAAAGTTTCTATCCAGAGGGAAGCTTTGTGAAGCAACTATATTATATATTGCTTAATTATTTCTAAAACTTTACCAGGGCATGACCATACCTATGTAACTTACCTACACCAAATTTGAGATCATTTCATTCATCCAGTTTCTCTCACTTACTTTCCCAAGTTTCTGTCCAGAGAAGAGCATTGTGAAGGAAGTACCACTTTGGCATGTCCAAATGATATCATTTTTCTACAGCGCTTTCCTATGCCCAAATAACCATCCTCCACCAAATTTCAGATCAATCCATTCATTATTTTGAGCCTAGATTCAACATTCATATTTCTGTCTAGTGTGGTACTTTGCAAAGCAAGTACCACCTAGGCTCCTCCATTTGAGATGAAAATTTGTGAAGACAGTCTTCTTAGTAGATGATCATCCTCATCAAAAACTCACGCCCATTGTCCATGTGCATTTCCCGTACAGCTTATCAAACACTTGCCAGCTAATTCATGTTTGAGCATAGTTCGGTCTCCTCGTGAGAAGCTTCTGTTGAAATTTTCTTCCTAGCACCTACCTGGGGAGTGCCCAACCCCCTAGACATGCCTAGGCCGCCCAGAATGCATGGCAACGCCACGGTCACATGGTGACCACGCGGCGGGCATGCGAGTTTACGCGCTCTGGAGTTGGGGCACTCGGCCACTATCCAAACCTCGACGTATCGCCACCAAACCATGTATTTCTGATTAAATAGATACTTATGTAACTAGAAATGATTTTTGGAAAAAATAAAGAGCAAGCTATAAGACAACTGCAGTTCAAATTTGACCCGCTTCCAACTGAATCGGCAGAGTTTTGTCTTTTTCACTAGAGGTGGATCGGAAGCTTTTCCAACCCAAATATTTTTCCATTTGCACATTAAATATGGCCTAATATTTTATAAAAATGATTTTGTCCAATTTTGCAACGAATATTTGGTAGGTCCTTCACAAAAAAACTCATTTTGGGCACTCAAAAAAAGGAAAATGATTTTTTTGTGCAAAGAAATTGAAAACTCCCTTTGGGAACATTGTTTTCCATTTCAACATTCACCCTTGTGCACAATATGAGATCATTTGAACAAACTATGCCATGAACATGGCCATAAGATTGATCATTTGGCTTGAAAGCCATGAATCTTCACACATGATAGCTCATTTCTGAGAACATTTTTTAAATAATTACTGTATTACAAGTTTATTATTTTTCCTGGTAACTTGGTCACATATGATGACACAACGCGAAGGTTGTGCATTTTTTTTGATTTTTTGTGAATTATTTATGCCCGTTTCAAAATGCGGTCGAAACGGCGGGCATGACCATTCATAACTAGGGGTTAAATCTTGCCATAATTTTGTTGGATCTCTGATTAAATAGATAATTATTTACCTAGAAATTATTTTGGAAAAACTAAATAGCAAACTATGAGGCACCTCTAGTTCAAATTTGACCCGCTTCCAACTGAATCAGCAGAGTTTTGTCTTTATCACTAGAGGTGGATCGAAAGCTTTTGGCACCCAAATATTTTGTTAATTGTGTATTAAATCAGGCCTAATATTTTATAACAATGATTTGGTCCAATTTTCCAACAAATATTTGGTAGGTCCTTCACAAAAAAATTCATTTTGGGCACTCAAAAAATAGAAAATGGATTTTTTTGTGCAAAGAAAATGAAAACACCCTTTGGCAACATTGTTTGCCATTTCAACATGCACCCTTATGCACAACATGAGATCATTTGGAAAAACTATGCCATGAATGTGGCCATAAGATTGATCATTTGGCTTGAAAACTACGAATCTTCACACATGATAGCTCACTTCTGAGAACACTTTTAAAAAATAATTGCCGTATTATAAGTTTATTATTTTTCCTGGTAACTCGGTCACATATGATGACACAATGCGATGGTTTGAATTTTTTTGAATTTGTTATGCCCGTTTCAAAATGCGGTAAAAACGACGGGCATGACCGTTCATAGCTAGGGGTCGAATCTTGACAAAATTTTGTTGGATCTCTGATTAAATAGATACTTCTTTAACTAAAAATGAGTTTTGGAAAAAAAACATGAGCAAACTATGAGGCACCTCTGTTCAAATTTGACCCGCTTCGTGCTAAATCGACAGAGTTTTGTCTTTTTCACTAGAGGTGGATCGAAACCTTTTGGCACCCAACCATTTGGTCAACTGTGCATTTAATATGGACTAACATTTTAGAAAAATGATTTGGAACAATTTTGCAACAAATATTTGGTAGGTCCTTCACAAAAAAACCATTTTGGGCACTCGAAAAATGGGAAATTGATTCTTCGTGCAATATGTCACAATTTTGTGGTGTTTCTCTGATTAAATTTATACTTATGTACCTAGAAATGATTTAGTTTTGCTGTATTGCAAAATATTTTTGATAGCTGCCTCACAAAATTCCCCTAGTTCTTGTACTTAGAAACTATTTTAAATCATAATTTTTCTGAACCAATCAGGGCTCTTCCCACGGATCAGCCCACTGTAGCCGATCTGAACCATCCACACCCGAAGGATCCAACGTCTCTCATTCACCTCTCAGATCTCAGCCATCCAACCCAAACCCTAGCAGCCCCCTCTCCTGGCTCGATCCAGATCCGTATCTCTCCCCGCCGCCGCCTGTCTCTCCCTCTCCCCCTCCTTCGTCTCCCCTCGATCCAATCCTCTTCCCCAAACCCTTGACCCCTCCTCCCATCGCACTCCTCCTCCCTCGTCCCCATCTCCTCGCCGCCGCCACCTTCTCCCCGTCCCCCATCACGCCGCCATCCACCTCATCGCGTCCCAGCTTACAGCTGGCCTCCACCCCTCCCTCCCCTCCCTCCCCCACCTTCCCCTTTTGCACCTCCTTCCCCACCCCACAACCAGATCGCTGACACGACGACAACAATGGCGGCGGGGTACCGGGCGGAGGACAACTACGACTACCTCTTCAAGGTTGTCCTCATCGGCGACTCCAGCATCGGCAAGTCCAACCTGCTCTCCCGCTTCACCCGCAATGAGTTCAGCCTCGAGTCCAAGTCCACCATCGGGTTCGAGTTCGCCACCCGCTCCCTCCAGGTCAATGGCAAGGTCGTCAAGGCCCAGATCTAGGACACCACCGGCCATCCCTGTCCCCGCCTGCTTGGCAGCAGGTAGATCTATGCTCTGTCATGGCCGTGAGTAGATTTGTGTTTGGCTTCATGGTTACGCCCGTTCACATCCTGATGCATGCGTGCTTCCCCTTCCACTTGAAGTGTGTGTGTGTGTGTGTCTGCTGTGGGGCTTTTGTTGGTTGGATCTCTCTACCGAATTATGATGCGTGCTGGCGCGGCTGCGTGGTGAAGTGTAGGAGTAGGTTCAGTCAGTCCTACTAATGGATCATAGCATCGTCTGCTTACGAATCAGTAAGTAGGGATTCTACTTGTGAGTGGATGTACGACTTGGGGACTTGCACAACTAGAATCGCATGATCTGTTTGGTGTTGTTTTCGATGATGATTTCGTCCTGGAAATGCCCTCCTTGTAGATTTATCTCAATACACTATGATCGTGTAGTCTGTATAGGATTATTACTCTGTGTTGTTTTATCTTGACACTGTAGTGAAGATTAGGGATTCACCGACAACGGAGTTAGTTCTGATATTTCGGTTGTAACAATTGTTACATTTCTCATGTTTGATTCCTGTTCTGGAAGTCCAAGTAACTTACAAGTACGTCCTATCATGATACATATTTCATGCATATTTGGTTTCCGGTTGATGCATGGTTGGTGTGCTAGCTGTTCGTTAGTTCCTGCTGGTTGTTCCTAGCGATCTTTTTTATGAAGGCAGTTAGTGTTTAACATCTCTCGCTTTAGCGCCAAGCGACTAAACAATGTTTTGTTTCTGGCCAGTTAGGATGATTCGTCTGCTTGTATCCATTGTCCTGAACTAATTCCGTGTATTAGTTCGTTTTTGGTTCATTTTATAGTATGTAGGACCATGTGTTTTTTGGTTAATTTTACTGTGTTGGATTTGGAAGCATAGGCGACCTCCACGGATGACATCGGCGATGACGAGGAGGACAAGGAGGACGACCAGAACATGCGCGACCCCACCCCCGATCCTGATGAGCTCGACGAGGACATATTCGAGTCTGAACTCGAGCTCGATGAGGAGGGCATCGTCCAGCCCGACCACAACGACGCGCCACAGAAGGTCCCACGCTCTGCTATGTCTGCCTTGTTTAATGCCTCACCACCGCAGTAGATGTTCATTTTTCTTCTGTAATTTACCATCAATGATTTGCTGCAGCTCAAGGTCAAGGCCCCATCAGGATGCCCACCAAGGTGCTCAACATCACCACCAGGAAGTTCCCCTATGGAGAAGGTAGTCACCTGCCTCTCTTTGCGCTTTCGCTCTATCCCATTTGCTTGGTAGCTCTGCATAGTATCTAGTCCTTGACATGCTCATAGTAGCTCGTCGGTGATGTGTGTCGCTATGTTTTTGTGGATAGCTGACTGTTTTTGCATTTTTGTGGTGTGGATAGCTTGACATTAGTGTGGTGATGGTAAACAACTTCAGTAGATCGACGTTTTTTGCAATTTTGCATTTCTCAACCTTGGATATTTTGTCAAAAATAAAACCTTAGATTCGTTGCCATTCCTTTGATAATAATTCATTGTGGCTGTTAAGTATTTTTAGCAGCAATAAACCTAGCTCTTTCATGTTGCAACCCAACAGCAACACCCTTGTTTGTCTGCGTAATACACATATTTTCTCTACTGCTCTTAGTTTTAACTAGCCAAGGCAAGGATGACACCCACCATCATTGTTAGATTTATTATCCATGTTGGATTTTTGTTGTTTATGCTTGCCCACACTCTAAATGTCTGCTCGTGGCATTCTTTATCGAATAAGGGATTGCCTCCTGTCCCCGATTTGACTGAGTTAGGCTTCGGTTGGCACGTCTCTTTCAGCTTGCGGGATTAGTGTTGCTGCAAGTAATCCACTTTCTTTGTAATGGATGGTGGCAATATTTTTTAAGCCATCATAGAGTTTTTGACAAGGTTGAACATTTGGAAAGATAGATTCATTTAACCTTGCAGTAGCAGTGTCTGCAAGCATTGTCTGTTGTTAGTAAAATGTTGAGTTCTTCCTTTATATCATTGTCTTATTGCTATCCTTTTTTCAAGGTTGATGCGGTACCTTGTTCTTTTCAATCAGACTTGCCTCTTGTTTGTTTCCTTTAGATCATTGTCTTATTGCTATCCTTTTTTCAAGGCTGAAGCAATACCTTGTTCTTTTCGTTCATACTTGCCTCTTGTTTATTAATTTTGCTATGATATAATCTTCTGCTATAATTGGGTAATATTAACTCCCCTGTAGTAGAATGGATGGTCGTGGTAGTAGAATAGTACTCCCTCTGTAAACTAATATAAGATTGTTTAGATCATTAAAGTAGTGATCTAAACACTCTTATATTAGTTTACAGAGGGAGTACTTTTCTTTAGGTGAATGTGTTACCGTGCCGTTCATTGCATGACTTGCAGTTGTACCAATATACCATGCTGGTACGTGTAGGTTAATGTTGTTGGTGCCTAACATGAGCTTGAATGTTGTAGTTGAAGTGTAGAACAACAGCAGGTTAACGTGTTTTATTTGTCCTATGCAAGTCTGTTGTTTTATTTGCCCTTTCTAGTATTGTACAAACTAATGCATTGCTGGCATAAACAAATTATTCTATAAGATATGTAAAAGCAAACATTGCACTATGCAAGTCTGTTGTTGTATTTGCCCTTTCTAGTATTGTATGAGAGTGTCCAAATTCAGGACGGGAAAGGTGAAGCTAGAACGTACTAGTGGGTAGATCTACTTTGCTTCTTACATTAGTGTTGCCATTGCATTTGTTTGGTTCTAGCCTTAGCAGCAGTACACTAATGCTAGTAGCCTTTGTGTTCACTCTTTTACAGGAGCGTCAGGACAAATTTGAAGTGCAAAGCCATGAAGCCAAGTGCAGGCGTGATGCATTGTGATAGACTGTAGATATTGTGACATATGAACATATTTACTATTATTTGTGTTCACTTGCAAGAGATTTGTTTGTTCTGTTTGACTGTAATAGATTGTAGAGATTGTGACATTGGAACAGATTTATTGTTATTTGATAAATGATGTTTGTTCTATTTTCTTTGAAATAGTGGTTTAAAAATGTGTGAAATGGAAACCTAACTAGTGGTATCCACTTATCAAAATAATTTGAGCAATGTTGAAATATCTGACGTGTGGGACCAATGTATGAGATTATGACATGTGGGGCTCGGTTGACTAGTGGTACCAGCTCCAATATATAATAGCTGAAACTAGAAAATCAATGGATTAAAAAGGCCACGGCCCAAAAATAAAAAGGCTAAAATGTTGGGCCTGACCCATGTAGCTGACCCAAAATTAATAGGAAAAATATATAAAAAGGCTGAATTTGTTGGTTCGGCCCATATAGACACCGAATAGGACCGGGCTGATTCTTATCAACGACCAATTCAATTGGTCACAATTTTGCCACGTGAGCTTGCCACGTTGGATCCGACGTGGCCTGGGCGGACAAGCAACGACCAAAACAATTGGTCATTGAGCCTATGACCTTTTTTTGGTCGTAAACGCCTACGACCTTTCCAGAAGAAAGGTCCTTAATTTCCATTAACGATGGTCATCTTTTGACCATCAGTTTTTGGTCACAAAAAGGTCACAAATGGAAAATAGTGACCATTCAGTGACCAATAGTGATGGTCGCAAGTTGACATATTTCTTGTAGTGTAAGTTCATGAAGAACAGAGTAACACATTAAGAAAGATGACATGATGTAGAGAGATAAACTAAAGCAATATGATGAAAACCACATCTTGTTAACCTTTATGGCAACAATACAATACGTGCCTCACTACCCCTACTATGTCACTGGGTGAGGACACCACAAGATTGAACCCAAAACCAAGCACTTCTCTCATTGCAAGAATTACCAATCTAGTTGGCCAAACCAAACCAATAACTCAAGAGACTTGCAAGGATATGAAATCATGCATATAAGAAATCAGAGGAGATTCAAATAATATTCATGGATAATCTGAACATAAACTCACAATTCATCGGATCTGGACAAACACACCACAAAAGAGGACTACATCGGATAGATCTCCATGAAGATCATGAAGAACATGGTATTGAATATCAAAGAGAGAGAAGAAGCCATCTAGCTACTAGCTATGGACCTGTAGGTATGTGGTGGACTACTCACGCATCATCGGAGGGGCAATGGAGTTGATGTAGATGCCCTTCGTGATCGAAACCCCCTCCGACAGATTACCGGAAAAGGCTCCAAGGTTGGATCTCTCGGGAACGGAGGCTTCCAGTGACAGAAAAGTATTTGTGTGGCTCTTTTCGATGCTAGGGGAATATTTGGGTATTTATATTCAAAGAATTAGGGTTAGGGGACCTGCCAGGTGGAGACAAACCTGCTAGGCGCGTCCAGGGGCCCCGCGCCTACCAAGCTTGTGGCGCCCTGGCACCTCCCGTGACGTGCACTCCAAGCTTGGATGACTTGTTTCCTTCCAGAAAAATTCCTTCCGCAGGTTTTATTCTGTTTGGACTCCGTTTAATATTCCATATCTGCAAAACTCAAAAACAAGGAAAAAACATAAACTGGCACTTGGCTCTAGATTAATAAGTTAGTCCCAAAAATAATATAAAATAGCATATTAATGCATATAAAACATCCAAAACAGATAATATAATAGCATTCCATCATAATAAATTATAGATACGTTGGAGACGTATCAACATCCCCAAGCTTAATTCCTGCTCGTCCTCGAGTAGGTAAATGATAAAAAACAGAATTTTTGATGTGGAGTTCTACCTAACATATTTATCCAAGTAATATTATTTATTGTGGCATGAATATTTAGATCCGTAAGGCTCAAAACAAAAGCTTAATATTGATATAGAAACAATAAAATTTCAAGCATACTAGCAAAGCAATTATATCTCTTCAAAATATAATGGCAAAAGAAAGTTATCCCTACAATATCATATGGTCTGGCTATGCTCCATCTTCCCCACACAAAGTATTTATATCATGCACAACCCCGATGAAAAGTCAAGAAATTGTTTTCACACCTTTATTTTCTGAAACGTTTTCAACTCTCACACAATACATGAGCGCGAGCCATGGATATAGCACTATAGGTGGAATAGAATATGGTGGAGGTTGTCAAGGAAAGGGAGAAGATAGTCTCACATCAACTAGGCGTATCAACGGGCTATGGAGATGCCCATCAATAGATATCAATGTGAGTGAGTAGGGATTGCCATGAAACAGATGCACTAGAGCTATAAGTGTATGAAAGCTCAAAAGGAAACTAAGTGGACGTGCATCATGAAGAAAAATTCCACTAGCTATATGAAAGTGACAAAATAGGAGAGTCTCTATCATGAAGATCATGGTGCTACTTTGAAGCACAAGTGTGTAAAAAGGTAGTAGCAATGTCCCTTCTCTCTTTTCTCTCATTCTTTTTTTGGTGGGCATCTAAGGCCTCTTTTATTCATTTTTTGGGGCTTCGTTGGCCTCTTTTATTTTTTTCATAAAGTCCGGAATCTCATCCCCACTTGTGAGGGAATCATAACTTCCATCATCCTTTCCTCACATGGGACATGCTCTATAATGAAAAACATCACACTTGTATTTACTTACAACTCAAAAGGAAAATTACAACTCGATACCTATGACAAAATATGACTCTATATGCAATATGGAAGTGATGGTGCATGTCATAAAAGGAAACGGTGGAAGCTGCATGGCAATATATCTCAGAATGGCTATGGAAATGCAATAATAGGTAGGTATGGTGGCTGTTTTGAGGAAATATATATGGTGGTTGTTTTGAGGAAGGTATATGGTGGTTGTTTTGAGGAAGGTGTATGGTGCACCGGCGAAATTTGCAAGGTACTAGAAAGGCTAGCAAAAGTGGAAGGGTGATAGTGCGTATAATCCATGGACTCAACATTAGTCATAAAGAACTCACATACTTATTGCAAAAGTCTATTAGTCATTGAAACAAAGCATTAAACGCATGCTCCTAGGGGGGAGGTTGGTAGGAGTTAACCATCGCGCGCCCCCGACCCTCACACAAAGGTCGACAATCTATAAACAAGTCATGCTCCGACTTCCTTACATAGCGGTTCACCATACGTGCATGCTACGGGAATCACAAACGTTTACACAAGTATTTTTACCAAATCAAAATTTACTTCCTAACACGTCTCTTAACATTACCATCTTTATATCTCAAAACTTTATGCAAGGAATCAAACTTCTCATAAATACTCAATGCACTTAATATGGAAGTTTTTATTATATCCCTTTTGGGGTGACGATCATATTAGGACTAAATTCATAACCTAGACCAATTACCATGCTGTTTTTAGAAACTCTCAAAATAATACAAGTAAGGTACGAAAGTTCAAGTATTTCTATAAAACGCAAACCCATTGTGCTCTAAAAGATATAAGTGAAGCATATAGAGCAAAATAGCCCAACTCAAAAGATATAAGTGAAGCACATAGAGTATTCTAATAAATTCATGATTCAGCATGTCTCTATCAAAATATGTGTGCAGCAAGGATGATTGCGGCAAACTAACAAGCAAATAATCATATCATACAAGACGCTTCAAGCAAAACACATATCATGTGGTGAATAAAAATATAGCGTCAAGTAAATTTACTGATGGATTAAAGACAAAAGAGGGAATGCCTTCCGGGGCATCACCAAGCTTAGGCTCTTTGGAATCCTTGAATATAACTTGGGGTGACTTGGTCATATCCAAGCTTAGGCTCTTTCCACTCCTCATTCCATAGTCCATCCAATCTTTACCCAAAACTTCAAAACTTCACAACACAAAACTCAACAGAAAACTCGAGAGATCCGTTAGTATAAGAAAATAAACCAGCACTTTAGGTACTGTTTTGAACTCATTATTTATTTATATTGGTGTTATACCCTACTGTAATCTATATTCTCCATGGCTCATACCACATGATACAACCCATAGATTCATCAAAATATGCAAACAACTCAAAGAAAACAAAATCTGTCAAAATCTGTCAAAGGAAACTTCGTATACTTTTGTAAGTCCAAAAATTCTGAAAAATTAGTAAAACCTGGGAAATTTATATATAAACCTTTTTTAAAAAGTTCAGATCAATTCGACTCTCTAAAAAATGATAAAATTCCTGGACTGAGCGCAAAAGTTTCTTTTTTTCAGCAAGATCAAATCAACAACTACCATAGATCACCCCAAAGGTTTTACTTGGATCAGTACTAATTAAAACACCAAAACACAATTATTACAGAAGTAATAATGTTGAGAAACACTCAAAAACAGAACACAAAAATAAAATTGGGTTGCCTCCCAACAAGCGCTATTGCTTAACGCCCCTAGCTAGGCATAACGATTTCAATGATGCTGTAGTAATTGAAATATAGAAGAAAGCATCATGAATCTCATGAAAAGGACATTTAAGTCTAACCCACTTCCTATGCACAGGGATTTTGTGAGCAAACAATTTATGGGAACAATAATCACTTAGCATAGGAAGGCAAAACAAGCATAACTTCAAAACTTTAAACACATAGAGAGGAAAATTGATATTATTGCAATTACTACAAGCATTTGTTCCTCCCTCATAATAATTTTTAGTACCATAATGAAGTAATATCACAATATAACTGTCACATTAAGGATTCTTTTCATGATCAATTATAGCATACGTGTCATCACCAAAACTTGGGGAACAAAAAATATCATCTTCATCAAGCATACCATCCCCAAGCTTGTGGTTTTGCATATAATTAGCATCATGGATATTCAGAGAATTCATACTAACAACATGGAAATCATGCTTTTCATTCAAGGAACTATCATGAATCACCTTACAATTTTTTTGTTTCAACAATTCATCAAAATTTCCAGATTCATGATTTTCAAACAAAACTTCATAGAGATAATCAAGTGCACTCAACCACTAGCAATTGGTTTATCATAATTTTATATTTTGAAAAGATTAGCAAGTGGATGAGGATCCATATCAATAGACTTTTAGAAAGCTAAGATGCAAGCAAATAGAAGGCACATGGCAACACAAGCAAACATAGCAACGAAAAGGCGAACGAAAGAAGGCGAATAAAAAGGAAAATCTTTTTGGTATTTTCTGAAAATCGTTTTAGAAGTGGGGGAGAGGAAAACGAGAGGCAAATGTGAAATAAAGTAAATGCAAGAGATGAGTTTGTGATGGGTACTTGGTAGGCTTGATGTGTATCCTCCCTGGCAACGGCGCCAGAAATCCTTCTTGCTACCTCTTGAGCGTGCGTTGCTTTTCCCTTGAAGAGGAAAGGGTGATGCAACGAAGTAGATAAGTATTTCCCTCAGCTGTTGATAGCCAAGGTATCAATCCATTAGGAGGAACAAGAAAGTAACCAATGGTTGCACCTACACAAACAATCAAACTCTTGCACCCAACGATATAAAGGGGTTGTCAATCCCTTCATGGTTATTTGCAAGGATTAGATTTGAAAGAGAAAGATGTAAACGAGTGCGGAAAGTAAAAGATAAATAAATTGCAGCAATGTATTTTTGGTATTTTTGATTTATATATCTAAAAGTATATGATGGAAAACAGACCCGGGGGCCATAGGTTTCACTAGAGGCTTCTCTCTTGAAGGCAAATATCATGGTGGGTAAAAAAATTACTGTCAAGCAATTGATAGAAAAGAGAATAATCATGTAGTTATCCAAGGCAATGATCATGCATATAGGCATCACGTCCGTGACAAGTAGACCGAAACGATTCTGCATCTACTACTATTACTCCACACATCGACCGGCTCCTGCCTCCATCTAGAGTATTAAGTTCATGAAGAACAGAGTAATGCATTAAGAAAGATGACATGATCTAGATGGATAAACTCAAGCAATATGATGAAAACCCATTTTTCTTACCCTTGATGGCAACAATACAATACATTCCTCGCTATCCCTATTATGTCACTGGGTGAGGACACCGCAAGATTGAACCCAAAACGAAGCACTTCTCCCATTGCAAGAATTACCAATCTAGTTGGCCAAACCAAACCAATAACTCGAAGAGACTTGCAAGGATATGAAATCATGCATATAAGAAATCAGAGGATATTCAAATAAGATTCATGGATAATCTGAATATAAACTCACAATTCACCGGATCTGGAGAAACACACCACAAAAGAGGATTACATCGGATAGATCTCCATGAAGATCATGAAGAACATGGTATTGAAGATAGAAGAGAGAGAAGAAGCCATCTAGCTACTCTCTATGGACCCGTAGGTCTGTGGTGGACTACTCATGCATCATCGGAGGGGCAATGGAGTTGATGTAGATGCCCTCCATGATCGAAACCCCCTCCGACAGATTACCGGAAAAGGCTCCAAGATTGGATCTCTTGGGAACGGAGGCTTCCGGTGGCGGAAAAGAATTTGTGTGGCTATTTTTGATGTTGGGGGAATATTTGGGTATTTATAGGCCAAGAATTAGGGTTAGGAGACCTGCCAGGAGGCGACTAGCCTGCTAGGAACGGCCAGGGGGGGCGCGCCTAGCAGGCTTGTGGCGCCCTGGCACCTCCCTTGACGTGCACTCCAAGCTTGGATGACTTGTTTCCTACCAGAAAAATTCCTTCCGCAGATTTTCTTCCGTTTGGACTCCGTTTAATATTCCATATCTGGAAAACTCAAAAACAAGGAAAAAACAGAAATTGACACGTGGCTCTAGATTAATAAGTTAGTCCCAAAAAAATATAAAATAGCATATTAATGCATATAAAACATCCAAAACAGATAATATAATGGCATGCCATCATCAAAAATTATAGATACGTTGGAGACGTATCATTAATCATAAGTGCGAGGTTTGTCTAAGTAAGGGCAGCACCCAAGCACTGGTCCACCCACATATCAAATTATCAAAGTAACGAACGCGAATCCAATGAGCATGATGAAAACTAGCTTGACAGAAATTCCCATGTGTCCTCAGGAGCGCTTTGTTTTATATAAGAGTTTTTTCTGGCCTGTCCTTTGCTACAAAAGGGATTGGGCTACCTTTCTGCACCTTTGCTACACTTGTTACTTGTTACTCATTACAAATTATCTAATCACAAAACTATCTGTTACCGATAATTTCAGTGCTTGCAGAGAATACCTTACTGGAAACCGCTTGTCATTTCCTTATGCTCCTCGTTTGGTTTGACACTCTTACTTATCGAAAGGACTACGATAGATCCCCTATACTTGTGGGTCATCAGGACTCTTTTCTGGCGCCGTTGCCGGGGAGTGAAGCGCCTTTGGTAAGTGGAATCTAGTAAGGAAAATTTTTATATAGTGTGCTGAAATTCACTGTTACTTGTTACCATGGAAAGTAATCCTTTGAGGGGCTTGTTTGGGGTATCTTCACCTCGACCGAAAACACAAAGAGTTGTCCCTCAATCTACTGAACCTACTAAAAATATTTATTATGAAATTCCTTCGGGTATGATAGAGAAACTGTTGGCTAATCCTTATGCAGGAGATGGAACACTACATCCTGATTTGCATCGAATTTATGTGGATGAAGTTTGTGGATTATTTAAGCTTCCAGGTCTTCCCGAGGATCACGTAAGGAATAAGGTCTTTCCTTTATCTTTGAAGGAGAAGGCATTGACATGTTATAGGATATTTGATGATATTGGATCAAGGAGCTACAACCGATTGAAAATGGAATTTCATCAGAAGTTCTATCCTATGCATCTAGTTCATCGTGATCGGAATTATATTTATAATTTTTGGCCTCGTGAAGGAGAAAGAATCGCTCAAGCTTGGGGGAGGCTTAAGTCAATGTTATATTCATGCCCCAATCTTGAGATCTCTAGGGAAATTAGTATTCTGAATTTTTATGCTCGACTTTCTCGTAATGATCAATCCATGCTCGATATTTCTTGTGTTGGTTCCTATATGAATAAAGATATTGACTTCAAATGGGATTTATTGGAAAGAATTAAATGCAACTCTGAAGATTGGGAACTCGACGAAGGTAAGGAGTCAGGTATGAACCTTAAGTTTGATTGTGTTAAATCATTCATAGACACTGATGCTTTTCGTGAATTTAGCACTAAATATGGACTTGACTCTGAGATAGTAGCTTCTTTTTGTGAATCTTTTGCTGCTCATGTTGATCTCCCTAAGGAGAAGTGGTTTAAATATCATCCTCCCATTGAGGTGAAAGTATTTGAACCTATTAAAGTTGAAGAGGAAACTATTACTTATAATGTTGATCATGTTATTCCTGATGCTTATATTGAAAGACCACCTTCCCTGTTAGAATAAAGGAACATGCTAAAGCTTCAATTGTGGTTCGTAAGAGCCGTGCTAGAACACCTACACCCCCTGAGAAAATTAAAGTTGAGCCTAGTATTGCTATGGTTAAGGATCTCTTAGTTGATAATATTGATGGGCATGTTATTCAATTTTGTGATGAAGCCGCTAGAATTGCTAACCCTGATCCTAAAGATAAACATAGACCCATTGTTGGCACGCCTGTTGTTTATGTTAAAATAGGAGATCATTGTTATCATGGCTTATGTGATATGGGTGATAGTTTGAGTGCAATTCCCTTTACCTTATATAAAGAGATTATGAATGATATTGCACCAGCTGAGTTAGAGGAAATAGACGATACAATTAAGCTTGCTAATAGAGATACTATATCACCAGTTGGGATTATTAGAGATGTTGAAGTCTTATGTGGGAAAACAAAATATCCTACTGAATTTATTGTTCTTGGCTCCCCACAAGATGATTTTTGTCCCATTATATTTGGTAGACCCTTCTTGAATATCGTTAATGCCAGGATAGATTGTGAGAAGGAAATTGTTACCGTAAGTTTTGGGGATACGTCTCATGAGTTTAATTTCTCAAAAACTTCATAGACAACCCCATGATAAAGAATTGCCTAGTAAGGATGACATTATTGGTGTTGCTTCTATTGATGTGCCTCCTACTGATCCTTTAGAACAATATTTACTGGACCATGAAAATGATATGCATATGAATGAAAGGAATGAAATGATTTTCTTTGATCAACATCCTATTCTGAAACACAACTTGCCTGTTCAAATACTTGGGGAACCTCCTCCACCCAAGGGTGATCCCGTGTTTGAGCTTAAACAATTACCGGATACTCTGAAATATGCTTATCTTGATGAAAAGAAGATATATCTGTTGGAAATATGCCCTAGAGGCAATAATAAATTAGTTATTATCATATTTCCTTGTTCATGATAATCGTTTATTATCCATGCTAAAATTTTATTGATCGGAGACTTAGATGCATGTGTGGATACATAGACAAAACCATGTCCCTAGTATGCCTCTAATAGACTAGCTCGTTGATCAAAGATGGTTAAGGTTTCCTAGCCATTGACATGAGATGTCATTTGATAACGGGATCACATCATTAGGAGAATGATGAGATGGACAAGACCCAAACTACAAACGTAGCATGTGATCGTGTCAGTTTATTGCTACTGTTTTCTGCATGTCAAGTATCTGTTCCTATGACCACGAGATCATGCAACTCACTGACATCGGAGGAGTGCCTTGTGTTGGAAATATGCCCTAGAGGCAATAAATAAAGTGTTTATTATTATATTTCCTTGTTCATGATAATCATTTATTATCCATGCTATAATTGTATTGATTGGAAACACATTACATGTGTGGGTAAATAGACAACACATTGTCCCTAGTATGCCTCTAGTGAACTAGCTCGTTAAGCAAAGATGGTCAAGGTTTCCTAGCCATTGACATGTGATGTCATTTGATAACGGGATCACATCATTAGGAGAATGATGTGATGGACAAGACCCAAACTACAAACGTAGCATATGTTCATGTCAATTTATTGCTACTGTTTTCTGCATGTCAAGTATATGTTCCTATGACCATGAGATCATGTAACTCACGGACATCGGAGGAGTGCCTTGTGTGTATCAAAATGTTGCAACGTAACTGGGTGACTATAAAGGTGCTCTACAGGTATCTCCGAGGGTGTCTGTTGATTTGGCATGGATCAAGACTTGGATTTGTTACTCCGTGTGACGGAGAGGTATCTCAGGGCCCACTCGGTAATACAACATCACAACAAGCCTTGCAAGCAATATGACTAAGTCTTAGTCATGGGATATTGTGTTACAGAACGAGTAAAGAGACTTGCCGATAACGAGGTTGAACTAGGTATGGAGATACCGACGATCGAATCTTGGGCAAGTAACATACCGAAGAACAAAGGGAACATCATACGGGATTAACTGAATCCTTGACATAGAGGTTCGACCGATAAAGATCTTCGTAGAATATGTAGGAACCAATATGGGCATCCAGGTCCCGCTATTGGTTATTGACCATACAGGTGTATCGGTCATGTCTACATAGTTCTCGAACTCGTAGGGTCTGCACACTTAAGGTTTGGTGACGTTTCGGTAGTATAGACTTATGCATGGTGGTGACTGAAGGTTGTTCGGAGTCCTGGATGAGATCCTGAATGTCATGAGGAGCTCTGGAATGTTCTGGAGGTAAAGATTGATATATAGGAAGTCCTGTTTTGGTCACCTGAAAAGTTTCGGGCTCATCGGTAGTGTACCAGGAGTGTCGATAGTGTATCGGGGGACCATCAGGAAAGGTATTTCGACCCAAGAGGCTACATGGGCTGTGGGAGAGTAAATACCAGCCCTTTGTGGGCTGGTGGAAGTCCCACACAAGACCCATGCGGCTGGGAGAAAAAGCCCAAAGGGAAAAAGGTGGAAAAAGGCAAAAAAAAAGAAGGAATCATAGTCCCACTAGGATTGGAGGAGGAGTCCTCCTCTCCTCCCCACTTCGGCCGAATCAAAGGAGGCTTGGCCCTTGTGCCAAGCCTCTCCTCCCTCCCTCCTATATATACTAGAGGATTTAGGGTTTTGAGATAGAATTTTAGCCACGTGCTACCCGTTCCTCCAGTGCATAGTTTCTTCTCTAGATCGGATTTCTGCAGTGCTTAGGCGAAGCCCTGCCGGAATAGCTCCACCACCATCGCTAGACCGCCGTCATGCTGCCAGAGAACTCCTCTTCCTCTCCGCTCCCTCTTGCTGGATCAATACGACGGAGATCGTCATCAAGCTGCACATGTGCTGAACGCGGAGGTGCCGTCCGTTCGGCGCTAGATCGGAAGGACCGTGATCAAGTTCGCGGGACGGATCGTGATTGGATCACGGGACGGATCGTGATTGGATCGCGGGACGCTCGGTGATTTGGATCGCGAAGACGTTCGACTACACCATCCACGTTTCTTAACGCTTCCCGCTTAGCGATCTACAAGGGTATGTAATCCACTCTCCCTCTCGTAGATGCTCATCACCATGGATAGGTCTTGCGTGAACGTAGGAAATTTTTTGTTTCCCATGCAACGTTCTCCAATAGTGGCATCATGAGCTAGGTCTTTGTTTAGATGAGATCTCGAGTAGAACACACAGAGTTTGTGGGCTTTGATGCTTAGATTACTTCCTCCCTTGGTCGTGCTTTGATTCAGCGGTATTGTGAGATGAAGCGGCCCATACCAACATTACTCGTACGCTTACGAGAGACCGGTTCCCTCAAACGCAACTTGTTGCATAGATGGCTTGCAGATGCCAGTTTCTCTCACTTTAGTTGGATCAGATTCGACAAAGGCGGTCCTTGAGAAGGTTGAAAAGAAACTAGTGTATCACCGTTGTGGTTTTTTGTGTAGATGAGAATTGTTCTGGGTAGATACCCGTAGCAGCCACGTAAAACATGCAACAACAATTAGAGGACGTCTAACTTGTTTTTGCAGGGTATGTTGTGATGTGATATGGCCAATTACATGATGTGATATACGTGATGTATGAGATGATCATGTGATGTATAGATTATCACGACTTGCATGTCAATGAGTACAGCAACTGGCAGGAGCCATAGGGTTGTCTTTAATTATTGTATGACCTGCGTGTCAATCATTAAGCGCTATGTAATGCTTTACTTTATTGCTAAACGGTAGCAATAGTAGTAGAAGCATGTTGGGCGCGACAACCCCGATGGCGACACACTGATGGAGATCAAGATGATGGAGATCATGGTGTCGTGCCGGTGACGATGGAGATCATGCCGGTGCTTTCAAGTTGGAGATCAAAAGCAGAAGTTCATGGCCATATCATGTAACTTATGATTTGCATGTGATGTTAATCCTTTTATGCACCTTGTTTTGCTTTGGACGACGGTAGCATTATAAGGTGACCCCTCACTTAAAATTTCAAGATGAATTGTGTTCTCCCCGAGTGTGCACCGTTGCGAAAGTTCGTCGTGTTGAGACACCACGTGATGATCAGGTGTGATAGAATCTGCGTTCACATATAACGGGTGCAAGCCAGTGTTGCACGTGCAGAACACTCGGGTCAAACTTGACGAGCCTAGCATGTACAAACATGGCCTCGGAACACAAGATACCAAAAGGTCGAACATGAGTCATATAGTAGATATGATCAACATGATGATGTTCACCATTGAAACCACCTCAACTCACGTGATGATCGGACTTGAGTTGGTGAATTTTGATCATGTCACACTCAAATGACCTGAGGGATGTCAATTTGAGTGGGAGATTTAGTAATTTGATTAACTAAACTCATTGTCTTGAACAATAGTCTAAGCAACTTTTGCATTTTTATGTTGTAGATCAATGGCTCGCGCAGTAGCATCCTTGAATTTTAATGCGTTCCTAGAGAAAGCTAAGTTGAAAGATGATGGAAGTAACTTTGTTGACTGGGCCCGTAATCTGAGGATTATCCTCCCTGCTTCCCAGAAATCATAAGTCCTTGATGCACCGCTTGGTGACCAACCAGAAGACATGACCTCCGAAGACATTAAGAACGCTTGGGAGGCACATTCTGGAGATTAATCAATAGTTCAGTGTGCAATACTGTATGGCTTAGAACCGGGACTTCAAAGAGGTTTTTGAACATCATGGAGCATATGAGATGTTCCAGGAGTTGAAGTTTATCTTTCAAAAGAATGCCCGGATCGAGAGGTATGAGACATCCGACAAGTTCTATGCTTGCAAGATGGAGGAGAATGGGTCTATCAGTGAACATATACTCAGAATGTCTAGGTATGCGACTCGTCTAGCGGAGTTGGGAATTTCCCTTCCACCAGAGGCGATCACTGACAGAGTTCTTCAATCACTGCCACCTAGTTACAAGAGCTTTGTGATGAACTATAACATGCACGGGATGAACAAGTCAGTCTTCGAGCTGTTTGCGATGCCGAAAGTCGCCAAGTCTGAAATCCAGAAAGAACATCAAGTGTTGATGGTCAATAAAACCACTAGTTTCAAGAAAAATGGCAAGGGCAAGGGCAAGAAGGGTAAAACCAAGAAGGATGGCAAAGCAGTTGCTACTCCTGTAAAGAAGCCCAAGCATGGACCTAAGCCAGAAACTGAGTGCTTTCATTGTAAGGGAACTGGTCGCAGGAAGCGGAACTGCCCCAAGTACCTGGCTGACAAGAAGACGGCCAACGACAAACAAGGTATATATGATATACATGTTATTGATGTGTACCTTACTAGCTCTCGTTCTAGTGTCTGGGTATTTGATACCGGTTCGGTTGCTCACATTTGGAACTCAAAACAGGACCTACGGAATAGACGAAGGCTGGCAAAGGATGAAGTGACGATGCGCGTGGGTGGTTCCAAGGTTGATGTGATCGCCGTCGGCACGCTCTCTCTTCAATTACCATCGGGATTAGTGATGAACCTGAATAATTGTTATTTAGTGGCTGCGTTAAGCATGAACATTTTATCTGGATCTTGTTTATTGCGAGACGGTTACTCATTTAAATCTGAGAATAAAGGTTGTTCTATTTATATGAGTAATATCTTTTATGATCATGCACCCAATGTGAGGGGTTTATTCATATTGAATCTTGATAGTGATGACACACATGTTCATAACATTGATGCCAAAAGATGTAGAGTTGATAACGATAGTACCACTTTCTTGTGGCACTGCCGTTTAGGTCATATTGGTGTAAAACGCTCGAGGAAGCTCCATGCTGATGGACTTCTAGAGTCACTTGATTTTGAATCACTTGACACATGTGAACCATGCCTCATGGGCAAGATAACTAAAACGCCGTTCTCTGGAACAATGGAACGGGCAAGTGACTTGTTGGAAATCATACATATTGATGTGTGCGGTCCGATGAATGTTACAGCGCATGGTGGATATCTTTTTTTCTCACCTTCACTCATGACTTAAGTAGATATGGGTATATTTACTTAATGAAACACAAGTCTGAAACGTTTGAAAAGTTCAAGCAATTTCAGAGTGAAGTTGAGAATCATCGTAATAAGAAGATTAAATTCCTGCGATCTGATTGAGGAGGTGAATATCTGAGTTATGAGTTTGGCAGTCACTTAAGACAATGTGGAATTGTTTCACAGTTGACACCGCCCGGAACACCATAGCGTAATGGTGTGTCCGAACATCGTAATCGGACCTTATTAGATATGGTGCGATCTATGATGTCTCTTGCTGATTTGCCACTATTGTTTTGGGGTTATGCATTAGAGACAGCTGCATTCACTTTAAATAGGGCACCATCAAAATCCGTTGAGACGACGCCATATGAACTATGGTTTGGCAAGAGGCCAAAGTTGTCGTTTCTTAAAGTTTGGGGATGTGATGCTTATGTCAAAAAGCTTCAGCCTGAAAAGATGGAACCCAAAGCGGAGAAATACGTCTTCATAGGATACCCGAAAGAGACAGTCGGGTATACCTTCTATCTCAGATCCGAAGGCAAAGTGTTTGTCGCTAAGAACGGAACATTTCTTGAGAAAGAATTTCTCTCGAAAGAATTGAGTGGGAGGAAAATAGAGCTTGATGAGGTTATTGAACCTTTACTTCAACCAGAAAGTAGCACAGCGCAGAAAGATGTTTCTGTGGAACCTACGACGGTAGAAGAGGAAGTTAATGATGATGATCATGAAGCTTCGGATCAAGCTACTATTGAACCTCGTAGGTCGACAAGCGCGCGTACTACTCCTGAGTGGTACGGCAACCCTGTCTTGGAGGTCATGTTGTTGGACAACAATGAACCTACGAGCTATGAAGGAGCAGTGATGGGCCCGGATTACGAGAAATGGTTAGAGGCCATGAAATCTGAGATGGGATCCATGTATGAAAACAAAGTATGGACTTTGGAAGTATTACCTGAAGGGCGAAAGGCCATTCAAAACAAATGGATCTTTAAGAAGAAGACAGACGCGGACGGTAATGTTACCGTCTATAAAGCTCGACTTGTGACAAAGGGTTTTTCACAAGTTCAAGGAGTTGACTATGATGAGACCTTCTCACCCATAGCGATGCTTAAGTCTGTCAGAATCATGTTGGCAATAGCTGCTTATTTCGATTATGAAATTTGGCAGATGGATGTCAAAACAACGTTCCTCAATGGTTTCCTTGAGGAAGAGTTGTATATGATGCAACCAGAAGGTTTTGTCAAGAGAATGCTGACAAAGTTTGCAAACTCCAGCGATGCATTTATGGACTGGTGCAAGCATCTCGGAGTTGGAATAAGCACTTTGATGAGGTGATCAAAGCGTTTGAGTTTATACAAGTTTATGGAGAAGCTTGTATTTACAAGAAAGTGAGTGGGAGCTCTATAGCGTTTCTAGTATTATATGTGGATGAAATATTGCTAATTGGAAACAATATAGAAATGCTGGAAAGCGTGAAGGAATATTTGAACAAGAGTTTTTCAATGAAGGACCTAGGAGAAGTTGCTTTCATATTAGGCATTAATATCTATAGAGATAGATCGAGACGCTTAATAGCACTTTCACAGAGCACATACCTTGATAAAGTTTTGAAGAAGTTCAAAATGGATCAGTCCAAGAAGGGGTTCTTGCCTGTGTTACAAGGTGTGAAGTTGAGTAAGACTCAATGCCCAGTAACTGCAGAGGATAGAGAAAAGATGAGTGTCATCCCCTATGCTTTAGCCATAGGCTCTATCATGTATGCAATGTTGTGCACAAGACCGGATGTCAGCCTTGCCATAAGTATGTCCGGAAGGTTTCAAAGTGATCCTGGAATGGAGCACTGGGCAGCGGTCAAGAATATCCTTAAGTACCTGAATAGGACTAAGGAAATGTTTCTCATTTATGGAGGTGATGAAGATCTCGTCGTAAAGGGTTACGTTGATGCAAGCTTTGACACTGATCCGGATGACTCGAAGTCACAAACCGGATACATATTTATTCTCAACGGGGGAGCACTAAGCTGGTGCAGTTCCAAGCAAAGCGTGGTAGCCGATTCTACATGCGAAGCGGAGTACATCGCAGCCTCGGAGGCGGCGAAGGAAGGTGTCTGGATGAAGCAATTCATGATAGATCTTGGAGTAGTGCCTAGTGAACTGAATCCAATGAACCTATTCTGTGATAACACTGGTGCCATTGCTCTGGCCAAGGAACCAAGGTTTCACAAGAGGACCAGACACATAAAGCGACGCTTCAACTCCATCCGCGATTACATCGAGGAGAAGGACATAAATATTTTCAAAGTGCACACGGATCTGAATGTTGCAGACCCGTTGACTAAACCTCTTCCAAGGGCTAAACATGATCAACACTAGAACTGCATGGGTATTTGATTCATTACAATGTAAATCACATAGTGATGTGAACTAGATTATTGACTCTAGTGCAAGTGGGAGACTATCGGAAATATGCCCTAGAGGCAATAAATAAAGTGTTTATTATTATATTTCCTTGTTCATTATAATTCTTTATTATCCATGCTATAATTGTATTGATTAGAAACACATTACATGTGTGGGTAAATAGACAACACATTGTCCCTAGTATGCCTCTAGTGAACTAGCTCGTTAATCAAAGATGGTCAAGGTTTCCTAGCCATTGACATGTGATGTCATTTGATAACGGGATCACATCATTAGGAGAATGATGTGATGGACAAGATCCAAACTACAAACGTAGCATATGATCGTGTCAGTTTATTGCTATTGTTTTCTCCATGTCAAGTATATGTTCCTATGACCATGAGATCATGTACCTCACGGACATCGGAGGAGTGCCTTGTGTGTATCAAAACGTTGCAACGTAACTCGGTGACTATAAAGGTGCTCTACAGGTATCTCCGAGGGTGTCTATTGAGTTGGCATGGATCAAGACTGGGATTTGTTACTCTATGTGACGGAGAGGTATCTCAGGGCCCACTCGACAATACAACATCATAAATAAGCCTTGCAAGCAATGTGACTAAATGTTAGTCACGGGATCTTGTATTACGCATCCAGTAAAGAGACTTGCCGGTAACGAGGTTGAACTAGGTATGGAGATACCGGCGATCGAATCTCGGGCAAGTAACATACCGAAGAACAAAGGGAACATCATACGGGATTAACTGAATCCTTGACATAGAGGTTCGACCGATGAAGATCTTCATAGAATATGTAGGAACCAATATGGGCATCCAGGTCCCGCTATTGGTTATTGATCGTAGAGGTGTCTCGGTCATGTCTACATAGTTCTCGAACCCGTAGGGTTTGCACACTTAAGGTTCGGTGACGTTTCGGTAGTATAGAGTTATGTATGGTGGTGACCGAAGGTTGTTTGGAGTCCCGGATGTGATCCTGGACGTCATGAGGAGCTCCGGGATGGTCCGGAGGTAAAGATTGATATATAGGAAGTCCTATTTTGGTCGCCCAAAAAGTTTCGGGTTCATCGGTAGTGTACCGGGAGTGCCGGTAGTGTACCGGTAGACCATCGGGAGGGGTATTTCGACCCAAGAGGCTACATGGGCTGTGGGAGAGTAAATACCATCCCTTAGTGGGCTGGTGGAAGTCCCACACAAGGCCCATGCGGCTGGGAAGAAAAAACCCAAAAGGAAAAAGGTGGAAAAAGGCAAAAAGGACCAAATAAGGAAGGAGTCCTAATCGTACTAGGAGTGGAGGAGGAGGACTCCTGCCTCCTGGTTCGGCCGACCCAAGGGCTGGCTCCTTGGGAGCCACGCCTCCTCCTCCTCTCCTCCTATATATACTAGAGGGTTTTAGGGTTTTGGCACAAGATTTTCAGCCACGTGCTACCCGTTCCTCTAGTGCATAGTTTCTCCTCTAGATCGGTTTTCTGCACTGCTTAGGCGAAGCCCTGCCAGAATAGCTCCACCACCATCACCGCAGCGCCGTCATGCTGCCGGAGAACTCTTCTACCTCTCTGCTCCCTCTTGCTGGATCAAGAAGGCGGAGATCGTCATCGAGCTGTACGTGTGCTGAACGCGGAGGTGTCGTCCGTTTGGCGCTAGATCGGAAGGACCGTGATCAAGGATGCGAGACGGATCGTGATGTGATCGCGGGATGGATCGTGATGAGTTTGCGGGACGGACCATGATTGGATCGTGGGACGGATCATGATGAGATCGCGGGACGCTCGGCAATTTGGATCACGAAGACGTTCGACTACACCAACCGCGTTTCTTAACGCTTCCCGCTTAGAGATTTACAAGGGTATGTAGATCCACTCTCCCTCTCGTAGATGCTCATCACCATGGATAGATCTTGTGTGTGCGTAGGAAATTTTTTGTTTCCCATGCAACGTTCCCCAACAATGTCTTGTTATTATTAGTTCTAACCTTTCAAAGCATGAAGAATAGAGATTATTGAAAACTCTGAGGAAGCACCATGCTGCTATTGGATATACTCTTGATGACCTTAAGGGCATTAGTCCCACTCTATGTCAACATAAAATTAAAATGGAGCCCGATGCTAGACCAGTTGTTGATCACCAATGATGGTTAAATCCCAAAATGAAGGAAGTGGTAAGAAATGAAATATTAAAGCTTCTGGAGGCAGGTATCATTTACCCTATTGCGGATAGTAGATGGGTTAATCCCGTTCATTGTGTTAAAACTCTAGACATTGCTCAAAGAAACTATGCTACCACTAAAAAAGAATTTTTAGTAGTTGTGTTCGCTTGTGATAAGTTTAGACCCTATATTTGTTGATTCTAAAGTAACTGTTCACACTGATCATGCTACTATTAAATATCTTATGGAAAGAAAGATGCTAACCCTAGCCTTATCAGGTGGGTTCTTCTGCTACAAGAATTTTATTTTCATATTGTTGATAGAAAGGGTGCTGATAACCCCGTAGCAGATAACTTGTCTAGGTTAGAGAATGTTCTTCATGACCCACTACCTATTGATGATAGCTTTCCTGATAAATAATTAGCTGTCATAAATGCTTCTCGTAATGCTCCTTGGTATGCCGATTATGCTAATTACACTGTCGCTAAATTTATACCGCCTAGTTTCACATATCAACAAAAGAAAAAGTTCTTCTATGATTTAAGACATTACTTCTGGGATGACCCACACCTTTATAAAGAAGGAGTAGATGGTGTTATTAGACGTTGTGTACCTGAGCATGGACAGGAACATATCCTACAGAAGTGTCATTCCGAGGCCTACGAAGGGCACCACGGTGGAGATAGAACTGTACATAAGGTATTGCAATCTAGTTTTTATTGGCCTACTCTCTTAAAGGATGCTCGTAAGTTTGTCTTGTCATGTGATGAATGACAATGAATTGGCAATATTAGTAGACGTCAGGAAATGCCTATGAATTACTCTCTTGTTATTGAACCATTTGATGTTTGGGGTTTTGATTATATGGGACCTTTTCCAACGTCCAACGGGTATACTCATACTTTAGTTGCTATTGATTATGTTACTAAGTGGGTAGAAGCTATTCCAACTAGTATTGTTGATCATAAAACCTCTATTAAGATGCTTAAAGAAGTTATTTTCCCTAGATTTGGAGTCCCCAGATATTTAATGACCGATGCTGGTTCACATTTTATTCATGGTGCTTTCCGTAAATTGGTTGCTAAGTATGATGTTAATCATAGAATTGCATCTCCTCATCATCCTCAGTCTAGTGGTCAAGTAGAATTAAGCAATAGAGAAATTAAATTGATCTTGCAAAAGACGGTTAATAGATCTAGGAAGAATTTGTCTAAGAAACTTGATGATGCATTATGGTATTATAGAACTGCTTACAAGAATCCTATGGGTATGTCTCCGTATAAAATGATTTATGGAAAAACATGTCACTTACCTCTAGAGCTAGAGCATAAAGCTTATTGGGCAATCAAATAGCTCAACTATGATTTCAAACTTGCTGGTGAGAAGAGGTTATTTGACATTATCTCTCTTGATGAATGGAGAACCCAGGCCTATGAGAATGCCAAGTTGTTTAAAGAGAAAGTTAAGAGATGGCGTGATAAAAGGATACAAAAGCGTGAATTCAATGTAGGTGACCATGTCTTGCTATACAATTCTCGGTTAAGATTTTTTGCACGAAAACTTCTCTCTAAATGGGAAGGGCCTTACATTGTCGAGGAAGTATATCGTTCCGGTGCCATCAAGATCAACCACGCCGAAGGCACAAATCCGAAGGTGGTAAACGGGCAAAGAATCAAACACTATATCTCAGGTACTCCCATAAATGTTGAAACCAATGTTATTAATACCATAACTCCGGAGGAGTATATTAGGGAGACCTACCGAACGTTTCATACTCCGAAAAGGAATAGTTATGTGGTACGGTAAGTCCAAAACTTTCCCAACATCAATTTTACTCACTTTTGGAATATTTAAAAAAATTGGAAAATCAAAAGTAGTCCGAAAGACGCACGATGAGGTGACAAGCCTGCTAGGTGTGGCCACCCCCTGGACGCGCCTAGGGGGCTTGCCATCACCACGTGCGCCCTCTGGACTCCGTTTTCTTGTGGTACACTCCTTTAGGTCAGCAAAAATTCATTATATATTCTCCCGAAGGTTTGCACTTTCGTATCATGACAATACCTCCTGTTTTCGTTTTGAGCTGTTTCTACAACAGATTTAGAGCAAGATGTCGTCCCAAGAGTCTGATGGAGAGAGCTATATATCGCATTATCTTGCCAATCGCAAGCTCTATGGGGACCTAGATCCTTATGGATTATTCTCGGAGGAGGAACAAGAAGACAAGTACAGAGAAGAAAGCTCAGATGAAGAGGAGACGCCTCTACCTCAACTGGGAGATATGCACGTGGAGTTCAGGAAATCAAGCCTCCCAAACACAAGAAGAAAACCCAAAGTACTATATATTCCTTCTCTTTTTCTGCAGGAGAGTAAAGAAGAATTATGTCAAAGGATATTGAAGCTCGAGCAGGAAGTAGATGACCCGAGGGAACAAAATAGTATGCTTAAGAGGAAATTGGACAAGCTTCCAACCCCATCAACAACTCCACCACCATCACCTCCGAAGAAGGACATCTAACCACATGGGCATGGGCACTCCCCTTGTCTTGTGCCAAGCTTGGGGGAGGCGCCCCGGTATCGTATCACCATCACACCCTTTTTCCTTTTTCCTTTCTCTTGTTTTCTTATTTCGATCCTTTTTGATTTTGTTTTGATCTAGTAGAATAAAATTTTAGTATGATCTAGCTTTGAGTTTTGCTTTTTGCTCCCCTTATGTAAGCAAGTACGAGAGTTATATAATAAAAAGTAGTTTTGATGTGAGGGCTCTGCTAGCTTACTATGCTCTTGAGAGTAATAAACAAAAGAAGAACAGAATAAAAGCAAAGAGTATACATAATGATCTGGGGAGTGATGACTTCACATATAAGAAGTATGTCGATTGAAATTTGTTGGGAGTTACCAAACATAGTGATTGGAAATTGATGCAATTGAAAAGGAAGTGATACATAAAGAGAGATTCACATATAAATATATTATCTTGGACATCTTTTATGATTGTGACCACTCATTAAAATATTACATGCTAAGAAGTTGATGTTGGACAAGGAAGACAACATAATGAGTTATGTTTGCTTGCCTCCGGATAGAAGTTATATGGTATTAGATCCTCCAACATGTAATGCTTGCTTCCACCTCATAATTAGCCAAAACTTCCGCACCAAGTAGAGATACTACTTGTGCATCCAAAGACCCCAACCCAGTTTTGCCATGAGAGTCCACCATACCTACCTATGGATTGAATAAGATCCTTCAAGTAAGTTGTCATTGGTGCAAAAAGCAAAATTGCTCCTAAATATGTGTGATCTTTTATTGTAAGGGAAGTAAGCATTGTATGAACTTGTGATAGTAAAGAAATAAAAGCGACGGACTGCATGATAAAGGTTGCTATCACAAAGGGCAATACAACACGTCGCTCCTTTGCACTAAGGGTTTGTGCATACCAAAATAAAAAGCGCATGACAACCTTTGCTTCCCTATACGAAGGTCCTATCTTTTACTTTTACTTTTTAAATATTTACCTTTATGCAAGAGTCATGGTGATCTTTACCACTTTCTATATTTCGCATTTCTCTCTTGGCAAGCATTATGTGTTGGGGAATGATCTAGACGCATATATCCAATCGGATGTGGGTGATCATGAGTTATTATTGTTGACATCACCCTTGAGGTGAATAGTTGAGAGCCAAAACTATAAGCCCCTATCTTTCTCTATGTCCGATTCAAGCTTTGTTCTCATGAGTACCATGTGAGTGTTAGCAATTATGAAAGACTAAAAGATGATTGAGTATGTGGGTTTGCCTACAAGCTCTTATATTGACTCTTTCCGATGTTATGATAAATTGCCAATTGCTTCAATGACTAAGATCATAGTTTGTTGGTTGTCAATAGAGTTCTTGGTTCATACTTTATCTTGTGAATGAATTGTTACTCTAGCATAAGAAATCTTATACAATATGTAGTGTTGTTCTAAAGATGATCATGATACCCACATGTTCGTATTTTATTTTATCGACACCTCTATCTCTAAACATGTGGACATATTTATCGGTCTCGACTTTCGCTTGAGGGCAAGCGAGGTCTAAGCTTGGGGGAGTTGATATGTCCATTTTGCATCATGCTTTTATATTGCTATTTATTGCATTATGGGCTGTTATTACATATTATGGTACAATACCTATGCCTTTTCTCTCTTATTTTACAAGGTTTACATGAAGAGGGAGAATGCCGACAGCTGGAATTCTGGACCGGGAAAGGAGCAAATCTGAGATACCTATTTTGCACAACTCCAAAAGTCCTGAAAATTTACGGAGACTTATTTTGGAATATATATAAAATATTGGGCGAAACAAATACCAGAAGGGGCCCACCAGGAGGTGGCAAGCTTGCCAGGCGCGGCCACCCCGCTGTCCGCGCCTAGCAGGCTTGTGACCCAACTGTGGCTCCCCCGACGCCCATATTCTTCTATATGAAAGGTTTTGACTTGAAAAAAAAATCAAAAGATAGCTTTTGGGATGAAGCGCCACCGTCTCGAGGCAGAACTTGGACAGAACCAATCTAGAGCTCCGGCAGAGCTGTATTGCCAGGGAAACTTCCATCCCGGAGGGGGAAATTGAAGCCATCGTCATCACCAACGATCCTCTCATCGAGAGGGGGTCAATATCCATCAACATCTTCACCAACACCATCTCCTCTCCAAACCCTAGTTCATCTCTTGTATCCGATCTATGTCTCAAACCTCAGATTGGTACCTGTGGGTTGCTAGCAGTGTTGATTACTCCTTGTAGTTGATGCTAGTTGGTTTACTTGGTGGAAGATCATATGTTCAGATCCTTTATGGTAATTAATACTCCTATGATTATGAACATGAACATGCTTTGTGAGTAGTTACGTTTGTTCCCGAGGACATGGGATAAGTATTGTCATAAGTAATCATGTGAATTTGGTATTCGTTCGATATTTTGATGAGATGTATGTTGTCTCTCCTCTAGTGGTGTTATGTGAACATCGACTACATAACACTTCACCATTATTTGGGCCTAGGGGAAGGCATTGGGAAGTAATAAGTAGATCATGGGTTGCTAGAGTGATAGAAGCTTAAAACCTAGTTTATGTGTTGCTTCGTAAGGGGTTGATTTGGATCTATATGTTTCATGATATGGTTAGATTTATCTTAATTCTTCTTTCGTAGTTGCGGATTCTTGCGAGAGGGGTTAATCATAAGTGGGAGGTTTCTCCAAGTAAGGGCAGCACCCAAGCACCGGTCCACCCATATATCAAATTATCAAAGTAACGAACGCGAATCAAATGAGCATGATGAAAACTAGCTTGACAGAAATTCCCATGTGTCCTCGGGAGCGCTTTGTTTTATATAAGAATTTGTCCAGGCCTATCCTTTGCTACAAAAGGGATTGGTCTACCTTGCTGCACCTTTGCTCCACTTGTTACTTGTTACTCGTTACAAATTATCTTATAACAAAACTATCTGCTATCGATAATTTCAGTGCTTGTAGAGAATACCTTACTGGAAACTGCTTGTCATTTCCTTCTGCTCCTCGTTGGGTTTGACACACTTACTTATCAAAAGGACTATGATAGATCCCCTATACTTTTGGGTCATCAGGTGGCCAGCCCAAAGGGCCCATGAGGCTGAAAAGTGGAAAGTCCAAAAGGTGGAAGGGTTTTTCCAAGTGGGAGAGAGGGAGTCCTAATCCTACTAGGATTGGAGGAGGACTCCTCCTCTCTTCCCTTCAGCCGAACCAAGAGGGCCTGCCCTAGGACGCATGCCTCCCCCCTCCTCCCTCCTATATATACTAGAGGTATTGAGGGTTTTTCAACACAGAAAACAGCCACGTGCTACCCTCTTCCTCTAGATCGCAGTTTCTCCTCTAGATCGTTCCGGCGGTGCTTAGGCGAAGCCCTGCCGGAATAGTTCCACCACCATCGCCACCATGCCGCCGTGCTGCCGAAGAACTCATCTACCTCTCTGCTCCCTCTTGCTAGATCAAGAAGGTGGAGATCGTCATTGAGCTGTACGTGTGCTGAATGTGGAGGTGCCGTCCGTTCGGCGCTAGATCAGGATGGCTCGTGATTGGATCGCGGGACGCTCGGTGATTTGGATCGCGAAGACGTTTGACTACATCAACCGCGTTTCTTAACGCTTCCTGCTTAGTAATCTACAAGGGTATGTAGATCCACTCTCCCTCTTGTAGATGCTCATCACCATGGATAGATCTTACGTGTGCGTAGAAATTTTTTGTTTCCCATGCAACGTTCCCCAATAGACCATCACTCTTTTATTTACTTACAACTTGAAATTACAACTCGATAAAGAAGAATATGGCTCTATATGAATGCATCTGGTAGTGTATCAGGATGTGCAATGATCTAGCATAGCATGTAATCAATGATGAATGGTGGCTTTGCCACAAATACTATCTCAGAGCTATATGATCATGCAAAGCAATATGATGATGAATGCTCAAGTCATGTATATGATGATGATGGAAGTTGATAGCAATATATCTCGGAATGACTATGGAAATGGCATAATAGGTAGGTATGGTGGCTGTTTTAAGGAACATATAAGGTGGTTTATGTGTGATAGAGCGTATCATATGACGGGGTTTGGATGCGCCGGCGAAGTTTGCACAGACTCTCAAGGTGAGCAAGGGCAATACACGGTACCGAAGAGGGTAGCAAATTGCGGAAAGGGGGGAGTGTGTATAATCCATGGACTCACATTAGTCACAAAAACTCATATACTTATTATGGAAGTTTTATTAGCTCTCTCAAAGCAAAGTACTACCAGTGCGCCCCTAGGGAGGAGGTTAGGAGGAGTTAACCATCGGGCGCTCCGACTCAAACAACACAAGTATTTCAACGAGGAATAAAAGTGCTCAAACATCCCGGTCATGCCATAACCGTCATTTTAATGAACAGGAGATCACACACCTTAACATAGATATTCCTACTAAACCATGATCATTCACTAGTGCACCCACATATTACTATCTTAATGTCGCAAAACTATTGCAAGGAATCAAACATACCATATTCAATGATCTACAAGTTTTATGTAGGATTTTATGACTAACCATGTGAATGACCAATTTCTGTTAACTCTATAAATAGATATAAGTGAAGCATGACAGTCTAATTATTTCTACAAAAGACCATGCTCTAATAAATATAAGTGAAGCAAAAGAGCATTCTACAAATAATGGTGTTCCCAATGTAGATAAGCGAGCACCCAAACTTCAAAAGATATAAGTGAAGCACACAAAGGATTTTATAAAGCCATACTCAAAAGATATAAGTGAAGTGCAAAGAGTATTCTATAAACCAACCAAGGACTTTACCATACAAACATTGTGCATTACTAAAATAAAAATGAAAGGCACACGACGCTCCATGAATTTACGCATATCATGTGAACAAAACAAAAACCGAGACATGCCCTAATTGTCGAGGAAGAAAGATGGGATGCCTTCTGGGGCATCCCCAAGCTTAGATGCTTGAGCCTCATTGAATATTTACTTGGGCTGCCTTGGGAATCCCCAATATTGAACTCTTGTCTCTCCTTATTCTTCTCATGTCGATACCCCCTCGATCTTCGAACACTTCATCCACATGGAACTTAACAAAGCTTCTATTAGAAGAGTTAGTACATATAACATCAAATCCCATCATGTCTTGCTATAACATTATTTTATAGTTATAATCCAACATTACCCACTGTGTTCTATCACAATTCCATGGCTCCCAAATCAATGGGGATCAAAAAGATTTCAAACATAAGCAGATAAAGACACTATAACAGCAATCTGTGAAAAACAAGATAGTCTGTAAATATGTAGATGAAACATATACTTTTGTAACTCATAAAATTCTGAAACATCAGGACATAATAAAAAAAATCTTAAAAGTTCTTTGTAAAAATTTCAGAATTTTTCCACGCTCCAGTAAAATATGAAAGTTCGAACACTACAGACAAAGTTTCTATTTTTGCACAACACATATCAAACAAGCAATTCAAACATCCTAAAGATAAATCTTGGCACATTATTTTTATAATGCAATGTATTTTTACAATAGGATAATTATTTTTGTTGAAAATTTTCTGTAATCAAGATCCACAAAGTTTCCATGGGCATGAACAAAGTTTAAGGCTAGGCCCCATGTCAACGGTGCTCGTCTTTCTCACTTTCACTTTTCTTCTTGAAAATGTTTCAAGTTACCCACTTTATATTTTTGTTTTTAATTATTTTAGAAGAACAAAACAGAATAAAATGACTCTCTAAAACTTCCGGGTTGTCTGCCTCATAGCGCTTTCTTTAAAGCCATTAAGCTAGACATATGATGCTCAAGTAATTGATCCACTCGGATCCCAAGGTATATCAATGCCAATTTTAAGTAACAACGATAATTTAGTAGTGATCACAAAGCAACATATATCATGTTACAACGAAGTCTAACTCTCTTCCTATTTATTGGCATGTCATAGAAGAACAATTCATTCACACAAAGTAAAGGCCAATTGATAGTATAAACCATTTCTTGCAATTTTATCGTAAATAGAGAGGTGGAGATGTAGTTCCTCTCTCATAATAATTAAAAATAGGAGAAGCAATCACATGCATATTATATCCATCAAAATCATCATATATAATAATAGAAAGCAACCCATCAATATAACCCTTAATGAGTGCAAACTTCTTGTATATAGTATAGTTGAGAGAATTCAAAAAGATAATAGGACTATCTTGCGTGGGTTCAATAGCAACAATTTCATGTTTAACATAAGGAACTACAACAAGTTCATCTCCATAAGCATAATTCATATTGGCATCATGGACACAAGCATGTCAAGCATCAAGTTCATCAAATAGGGATATTTCAAACAAATCCAAGGGACCATAACACTTATCATAGCATTCATCCTTCGGTATGTGCGAAGGGAAATTAAACAGTGCATGGGATAAAGAGTTACTCTCATCACAAGTTGGGTACGGGTATCTAATCCTCTCTTCCTCTTTTGTTCTTCGCTCTCCTCCTCATCTATTTCATCTAATGAGCTCACAGTTTCAACAATTTTTTCTTCCATAGATTCCTAAAAAATATTAGTCTCTTCTTGGGCAGCGGAGACTTCTTCAATAAATTTATCTATAAAGGCAATGTATTCATAATTCCCATAGCAATATTTAAGTGTAGCATAATTTTTAGATCTATAAAGAGCATCATCAGAATTTTCACACTTTTCAAGCAAAGATTCAATTTCATAAGAACCCTTAAAAGCAACAAATTCTTCTATTTGGTTCACATCATAGTAATCATACATACCATTAGCATAAGAATCCAAGGTTTCATCATCATTAAATTCACATTGAAAGGGAAGGTGTGGAGCCTTCATCTTAGAGGAACACGTATGATCACATCTCAAGCATAAATTCCAAGCGTACCAACGCAACATTTTAATTTGATCCCACAAAGGGTTTCCCTTTTTCAGTCAAGAGATAATCCCTAAAGTACTCACGTTGATCCAATGTGCCTCCCATTATCGAGTTGAATTGGGATTTCACAAGATTTTCAAAGTAGTATTTAATGTTTTCCAGATAACCAGCATCGAGGGGTTTTGGAGGTTCCCCATCTCCACGTATAGCAAGCACAAGTATTATTTTGCTATTTCTGTCCCATATCCATAACTAAATATATAAAACAACTTATAATACAAAATAAAAACTACTTAGAGGTAGAGCAAACAAACACACACGAGAATATCCACCCTACGCCATTGCTCCCCTGCAACGGCGCCGGAAAAAGGTCTTGATAACCCACAAGTATAGGGGATTGTCTATAGCCTTTTTCGATAAGTAAGAGTGTCAAACCCAAGGAAGAGATAAAGTTAGAATTAATATTCGTTCAAGTTCTACCGACCACTGATACAAGTCTACGCGTAACAATGCTCACTATACCTAGTACAAGAAATAAACTACTTTGCGAAAATAAAACTAGAAGTACTTTGTAGGTGTAAGAAGATAGTTTTGCAAGATAATAGTTGTTTTAATAAAATAACAACTAAGTAAATATATCAAGTGTGGAAAAGTGGTGATAGGATTTGCGAGATTGTCCTAGGCAATCGATAACTAGACCGGTAATCATTATTGCAATTTTATATGAGGGAGAGGCATGATCTAACATACTTTTCATACTTGAATCATACGAACTTATGATTGGAACTATAGCAAGCACCCACAACTACTAAAAATCATCAAGGTGAAACCCAACCATAGCATTAGTAACAAGTCTCCGTTACTCCCATACGCAACAACCCACTTACTCGGGTATAAGCTGTTGTTACCCTCACTACCCACTATAAGCGAACCATGAACGTATTGCAACACCCTACATCGGGGATTCCACATGCTTGCGCGACACGGTGGGCACCATAGGACAACACCAAAATAAACCACACAACTTAAACCAATCAAGATCATCAATCAAACCATAGGACAAAAATGATCTACTCCAACATCATATGATAGCAACAAATCACTGGATAATAATATGAAGCATAAAGCACCATGTTCAAGTCGTGGGTACAGCAGGATGCGGGAGAGTGGACCGCTGTAAATAGATGAGGGAAGGTGCTCGTAGTGGTGAGGAAGACGACAGAGTTGTTGGTGTAGATTGCCACCGCACTAGTTCCCCGGCGGCACTCCGACGCCACCATGAGAGAGGGGGAGGGCTCTTCCTTGGCCTCCTCCTAGATGGGAGGAGAGTTTTCCCTCTGGTCCATGGCCTCCATGGCTCCCATAAGGGAGGAACCCCCGAGATTGGATCTCTCTCTGTTTCTCTTTGGTTCTGCGTTCCTGGTTTCTGGCGTTTCACCATTTCTTAATTTCCCCGAGAACCGTGAATCCGATTGGGCTGAAATTTCAAGGAGATTTTTCTTGGGAAATTATCTTTCTTGCGGCGAAAGAAGGGCTGCAACCGCCTTTCGAGGGAGTCACAAGACAGCACATTGCGACCAGCTACCCTGGTCGCGCGTTGTTGACTTGTGGCCACCTTGGGCACCGTCTTGCGTTAATTCTTCTTCCCAAAAATCGCATATATACCAAAATAATTCTACGTAAATTTTATCATGTTTGGACTTTGTTTGATATGGATTTTCTGCGAAACAAAAAACATGCAACAAACAGGAATTGGCATTGGACACTGGATCAGTATGTTAGTCCAAGAAAATCATATAAATTGTTGCCAAAAGTATATAAAAGATGTAAAATAATGACATGAAACATTCAAAAATTATAGATGCGATGGAGACATATCACAGCCTCCCCGCGTGGATACCGAAGGACCCGGAGATGGTGGGCGCCATCGCCAAGAACCACCGAATGAGGATCTTCCATCAACTCCGCCTGCCGACGCGGAGCACCATGACTACAACGGTTGGGATCAGAGTGGAGGAGGGGCTCCGGCACAGAGACAGGGGAAGGGGGTGCTCGGGGAGGGGGAGTGTGCCTCTGTGCGTCACCGACGCACAACTTAAATAGCCACGACCAGGCTAGGCGGTGAGCCCACTTCAATGCGACGCAGCAGCCGGAGTTGGCTCCTCGAGACGCGACGTCCTCATTGAAACGGTGACGCCTGAGAGGTCACGTGTGTCGACGCAGCCCTCCCGTCCGATCAAATTGCGACATCAATGCCCGTCGATGCATGCTCTAGACCGGCGCGACAAGCGGTGCGGGTTTTCGATGGAAATCGTGGAAGAGGCGGGTAGTATTTTTTGGGTGGGCCAGGGAGGTCAAACGCGGGCTTGGAAACGGTCTAGACGCCCACAAAACCTTCACACGCTTGTCTCTGGTTTGCGGGAGAAAGCACGTTCAGACCGCTCGATGAACCAATTCAGACTAGCGTTGGATGGCTTTTGCGGTTTGGTCCACGTGGTCCGGACGTATGCGGGCAGTTTGAGGATCGGCGTTAGAGATGCCCTAACTAGAATGCATGTAGTCCGTCACACGCATCATTTTTTTCTTGCTCATGTGACCGTCATATTCCCTTGACTATAGTTTATAAGCGCATATATAGTTCATATTTCATAAGTGTCTTTTTGACGCACCCGATTGTAAAAATTCAAAATTAAAAGGTCATGTCCATTCAAATTCTACAAGATTTGAATTTGTTTCATTGCATCACAAGAAGAGCAAAGAACTTGTTTCGAAAGTTTTGTGTTGATGTTAAATTTTCTATGAAATATAGTACAAATATAATTTTTAGAAAAAAATCCAAATCAAATAACCAATTTAGATTTTTTTTCGAAGGATTCTTATCATGCAAAATTTATGTGGTAATCTTGTAAATCAGAGAGGTTTTTAGATAACTTAAATCATCAATTAGACCAACTAGTTCTTGTACAATGCTAGGTATTTATAGAGGTGCTTAGAAAAATAAACCGGGTTTTTAAAGCATCGGTGCCCATTTCCACACGAAAGACGCCTAATTAAGCGTCTATCCTATACGAGGCTTAAAAAACATTGATTTATTTTTCTAAGCACCTTGCATTGTATAAGGCCTAACATACTCCGAATCATTTTTTTGAATTCAAATCTAATGATGCTCAAACTTATTTTTTGAAATAGATGATCAAACAGTAATTTTGATGGCACATAACACATACTCCGCATGTTTATGGTAAAATCAATGGTCAAACTTAATTCTTGAAATACGCGCATGCATTATGAATTGGACTAAAACAAGTAGTATACCCTTTCATTGAGTGCTTTGAAAAATGCATGCCGGTTAGTTATGCATGAATGCTTACTCCAGACGAATAGAGTAGTACTCCTCCCAATTACTAGTAGTAGTACAATGGGAACAAAAAAGGAACTACAATGGGTTACAACGAAGCAAAGGAAATTACCGTAACCAGTATATAACAAGACTGAAAGGGATAGCCTAGCCGGTAAAACAAACAATACTAGTACTAGCAATATATGTTTGTTCAAAAAAGGTCATTGCATTTACAGTGTACACAATCTGTCGATGTATGCACAGTCATTCCATTCCATCCCATTCCCAGCTCATGTATGATAAGCTACAAGTATATTTTTGGAATCCAAGTGTTGGCTAATTGTAGTAGTCGCAGCAGTACTTGCTACAGCAGCCCATCCTGTTCTTGTCTGCCTGCCTCACCAATTTATAGCCACCACTCACTTGCCACTCCTGCAGAGATCTTACCCAGCTTAGTAGTAGTACTAGTACACTAGTTCCACACCCCAATACACTGCTAACACTATTTTCAAATACATACATATAGGAGTAGTACCTTACTTTTGACAGCATAATTAGTCTAGTATAATGACACCACTTGCAATGAGCACCCAACCTAATAATTCCAGCACTGGGGAGTTGAGAGGTCAGGGCTGGGAAAGGGTGCCCAACTGGGCACTAGTAAATTACAAGAACCGAACTTTTAGCAAAGAAGAAATGGATTTTTGCATATAAAAGTAAATATTTTTAGTGGGAAATAAATCATTTGGGGTCTGCAGTTTTGGAGTGGTAAAATGTGAAAGCAATGGGGCTCTGGACCTCTGGTGAAGGAGGAGGAGGAGGAAGGGGAAAGCTTTTTCTTGGTTTCAGTACCGCCCATTTATACGCCCGTCCCGTCTTGTCCTCTCTCTCTCCTCCTCCCCCCTCACCCAATCTCTCCCTCTCTCTCCCCATCACCTCACAGGCACAGCGCTTCTTGTTGTCCTCATCCACCCCATCAGGAGCTGGAGGCCGGAGCCGGAGCTGGAATGTGAGTGGCCTCTGGTTTCTTCCCTGCTCCTCCTCCCTCTCTCCCCCTGCGCCCTGCTGCATGCATGTCTTGGATCCTTCCGCTCGCCTTGGTCCCTTGCTGAGATTCCCGCCTGCGCACATTCACGGGCGCTTAAAGCCCCCCCTGCCTCGCGAGTTCGTCCCAGCTCTGCGCTTGCTGAAATCCCTGTGGATTTTGGGTACTGTGAATCTCTCTTTTCCGCTCTCAGTAAAAAGAAAAAGAGTCCGGCTTTCGGCCCAGTTCTTGGGGAATTTTGCCCTCTTCCGGTTTCTTGATTCGCTTCGGTTCTCAATCTCCACCCTGCATTCCCCCCCTCCGCATTCTGTTTCTGAGGATTTTTTTTTCTTTCTCTCCCATCTTTGGCGGCAGTCTGCGCTTCGTATTTCTGATTTAATCGATGCTCAATCTCAATCTGTGCTGCTTCTTTTTCGGCGCTCTTGATTGCAGCAGGTTGGTAGGCGCTTAGTCGCATCCGGACCGGCGCAATGATGAGCTTCAAGAACCAGCATGAGGGATTCGCGGGGCAGCAGCTGCTCGCCGCCGCCGCCGCCGCCAACCAGGCCTCCGGTGGGGCGCCGCTGCCGTGGTGGGTGGGGTCCCAGCTGCTGTACGGTCAGCCGATGGGCCACGGGAAGGCGCCGCCGGCCGTGCCCATGTCCATGTCGCCGCCGGAGGACGCCTGCCGGGACGGCCAGTTCCAGGTCGTGCCGAGGGGGGCCCAGGCGCTTCTGGACGCCGTGCCGCAGCCGATGGGGGAGAGGGGCATCCCTGAAGCTCTCAAGTTCTCCATGGCTCATGGTGAGGCTGCTCTGTCCTGTGAGATGAGCTTGTTTAATCTTTGCATGCTACACTTGCTAGTAGAAAAGAGTAGGCAGTGGTGTGACACGTGTGAAGGACACATGGCTGGGTTACCATATATAGACACACATAACGCAGTTCTAGGAGAGCCTAGGTAATGTGGAGTGCACATAGTAGGGTGGCGTTTTATCTCAGATAATAGGGTTATTACAAGATAACCGATTAATCCGGTGCGAGAAGACTATGATGTGCCTTGCCCAATGAACTAGGTAAATTTGTGCATGCTACTATAAAAGAGTAGAGAGTGATGTGATACATGGGAACGACACAGGGTTTGGTTCAGCTCTCGGTAATTCAAGTTTCAGTACCTATTACTGTACTTGACGTAAAATTGACGGTGTTCATAGATACATCTAAATTAAGGTCTTATGTGGATGCTATTATCTAGGTAATTACTTCTAAATTAAGGTCTTATGTGGATGCTATTACTGTACTAATCAATTCAACAGATAATTTTGTACCGCTTTAACTCAAAGGCTAAACCTTACAAAACAGAGTAGATTTGGGTGTAAGCCTGTGACTTCCCTACTTATCCCCCTTGAGCTCGTTTAAATTTACTGCTTCCTTACGTATCTATATGTATTGCCAATTTGTGTATACCATGATTCACAAATCACAGACATCTTGATTCAGAAAAACCATACCGCACAATTATGCTATTTCTGACATGAGAAAAACACCACAGTGCATAACTAGTCTCTTGACACATGCCATGAAAATTCTGACATTTTCTTGGGTTAAAAATATATTTTCTTCCAGTCAGACATGGCATGGCACCAAAAGGGCCCTACTATGTAACCTAATACGCCTTGTAGAACATCCGATGCTATATAAATTCAATCCTTCTGAAACATACACGTTTGATATGGAAATTGAACATCATAAGTCAAAACGTCATGGATTCATTGATCCACAGCTTTTATCACATGTTCTTCTGAAACATGATGCCATGTGATCGTCGCGATGAGACGAGAAAGATTTCCCTTTGTCAGTTAAAGATCTCCTATCATGCATGACTTTCTCTCTCTAGCAACTTGAATGGCTGACGGATTTCAAAGTGCAGACTACTTGTGTTTTTATGGACATTGGAAATGTGATTGATGGTGCATTTGGGTTCAGGTAAAGGAGGTAACAGTTCTGAGCACTCTGCCCCTATCACTCTGCAGTCACCGTTCACAGAATATAATGACCATTTTGAGTTGGGCCTTGGGCAATCCGTGGTAAGCCTTTCCACTCGTTTGGTTTATCCATATTTATAATGGTGACAAACCCTTGATTAAATTAGTAGTGAATTTAGGAGTTTGCAACCTTACAATTACAAATGCCTTTCAGAACCTCCTTAGCATTGAGTTCATCAATGCCTTCTGATATTTTTCAGATTTCCTCCAGTTACTACTCTGATCAGCAGTACGGCCTACTTTCTTCTTATGGAATGAGATCAGCGGTACGTGCATTTAGTTTTAACTTAGTCAACTCCACAATTTCTCTGACTATCTCTACTGTAGAAAACTATCATAAAACCAATCCATCTATATCTACAGACATTAGTCTAGTGTTCATCTGAATTCCGCAGTTGAACAATCTAGCGCAAAGTTTTCGTAAAATGGTTCATAGTGTTATTTATATTATCTATGACGTGATTTCTGAACATGAAGTGTGTGCTAGAACTTTGTGAGTGCATTTTCCTTTCTTTTAGTGCAGTATAATTTGTTAATTTTCTCAATAAGCAACAAACTATAGCCAGTACAGAGTGTACACCAAAGAGTACAAAGTGAATACTCTCCAAGCATTGTCAATAGCAATTGCATGGTCATTTCTTGACTTGATGTCGGGAAAGTGTTATTGTGGTATCATTTAACATTGACACTCCAAGGATATATATTAGGGTTTATATTTCACTTTGTAAGCTGAAAGCTCGTATACAATTTATTTTATCTACTAGTAATGTGTGATATCTAACATGTTCCTCCATTTCCTTTTGCGTAATGCAGTCTAGTGGGCGTATGCTTATACCACTGAATATGCCTGCTGATGCACCGATTTATGTGAACGCAAAGCAATATGAAGGCATCCTTCGTCGCCGTCGTGCTCGCGCCAAGGCAGAGAAGGAGAACAGGCTGGTCAAGGCCAGAAAGGTACGGCTCACCTTCTCAAGTATAAACTGAGGATGTTTATTCTCCCATGGCATGCAATGCAAATGTTCTTCTTTCTTTCGCATTCATGCGGGTGCTTTCTGCAATGCAGCCATATCTTCACGAGTCACGCCATCTTCATGCAATGCGCCGTGCGAGAGGCTCTGGTGGACGCTTCCTCAACACTAAGAAAGAGACCAATGGAAAAGACACTGGTGCTGGGAGTAAGGCGATGGGTGGTAACCCGTTTATGCGCCCGGCTGCATCTCTCAGTTCAGAGATCCAGCACTCTGAGCAGGGAAACCCAAGCAGCGTCTCCAGCATGTCTGGCTCAGAGGTGACAAGCCTGTATGATCATGAAGATGTGGACCACTACCACAACTTTGAGCACCTCCGCACACACTTCTTCACCCCGCTCCCGAGCATCATGGACGGTGAGCATGGGGCCGGTAACCCCTTCAAGTGGGCAGCAGCCTCCGATGGCTGCTGCAACCTCCTCAAAGCATGACTTGAGGGGGTACCGGACAGCCGAAATATCAAGAGATGGCGCAAACCGGCAGCATCTGCCGGCATTGTGTCCAGCTCCAGGTCAGGGATCATCCCTGTCGTCATCTGGCTGTCCGTGGGCAATTCATTCTTGGCTCATGGCATCGGTAGTGCTTTCGCTCATCGCCTACTTGTCCTCGAAACTTCAGTGCTGGTTTCCAGGATCCTGTGGTGAGTGGAACACCCCCTTTGCCATAAAAAATATATTATCTAGGTAATTACTACTGCTTGCTACCAGCATCCGACCGTTTCGTGGTATCTGGTTTAAGTTTCTATTTGAATAAATGTCTGAAACTTCAGACTGGTTGGAATGGTACTGGAATCGGAGTTTGTATGAAGTATTGGTATCTCTTTTGTTTGGAGAAGTATTGGAGCATGTTAAGTAGACTTGGTGATGTGTTGTAATAGTTGGCTTGAAGGTTCTGTGTGTAGACTTGGTTTGTTTGTACTATGTGGTGTTAACACCTGAATTCAGTGGTGTATTGAGACTTGGTTTGTGAAGTTCCTTATGCTGTGTGGTCTGTGAGGTGTTTTGCTTTTTCTGGGAAGACAAATTCCATTTGCGTCACACTTGCAAATGTCAATTTGCAAGAAGACATTGATGTTTACTTGATTGGAAACCGGAGGAAAGAGAATCTGTAATTGCTGTTTTGGCTACCTCTTTGTAATGATTTTTTTAGCAATACTGAAGAAAAAAAATGAATCATAAACAATTACAGATACTACAAAGCACTTCAAACACAAATCGAAGCATATGTATGCTAAATTCACAAAAGTATTCAACAAATTGTAATATATCAGATATCATCATACCTCCAATATGATGTCCATTAATAAAATAATTACATTCTTTATATGAAAATAAAAAATATCTCCACATGCATCATAGACTTACTATCATTATGTTATCTATTAATATCCGAACAACAAACATCAAGAATTGCATGCATATGTTACTCCACACTAACATTCTTGACATGTCCAAAATAACTTGTTTATATCCCACCCGAAAAGGAGCTTTGTAATAGCCTTTCATCACTAAAAAAATAAAATGACAAGACAATAACAAAATCTTAAAGTTCAATAATTGCAATCAAACACATTGAAATATGTATTCCTTATTTCGTGCGGAGGAGAGCTAGTAGTTTTATCCAGGTTCAACCCTAGAATAGATAACAACCCTGCATCCTGCTATATTGTATTGATTAGTCCGTAGTCCTGCTAAATTTTATTGATTAGTCTATAGTATGATGACATTTCTCATGAGGGGATAGGGCACTGTCCCATTTATATTGGGTGTACTAGTATGATAGCTATTTTTTAGGTATGAGAGATCCCTGGACACATGGAGAGCGGATCACCATGTAACTATAAGACCCCTAATGTTAGGCTCCCAACTTTATCTCCTCTTGGTTTCTCAGTCGATGCTTGCCTTTCATCACCAAACAAACAAACAAAATGACAAGACAGTAACAAAATCTTAAAGTTCAATAATTGCAATCAAACACATTGAAATATGTATTCCTTATTTCGTGCGGAAGAGATCTAATAGTTTTACCCAGGTTCATCCTGAAATAGATAACAACCCTACGTCCTGTTATATTGTATTGATTAGTTTGTAGTCCTGCTAAATTTTATTGACTAGTCTATAGTACGATGACATTTCTCATGGGATGGGATAGGGCACTGTCCCATTTATATTGGGTGTACTAGTATGATAGCTATTTTTTAGTAATCTGTTACATATGAGAGATCCATGGACACATGGAGAACGGGTCACCGTATAACTATAAGACACCTAATGTTAGGCTCCCAACTTTATCTCCTCTTGGTTTCCCAGTCGGTGCTTGCCTTTCATCACCAAGCAAACAAAAAAAATGACAAAAAAGTACCAAAATCTTGAAGTTCAATAGTTGCAATAATACACATTGAAATATGTATTCCTTATTTCGTGCGGAAGAGATCTAACAGTTTTACCCAGGTTGATCCCTGGAATAGAGAACAACCCTACGTCCTGCTATATTGTATTGATCAGTCTGTAGTCCTGCTAAATTTTATTGACTAGTCTGTAGTACGATGATATTTCTCATGGGATGAGATAGGGCACCGTCCCATTTATATTGGGTGTACTAGTATGATAGCTATTTTTTAGGTATGAGAGATCCCTGGACACATGGAGAGCGGATCACCATGTAACTATAAGACCCCTAATGTTAGGCTCCCAACTTTATCTCCTCTTGGTTTCCCAGTTGGTGCTCGCCTTTCATCACCAAACAAACAAACAAAATGACAAGACAGTAACAAAATCTTAAAGTTCAATAATTGCAATCAAACACATTGAAATATGTATTCCTTATTTCGTGCGGGAGAGATCTAATAGTTTTACCCAGGTTCACCCTGAAATAGATAACAACCCTACGTCCTGCTATATTGTATTGATTAGTTTGTAGTCTTGCTAAAGTTTATTGACTAGTCTGTAGTACGATGACATTTCTCATGGGATGGGATAGGGCACCATCCCATTTATATTGGGTGTACTAGTATGATAGCTATTTTTAGGAATCTGTTACGTATGGGAGATCCATGGACACATGGAGAGCGGGTCACCATGTAACTATAAGACCCCTAATGTTAGGCTCCCAACTTTATCTCCTCTTGGTTTCCCAGTCGGTGCTTGCCTTTCATCACCAAGCAAACAAAAAAAATGACAAAACAGTAACAAAATCTTGAAGTTCAATAGTTGCAATAAAACACATTGAAATATGTATTCCTTATTTCGTGCGGAAGAGATCTTACAGTTTTACCCAGGTTGAGCCCTGGAATAGAGAACAACCCTACGTCCTGCTATATTGTATTGATTAGTCTGTAGTCCTGCTAAATTTTATTGACTAGTCTGTAGTACCATGACATTTCTCATGGGATGGGATAGGGCACCGTCCCATTTATATTGGGTGTACTAGTATGATAGCTATTTTTTAGGAAGCTGGTACGTATGAGAGATCCCTGGACACATGGAGAGTGGATCACCATGTAACTACAAGACCCCTAATGTTAGGCTCCCAACTTTATCTCCTCTTGGTTTCCCAGCCGGTGCTCGGAGCACAAGACCCCCTGGACTCGTTAAGGAGGAAAGGGTTAGTAGTGTCTATATAGTGTTCCCAAACGACACACATATCGCCAACGAGCCCCCCCCCCTCATCCACTAGTATGTGGAATGAGGATATCCGTCATGGGATTTCTAGGACATTTCCGTCAATCTGTTGTAATGGATCGGTACAAAATTTTGTGTGAACCCGATCTTTTCGTCGAATGTCTTGGAGCAGAAACATTGTCTGAGCAGTGGTACTCGATCGAGGTCATGGTCGTAGACCCCCCCGAGAGCGAACACATGACGACATCAGCTCGAGTGGGTGCACACGCGTCGTCGGGGGTTTTCAACCCTTGTCTTCTTGGACATTGGTCGATGCGTGATGGAGCAGCTATGGTCTCCTTTCTTGCACTCACTTCTCCACACCTAGATGCCCAAAACCACTCACTTCTCCACACCTAGCTGCCCAAAACCACTCACCGTACACTGGAGTGTGGATCAAGCAACAACCACGAGCTGAACAACCAGACGATACAACTCGCCGTCAGAACCGTACGTAGCAGGTGGACGTGACGCCTACTGTGTGATACAGAGTGACCATCAACATGGCTCTCCATGCCACATCTATACCAACCGGCTACTCAGTAACACACCCTCTCCTTGTGTCCGCCGACCAAAACAAACGCAGCGAACCACCATAGCAACTGCAACACCTCTAAACGCCCAAACCAAGTTCGTGTGCTCCAAGCAATGAAACGAACATGAACCCCACGGCGAGTACCAATACACTAGCATTTATGAACAACCCGTGCAATGCATAAACTCGAACAATTAAGAAGACGTATAGAAAAGCCAACATAACGATAATTTTACATCTCGATCAATAAAACCACGAGTTATGCAATCAACCTAGCTTGAATAAACTCGAACGGTTAAGATCATACTAAAAAAAAGGCAATGCCCAACAAAACCTCTTGTTGAACGTGATGCCTACCGTGTGATAGGAAGTGATCATCAGGATGGCTCTCCGCGCCGCATCTACACCAACCGGCTACTCAACAACGCAACCTCACCTTGTGTCCACCGACCAAAACCAACACACCAAACCACCACAACAACGACAACACCTCTAAATGCCCGAATCAAGTTTGTGTGCTCCGAGCAACGAAACAAACATGTACCCCGCTAGTACCAATACACCAACATTTGTAAACAACTCGTGCAATACATAAACTCAAACGATTAAGAACACATATAGAAAAGCCAACATAACGATAACTTACATCTCGTTCAATACATAAACTCGAAAGATTAAGATCATACAAAAAAAGGCATTGCCCAAACAAAACAACCCATTCAAAAATGCTTGGCCAGACCATTGACAACATCAAACAGACGTGCATTGCCACGCAATTCATGTTTCCAATACGCTCGCATTTTACTCCCCCCCATCACGTGTCCGATGAACTCGACACGGTTCCGATAAACACGTGCAAAGCCTGTCGTAAACACGAAGCCCAATTTTGCAAGACGTGGAAATGGAAAAAGGTAGTGAGCACGAGGCCTGATACAACTACATTTAGGAAAAAGAAAGGACATACCACAGAAGGGTGACATCACCACCAAAGGCAAACAGAGCACAAACACAAAATCTGAGGTGTTGCAAAAAGCCAACGGCGCGACGTACGCCAACAGCGCCGAGTAAGCTCGAAGCAATCTTGGCATCACTGGCAAGTGGCAACATCGAGTAGGCTCCAAGCCGGCGGCGACGAGTAAGCTTGAAGAAGCCCCTGCAAAACGAAGCAAGAGGAAGGCTAGTGTGCACTATGTTTGACGAACAGAACACAATTTAAAAAAAAAACAAAACATAACCGACTTAGTAAAAAGACTGAAACACCCCGACTCGGCTCATCCCGCTTGAACAGGCCAAGCACTTCACGGGGAAGCGGGCACGGCCTGAACCAGCTCGCGTGAACGAGGCAGCCATCCCGGCAACATGCATCCCAAACGCGCACCGAGCCAGGTAGCAGCATGCGAAAGGCAGCCATCCCGGCAACATGCATCCCAACCCGGCCACTAGCCCAGTGCGGGGCAAGGACGCCGACAGGTGGCTCTGGATGGCGTGTTGCGGGAGGTCGAGCACGCGTGACACTGCCCGTGTATGCGGCGCAAAAGCAGTTCATTATGGTGGCCTTACACACACCCGCAGTCCACCCGTCATGGACTCTCGAGATGGGTTACCTGGGTGTGTGCCACCCGAACAGATCGGACGGCTTAAAGAGCCCCCCCATGGCAATGCTGTCGCAAAACGGACGCTGCAGAAGGCACTCTCGTCCTTGAAGGCCCCCAGTTGTCGAGTACTCCAGCATTCTTTTTAGGATTAATTACCACTCAATTAGCTTATTATCTTTGGAGTGACTTTGAGGGGAAAGTGAGGCTTCCACGTGGCCAACCGGCACTTAGTTTGTACGGAAAATAACATGGGGATCTTGGTGTGCCTAACCTTAAAGATGTTAACCTATGTTTTCGTGGGAATTGGGTTAAAAGGTATATTAAGGATGATAACAAAATTTGGATAGTCTCGTAAACCTTCTAGGCAGCGGGTTATGTGCGCCAGTAAAGCTTTTGAGTTTGGATATAGATGGGTAGTGGGCAATCACAAAAAATTTTTGGGAGGACATCTGGTTTGGCACCTCCCCCTCCCTCTTTTCAACTTTGGCCAATTTATACCATTTTCATCAATATCGTGAGACTCTGTCTGAGATCTGGGATGAGCAAACTCTCAAATTCAATTTTAGGAGGATTTTACACCCAAGCCAATAGAGTGAAGTCGTGACATGGCGCCGACCTTCTGAAGAGTACCCCTAAATCTAGTAGTCTACAGAGTGAAGTCATGAGCAATATTATGTATGGTTACACGGATAGGGTGTTGGTTCCGTCGGAAGACAAGGGATTTCCTGGAATCCCAAGTCTTCCAAAGGATGTTCAGAGCCACAAAGGGCCACACGGTTTCATGGGTAAGGTAGTTGTTCCTTTGTTTTTTTTATTTCTTATGTTGTAGTGAATTCTCATGGATCTTTTGGCTCTTGACCATCTGTATGCTCTAGAAATAAAGAAGTAACACATCAAGAGGCATTATACCTTTTTCCAGACACATTGTCGATTTCCAGTTCAGATTTACATTCATCGAATACGAGAGTTCTTTCCTCATTGTTGTAGTAACACATCAAGAGACATTGTAGTAACTTTATAGAGAATATTGTCGATTTTCAATTCAGATGTACATCCATAGAATACAAGAGTTCTTCCTCGTCATTGTTGTTCTTTATTCGATTTCTCATTGTAAAGCCTACGGTCATGCACGCCGCAAGTTGTACTTGGGCTGTTGGGCATACACAACTAACCTAATGTATATCAATCATGATACCGCTTAGGTTGTGAGAGGATGAAGTCAGAGATGCCCCCCTGTTGGGGATCGTAGTAGTAAATCAAAATTTTCCTACGTGTCACCAAGATCAATCCATGGAGAAACCATTAACGAGCAAAGGGGAGTGCATCTTCATACCTTTGAAGATCGCAAAGCGGAAGCGTTACTAGAACGCGGTTGGTGGAGTCGTACTCGCAGCGATTCAGATTGTGGTCGATTCCGATCTAAGCGTCAAACAACGGCGCCTCCGCGTTCAACACATGTGCAGCCCGGTAACGTCTCCTACGCCTTGATCCAGCAAGGAGGAAGGAGAGGTTGAGGGAGAGCTCCGGCAGCACGACGGCATGGTGACGGTGGAGCTGCGTGGTACTCCGGCAGGGCTTCGCCAAGCGCTACGGAGGATGAGGAGGAGGAGGGGTAGGGCTGCGTCGAGAGAGAGAGAGAGATGCGTGTTCTTGGCAGCCCCAAAACCCCCACTATTTATAGGAGGAGGAGCAGGAGGGTGCACACCCCTAGGGTTCCCACCCTAGGGGTGGCGGCAACCGTAGATGGGACTTGGGGCCGGCGGCCAAGGGAGGGGAGAGGGGTGCGGCTGCCCTAGCTGCCCTAGGGTGGGCCTAGGGCCCATCTGCGCTAGGGTTTGCCCCCCTCTCTCCTTTGCTCCGCCTTGGGCCAGGTGGAGGCGCACCAGCCCACCTAGGGGATGGTTCCCTCCCACTCTTGGCCCATGTAGCCTTCTGGGGCCCGTGGCCCCTCTTGGTGGACCCTCGGAACCCTTTCGGTGGTCACGGTACATTACCAGTGATGCCCGAAACACTTTCGGTGATCAAAACCCCACTTCCTATATATGAATCTTTACCTCCGGACCATTCCGGAACTCCTCGTGACGTCCGAGATCTCATCCGGGACTCCGAACAACCTTCGGTAACCACATACACTATTCCCATATAACCCTAGCGTCATCGAACCTTAAGTGTGTAGACCCTAAGGGTTTGGGAGGCACGTAGACATGACCGAGACACCTCTCCGGCCAATAACCAACAGTGGGATCTGGATACCCATGTTGGCTCCCACATGCTCCACGATGATCTCATCGGATGAACCACAATGTTGGGGATTCAATCAATCCCGTATACAATTCCCTTTGTCCATCGGTATGATACTTGCCCGAGATTCGATCGTCGGTATCCCTATACCTTGTTCAATCTCGTTACTGGCAAGTCTCTTTACTCGTTCCATAACACATCATCCCATGGCTAACTCCTTAGTCACATTGATCTCATTATGATGATGTTTTACCGAGTGGGCCCAGAGATACCTCTCCGTCACACGGAGTGACAAATCCCAGTCTTAATTCGTGCCAACCCAACAGATACTTTCGGGGATACCCACAGTGTACTTTTATAGCCACCAGTTACGTTGTGATGTTTAGCACACCCAAAGTATTCCTACGGTATCTGGGAGTTGCACAATCTCATGGTCTAAGGAAACGATACTTGACATTAGAAAAGCTCTAGCAGACAAACTACACGATCTTGTGCTATGCTTAGGATTGGGTCTTGTCCATCACATCATTCTCCTAATGATGTGATCCCGTTATCAATGACATCCAATGTCCATGGTCATGAAACTGTGACCATCTATTGATCAACGAGCTAGCCAACTAGAGGCTCACTAGGGACATGTTGTGGTCTATGTATTCACACATGTATTATGGTTTCCGGTTAATATAATTATAGCATGAACAATAGACAATTATCATGAACAAGGAAATATAATAATAACCATTTTATTATTGCCTTTAGGGCATATTTCCAACACCTCCCCTCCCGCAGCTTTCCACGACGTGCCACCCAGGCTCGAAATTGCTAATTTTTAGTAGGTGCGAACCAAAAGTTGTACCCAAGTTTCCATGCCATATGAAAACTTGCGCCGCATAAAACTTTTCTCTTTGCTATGAAGATAGGTAGAATTTCAGTCTTACTTGAAGCGCAGCTAAACGAAAAAAGAAGTCCGCAACGACCCTTTTGTCACACTCCTCCGGTAACCCGTGGGATCATGTGCCTCCTGCTCATCATGTTCCTCCCTAAGATTTTGTACTACCCCTTGAGCATCTCGCTGCCTAAGGCACCACTTTGTTGGATCTTTCCATCGACGACACGACGACACAGGTTACAAAGCCAAAATAGTCTGAAACGAGGTGGGACGACAACAGGTGTATTATCACGACGATGATGGAGAACAAGAAATGATCCAAATACATCGGATCAGATGTTTCGTTGTGTAACAAGCAGGAGATAAAAAATATTGCACCACTACTCATACATGTATTGTTGATTTAAGATAGCTAACTGCCCATGCCAAACTTTCTGGGTCCTGATATCGCCCACACGTGTGGGCGTTAAGGGAGTCTTGCCACACGCTCTGTGTGGTGTGTAAGAGAAATAGACCACATGTCTATGTGTGGGTAAAACTGTTGGGAGACGTAGTAGTAAATCAAATTTTTTTCTACGTGTCACCAAGATCTATCTATGGAGAAACCAGCAACAAGTGGGGAGAGATTGCATCTTCATACCTTTGAAGATCGCTAAGCGGAAGCGTTGCAAGAACGCAGTTGATGGAGTCATACTCGCAGCGATTCAGATCGCGGTGGATTCCGATCTAAGCGCCGAACAACGGCGCCTCCGCGTTCAACACACGTGCAGCCCGGTGATGTCTCCTATGCCTTGATCCAGCAAGGAGGAAGGAGAGGTTAGGGAAGGGCTCCAACAGCAGCACAACGGCGTGGTGGTGGTGGAGTAGCAAGGTATTCCGGCAGGGCTTCGCCTAAGCGCTGCGGAGGAGGAAGAAGAGAGGTAGGGCTTTGCCGTGAGAGAGAGAGTTCAGAACTGTTCTCAAAAGGCCAAAACCTCAAGTATATATAGGAGGAGGGAGAGGGAAGGCTGCCTTGGCCCCTCCTCCAAAGAGGAGGGCTTCGGCCGAAGTGGGGATAGAGTCCACCTCCCACAAGGGAGGTGGATCTCCTCTTTTAAAACCCTTTGCCCTTTATCTCCAGATCTCCAGCCACATGGGACTTTCTAGAAGGTCTTGGCCAGCCCAATAAGGGCTGGCACACCTCCTCTAAGGGCCCACAAAGTCCTATGGTCGTCACACCCCTCCCGAGGGTCCTTCGGCACCCTCCTGGCACTCCCGGTACAATATTGATGAGCTCAAAAACTTTCCGGTGACCAAAACTGGACTTCCTATATATCAATCTTTACCTCTGGACCATTTCGGAGCTCCTCGTGACGTCCGGGATCTCATCCGGGACTCCGAACAACTTTCGGTAATCACGTATACCATTTCCCTATAATCCTAGCGTCATCGTACCTTCAATGTGTAGATCCTACGGGTTCGGGAGACACGTGGACATGACCGAGACACTTCTCCGGCCAATAACCAACAGCGGGATCTGGATACCCATGTTGGCTCCCACATGCTCCACGATGTTCTCATTTGATGAACCACGATGTCGGGGATTCAATCAATCCCATATACAATCCCTTTGTCGATCGGTATGATACTTGCCCGAGATTCGATCGTCGGTATCTCTATACCTTGTTCAATCTCGTTACCGGCAAGTCTCTTTACTCGTTCCGTAATACATCATCCCATGACTAACTCCTTGGTCACATTGAGCTCATTATGATGATGTCTTACCGAGTGGGCCTAGAGATACCTCTCCGTCATACAGAGTGACAAATCCCAATCTCGATTCATGCCAACCCAACAGACACTTTCGGAGATACCCGTAGTGCACCTTTATAGCCACCCAGTTACGTTGTGACGTTTGGCACACCCAAAGCATTCCTATGGTATCCGGGAGTTGCACAATCTCATGGTCTAAGGAAACGATACTTGACATTGAAAAGCTTTAGCAAACGAACTACACGATCTAGTGCTATGCTTAGGATTGGGTCTTATCCATCACATCATTCTCCTAATGATGTGATCCCGTTATCAACGACATCCAATGTCCATGGTCATGAAACCGTGGCCATCTATTGATCAACGAGCTAGTCAACTAGAGTCTCACTAGGGACATGTTGTGGTCTATGTATTCACACATGTATTATGGTTTCCGGTTAACACAATTATAGCATGAACAATAGACAATTATCATGAACAAGGAAATACAATAATAACCATTTTATTATTGCCTCTAGGGCATATTTCCAACAGTCTCCCACTTGCACTAGAGTCAATAATCTAGTTACATTGTGACGAATCATACACCCATAGCATTCTGGTGTTGATCATGTTTTGCTCGTGAGAGAGGTTTAGTCAACGGATCTGTGACATTCGGATCCGTATGCACTTTACAAATATCTATATCTCCCTCCTGAATGTAATCACGGATGGAGTTGAAACGGCGCTTGATTTGTCTTGTCTTGTGAAACCTGGGCTCCTTCGCAAGGGCAATAGCTCCAGTGTTGTCACAGAATAGAGTCATCGGGCCCGACGCACTTGGAATTACTCCTAGGTCGGTGATGAACTCCTTCATCCAGACTCCTTCCTTTGCTGCTTCCGAAGCAGCTATGTACTCCGCTTCACATGTAGATGCCGCCACGACGCTTTGCTTGCTGCTGCACCAGCTGACTGCCCCTCTGTTCAAAATATACACGTATCCGGTTTGCGACTTGGAGTCGTCCGGATCTGTGTCGAAGCTAGCATCGACGTAACCCTTTACGATGAGCTCTTCGGCACCTCCATATACGAGAAACATGTCCTTTGTCCTTTTCAGGTACTTCAGGATGTTCTTGACCGCTGTCCAGTGTTCCGCTCCGGGATCACTTTGGTACCTCCCTACCAAACTTATGGCAAGGTTCACATCAGGTCTGGTACATAGCATGGCATACATAATAGAGCCTATGGCTGAAGCATAGGGGATGGCACTCATCTCTTCTCTATCCTTTGCCGTGGTCGGGCATTGAGTCGTACTCAATCTCACACCTTGTAACACACGCAAGAACCCCTTCTTGGACTGATCCATATTGAACTTCTTCAATATCTTTTCAAGGTATGTGCTTTGTGAAAGACCTATGAGGCGTCTCGATCTATCTCTATAGATCTTAATACCTAATATGCAAGCAGCTTCTCCAAGGTCCTTCATTGAAAAACACTTATTCAAGTAGGCCTTTACACTTTCCAAGAGTTCTATATCATTTCCCATTATCAGTATGTCATCCACATATAATACGAGAAATGCTACAGAGCTCCCACTCACTTTCTTGCAAATACAGGGTTCTCCATAAACATGTACAAACCCAAACGCTTTAATCACTTCATTAAAGCGAATGTTCCAACTCCGAGATGCTTGCACCAACCCATAGATGGAGCGCTGGAGCTTGCATACCTTGTTAGCATCTTTAGGATCGACAAAACCTTCCGGCTGCATCATATACAGTTCTTCCTTGAGGAAGCCATTAAGGAATGCCGTTTTGACGTCCATTTGCCAGATCTCATAATCATAAAATGCGGCAATTGATAACATGATTCGGACAGACTTCAGCATCGCTACGGGTGAGAAAGTCTCATCGTAGTCAACTCCTTGAACTTGTCGATAACCCTTAGCGACAAGCCGAGCCTTATAGACGGTCACATTACCATCTGCGTCAGTCTTCTTCTTAAAGATCCATTTATTTTCCATGGCTCGCTTATCATCAGGCAAGTCCACCAAAGTCCATACTTTGTTCTCATACATGGATCCTATCTCGGATTTCATGGCTTCAAGCCATTTGTTGGAATCCGGGCCCGCCATCGCTTCTTCATAGTTCAAAGGTTCACCGTTGTCTAACAACACGATCTCTAGGACAGAGTTGCCGTACCACTCTAGTGCGGAGTGTCCTAGTGGACCTTCGACTTTCAATAGTAACTTGATCCGAAGTTTCATGATCATCATCATTAACTTCCTCTCCAGCCGGTGTAGGCTCCACAGAAACAACTTCCTGTGCTGCGCTACTCTCCGATACGAGTGGAGGTACAATGACCTCATCAAGTTCTATTTTCCTTCCACTTACTTCTTTCGAGAGAAACTCTTTCTCGAGAAAGGATCCATTCTTGGCAACAAAGACTTTGCCCTCGGATCGTAGGTAGAAGGTATACCCAATAGTCTCTTTGGGATATCCTATGAAGACGCACTTTTCCGCTTTGGGTTCGAGCTTATCAGGTTGAAGTTTCTTCACATAAGCATTGCATCCCCAAACTTTTAGAAATGACAGCTTAGGTTTCTTTCCAAACCATAATTCATACAGTGTCGTCTCAACGGATTTTGACGGTGCCCTATTTAAAGTGAATGCGGCAGTCTCTAATGCATATCCCCAAAATGATAGCGGTAAGTCGGTAAGAGACATCATAGATCGTACCATATCTAATAGAGTGCGATTATGACGTTCAGACACACCATTTCGCCGAGGTGTGCTAGGCGGCATGAGTTGTGAAACAATTCCACATTTCCTTAGGTGCGTGAACTCGTGACTTAAATATTCTCCGCCACGATCAGATCGTAGGCACTTTATTTTCCTATCACGTTGATTCTCTACCTCACTCTGAAATTCCTTGAACCTTTCAAAAGTTTTAGACTTATGTTTCATTAAGTAGACATACCCATATCTACTCAAGTCATCAGTGAGGGTGAGAACATAACGGTAGCCACCACGAGCCTCGACACTCATTGGACCGCATACATCGGTATGTATTATTTCCAACAAGTCAGTTGCTTGCTCCATTGTTCCGGAGAACGGAGTCTTAGTCATCTTGCCCATGAGGCATGGTTCGCACGTGTCAAATGATTCGAAATCAAGAGACTCCAAAAGTCCATCAGTATGGAGCTTCTTCATACGTTTGACACCAATATGACCAAGGTGGCAGTGCCACATGTAAGTGGGACTATCGTTATCAACCTTACACTTTTTGGTACTCACACTATGGACATGTGTAACATCACGTTCGAGATTCATCAAAAATAAACCATTGACCAGCGGGGCATGACCATAAAACATTTCTCTCATATAAATAGAACAACCATTATTCTTAGATTTAAATGAGTAGCCATCTCGCATCAAGCGAGGTCCAGATACAATGTTCATGCTCAAAGCTGGTACTAAATAACAATTATTAAGGTTTAACACTAATCCCGAAGGTAGATGTAGAGGTAGCGTGCCGACGGCGATGACATCGACCTTGGAACCATTCCCGACGCGCATCGTCACCTCGTCCTTTGCCAACCTCTGCTTATTCCGCAGCTCCTGCTTGGAGTTACAAATGTGAGCAACTGCACCGGTATCAAATACCCAGGAGCTACTACGAGCACTGGTTTGGTACACATCAATAACAAGTATATCACATATACCTTTAATGTTGCCGTCCTTCTTATCCGCTAAGTACTTGGGGCAGTTCCGCTTCAAGTGACCGATACCCTTGCAGTAAAAGCACTCAGTCTCAGGCTTGGGTCCATGCTTGTTCTTCTTCTTCCCGGCAACTTGCTTACCAGGCGCGGCAACAGCTTTGCCGTCCTTCTTGAAGTTCTTCTTACCCTTGCCTTTCTTGAAAATAGTGGTCTTATTTACCATCAACACTTGATGCTCCTTTATGATCTCGACCTCTGCTGATTTCAGCATCGAGTACAACTCAGGAATGGACTTCTCCATCCCTTGCATGTTGTAGTTCATCACAAAGCTCTTGTAGCTAGGTGGAAGCGACTGGAGGATTCTGTCAATGACCGACTCATCCGGGATATTAACTCCCAGCTGAGTCAAGCGGTTGTGTAGCCCAGACATCTTGAGGATGTGCTCACTGACAGAACTATTCTCCTCCATCTTACAGCTGAAGAACTTGTCGGAGACGTCATATCTCTCGACCCGGGCATGAGCTTGGAAAACGAGTTTCAGCTCTTGGAACATCTCATATGCTCCGTGTTGCTCAAAACGCTTTTGGAGCTCCGGTTCTAAACTGTAAAGCATGCCGCACTACACAATGGAGTAATCATCGCAGCGAGAATGCCAAGCATTCGCAACGTCTTGCTCTGCTGGGAGAAGGGGTGGGTCACCTAGTGGTGCATCAAGGACATACAATTTCTTGGAAGCTATGAGGATGATCCTCAAGCCACGGACCCAGTCCGCATAGTTGCTTCCATCATCTTTCAGCTTGGTTTTCTCTAGGAACGCGTTGAAATTGAGGGCGACATTCGCGTTGGCCATTGGATCTACAATATAGATTGTAAAGATAATTTTAGACTAAGTTCATGATAATTAAGTTCACATAATAAAATTATTTAATGAACTCCCACTTAGATAGACATCTCTCTAGTCATCCAAGTGACACATGATTCATGTCAACTAGCCCGTGTCCGATCATCACGTGAGATGGACTAGTCATCCATGGTGAACATCTCCATGTTGATCGTATCTTCCATACAACTCATGTTCGACCTTTCGGTCTTCCGTGTTCCGAGGCCATGTCTGTACATGCTAGGCTCGTCAAGTCAACCTAAGTGTTCCAGGTGTGTAAATCTGGCTTACACCCATTGTATGCGAACGTTAGAACCTATCACACCTGATCATCACGTGGTTCTTCGGAACAACGATCCTTAGCAACGGTGCACAGTTAGGGTGAACACTTTTCTTGAAATTTTATTGAGAGATCATCTTATTTACTATCGTCATTCTAAGCAAATAAGATGTAAACATGATAAACATCACATGCAATCAATATAGTGACATGATATGGCCATTATCATCTTGCTCCTTTGATCTCCATCTTCGGGGCACCATGATCATCACTGTCACCGGCACGACACCATGATCTCCATCATCATGATCTCCATCACTGTGTCTTCATGAAGTTGTCTCGCCAACTATTACTTCTACTACTATGGCTAACGTTTAGTAATAAAGTAAAGTAATTACATGGCGTTTATGATTGACACGCAGGTCATACAATAAAATAAGACAACTCCTATGGCTCCTTCCGGTTGTCATACTCATCGACATGCAAGTCGTGAATCCTATTACAAGAACATGATCAATCTCATACATGACCCTGCATCACATCACATCCTTTGGCCATATCACATCACAAGGCATATGCTGCAAAAACAAGTTAGACGTCCTCTAATTTGTAGTTGCAAGTTTTTACGTGGCTGCTATAGGTTACTAGCAAGAACGTTTCTTACCTACGTCAAAACCACAACGTGATATGCCAATTGCTATTTACCCTTTATAAGGACCCTTTTCATCGAATCCAATCCGACTAAGGTGTGAGAGACAGACATCCGCTAGCCACCTTATGCAACAAGTGCATGTCAGGCGGTGGAACCAGTCTCACGTAAGCGTACGTGTAAAGTCGGTCCGGGCCGCTTCATCCCACAATATCGTCGAATCAAGATAAGACTAGTAGTGGTAAGCAAATTATCAAAATCGACGCCCACAACTGCTTTGTGTTCTACTCGTGCATAGATTCTACGCATAGACCTAGCTCATGATGCCACTGTTGGGAGACGTAGTAGTAAATCAAAATTTTCCTACGTGTCACCAAGATTTATCTATGGAGAAACCAGCAACGAGTGGGGAGAGATTGCATCTTCATACCTTTGAAGATCGCTAAGCGGAAGCGTTACAAGAACGCGGTTGATGGAGTCGTACTCGTAGCGATTCAGATCGCGGTGGATTCCGATCTAAGCGCCGAACAATGCCGCCTCCGCGTTCAACACACGTGCAGCCCGGTGACGTCTCCTACGCCTTGATCCAGCAAGGAGGAAGGAGAGGTTAGGGAAGGGCTCCAACAGCAGCACGATGGCGTGGTGGTGGTGGAGTAGCAAGGTATTCCGGCAGGGCTTCGCCTAAGCGCTGCGGAGGAGGAAGAAGAGAGGTAGGGCTTTGCTGTGAGAGAGAGAGAGTTCAGAACTGTTCTCAAAAGGCCAAAACCTCAAGTATATATAGGAGGAGGGAGAGGGAGGGCTGCCTTGTCCCCTCCTCCAAAGAGGAGGGCTTCGGCCGAAGTGGGGATAGAGTCCACCTCCCACAAGGGAGGTGGATCTCCTCTTTTAAAACCCTTTGCCCTTTATCTCCAGATCTCTAGCCGCATGGGCCTTTCTAGAAGGTCTTGGCCAGCCCAATAAGGGCTGGCACATCTCCTCTAAGGGCCCACAAAGTCCTATGGTCGTCACACCCCTCCCGGGGGTCCTCCGGCACCCTCCCGGCACTCCCGGTACAATACCGATGAGCCCGAAAACTTTCCGGTGACCAAAACTGGACTTCCTATATATCAATCTTTACCTCCGGACCATTCCGGAGCTCCTCTTGACGTCCGGGATCTCATCCGGGACTCCGAACAACTTTCGGTAATCACGTATACCATTTCCCTATAACCCTAGCGTCATCGTACCTTAAATGTGTAGACCCTACGAGTTCGGGAGACACGTGGACATGACCGAGACACTTCTCCGGCCAATAACCAACAGCGGGATCTAGATACCCATGTTGGCTCCCACATGCTCCACGATGATCTCATCAGATGAACCACGATGTCGGGGATTCAATCAATCCCGTATACAATTCCCTTTGTCGATTGGTATGATACTTGCCCGAGATTCGATCGTCGGTATCTCTATACCTTGTTCAATCTCGTTACCGGCAAGTCTCTTTACTCGTTCCGTAATATATCATCCCGTGACTAACTCCTTGGCCACATTGAGCTCATTATGATGATGTCTTACCGAGTGGGCCCAGAGATACCTCTCCATCACACGGAGTGACAAAATCTCAGTCTCGATTCGTGCCAACCCAACAGATACTTTTTGAGATACCCATGGTGCACCTTTATAGCCACCCAGTTACGTTGTGACGTTTGGCACACCCAAATCATTCCTACGGTATCCGGGAGTTGCACAATCTCATGGTCTAAGGAAACGATACTTGACATTGAAAAGCTTTAGCAAACGAACTACACGATCTAGTGCTATGCTTAGGATTGGGTCTTGTCCATCACATCATTCTCCTAATGATGTGATCCCGTTATCAACGACATCCAATGTCCATGGTCATGAAACCTGACCATCTATTGATCAACGAGCTAGTCAACTAGAGGCTCACTAGGGACATGTTGTGGTCTATGTATTCACACATGTATTATGGTTTCCGGTTAACACAATTATAGCATGAACAATAGACAATTATCATGAACAAGGAAATACAATAATAACCATTTTATTATTGCCTCTAGGGCATATTTCCAACAAAAGCAGCTAACGCCCACACGTCCGACCTCCTGCCCTCGCGTCCCGCGTGACAGTTGTCATGCTTGCTAAAACCGTGGCAACTGATTGTTTACCTGCAGTTGCCATGTCTGAACAACTACAGTTGTCATGGTTGCTTAACTGGAATCCCCATGTCTGAACAATTGCATTGCCATGTAACGCTAGAAAAACATGGCAACTCCAAGGCGTGTGGGCGCGTGACAACAGTTCCATCCAGTTGCCATGTAACGCTAAAAAAGACATGGCAACTGATAGCGTGTAGATGCGCGACGACAGTTTCACACAGTTGCCATGTAACACTGGAAAGATATGGCAACTGGCGGGCGGGCGGGCGTGTGGGCGCGACGCCGCATCCACCACACGTCGGGTTGGCGGCGCGAGGTCTGCATGTGTAAAACGGACGTATGGACGAACTGATAAAAGCCCACACACCAACCCTTTCCTACGTGGCACAAAAAATCGGCCAAAAGTTGTCAGTATTTGTGCAAACACACACGAACGACGATCCACGCGTGTGGGCGAGTTGCAAAACGTCTACACGTGTGGGCGTTATCTTTTTCCAACTTTTTTTAAAAGAAATATACGGATGGAAACCTTGCTAGTACATTTATTACTTGCCTATTAATTCACCGTGTGATCCAACGAATGATTGTGATAGCTAAAAACTAAATATTGCACCATTACTCATACAGCATATAGATGCAATTTTTTAAAGAAATATACGGATGGAAATCTTGCTAGTACTTTTATTACCTGTCTATTAATTCACCGTGTGATCGATTGTGATAGCTAAAAACCAAATATCGCACTATCACTCATAGTACAACATATAGATGCAATATTTTTAAAAGAAATATACAGATGGAAATCTTGCTAGTACATTTATTACTTGCCTTTTAATTCCCCGCGCGATCGATTGTGATATACTAGTAGTACTCATACACCATAGATGCAAATCTTTTTCTGTAGAAAAAAACAAATATCGCATCATTACTCATACACCATAGATGCAAATCTTTTTATTTAGAAATATACCCATGCAAATCCTTCTAGCTAGTAGTACATTTATTATTTGCCTACTATTAATTCACTGCGTGATTAATTGTGCTAGCTCAAAACCGTCACCTACCTACTAAATTTATGCAAATTACCAGCCATTACCTTTCATAGCGCCCGCGTCTATACCCAGGAGGCAAACACCCCAAATTTTCAATTCGATTTCACGTGATCTCTCCCGTCCCGCTAGAATTCCATCTAGGTTTACGGCCTCCCGGCCGCCGGCTCCCAGAGTTTGCGGTGGCGAGGGCGTGGTGGCTGGGCTGCGCGCCGGAACCCGGCGCCGCGGCGAAGCATGGTGGCCGCCTGGCCAGGAGGCGTCACACGGTCAGACAGAGGCGCCGGGCGCTTCTCCTCGGCCGCCTCCGCCGCCGTCAACACCTCCCCGTCAAGCCTTCTTCCTCATACGTAGATCTGTAAGTGTTCCACCTCATTTCCTCGCGTGCTGCATCGAGTGACTTTCGCGTGCTGCACTGGGTAACTTTGACCGATCGGATTGGTTGGACAGAGGGTAGACGGGGAGCAGAGGAGCAGCCAGCAGATCGGGACGAGGAGCAGATCCGGGTTCAGCGGTGGTGATGGACCATTCACCTTTGATGTTCTTCTTCGCTCTGTGGATCGTGATGATTTCCGTCGCTGGCAGGTTGCAGCCATGCATGGGATGCTATGCTAGGATGATCCGGGGGGCTTGAATCCTTGATGCAGCCAATGCCTTACCTCCCCGGCCAGCCTTGTTTCTCCGAGATAAACTTTGACCGATCGGATTGGTTGGACGTACGCAGCGTAGACGAGGAGCAGCAGATCCGGGTTCCGCGATGGTCATGCATGCCTCAGTTACCTTTGTTGTTCGGTTCTTCTTCTTCTTCGCTTTGTGGATGTGGATCGTGATGACTTGTTTTGCCTGCAGGCTGCAGCCATGGGACGCTAGGTCGGTCCAGGGGAGGGGAGGCGACTGATGCCAGCGGATGCCGATCTTTTCAGGAGGCCCCATGAGGTTTGCCCTTAAACTATGATTCTAGTAGTCATCTAGTGCACATTCTACGATCAGAACCGGTGTTTTTTTCTTCTTCAAGAAACCAGCAGGAGCTCTGTCTTTTCATTTAGAAAAAAAGAGTTGACAAGTTAATAAGGAAAACCAGCCGAAAACCTATACATAAGCAATGCACACACCAACTCCGAGGCCGCGCCCCTGACGAGTCGCCGACTCCGTCACCCGAGCAACCGAAGACGACACCCTACAACCCTATCCGAAGCCGCCACTCCGACATCCACACCGACATCGAGGCCGCGCACACTTGAGCCGATGGCTCGACCACGGCATCCGCACGCCGGCATGGCAACATCACACGACCGGGGCTTGTCTAGTAAGGCCATGGCCTCCTAAGGAGACGCCTCCAAGGAGGAAGTGACGAGGATGCCATCGTCGCCCGTTCCGGCACAAACCGGGAACTCAAACTTTCGCTCGGAGGAACCACCCCTGATGAAGGCGGGAGATGAGCCGGAGCACCCATGACGACGCCTCCAAGGAGGGGAACGACGCCCGCAGGCGCCATTGTCATCGGCTCCAACCAAGGTGGAGCTGGGCTTTCACCCGAGGCTCCGGCACTCCCGCCTCTACCACCATCGAAGCCACAAGCCCGCGTGATGTGCCGCAAGACGCGCTCGCAGTCACCGCCCACCTTTGCCCGCTGCTGCATCAAACGTAGCACCTCCCACCACGGCAAACACTGCCGAGCAAACAACCACCCCTTGGTCCGTCGCCCCAGCCTCCATGGGCCACCACAGCACCACTGTCGACCCCGGGACGCCGGCCGACCCCAAGCCGCCTCCGCCAACCGGATCTCGGCAGAGAAGCCCCAGTCGCTGTCTGCCTCCCCGCCACATCTGGTCGCGGGGCCCCCGATCCGCCCACGTCGGACCAGCCCGAGCGGAGTGGGACACGGGCGCCCAGGCACCTGCACGCGCGCCCGCCGCACGCCCAACGCCTCAGCACGCGCCCGCCGTGCGCCCCGCCCGCGCATCTCCCCCGTCACTGCCGCGACGCTCGTGGCCGCCGCGAGTCCGCCGTCGCGCCGACCACCACATGGGCCACCGGATCCGTGCCGGCCAGCATCGATGCCGTGCCCGCACGACGCGCCCGCCCGCCCCTACACGTCAGATCTGCCCGCGAGCCTCCCCGTGAGATGCCCCGCCGCCACCTTCCCTGGAGCCGGCCTGGGCCTCACCGACGGGCTCCTCAGGCGACGGCGAGGTGAGGAGGAGGAGGGAGGGTGCGGTGGTGGTGGCACCGGAGGGATTCTCCCCGAGTCGCCAGAGAGGAGGCGACGTGGGGGTCGGGAGGGCTCACCAGAGCTGTTGGTTTTTAGCAGGTGGGAACTGAAACTTGTACCCAAGTTTCCATGTCGCACGAAAAACATGTTCGAGGACATTTGCAGTGTCGGTTTTGGGCACCCTAAGGAAGCTTATTACCAAGTGGGAGTTTGCAGGTTTGATTTTAATCAGAGGGCATTTCAGTTTGTGTTTTTTTTCTTTGCATTTTTTTTAAGAAACCATGAGTTATTTTTTCCATTTGAGTTCGAATTTGAAAGCAATCATACTTGAAATAGTAAACACTAGTACTTGTCTTCTTTTGGTATGTAGCAAACTTCCCTCGTTGACAATTTTTAGTCTAATACTTCATGAGGAAATTTGTGGTATGAGAGCAACTCTAGCTGTCTAGCAGAGTTGTCATATCAAACCAAACACCATAATAACCTGTATGGTGACTTTAACAAAAGAAAGTCGTTCTAGTAGAGTCGCCATCCACCACTCCATTGCCATATTTTTGGAGGGACTCCAAATCAAGACGTGCCTCAATATTTAGAGGCCAGGGAGAGGGACATTTAGAGCGCACTCCAACCTGAAAACAACTTGGCCCGAGCGATATTTTCCCTCCCTCCCCTCTCCCCGCCGGCGATGACAGCTCACATACCTTGTCGTAGCACAATCTCTGTTCGACCACATGCCATGTTTATGACACCATGAACCCCGACGCGCCCATGCATCACCTGGTTGGATCTTTCGTTGATGACGCAACCGCACATGCTACTGGCCCTCTGCTGCCACCGAAGGCAGCGACTCCATCCTCCGACCACCCTGCAGCCACCACACCATGTTGGTCGCCCAACCGTGTGAAGAACAATACAAAATGGAGGAACAAGGCGACATTTAACTCCCCACTTCATTCGAGCAACTTCGAAGCATTGGCACCTATGAGCTTTGAAGCATTCGGTGATATGTCGAGTTGATAAATAAACCCCCCTCCCCTGTCCTTCGATTTGTTTGCTTCAGTGCAATCTGATAGTAGAGCAATGGTGGCAATTGTGTAATCTTTATGTGTAGTGATGCTTTTACGTATTTCAGAGGATTGCATGTTAATAATGAATCCTTCTTCAGGAGTATGATGTGATATTCAGTTGTGACCAATGATTTGAATAGTCGAGTCTTCTCTATTCACTAAATGTTGTTGAGCACTCAGAGTGGTCGTATGATGCGAGTAACGTAGCAAAATTGGATCAATTATTCCATGCCTCCCATTCTTCTACGAAGAAAGTATCTTTGATTTCAAACTACATCAACGAAGAAGACCTTCTCTAGTGATGGCATGGCATGATATCACTCAGGGTGTGGTTGCCAATGATGGTCAAACTAGGGTAAAATATTGGAATCACCTTGAGAATCGATACACCCATACTCTCAACTCCGCATGGTAAGATTCCAGAGAGTTCTGACCAGTGGGCGAGGTTTTTGGAGCAAGTAAGGAATTTGCCTCCTAGTAGTGCCACCATTAACCAGTATGTGAGCACTATGGCCGTCTTTTGAAAAAATATATTTGCATATACTATTAAGCATTAAATCATCGCTTGTTTGTATGTTGTAGCTGGGATAGCCTAGGGAAGGCACAAACAAATGCCCAGGGTGAAGGGCAAAACATTTGGCCTTTGACCTTGTTGAAAAGAATGAGGAGGCTCACCCCCTTTAAACAAATGATTCAATCCATTGATACCATTTTGTTGAAAAGACTTTCATCTGCATATATTTTTTGCAAGAATGGCCATTTAAATTTGTTGTAGGTCTTTCCAAAATTCACTTCGAAGGTAACTCTGCCAAGTTTCTTTGACCGTAACTCATGGATCCAGGATGTGTCGTCGTGGAATGAACGTCGTCTGTGCCGGTTTGTACACATTGTGAGCGATCACCAACACACGATTAGTTGCCACTTTAGGAAGAATGGTATTAATACAAAACATGAACTTATACAAAGCCAAATCCACATTGTATAATTCAATAAATATACGCACAAAATCCTATTTTTATGAGTCGTAAGAAGTACTCATAGAACTCCTCGTCAAACCCATTTGGTTCTGTCGGTTTATTGTGTTCCATCTGTGAGATAACTTCCTAATTTTTTTTGTAAGAAAATGGGACTTGGCATTCTCCTCTGTCGATAGCTGAGGATTGTTACCTGTGACATCCTCATCAAGTAGGAAATAATCGGAGACAGGGGAACTAAAAAGCAATTTATAAATTAGTAATGTAGGTTTTAAGTTGGTCCTCACCAACAATAGTGCCATCATTCATTTCGACATGGATTTTTTTTCTATGTTTACCATTAGCGATAAGATGTAATCGTCAGAGTTCTACTAAAAATAAATATGTTGGTGCTTGAACTGGCATCTATTCCACTTTTTTCAAGTTTGTTCGATGGTTTCTTGGAATGCCACAATTTATATCGAGTTATAGCTGGAATTTAGAATAGGACTAGCATATATTGTTCTTGTTACTTAGCTATAATTTTTTATACAAATATAATATCGTGTCTACTGCACATAACTCGGACTTTCTAGACAATGCCTTAAAAGAAACCTTGAGACATACTTTTTTATTATTTTGAAACTTGACCGCAACATTTATATGTTCCAAGCAAAAAATAAATAAATCAATATAGGTCTTATCTCAAAGATCGCGTCGTTATGGCCAAAACACAACCGAAATCAGACATTCGGTTACAAATATACATTCAACTAAAATTTATTATTTTATAGAAAATGATGGTTCACATGTACAAGTGTTTCTATTAGGTGGGCTCTACCTTAAAACTCGGAGATGGTCTTAAGGATTGCTATATTTTCTAGGTTTTCTATTAAAAGTAATATTTTGAGTGTTTAATTTTGTATGAGGTGTGCCATGTTTTAAATTCTACTTAAAATTTAAGCACGGGAAATGCCATAAAAGACCTTCTAAGATTTTTTTTCTAAAGATTAGATTGTACATACATGCTAGAAAATTTCCACCATCAAAAAAGAGCAAAGGTTTCTAACTTTGCATGCCAAACTTCCGATAGAGTGCATGTAAAATTATTCCATTTAGTAAATTTGAGAATTTGTCGAATGCACTTTTTATATGTTGCCAATACAATTTCTCCATCTAGCTTTCCGTGCCACGAAATACACCTAACATGCCAAATTATTCAACTACAGGAAATTCAAAATTCAAATTGCTATTATTGGCTATTGTGGTATACCTAAGATCCTTCAACTGATTGAAAATTTCACACAACAAAATATACGAATGCAAAATTACTGCAAATACAACACCACTGTCCCATCAAAATAAGAAACAATCATCACCTACCCTCCCCACACCACATGAAGATCAGCCACAAAACAAACACACCTATTTGAATAAAATGCATAGTTCTCATACAAACATAGAAATAACCCCGATCCACACAATCATTCAATATCAAGCACAAGAAAGTCCATAACTAGATTCGCATTAGTGGCACTTTCATGTGTACCATTCTTCTGACCAACAACCTTCAGCAGCATGTTGAGCTCATCGTAGGGGTCGTCGTCGATGATATGTTGCTCGAGGTTGTTCAGAAACTGCAGTAGAGTGGAGAATGCAGTATCTTGGAGGTGCGCGATGCTACCATGGCGCCTCGCAACCTCAGCCAAGTACCCTTCACCGTTCATGATGGTTAGGAGGGTAGTGAAGTCCGGTGGTTGGAGGTTCAGGATCCCATCGTAGGGGTTTATCTCATTCCACGAGAAGTAGACACCAGTGCTTGACTATGTTTAAGATAATCATAAATTCCTAAGTATTAGCTTAATGGTTTAGAGATTCAAAATGCATTCTAAATGGTAAACTATGTTCAAATTAATTTTTGTTAACATAGATATTCTCAAATGCATTTGAATGTAGTTATTGTTTCTTGCAAGTAAGCAAGGAGAATTTACCTGGCCATAACCGATGTCACAACCCTTAGAGGCTTGTTGTCTGTCACCTGCATTCAAATGCCACAAACAATGAGTATTATCAATAGAAATATTCAAGTAAACTGAGACCAATAGGTTGCCACAGAAAACTGAAACCCTTTAACCACTATAACAAAAAATTGTAGGACTTGTCAAACTAGAAAGATCTATCAATCCCTTCAACCAAACCGATGTTTAGTAATCTACGAAACTCACTTTCTCCGGTTTCATAAGTTATTGTATCAGTCCCAAACGAAGTCAAACTAACTAAACACCCATCAAGGTAACCACATATAGATCTACTTTCAGTTGAGCATACTCACCTCTAAACATTGATAGATTAATTGGATCCAATCCATTGCAGCTCATGATGCTCAAGGGGATGTCTTTCGATGAAATCAATACTAGAGTTGTTACACAACAGATCACGAGAAGGTGGCAGGGCTAGACGAAGTGTGGGGAAATATATAGTACACGAGGAGTCCAAACCGAGTGCGCAATATTTGAATTAATTAAAAATCTCCCCTCATAAATGCAACACATTTACACAGAATATTGCAATCTTATAGTAGGTATTAAATAAAGTGAACTTCAGTTTCTCGCATTTGTCTAAGCACGACCACGTGTCCCTCCAAGGGAAAGATGGGGAAACCCTTGCCACCTAGTGTTGTTGACCCGTCCCTTAGCTTCATCGTCCCCCCTTGTGCTACCGCCGACAGATCTGTCATGCTATGCACGTCGGTGGCTAGGCTAGCAACTTGGTGCAACACCTCTTTTCCTGTTTGTAAGTGCATTTAGTGCCTCTTTGAGGATTTGGATGATTAGTGAAAAAATTAAGGGAGTAATGTGTGTCAGTACACACATGTGAAATTCCTTGAGGATTTGGTTTATCCGAAGAGTTATGACCCAAAAAATTGTGTGGAACAACTGAAGAATTCAGGATGTCTCGACCAGCATGTAAAATCTTGTTTACTAGTTTCATTTTCTTCTGTTGAGTCATGGTGCAAAAATTACTATTAGGGGGGGGGGGTAGAAATGAAAACCAAGTATGAAGTTTTCTGTCTTCGTGTGTGTGTGTGTGTGCTCAATCAAACCTATGAGTGAAAATTTGAAATCTCCTTCGAAGGGATTCATTTATCTTCGATGTAGAAGATGCAATTCTTCATGACATTTGATTTAAATTCTTTGCCGAGGAGTTGGATGACTTGTGCTGCAAGTCAGTAGAGGTATTGAGTCTGAAAATCGACCATTAGCCATGTGTTGCATTGACGTTGGTTGGTGCGCCTCCAATGGTAATATTAGCCCACATGGGTTTGCTCGCCTGCTAGCTGCTACAAATAGGCACCCACCTCCAATCATTAGCTGTTGATCGCTTCGTGTTATTTTATAAGTGTTGTCTAAGCAACTATCCTCCCAAACATTTGAGATAAACCCTAAGTGAGGACATCCCGTAGCCTAAAATTTGCTAAGTGATTGAGCACCACTTAATGAAGCTAAGCTAAGACTTTGCACTCTTGAGAATTATGCATCCTCTAGACGGTTAGAAGCCTATTCAATAGCATCGAGGGTGTGGATTCATACTTGGTGTTTCCCCATTATTATTTTTAAAGTTTATATCTAAATGGGTAGCTTTACTTGTTTCATGCTTGGCTAACATTTGGTCTCAAATGATATGTGCGTGTTCTAACTATTTATGTTTCAAAAATATAAAAGCCAAGGTTTGAATGTTTCGAGAAAACCGATTTTAGCATAATATTGTATCGAGTGAGACCGGTTAAAGGATGCAAAAATTTCATGGCCGAATGGCGAGATGTCAAATCTGAACTATCCTTTGCTTAGTGCCAAAGTCCTTCTTGCAGTAAGACCGGCTAAAGCATGAAAAATATACCTTAAATTTGAGCATGTATGATCATATCTTTAATGCATTACTGAAATAATAATTATTAAAATTCTCTATCACCATGTCAAGCCATCTATGCAAGGACGAATGTGTTGCAAATTGCATGATTCGTTCACATAATTTGAAAGATTGCAAGACGTTTCGCCAAATAGTACAGTTAGCCATTGATAAATGACGAATGAGATTTATTGAAACATGACTAGTCTATTTCGATTGGTGAACATGGCAAAAAAAAAACTATTGCATCAACTACCACAAGATGATTCATTCAAAGATGAGAAGTTAAATACTGCTCATGATCTCATGATGGGATCCAACTTTCAAGTGAAGAAATTGAGCATAACAAAAATAATGTTGAAGGTATAACCGTGAGCGTCATGAGCTACAATGGATTGGATCCAATTAATCTATCCATGTTTGGAGGTGAGTATGCTTATGGCAAATAAATGACAGGTGTTTAGTTGGTTTGACTTGTTTAGGTCTGAAACAGTAACTTATGAAACCAAAATAGTGGGTTTCGTAGAGAACTTAACATTTGTTTGGTTGAACGTATTTGATAGATCTTTCTAGTTTGATAAGTCCTAGATGTTTCTTTATACCGGTTAAAGGGGTTTCAGTTATCCGTGACAACCTTTTGTTCTCAATTCAGTTGAATATTTTTATTGACAATACACATGGTTTTTGGCATTTGGATCTAGTAACGGATCACAAGCCTTTGAGGGTTTTGACATCAGTCGTGGACGGGTAAATTCTCCTTGTGTACTTACAAGAAATAACTACTACATTCAAATGCAGTCGAGAATAGCTAGCTTAACAAAAATAAATTTGAACCGAGTTTACCATTTAGAATGCATTTTGAATCTCTATACCACCGAGCTAATACTTAAGGATTTTATGATTATATTAAGCGCAAACAAGCACTAGTGTCTGCTTCTCATGGAATGAGATAAACCCTTGTGATGTGATCCTGAACCTCCAACCATCTGACTTCATGACCCTCCTAACCATCAATCATGAACGGTGAAGGGTAATTGACTAAGGTTGTGAGGCGCCATGGCAGCATCGTTCACCTCTAGGATACCGCAATCACCACTTTATTGCAGTTCATGAACATCCTTTAGCATCATACCGTCGAAGACGACCCCTACGACGAGCTCAATGTGTTGTTAAAGGTTGTTGTCCAGAAGAAAGATACACATGCAAGTCCCACTAATGAGACTCTAGTTATGGACTTTCTTGTGCTTGATTTTGGCTGACTGCGTGGACCTGGCTTGTTTCTATGTTTGTACGGAAACTATGAATTTAATTCAAATAGGCGGTTGTATTTTGTGGCTGCTCTCCATGTGTTGTGGCATAAATAGGTGCTGATTGTTTCTTATTTTGATGAGACGGAAGTACTGTATTTGCAGTAAGTTTGCATTTACATATTTGGTTTTACGATATTTCAGCGAGTCGCAGAATCTCAGGTATACTGCAAAAGTCAATAATAGGACTTTGTTTTTTGAATTTTCTGTAGTTGAATTATTTGGCATGGTAGGTATATTTTGTGGCAAATAAAGCTGGATGGAGAAACTGTATTAACAACATATCAAAAGTGCATTTGATGAATTCTCAATTTACAAATTGAATGGAATAATCTTAATTAGATTGGAAGTGTCACATGCAAAACTAGATACCTTTGCTCTTTTCGGATAGTGGAAATTTCCTAAGATGTTTGTACTCCCTCCGTCCCATAATGTAAGCCGTTTTTTTGACACTACACTAATGTTAAAAAACGTCTTACATTATGAGACGGAAGGAGTAAAATTTTAATCATTAGGAAGAATTTCTTAGTAGATCATTTATGGCATATTGGTGCTTAAATTTAAAGTAGAATTTGAAACATGACACACCTCGTATGAAATAAACCACAAAAATGTTGCTTTCGATGGCAAACCTAAAAAAATAGGACAGTCCTTAAGACCATGCCCGAGCCTTAAGAGAGAGTCCATCTGATAGAAGCACTTGTACATGTGAACCATCATTTTCTTTAAAGTAATAGATTTTAGTTGATTGTACAAGTGTTCCATTCTAATACATTCATCGTATTTACCTGGCTGTAGGGGCCAGGCAGGAACGGACAAAACCCCAGTCAAAATATATATTTCCGCGAGAATAAAAATCCTTACTGTGTATATATAGCTATCAAAAAAAATACCCCAAGACCAATGCGAAAACATATAAAATATTAATTAATTGCAATAAGTCATATGATATTTATGTCCTGGCCCTAAAGCTGCAACCTACATTTATCGCTTAAGATCTACATATTTATACATTACATATTTCCGGCCACATCATGGAAAATGATACTATTTTACAGGTAATTACATTTATAGATAAATTTAATGTTATATCTTCATCGGTAGGGTTTTCAACACTCACTCCAATATATTTTTTGCCGACTCATTCGTGTATCCTTATGACATTAGCGTGTTTTCTTCGCCTTGTATCCAATGTATTTCTGTACGTGTGTAAATCCGCAAGCTGCATTTATTCGTTATAAGATCCATATTTTTCGACATTAAAGATGCTGCCATAATGTGTATAGATAACACACATTTTTTGTGCGAAAAATATATATTTGAAAGGTTTGAGACCGGATGGAGGATGGTGTGGGCTGCGTCAGCGCACACGCGCTCTGCCAGGTGGGCCCGCGCCGTCAGAGGCTCACCCACAGGAGAAAACGAACTCGGTGTCTCTCCCCTTTGCCTGACCTTTTTTTTCCTCTTCGTCTTCCTCCAGCTCTCGCCTCCTCCTCCTCCTCCTCCCACCCCCTGCTCCTCGCCAAAACCCTAGCGCTCCGCCTCCGACCCGAGCTTCTCGCCGCCGTCCGGATACCCCCGACGGTTCCTGGGCCAGGTTCGGCGCGTCCTGTCTCCACGCGATGGTGGGCCGCGGGAAGAAGGGGGCGGAGGACCTGGGCCGCGCGCTCATACGGCAGCAGAACAGGGCCGCGGCGGCCGCCAAGGAGCGGGGCGAGGCGCTCGCCTCCTCCCGCCGCCGCGCGGCGTCCCTCGAGTCCGTCATCGACGTCAGCGAGATCGACGCCGTCCTCCAGCGCGCCGCCGAGGAGGACCGCCTCCATTCCGCCCTCGCCGCCGCCACCTCCGCCTCCTCCTCCGACCTCGTCATCGACCTGTAAGCCGCCTCCCCTCCCTCCCGTCCAGTGAGACATGCGTGTTCGCTGGTTCGGAATCATGCTGGTTGGTAGCGGTGTTTGGTCTGAAATGTTTGGATTGACTGGGCGCAGGGACGCGACGGGAGAGACAGCCGAGGAGAGGCGGAGGCTTCGGAAGGAGCAAGAGGCGCTGCACGCCAACAGCCTGGGTGTCCCGAGGCGGTGAGTGCGGCTCCTGGTCGGCCCTGGCGTAATTGTTGTGTTGTTTTGAGTTTATTTAGGGGTTGTGGTTTTGGTCTGACTGTGTGTGTGTGTGTGTGGTTTGTGATTGCAGTCCACCGTGGACTAATCGGATGACCGCGGAGGAGCTCGACACAAGCGAGAGGCAGGCGTTCCTTGAGTGGCGGAGGAATCTTGCGAGGTTGGTGCCGAGTCGTGTTTTTTACTCAGTTTATGATTCAGAACTTTCTAGTTTGAAGAGGATTTGGCTGCAAAATGCATGTTGTAGGACTGATGATCTCAGCTAAACTTATTAGCTGTAACCATTGATTCATGTATGGAACTGGTAATGGTATCAGTGCTAGTACCATGTTTTGAGCATTTGTATTATGGATTCTTCTCATGGATTGCGTGCATAAGCATCAGTATACATCTTTGGCGTATGTTTTGACAGTCATTTTTCTTACAAATGTGGTGCTTAATGTGTCTTATTGCGTCATTTGACAAATTAAATGCTTTGATCAATTCTTGTATGTAGATTGGAAGAGAATGACAAGCTTGTCCTTACACCCTTCGAGAAGAACATTGACATCTGGAGACAGCTCTGGAGAGTAATTGAACGCAGTGATTTGGTGAGTAGTGCTCCACTTTCGCTGTCACTGTCACCCATAAATCCTGTGATTCAGTGCTTGCCTACTGGTATTGTGATCCCAACTCTTAGGTGTTGGCACAATTTTTTTGTTTGTTTGACCCCATCTGCTGTGTTATATTCTCTAAGAAATGAGTACCAGATGCATTTGTAAGGTCACACGTGCTCTTTCTGTGCTACGTGATGACACTGAATTAATATAACATGTACTCTTACTACTGTATATCCTATCCTGTAAATATGCTAGTACTCTGTTCTGTTTAATCCTATTACTGTACTGACTATTGTTTTCTTTCTTGATTGAATATAAGCAACTCATAATGAATATCATGCACAAGTACTGACTATTGTTTTCTTTCTTCCATGAAGCTGGTCATGGTAGTTGATGCTCGAGATCCCTTATTCTACCGATGTCCTGATCTTGAGGTACTTTTTATCATGTTCCAGTAGTAATTTGGTTAACTCAAGGAATATCTACTACACATAGCAAAATGATTGCAGCTCGTCCCTGGTTTAAGTTTGTCCAGTGTCCAGTTTTGTGCATGGAAGCCAATAGTAGTAAATCGATCCAGAAGAGCTGTTCATGAATTCTCATTGGGATACTACATGCTTAGTAATTTTCTGATGCAAGTATTTGCAAGTTGGAAGCTTGCAACAGCTATATTATTAGAATGTGCTTGTTTCCTGTATTTGTGGCCGAAGCAAAATCCAGGTTTTCTGTTTATCACGAGCAAACATACATAATTCAACCTTCTCATAGATCTTCTCTGTTAAAATTATCTTGCTAGCATGATCTGTGGTCTCAGTCTTGTTTTCCTTTTCCCCATATTAAGATGAACTTTCCATGTTCTCTGCTACAAAAGTAAAATATGTTAATCTGAATCTACTGCTGTGCATTCATCATAGGTTTATGTGTTGATACCAAAATCAGTTGTTGTACCTAATGTATTCTATTGTGGATTCTGCAGCCTTTTCTTGATCTGATGAGTATTATATGTACTAGGTATATGCAAAGGAACTTGATGAACACAAGAGAACAATGCTCCTTGTCAACAAGGCTGATCTACTACCTTTAAATATCAGGTCTGCACCTTGTCCATTGTGATCAATTTGTTGTACTATATAGCATGACTATGAAATGACGTCCTTGCAAATTTGGCCTAAATACAGAAAAATATGGGCAGATTATTTCAAGGAGCACGGTATTCTTCATGTTTTCTGGTCTGCTAAAGCTGCTACTGCCACATTAGAAGGAAAAATGTCGAGTGCTGAAGAAGATTGTGCTTCACCTGATATGGATACCAAGATATATGGCAGGGAAGAGCTTTTGATGAGGTTGCAAGCTGAAGCCAAATCTATCGCAGCACAAAGGACTTCAGCTAGTAAAGGGGAACAAGAAGCAAGTTCTGCCGGTTCCGTTTCATCAGTGGCTAAGCATGTGGTTGCTGGATTTGTTGGTTATCCAAACGTTGGGAAGAGCTCCACGATAAATGCTTTGGTTGGCGAGAAGAAGACCGGTGTTACTCACACACCTGGTAAGACAAAACATTTCCAGACATTGATAATCTCTGAAGAGCTCATGTTGTGTGACTGTCCTGGTCTGGTCTTCCCTTCGTTCTCAAGCTCGAGGCATGAGATGGTGTCATGCGGCGTCCTGCCGATTGATCGGATGACAAAGCACAGGGAGGCTATCCAGGTGGTGGCAGATCGTGTCCCAAGAGATGTCCTGGAGCAGAAATACAAAATCACCTTGCCGAAGCCGAAGCCATACGAATCACAATCTCGGCCATGGACTGCAGCTGAGCTGTTGCGGGCATACTGCGCGTCTCGGGGTCATGTCAGCCATCGTGGGCAGCCTGATGAGACCAGGGCTGCTAGGCAGATACTCAAGGACTACATCGATGGCAAGATCCCGCACTACGAACTCCCTCCTGGTGTTGTCACGGACGATGATGTAGAGACAAGAGAACCTATCATTGCAGCAGCAGAAGGCCCGGCTGCTTCAGCAGCTGACGAATCTGGTAGTGACGACTCCAATGAACAGGATTATACAACCGGAGGTCCAGACATGAGGCGTCTCTTGAGTGACCTCGAGTCTTTCGACTTGGCCGAAGGATCTAATAATGCCACCGGAAAGAAGAAGCAGCACCAGGCATCACAGAAGCAGCACAGGAAGCCCCAGCGGAAGAAGGACCGGTCCTGGAGGGCTAGCAACGATGGCAGCGATGGGACGGCGGTGGAAAGGGAATTCCAGAAGCCCACCGTCAGTACTCCCACGGTCACCGTGAGCGGAAATGTGTAGTGCCAGCGTCCCTAGCATCCTAAACGACGGCACGTCACCGTTGCTGCTTCCGGGAAGATGGCTGTTGAATGCAAAAAAGGTCAAGAAATACATGTACGCATAATATAGCTGCTTGCTGTGTCCGGCTGTCTGCCGATTGCTGAATCTGCTCAGGTAGATGGATGAGACACGACAGAGGAGAAGAGCATTTCCTGATAATGCGTCAAACATGCTGAGATTGCTCATGTTTGCCATCTCAGATCTTATTGCCGTTGTGAATATAACGTGGGTTGTGACTTGTGATACGTGTGGTGTCCTGTAATTTTTCAACAATCGACATATAACTATACACATATGCGTAGATCATCTTGAAGTAGTCTTTTGAGTTTTGAGGCTGCTAACCATTATTCGAGTACTGACTATATTTCAGAGTAATGGCATTGTGCGCATGGATTTTCAATTTTTCTGCGAACCACAGTATTTTTGGAGCCGGATGGCTGCCAGCCCCCGTTCCATTCTTTGAATGATTCCTGCATACTTCGGAGTAAGTACATTCAGCATTTCAAGTTTCATTTTGAAGAGAAAGTGAAAAGAAAAAAAATGAATTGTGAAATGCATTCTCTCATTCAAATTTCATTTTCTCATTCAAGTTTCAAATTTCATTTTCGTTGTCATTCTTGCATTCCAAGAAATTGCATGCATGTTCGGGTCCGTCTTCTTTTGCTTGCTTTGTGGAAACTAGCTAGTGTTGCGGTGTTAATTTCATTTTCTTTTGCACCGAGTTTGTACAACTGAATGATACTAGCTAGTGGTGCGTTCTGGCGCTTGAAGATGGTGTCTTGATGTTTGTTTGCGGCTGTTCACAAGTGGATGTTTCAGTACATCTTTTTTCCTTTCTGGAGATTGCCGTTCCAGTACATTGAAGGTAGGGTTTATTTTGCTCCATTTTCCTAGAAACAAGTTTGTCCGGTCTTATAAGGACACCTCTAATCCATGCCCAAAATGTTAGCTTCTAAAACCTGCTCTGAAAAGATAACTCCTAATTTTTTTGGTTACTAAACCATAACTAAAAGTTATCTCACAGTAATGCAGGACTTACGGGAGCGGCTGTTATGATCCCGAGCTCATGTGAGCTCGGGTGAACAGTAAAATCGCAAAAATATCAAAACAAATTAAAAAAATTCTGAATTATTTTTGTATGAAACTTCGACAAATGTTTTGATAGCTTGCAAAATTTCATCACCGGATGACATTCGTGTAAAATGTGGCAAAAAACAAACAAACAAAACAGATGCTCGAAAATGTGTTAATTTTGCGAGCTATCAAAACATTTGCTAAAGTTTCACACAAAAAATTCGGATTTTTTGAAACTTTTTTCATTTTATTTTGATTTTATTGTTCGCTGAGCTCACATGAGCTTGGGACTAGAACAGCACTTTCGAGGACTCACCCACTAAAAAGGAAAGTTATTAGGTTTTGCTTCCAAAACCAGCTGTCCGCACAAATATATATTTTTCTAATGGGAGCTGTGCACCCTAATGTGTTGGGTATGAGGGATGAAAAAAATTGGGCTTCTGTCCCAAAACCATTTTGGGTGCTAAGGGGCTTTCATGGATCGATTAGATAGGTTTTTTATTCATGAAACTGTTACTTTTTCGCTAGTTAGAGACTTGCCTTTTTGGGAGTCAATGTTTGCCTTTCCAACTTTGATTTTGGAATTTGAAAAATGTCCCCGTTTAGAAAACAATCATCATTTTCAAAAAAAATATTCATCATTTCCTAAAAATATTCCTGTTTCCAAAAGTATTCGTCATATCATAAAAGAAATCACATTTTGTCAGGAAATGTTTTGATTTTTTCCAAAAATGTTTTCATACGTGAGCAAGGCTTTGAGTTATTATAAATCACTTAGATGTTTTGATTTTTTCCAAAAATGTTTTCATACGTGAGCAAGGCTTTGAGTTATTATAAATCACTTAGACCTGTATAGTCTAGTGGTCTGATGCACCCACAACGAATCCGAGGTTGTGACCTTGAATCCTTGAGCCCTATCTTTTTTTTACATCTTCTTATAGTGATGCGCGTATAGTCTGCTGATGGCCGTCCGCTCCTGTGTGCGTCGCTCCAACTATTTCCCGCAAAACCTTACCTAGGCATGGGCAGTGATCACACACCTCTTCTCGTTGACATTGGTGCTTTTACAACAAACCTAGGTGAAGCAGTTTATGTTTGAGAACTTGTGGCTAGAGATGGAGGGGTTTATGTTAGAGATTTTGTTGCTAAACATTGAACTCCCCATGCCACTTTACAAACCTACTCGATAAGTGGCAGTTTAAAATTAAAAACCTTAGAAAGGGTTGTGAAGGGTGGACTGAAAAAATTAATCTCTACCATCTTTGTTTTTTGAACATCGTACAGACGCAAGGCATGTCGGGACTTGAACCCTGATGGAATGGGAATACCACAGTTTTTCTAACTATCCAACCATATCGTGTATCCCAGGGTGACGTCATAACAGTAATAATGTCTTAATAAATTAAATATGCTGCATCAATATACTATACAAGTGTCGTGGTGTAGTTGGTCTAGCACGTCTGTTTACCACGCTAGATTGTGCAGCAGTAATCCAAGGATAGATTCCCGCAATGCAGTGTATAGATTTAAAGGATAGATCCCCCCCCCCCCCCCCCCCCCAAAAAAAGGATAGATGCTGGAGATAAAAAGGATAGCAACACAAGGAGTGTTCAACCACATGTGAACTAACTAGATGTTTATATTTCTACTCACATATCACCATCGTTTTTTCTGGAGGAAAGCACTTGTCTTGTCTACGACACATTATGGTTGATCTATATGTTTACAAGACCAGAAATTTTGTATGCATACATGCATATAGCGTGAAATTACTAAGATCTATATATTTGGAAGGCCAGAAATTTCAGTACCAATCTTTGAGGAAATAGAAGATCCCCGCTCTTTGTATGCCCTTTTTTCATAAATTCCAAGTGGAACACAGCGACGCAAACTACCGCAAAATATATAGGTGTGTGCAAATAATAGTTTTAGTGTAATACCCCCCCGACCCCCAGCCAGAAGGAATTATAAGAAACTCAAGGAAGCTCAATGGATTTTACATTAAAAATGTATACATAGCTAACATGTAATGCCCTAGCACCAGACAACCGTAGTACTATAGATCTGTTATGACATGTGTTGCATACCTACAATGGGTGCGTTTGGTTGCCCTCATCTGGCCCAACCAGGCCTAATTAGGCCACGAAATGTGTGTTTGGCCGGGAACACAATAGACTGGCTCGCATTGGCACGAAGCTTAAAGCAGCTGTCGGCTTGGCTCGCTAGGAACCGCCGAATCGGCAGTTTCGAGCCAGCCAGGCTGAGAGCGGCGCAAGCTCGCACACGCGGGGGCAGGGCGAAAGTGAGTGGGGATGGCGGGATAAGGAAATCGGGCACGACGTCTTGGTGCCAAATCTCGGCTCACCCCCACCCCAACCCATTTACTCGGTCATCGCTCCCTCTAGGACAACCTCTTTGTAAGAGCACATTTCTTCATGTGTGGTTTTGGTAAATGATGACACTCCCCATGGAATAATGGTTGCCCCGAGTTATATTCGAAGGATTTGTCCATAGGCACTTCTTGAAGTCCATCTGTTGGTTTCAAGGAGTTTATATGGTGACCAAGATGGTATTCAAGGTTTTATCCAAAGATTGCTCATGTGAGAGTTGAGCTTATTGCAAGCATGTCTTGAAGAAGAAGAAGATTGTGTGAGCATTCATGTTTACCTTCAAGACATCATCTTTATGAAGAGAGAAGATAAGATACAAGGTTGATCAAGACTAAGTCAAAGAGTGAATTAAGTTGATGAACATACAAAGCATACAAGATGTACCGTGAGGGATCAAGTGGTTCCATGGTATGGTAAGCATTGTCCATCACGCTTTGTGTACTAACCCATGGTCTATGTGAGAGTTCTATGTGAAGTTAGGTATGTTTCCATGGGCTTGCCTCAAGAGGAAGATCTCATACAATCCATGGAGGATGACATCAAGTGGTGATCGTCATCAAGATGGCGGTGTGGAAGTTCAAGTGGAGCATCACGAAGAGATCATGCTTGAAGCTTGCCATACATTGTGGTTACAATGGACTTGTGAAGATGTGCCGAAGAGTGGCTCACCCATAGTGGAGTATCAGGAGTAATCGACTAGTCTTCATCGAGCCAACGCAATCATGAATGCCGGTCCATCTTGAGGAAGTCAATATCATCATCATCTAGCTCAAGTGGACTATGTGAATGGTATAGGTTTGTCCTTGATAGGTTTTCTGTTTTACCGGTCTCATGGTGGTTGTTGGGAGGCCAGGTTATAGGATCGATTGCCATACTATCAAGGGGTCCCTCAAGTGAGTAGCTTGATCGTATCGTTCGATGAGATCCCAAACCTTTTGCATCTTTGCATCATATTTCTTGGTTCTTGTTTGGTGTTTCACTTTGTGAGTTTTAGAGCTTATGGCCATCTTCATGACAAGCTCGAGTTCATTGAAAATGGAGTCCATATGCTTCTTCTATGATGTTTTCGATGTTGGAGTTTTTGCCGGTTCTTCATTCATAGCGGTATATCTATATCATTGGCATTCTTATACTGCCTATTCTTGATATAACCTTGAGTTTGCTCTTGTCGTTCTGAATCCAACACGCTTGAGTTTGCTCAATTTGGAGCTCGTATGCAAAAGTTATGGCAGTTCAGGTTTTATTGTGCCCATCTGTTTGCTTGGGTTTCATTGCCGCTCTCTCGCGGTAGTATCACTCTACCACCTATAAGCGGAAGTACCGCTGCTACGGAGAGGTAGTACCGCTCATGTGTTTCTGGCGTCCGTGCCACCCACCAGACACATGTCTGATGCACCACGCCACCAGGACAGGAGTAGAGCGGATGTACTAAGCGATAGTACCGCTAGAGGAGCGGTAGTATCACTCAGCCAGGCGGTAGTACTGCTCGTGCATGACGTGTGCACATAACGGTTGGATTTCCCCCCACCTATAAATGGGGGTCTTCTTCCCCAATGGATCTTATCCTTTGAGCTCATGTTTGCCCCCCATTGTTGACCTTCTTCGAGCTTGCTAACTCTCAATCCTTCAATGATTCTTGCTAGTTCTTGAGGTAAAAGATAGGTGAGATCTAGATCCACATTTCCACCAATCACTTTCTCCTCTATGTGAGGGGAACCCCTTAAATCTAGATCTTGGAGTTCTTCGTCAGGTCGGGCCGACAAAATACAGGGATCGGTGCGAAACTAAAATATAGGCCCCCTATCTCACAAAAAATGATTAATGAGCAATTATGATGTGTATAAATTTCACAAAATATTTTTTATAATGTATATAAGCACCTAAAGGCTGGAGGAGTCGGTCACCGAACAACCCGACGAGACGACATCGACGAGTCTGAAATTGAGAGAGGAAGCGAGGAAGGCAGCGACATGTCGCCCGGAATTCGAATTCCAGTGGTCCGATTGATCTAAAGTAATGACGAAGGACGAGGCGAGGAGACAAGGGCGAACTCGCCAGGGCCGACTGCTCGTCAGGTACGGCTGAATATCGACACTAGGGCATGGGCAACAAGACGAGGCGATAATTCTCCGGTTCCTGTAGCGATCGATTTGATTCTTGGGGTTGCTTGATAAGTAAGAGTGTCGAACCCAATGAGGATCTAAAGGTAGAACAAATATTCCATCAAGTTCTATCGACCACCGATACAACTCTACGCACGCTTGACGTTCGCTTTACCTAGAACAAGTATGAAACTAGAAGTACTTTGTAGGTGTAACTGGATAGGTTTGCAAGATAATAAAGATCACGTAAATAAAAACTAGGGGCTTCTAAGATAAAGTAACAATTAAGTTAGTTTAACGAGTGTGGAAAAGTGGTGGTAGGAGTTGCGGAATTGTCCCTAGGTAATCGATAACTAGACCGGTAATCATTATTGTAATTTTATATGAGGGAAAGGCATAAACTAACATACTTTCTCTACTTGGATCATATGCACTTATGATTGGAACTCTAGCAAGCATCCGCAACTACTAAAGATCATTAAGGTAAAACCCAACCATAGCATTACAAGGTAACAAGTCCTCTTTACTCCCATATGCAACAACCCACCTACACGGGTTTATGCTTCTGACACTCAAGCAACCCACCATAGGCAAATCATGAACACATTGCAACACCCTACAACGAGGATCCCTCATGCTTGTGTGATATGGAGATCACCATAGGACAACACCAATAATAAAACATGCAACTCAAACCAATCATGATCATCAATCAACCCATAGGACAACAAAAATCTACTCACACATCATAGGATGACAATACATCATTGGATAATAATATGAAGCATAAAGCACCATGTTCAAGTAGAGAGTATAGCGGGTTGCGGGAGAGTGGACCGCTGTAGATAGATGGGGGAAGGTGATGGAGGTGTTGGTGAAGATGACAGAGTTGTTGGAGTAGATCATCGTCACGATGATGGCCCTGGCGGCGTTTCGGTGCCACCGGGAGAGAGGGGGAGAGAGCCCCCCTCCTTCTTCTTCTTCCTTGACCTTCCCCCTAGATGGGAGAACGGATTCCCCTGTGGTCCATGGCCTCCATGGCGGAAGAGGGGAGAGAGCCCCTCCAAGATTGGATCTCTCTCTCTGTTTCCTTCTGTTTCCGCGCTCCCAGATTCTGGCTTTTCACCATTTCTTAAATATCCGAAGATCCGTAACTCCGATCGGGCTGAAATTTTGACGGGATCTTTACCCATAAATTAGCTTTCTTTTTGCCCAAGGAAAGCTCCAACCGACCTAAGGGGTGGCAACAAGCCTACCAGGCGTGACCAAGGGGTGGGGCGCGCCTAGCAGGCTTGTCACCTCCTCGGGCATCGTCTCGCGTTGATTCTTTTTCCCAAAAATCACATATATTCCAAAAAAAATTCTCCGTAATTTTTTTATTGCGTTTAGACTTCGTTTGGTATGGATATTCTGTGAAAAAAATATGAAACAAACAGGAACTAGCATTGGGCACTAGATCAATATGTTAGTCCCAAAAATAGTATAAAATGTTGCCAAAAGTATATGAAAGTTGTAGAATATTGGCATGAAACAATCAAAAATTATAGATACGATAGAGACGTATCAGCATCACCAAGCTTAATTCCTGCTCGTCCTTGAGTAGGTAAATGATAAAAAAGATAATTTTTGATGTGGAATGCTACCTAGCATAATCTTGATCATATAATCTAGTCATGGCATGAATATTAAGACACGAGTGATTCAAAGCAATAGTCTATCATTTGACATTAAGACAATAATACTTCAAGCATACTAATAAAGCAATTGTATCTCTTCAAAATATAATGGCAAAAGAAAGTTATCCCTACAAAATCCTATAGTCTGGCTATGCTCCATCTTCCCCAAACAAAGTATTGATATCATGCACAACCCCGATGACAAGTCAAGCAATTGTTTCACACGTTTTATGTTCTCAAAATTTTTCAACTCTCACGCAATACATGAGCGTGAGCCATGGATGTAGCACTATAGGTGGAATAGAATATGGTGGAGGTTGTGAAGAAAAAGGAGAAGATAGTCTCACATCAACTAGGCATATAAACAGGCTATCGAGATGCCCATTAATAGATATTAATGTGAGTGAGTAGGGATTGCCATGCAACAGATGCACTAGAGCTATAAGTGTATGAAAGCTCAAAAAGAAACTAAGTGGGTGTGCATCCAACTTGCTTGCTCATGAAGACCTAGGGCAATTTGAGGAAGCCCATCATTGGAATATACAAGCCAAGTTATATAATGAAAAATTCCCACTAGTATATGAAAGTGACAATATAGGAGACTCTCTATCATGAAGATCATGGTGCTACTTTGAAGCACAAGTGTGGAAAAAGATAGTAGCAATGTCCCTTCTCTCTTTTCTCTCATTTTTTGGTGGGCATCTTTGGCCTCTTTTCTTATCTGGGCTTCGCTGGTCTCTTTTATTTTTCATAAAGTCCGGAATCTCATCCCCACTTGTGAGGGAATCATAGCTTCCATCGTCCTTTCCTCACATGGGACATGCTATAATAATGATAATCATCACACTATTATTTACTTACAACTCAAAAGAAAATTACAACTCGAAACCTAGAACAAAATATGACTCTATATGAATGCCTCCGGCGGTGTACCGGGATATGCAATGATCTAGCATAGCAAATGACATAAAAAACAGACAAGCCATGAAAACATCATGCTAGCTATCTTACGATCATGCAAAGAAATATGAAAATGATGGTGCGTGTCATAATAAACGGAATGGTGGAAGTTGCATTGCAATATATCTCGGAATGGCTATGGAAATTCCATAATAGGTAGGTATGGTGGCTGTTTTGAGGGAGGATATATGGTGGGTTTAATGCTTTGGTGAAAGTTGCGCGGTACTAGAAAGGCTAGCAAAGGTGGAAGGGTGAGAGTGTGTATAATCCATGGACTCACATTAGTCATAAAGAACTCACATACTTATTGCAAAAGTCTATTAGTCATCGAAGCAAAGTATTAGACGCATGCTCCTAGGGGAGAGGTTGGTAGGAGTTAACCGTTGAGCGCTCCCGACCCTCACACAAAGGTTGACAATCAATAAACAAATCATGCTCCGACTTCCTTACATAACGGTTCACCATACGTGCATGCTATGGGAATCACAAACCTTTACACAAGTATTTCTACCAATCCACAATTACTCACTAGCATGACTCTAATATCACCATCTTTATATCGCAAAACTATTGCAAGAAATCAAACACATCATATTCAGTGATCTACAAGTTTTATGTAGGATTTTATGACTAACCATTTGAATGACCAACTTTTGTTAACTATCTAAATAGATATAAGTGAAGCATGAGAGTTTAATTCTTTCTACAAAATATATGCCCACGATCTAACAAATATAAGTGAAGCAAAAGAGCATTCTACAAATGGGTTTTTTCTATGTGTGAGAAACAGGCAATCCAAACTTCAAATGATATAAGTGAAGCACATGAAGCATTCTATAAAGCCATACTCAAAAGATATAAGTGAGGTGCAAAGAGACTTCTATAAATCAACCAAGGACTTTCTCATACCAGCATGGTGCATTATTAAAATAAAAATAAAAAACACACGACGCTCCAAGATTTATGCATATCATGTGACGAATAAAAATATAGCTCCAAGTAAAATTACCGATGGTTGTTAGAAGAAAGAGGGGATGCCTTCCGGGGCATCCCCAAGCTTAGTTTCTTGGGAGTCCTTGAATATTACCTTGGGGAGCCTCAGGCATCCCCAAGCTTAGTCTCTTTCCACTCCTTATTCCTTCATCCATCGTGATCTCACCCAAAACTTGAAAACGTCAATCACACAAAACTTAACAAAACCCTCGTGAGATACGTTAGTATAATAAAACAAATCACCACTTTAAGTACTGTTGCAAACCCATTCATATTTTGTTTTTGAATTTTATCTTACGTAATATAACTTTTCCATGGCTCATACCACCAATACAATCGATAGTTTCATCAAAATGAGCAAAACAATGCATAAAAAACAGAATCTATCAAAAACAGGATAGTCTGTAGTAATCTGAACATTCACCATACTTATGTAACTCTTAAAATTCTGTAAAATTTGTGAAAAATAATTTTTTTTCATAGAAGTACCGTGTAGAAGTGTGAGAAACTTTTGACATTCCATTAAAAAAATGTAAATTCATGCACTACAGCCAAAGTTTCTGTTTTTTTGCACTACACACACCAAACAACCAATCTAATCATCCTAAAGGCAAATCTTGAAACATTATTTTTTGTAATACAATGGATTTATACAAGGTTATAATTATTTTTGTTGAAAAGTTTCTGTAATCAAGATTCACAAAGTTTCCATGGGCATGAACAAATTTCAAGGCTATCCCCCACTTCAACGATGTTCGTCTTTCTCACTTTCACTTCTCTTTTTGAAAAGGTTTTAAGTTCCCCACTTTATTTTTTTGTTTTTAAACTATATAAAATAAAACAACATAATAAAATGACTCTTTAAAACTTCCGGGTTGTCTCCCTGGCAGCGCTTTCTTTAAAGCCATTAAGCTAGGCATATAGTGCTCAAGTAATGGATCCACCCAGATCCCAAGGTATATCAAAGCCAATTTTAATAAACAATGATTTGTAATTAAGTGGTGAGCACAAGTAACATATATCATGCAACAACAAAGTCTAACTCTCTTCCTATGCATTGGCATGTTATACAATAACAATTCATTCACACCAAGTAAAGGCCAATGCATAGCATACATAGTTTCTTGCAATTTTATTGTATCGGAAACATAGAGAGGTGAAGATGTAGTTCCTCTCTCATAATAATTGCAAGTAGGAGCAGCAAGCACATGCATATTATATTCATTAAAATCATCATGTGCAATAGGAAAATGCAACCCATCAATATAATCCTTAATAAGGGAAAACTTCTCCGATGTAGTGTAGTTTGGAGAATTCAAAAAGATAATAGGACTATCATGTGTGGCTACAGTAGAAACAATTTCATGCTTAACATAAGGAACTATAGAAAGTTCATATTCATAAGCATAATTCATATTGGCATCATGGCCACAAGAATAGCAAGCATCAAGTTCATCAAAAAGGGATATTTCAAAAGAATCCAAGGGATCATAGCAATCAACATAGAATTCATCCTTCGATAAGCATGAAGGGAAATTAAACAATGTATGAGTTGAATAGTTACTCTCATTAGAAGGTGGGCATGGGTAGCTAATCCACTCTTCCTCCTTTTGTTCGTCGCTCTCCTCGTCATCTTTTTCATGTAATGAGGTCACAGTTTCAACAATTTCTTCTTCCATAGATTCCTGCAAAATATTAATATCTTCCAAGGCATCTGTCATTCTTTCAATAAACTCTTTAACATAAGCATTAGAAGCATAGTTTTCATAGCAATATTTAAGTATGGCAAAATTTTTAGAATTGTAAAGAGTAGCATCATACTTGTCAATGAAAGAAGCAATTTCATAGGCACCATTAAAAGCAACAAATTCTTCAATTTGTTCAACATCATTATAGCAATAGGCCTCCTTGGAGCAAGAGGATAATATTTCATTATCATTAAACACACATTGGTAGGGAAGGTGTTTTTCAGCTTCTTTATAACAACAAGTAAAATATTAATTTTCACATAGATTCCAAGCATAGTAACACAAAGTATTACTTTGATGCCACAAGAGTTTCCCTTTTTGATATATGCAGTGTCACACATAATGAGCATGCTCATTTAATGATTTTCCCTCAACTAAGATAGTTGGGTTTCCAGCATGAGCACAAGTGGATCGAACTTGACCCAAGTAATATTCTTCGATGGTACGGAACACTAGTGGTTCCTCAACTTTTGGAGCAGCAAGTACATCTATTTTTTTTGGTATTTTGCGTTTCCTACCCATATCTAAAGATATAAAACAAGTTAATAACAGAAAAAAAACTTAGTGATGAAGCAAACAAGCACACAGGAGAATATTCACCGCACGCTATTGCTCCCGGCAACGGCGCCAGAAAAAGGTCTTGATAACCCACAAGTATAGGGGGATCAATTGTAGCCTTTCTCGATAAGTAAGAGTGTCAAACCTAATGAGGAGCTAAAGGTAGAACAAATATTCCCTCAAGTTCTATTGACCACCGATACAACTCTACGCACGCTTAACGTTCGCTTTACCTAGAACAAGTATGAAACAAGAAGTACTTTGTAGGTGTAACGGGATAGGTTTGCAAGATAATAAAGAGCACGTAAATAAAAACTAGGGGCTGCTAAGATAAAGTAACAATTAAGTTAGTTTAATGAGTGTGGAAAAGTGGTGGTAGGAGTTGCGGAATTGTCCCTAGGCAATCGATAACTAGACCGGTAATCATTATTGCAATTTTATATGAGGGAGGGGCATAAGCTAACATACTTTCTCTACTTGGATCATATGCACTTATGATTGGAATTCTAGCAAGCATTCGCAAATACTAAAGATCATTAAGGTAAAACCCAACCATAGCATTATAAGGTAACAAGTCCTCTTTACTCCCATATGCAACAACCCACCTACTCAGGTTTATGCTTCTATCACTCAAGCAATCCACCATAGGAAAACCATGAACACATTGCAACACCATACAACAAGGATCCCTCATGCTTAAGCGACACGGAGAGCACCATAGGGCAGCACCAATAATAAAACATGCAACTCAAACCAATCATGACCATCAGTCAACCCATAGGACAACAAAAAGATACTCAGACATCATAAGATGGCAACACATTATTGGATAATAATATGAAGCATAAAGCACCATGTTCAAGTAGAGGGTACAGCGGGTTGCAGGAGAGTGGAATGCTATAGATACATGGGGGAAGGTGATGGAGGTGTTGGTGAAGATGACGGAGTTGTTGGAGTAGATTGCCGTCACGATGACGGCCCCGGCGGCGTTCTGGTGCCACCGGGAGAGAGGGTGAGAGAGCCCCCTCCCTCTTCTTCTTCCTTGACCTTCCCCCTAGTTGCCAAAAGTATATGAAGGTTGTAGAATATTGGCATGAAACAATCAAAAATTATAGATATGACGGAGACGTAACATTGGTCTGTTGTAGGATGCCAGTTGCGCGATCCCGATCTCGTAGGTTTTTAGAGGAATCTCAATCATGTAGCGGTGTAGAGATAGGAGGAGTGCGCTCGATGACTCGATCGATGGCCTGATCGCCTCGAGTCCAAGTCTCCAGCAGCCCAACTCCAGCATCATCAGGCCCAATAGCGCTCAACCTTTTTCTTTTTAATATTAGGACTATATAAAATATTTGCCCCTTTAGAATTTTGGGCCCTGTGCGGGCCGCACTTTTGGCACCGCTGTGGGCCTGGGCCTGTTCTTCGTGTTCTTCTTTGTTCTTCCTCTCATTTTCCTCCATATCATTAGTTGTTGTGGTGGGATTTGGGAGAGAAGGACTTGGGCACTCCGTGTGACCTTGCCATTGCATTTGGTTCATATGTTTGAGTTCTCCATAGTGATACGTGGAAGTGAAGTTTGAGAACTTATTACTCTTGGGTGTTTGAGCACCCTAGAGCTTGTTTCTCTTGGGTGCCTTGGCTCCCTAGACGGTTGGTGGTGTCTCGGATCTCAATCATTATGGTGTAAAGCTCCGGGCAAATGTCGGGGTGTCCAATTTGGTTGTGGAGATTGCCCCAAGCAATTTGTACGGGTACCGATAACCGCCCCAAGGGTTGCCAAAGCATACGTGTTTGGTGATCGCCCCAAGGGTTGCGATTTTTACGGGTTCAGTGACCTCCCTCAAGGGTCCCTTAGTGGAATCATGACATCTTACATTGTGCGAGGGCATGAGAAGATTACAATGGCCCTAGTGGCTTCTTGGGGATCACTGTGCCACTACAACGCTCCAAATGGAGATTATCATCCGCAAGGTTGTGAACTTCGAGATATAACATCATCTCCGTGTGCGTCGGTTATCTCTTACCCGAGCCCTTTACTTATGCACTTTACTTTGTGATAGCCATATTGTTTCATGTTATATATCTTGCTATATCTTAGTTGTTTATCTTACTTAGCATAAGTTGTTGGTGCACGTAGGTGAGCCTAGTTGTTTTAGATTTTTTGCTTGACTAATTAAATGTTAGTTTTATTCCTCATTAGTTCAAGCATAAACCGTAATTATTTTAAAGCGCCTATTCACCCCCCTCTAGGAGACATCCACGTCCTTTGACTCTTCCTATAGCCTCACCACCACCCGTGGCGGCGACTCAGATCTTTGCAAATTGTGGCGGTAGTAGATCTGACAGTAGGAGTTGTTGCTGCTGTTCCTTTTGGTCACCGTATGCTCGTGGTTGATTCATCCATGGCCCCCCTTCGTCATCCTCATCTACGATGTCGGTAAGCAACACCCCCTCTCCCCAATGTTAGGTTCTGTTGTTAGGCCGTTAGGGAAGGTGTAGGATGGATTTCCCACACCTTCGATGCGAACTTGATTATGGACGCACGGATGCAACTGGTAGTTCAGGAAACAACGCTGACATCTGTGATTCAGGCATGGATCATGTTCATGTACAAGAGAGCTATTCGTCATGGTGAGAGACCTGTCATCACATATGCTCCAATGCTTATGCAGGACAAGGAGAGGTTCTCCAATCTTAACTACATATACAACTGTAATGACACAGAGGCTCTGTGGATGCTTCGAATGAAAAGAGCACCATTGTCCAGATTTGTCCAGATCTTCAAGACGAGGGGGCTGCTAGAAGATAGCATCCACACTAGTGTGGAAGAGCAAGTGGCCACGTTCCTTCATGTTGTTGGCCATAACCATAGATTCAGGGTTATCCACAACACGTTCAGGAGATCAATGGAGACCATTGCAAGATACTTCAAACAAGCTTTGTATGCTTTTGGGGAGCTGAGAGGAGAGATGCTCAAGTCACCATCTAGAAGGACTCCTAGCAAGATCTGCACTAGTCCAAGATGTTATCGATACTTCAACGTGAGCAATGCAGTATGTAGTGTTGGGAGACGTAGTAGTAAATCAAAAATTTTCCTACGCGTTCACCAAGATCCATCTATGGAGAAACCAGCAACGAGCAAGGGGAGAGTGGATCTTCATACCTTTGAAGATCGCTAAGCGGAAGCGTTACAAGAACGCGGTTGATGGAGTCGTACTCGCAGCGATTCAGATCGCGGTAGATCCGATCAAGTGCCGAACGGACGGCACCTCCGCGTTCAACACACGTGCAGCCCGGTGACGTCTCCAACACCTTGATCCAGCAAGGAGGAAGGAGAGGTTGGGGAAGGGCTCCAACAGCAGCACGACGGCGTGGTGGTGGTGGAGTAGCAAGGTATTCCGACAGGGCTTCGCCTAAGCGCTGCGGAGGAGGAAGAAGAAAGGTAGGGCTTTGCCGTGAGAGAGAGAGATCAAATCTTGTCTCAAAACATCCAAAACCTCAAGTATATATAGGATGAGGGACGTGGAAGGGCTGGCTTGGCCCCTCCTCCAAGGAGGAGAGGTTCGGCCGAGCTAGGGATAGAGTCCACCTCCCACAAGGGAGGTGGATCTCCTCCTTTTTAAACTCTTTAGCCCTTATCTCTAGTTCCCAGCCGCATGGGCCTTTCTAGGAGGTCTTGGCCGGCCCAATATGGGCTGGCACACCTCCTCTAAGGGCCCATGTAGTCCTCTGGTCGTCACACCCCTCCCGGGGGTCCTCCGGCACCCTCCCGGCACTCCCGGTACACTACCGATGAGCCCGAAAACTTTCCGGTGACCAAAACTGGACTTCCTATATATCAATCTTTACCTCCGGACCATTCCGGAGCTCCTCGTGACATCCGGGATCTCATCCGGGACTCCGAACAACCTTCGGTAATCACGTATACCTTTTCCCTATAACCCTAGCGTCATCGAACCTTAAGTGTGTAGACCCTACGGGTTCGGGAGACACGTAGACATGACCGAGACACCTCTCCGGACAATAACCAACAGCGGGATCTGGATACCCATGTTGGCTCCCACGTACTCCACGATGATCTCATCGGATGAACCACGATGTCAGGGATTCAATCAATCCCGTATACAATTCCCTTTGTCTATCGGTATGGTACTTGCCCGAGATTCGATCGTCGGTATCCCCATACCTTGTTCAATCTCGTTACCGGCAAGTCTCTTTACTCGTTCCGTAATACATCATCCCGTGACTAACTCCTTAGTCACATTGAGCTCATAATGATGATGTCTTACCGAGTGGGCCCAGAGATACCTCTCCGTCACACGGAGTGACAAATCCCAGTCTCGATTCGTGTCAACCCAACAGACACTTTCGGAGATACCCGTAGCGTACCTTTATAGCCACCCAGTTACGTTGTGACGTTTGGCACACCCAAAGTATTCCTACGGTATCCGGGAGTTACACAATCTCATGGTCTAAGGAAATGACACTTGACATTGAAAAGCTTTAGCAAACGAACTACACGATCTTGTGCTATGCTTAGGATTGGGTCTTGTCCATCACATCATTCTCCTAATGATGTGATCCCGTTATCAATGACATCCAATGTCCATGGTCATGAAACCGAGACCATCTATTGATCAACGAGCTAGCCAACTAGAGGCTCACTAGGGACACGTTGTGGTCTATGTATTCACACATGTATTACGGTTTCCGGTTAACACAATTATAGCATGAACAATAGACAATTATCATGAACAAGGAAATACAATAATAACCATTTTATTATTGCCTCTAGGGCATATTTCCAACAGTCTCCCACTTGCACTAGAGTCAATAATCTAGTTCACATCACCATGTGATTAACACTTACATCACCATGTGATCATATCAACATGTGATTAACACCCAATAAGTTCTGGGGTTTGTTCATGTTCTGCTCGTGAAAGAGGTTTTTAGTCAGCGGGTCTGCGACATTCAGATCCGTGTGTACCTTTGCAAACTTTCCATTTCATATTTGTAGATACTGCTCCCACGCTCCACTTGGAGCTATTCCAAATGGCTGCTCCACTATACGTAGCTGGATTTCTACTAAGAGTCATCCGGATTGGTTTTAAAGCTTGCATCATCGTAACACTTTACGATGAACTCTTTATCACCTCCATAATCGAGAAATATTTCCTTAGTTCTCAAGTTACTAAGGCTAACTTTGACCGCTGTCTAGTGATCCACTCTTGGATTACTCTTGTACCCCTTGACAGACTCATGGCAAGGCACACACAGGTGCGGTACACAACACGGCATACTATATAGAGCCTATGGCTAAAGCATAGGAGATGACACTCATCTCTTCTTTATCTTCTGCCGAGGTCGGGTATTGAGTCTTACTCAATTTCACACCTTACAATACAGTCAAGAACTCCTTCTTTGACCCATCTATTTTGAACTCCTTCAAAAACTTGTCAAGGTATGTCTTCGTCAAAAAAAAACTTATCAAGCGAATAGATCTATCCCTATAGATCTTGATGCTCAATAAAATAGTAGCTTTATCTGGGTCTTCCTTTGAAAAAACTCTTTTCAAACAACCCTTCATGCTCTTCCAGAAATTCTACATCATTTCCGATCAATAATATGTCAACTACATATTCTTATAAGAAATTCCATAGCGCTCCCACTCACTTTCTTGCAAATACAAGTTTCTCATAAACTTTGTATAAACTTAAACACTTTGATCACCTCATCAAAGCATATATTCCAACTCCGAGATGCTTGCTCCAGTCCATAGAAGGATCGCTGGAGTTTGCATATTATTAGCATCCTTAGGATTGACAAAACCTTCTGGTTGTATCACATACAACTCTTCCTCACAGAAACCATTACGGAAACCTTGTTTTGTCATCCATCTACCAGATTTCATAATCGAAAAATGCAGCAACTGCTAACAAAATTTTAATAGACTTTTAGCATCGCTACAGATGAGACAATCTCATCGCAGTCAACTCCTTGAACTTGGCGGAAACTTCTTTGCGACAAGTCGAGCTTTATAAACGGTGACATTTCACCATTAGCGTCTATGTTTATTTCAAAGGTCCATTTGTACTCAATGACCCGCCATTCAACAGGCAAGTCTACCAAAGTCCATACTTGGTTTTCATACATGGATCCTTTCTCGGATTTCATGGCTCCTAGCCATTTGTTGGAATCCGGGCCCACCATCGCTTCTCCATAGTTCGTAGGTTCATCGTTGTCCAACAACATGATTTCCAAGACAGGGTTGTCGTACTACTCAGGAGCAGTACGCGTCCTTGTCGACCTACGAGGTTCGATAGTGACTTGATCCGAAGCTTCATGATCATCATCATTAACTTCCTTTTCAACTGAGTAGGCTCTACAGAAACATCTTTCTGTGTTGCGCTATTCTCTGGTTGAAACAAAGGTTCAACAACCTTATCAAGTTCTATCTTCCTCCCACTCAATTCTTTCGAGAGAAACTCTTTCTCAAGAAAGGACCCGTTCTTAGCAACAAACACCTTTTGCGCTTGGATCTGAGATAGAAGGTATACCCAATGTCTCATTAGGGTATTCTATGAAGATGCATTTGTCTGCTTTGAGTTCGAGCTCGCTAGGTGAAAAACCCATTTTCACATAAGCGTCGCAGCCCCAAACATTAAGAAATGACAGCTTAGGCTTCTGTCAAACCATAATTCTCACGGTGTCATCTCAACAGACTTAGATGGTGCCCTATTAAAGTGAATGGATTTTTCTTTAATGCATAACCCCATAACGATAGTGGCAAAATGATAAGAGACATCATAGTACTCACTATATCCAATAGAGCACGACTACGACGTTCGAACACACCATCACACTATGGTGTTCCAGGAGGCGTGAGCTGTGAAACAATTTCCACATTGTCTAAAATTGCATACCAAACTCGTAACTTAGATATTCACCTCCATGATCGTATCATAGACATTTATCTTCTTGTCACGATGATCTTTAACTTCACTCTGAAACTCCTTGAACCTTTCAAACATTTCAGATTCGTGTTTCATTAAGTAAATATCCCCATATTTACTCAAATCATCAGTGAAGGTAAAGAAAAACAGCGATATCCACTGTGTGTTTTAACACTCATTGGACCACATACATCAACATGTATTAATTCCAATAAGCCACTTGCCCGCTCCATCATATTGGATGACGGGGTCTCAGTCATCTTGCCCAAGAGGCATGGCTCGCATGTCTCAACCGATTCGAAATCGAGTGAGTCAAAAAATCCATCATCATGGAGTTTCTTCATGCGATTTATACCAATATGACATTACGTGGCAGTGCCACAAGCATGTGGTACTATCATTATTAACTTTGTATCTTTTGGTACCAATGTTATGAATATGTGTACTACTACGATCATGATTCGATAAACCATTTCGAGTGGGTGCATGACCATTGAAGGCATTATCCATGTAAACAGAATAACCATTATTCTCTAACTTATATGAATAACCGTATCGCACTAATCATGATCTAATCACGTTCATGCTCAACGCAAACACCAAATAACATTTATTTAGGTTTATCACAAATCCTGAAGGTAGAGAGAGCGTGCGATGGTGATCACATCAATCTTGGAAATACTTCCAACACACATCGTCACCTTTCACCTAGCTAGTCTCCATTTACTCCGTAGCTTTTATTTTGAGTTGCTAACACTTAGTAACCGAATCGGTATCCAATACCCAGGTGCTACTAGGAGTACCAGCAAGGTACACATCACTAACACGTATATCAAATATACTTCCATTGACATTACCAGCCTTCTTATCTACCAAGCATCTAGGGGTTTTCTGCTTCAGCGAACATTCTCCTCATAACAGAAGCACTTAGTCTCGGGTTCGGGCTCAACCTTGGGTTTCTTCACTAGAGCAACAACTGGCTTGCCATTCCTGAAGTTTTCCGTTCTTGCCCTTGCCCCTTTTGAAACTAGTGGTTTCACTTAACCATCAACACTTGACGCTCCTTCTTGATTTCTACCTTCGTGGTGTCAAACATCACGAACAACTCAGGGATCATCTTATCCATCCCTGGCATGTTATAGTTCATCACGAAGCTCTAGTAGCTTGGTGGCAGTGACTTGGAGAACTGCATTAATCACTATCTCATCTAGAAGATTAACTCCCACTTGATTCAAGTGATTGTAGCACCCAGACAATCTGAGCACACGCTCAGCGATTGAGCTATTCTCCTTTATCTTGCAGACAAAGAATCTTGTTGGAGGTCTCATACCTCTCAACATAGGCACGAGCCTGAGATCACAATCTCAGCTCCTAGAACATCTCATATGTTCCGTGACGTTCAAAACGTTTTGGAGCCTCAATTCTAAGCCGTAATGCATGACGCATTGAACTATCACGTAGTCACCAAAAAGTGTCTGTCATATGTTCACAACATCTACAGACAACGCTTGAGGGAGTGATGCAGTTAGCGGTACATAAAAAACATAAGCTTTCTGTGCAGCAATGAGGACAATCCTCAGATCACGGACCCAGTCCGCATTATTGCTACCATCAACTTTCAACTTACTTTTCTCTAGGATTGTATCAATAAAACTGTGGAGCTACAGCGCGAGCTATCTACGACATAATTTGCAAGGACATTTTAGACTAAGTTCATGATAATTAAGTTCATTTAATCAAATTATTAATGAACTCCCACTTAGATAGACATCTCTCTAGTCTTCCAAGTGATACATGATCCATGTCAACTAGCCCGTGTCCGATCATCACGTGAGACGGACTAGTCATCCATGGTGAACATCTCTATGTTGATCGTATCTTCTATACGACTCATGTTCGACCTTTCGGTCTTCCGTGTTCCGAGGCCATGTCTGTACATGCTAGGCTCGTCAAGTCAACCTAAGTGTTTCGCATGTGTAAATCTGGCTTACACCCGTTGTATGCAAACGTTAGAACCTATCACACCCGATCATCACGTGGTGCTTCGGAACGACGATCCTTAGCAACGGTGCACAGTTAGGGTGAACACCTTTCTTGAAATTTTATTGAGAGATCATCTTATTTACTACCGTCGTTCTATGCAAATAAGATGTAAACTGATAAACATCACATGCAATCAATATAGTGACATGATATGGCCAATATCATCTTGCTCCTTTGATCTCCATCTTCGGGGCACCGTGATCATCACTGTCACCGGCACGACACCATGATCTCCATCATCATGATCTCCATCATTGTGTCTTCATGAAGTTGTCTCGCCAAATATTACTTCTACTACTACAGCTAACGTTTAGCAATAAAGTAAAGTAATTACATGGCGTTTATGATTGACACGCAGGTCATACAATAGTATAAGACAACTCCTATGGCTCCTGCCGGTTGTCATAGTCATCGACATGCAAGTCGTGAACCCTATTACAAGAACATGATCAATCTCATACATCACAATGCATCACATCACATCCTTCTGGCCATATCACATCACAAGGCATATGCTGCAAAAACAAGTTAGACGTTCTCTAATTTGTAGTTGCAAGTTTTTACGTGGTTGCTATAGGTTTCTAGCAAGAACGTTTCTTACCTACGCCAAAACCACAACGTGATATGCCAATTTCTATTTACCCTTCATAAGGACCCTTTTCATCGAATCCAATCCGACTAAGGTGGGAGAGACAGGCACCCGCTAGCCACCTTATGCAACTGGTGCATGTCAGGCGGTGGAACCGGTCTCACGTAAGCGTACGTGTAAGGTTGGTCCGGGCCGCTTCATCCCACAATACCGTCGAATCAAGATAAGACTAGTAACGGCAAGCATATTAACAAAATCGACGCCCACAACTGCTTTGTGTTCTACTCGTGCATAGATTCTACGCATAGACCTAGCTCATGATGCCACTGTTGGGAGACGTAGTAGTAAATCAAAAATTTTCCTACGCGTTCACCAAGATCCATCTATGCAGAAACCAGCAACGAGCAAGGGGAGAGTGGATCTTCATACCTTTGAAGATCGCTAAGCGGAAGCGTTACAAGAACGCGGTTGATGGAGTCGTACTCGCAGCGATTCAGATCGCGGTAGATCCGATCAAGTGCCGAACGGACGACACCTCCGCGTTCAACACACGTGCAGCCCGGTGACGTCTCCAACACCTTGATCCATCAAGGAGGAAGGAGAGGTTGGGGAAGGGCTCCAACAGCAGCACGACGGCGTGGTGGTGGTGGAGTAGCAAGGTATTCCGACAGGGCTTCGCCTAAGCGCTGCGGAGGAGGAAGAAGAAAGGTAGGGCTTTGCCGTGAGAGAGAGAGATCAAATCTTGTCTCAAAACATCCAAAACCTCAAGTATATATAGGATGAGGGACGTGGAAGGGCTGGCTTGGCCCCTCCTCCAAGGAGGAGAGGTTCGGCCGAGCTAGGGATAGAGTCCACCTCCCACAAGGGAGGTGGATCTCCTCCTTTTTAAACTCTTTAGCCCTTATCTCTAGTTCCCAGCCGCATGGGCCTTTCTAGGAGGTCTTGGCCGGCCCAATATGGGCTGGCACACCTCCTCTAAGGGCCCATGTAGTCCTCTGGTCGTCACACCCCTCCCGGGGGTCCTCCGGCACCCTCCCGGCACTCCCGGTACACTACCGATGAGCCCGAAAACTTTCCGGTGACCAAAACTGGACTTCCTATATATCAATCTTTACCTCCGGACCATTCCGGAGCTCCTCGTGACGTCCGGGATCTCATCCGGGACTCCGAACAACCTTCGGTAATCACGTATACCTTTTCCCTATAACCCTAGCGTCATCGAACCTTAAGTGTGTAGACCCTACGGGTTCGGGAGACACGTAGACATGACCGAGACACCTCTCCGGCCAATAACCAACAGCGGGATCTAGATACCCATGTTGTCTCCCACGTACTCCACGATGATCTCATCGGATGAACCACGATGTCAGGGATTCAATCAATCCCGTATACAATTCCCTTTGTCTATCGGTATGGTACTTGCCCGAGATTCGATCGTCGGTATCCCCATACCTTGTTCAATCTCGTTACCGGCAAGTCTCTTTACTCGTTCCGTAATACATCATCCCGTGACTAACTCCTTAGTCACATTGAGCTCATAATGATGATGTCTTACCGAGTGGGCCCAGAGATACCTCTCCGTCACACGGAGTGACAAATCCCAGTCTCGATTCGTGTCAACCCAACAGACACTTTCGGAGATACCCATAGCGTACCTTTATAGCCACCCAGTTACGTTGTGACGTTTGGCACACCCAAAGTATTCCTACGGTATCCGGGAGTTACACAATCTCATGGTCTAAGGAAATGACACTTGACATTGAAAAGCTTTAGCAAACGAACTACACGATCTTGTGCTATGCTTAGGATTGGGTCTTGTCCATCACATCATTCTCCTAATGATGTGATCCCGTTATCAATGACATCCAATGTCCATGGTCATGAAACCGAGACCATCTATTGATCAACGAGCTAGCCAACTAGAGGCTCACTAGGGACACGTTGTGGTCTATGTATTCACACATGTATTACGGTTTCCGGTTAACAGAATTATAGCATGAACAATAGACAATTATCATGAACAAGGAAATACAATAATAACCATTTTATTATTGCCTCTAGGGCATATTTCCAACATGTAGTTCATTGCTTCATATGTTAGGATTTTTCAAGGTGAGCACTAACACAATACTATTTCCATTTCAGGATTGCATTGGTGCAATAGATGGTACTCATGTCACTGCCAAAGTGCCGAGGTCACAATCTGCAACATTTAGGGGGGAGGAAGTACTACACAAGACAAAATGTTCTTGCTATTGTTGACTTTGATATGAAGTTCACATATGTGCTAGCAGGCTGGGAAGGGTCAACACATGATGTTAACATACTCAATGACAACATGAGTCATCCTGATGGCAAGTTCTACCTAGGAGATGCTGGCTATGCATGTAAACTAGGTGTTCTTCCACCCTTCAGGAAGACCAGGTACCATCTTAACGAGTTCTATGGTAGGAACTACCCTAGGACTCCACAACAGCTGTTCAATCTCAAACACTCGAGCCTTAAAGTAATCATTGAGAGGGCATTTGGAGCTCTGAAGAATAGGTTCAAGATCATAGATCAAAAGCCATTCCACCCTTACCCCACCTAGGTTAAGCTTGTTCTTGCATATTACATTCTGCATAACTAGATCCTTTAGTGAGGTTTTGATGAACTGGTGCCTGAGAAGGAAGATATGACGCTTGACGATCTTGACCTTGGTGGCCATGGTGTGGATGCATTTGACAATGGAAGCCAGAAGACCAAAAGGCTGGAGTGGGCACATGTGATGTGGGATAACATAGGCCAGAAAAGGATTTGAAGAAGAAGAAGAAGAGCAAGAGCAGCTGCAAAAGAGGAAGCAACATAAGCAACAGAGGAAGAGGAACATCAACAACAATAGAAGAGGTAAGAGGAAGAGGATGGATGATGAACTTTCCCATTCAACCAATTGGCTATTAATAATGTGTATTGTTATTTGATAGTAGATAGGATGAACCGTATTTTTTTTCATAAATAGGAATGATACTCTTAAGATAGTGTGTGGTAAGGTCACCACTAGTGGGAAGTGGTGAGAGCACCTAATGCAGGTTGCAACCAAACAACGTGTCCTATGTGTGCCTAATGCAATGCGGGCAACCATACAACGGGCCAAAATTAGTCCTCTCATGCTGCTAACCTATATGCGAGCAACCAATCAATGTGCAGATGGTGGTTTTGAGGCTGTTTTTTCTCAACAAAGCCCATCTAAGAAGTCTATGAAAACACCCCAAAATCAGTGCAAACAACCAAACACACCCAATGAGTAATTGCTTTGGACTATTACTGATCTGTTATGACCAGCCGTGTTGAGCTTGGAACAATTTCGTGTGTTTGTTTGTTCAGAAAGCTTGCGATGTCTTTTTCGATGAGGAAGTAGTTATTTTCGCCATCAAGAAGGCCATAAAACAAGAAAAGAAATGTGTTCTTAACAATTAACCTGGAAGAAATGCTAGATACATCACAACTGCACAAGTGAGTATGTGCCTACTGAAATTACTCAAAACTCACATGTTCCAGACCTCAAGTGCAATAGGCCAGACAGAGTGCAACCTTGTAATCTCACAATGCCTAGAAACACAACTGAAACATCACAACACCAACACACTTTTGTACCCATTCCAACACATTAACAGCATCAAACAAAATTTGAGTCCACTCCACACTAGTGTGAAATAAACCAAAGGTACCATACATTTAAGCAACGATCGACATAATCTATCAAATGGTGATGAAGCATAACACGCAAACATTTTTTTCTGCCCCCTCCCCTGCTCCGCTCCTAGGAGCGGATGGGGGAATCCATATCCCATCGGCCTTGGTACCCCTTCTGAAGCTCACCCTCGCCGCCGCTAGGGAAAGCCCAACCGGCGTAGGCGGCGGCGGGGCCTCCCTTTCCTCTTCGCGTAGGGTTTTGGGTCGGCGCAGGATGGCCTGCTGTCGCAGGCGTCGTGTTGTCACGGGGCTCGACGGCACATCATCGGGTGTTTGGGGTGCGGCGGCGGCGGCCGATCGTGGCACGGCGGTGCCCTAAGGCTCCGGTGTTGTCTAGTGGCTGCAAGCTTCGGTGGTGGCGGGTTGGCCTCGTCCCGACCAGATCTGGCGCGAGGGCTAGCGGACGGCGCAATGCCAGGGGCTTGAGGGCGGTGGGTGCGTGTAGCCAACACGGATCCGATGGGGCAGCACATGTTCGACGTGGTGGCACTGCTCGGGGCATCCTAGCCGATGATGGTGTGGGCTTGTGTCTTTTCTAGCAGCGGTCAATCCGGCGCTATGAGGGTTTCTTGTGGGCAATGCGGATCTAGAGCGTGGCGGAGGATGGTGGTCGGCGGCACGTCGACAGAGGGTCGGCCTAGTCCGTGGTGGTGTTTGCCATCGTGTTTGTGCCCGTTAGCCTTGCTGTTCTGTTGCGTTGCCGGTTCGAGTTGGCGCATGTGTAGCTGTTGTGTTGTTGGTTAGAGCGACATTAGTGGCCATGTATGTGGTGGCGTCTGAGCTTGTCTTAGCTAAGGTCGGGGCTTGCTTGGTGGTGGACGTCGGCAACTACTAGGTCGTGTCCCCCATGTCGATAGGGACTTGCTGGGGACGTGGGCGTGGAGGCCTCCAACGATGGTGGTAGCTCTTCCCACGATGGTTTGTGCGTTGCGATGGTGATAGTTGACGGTGACCCGGGACATGGATGTCAGGGTAGCGGCCCCGGATGGTGGTCCGTATGGTGGCTTTCTAGCAGGCCCTATTGCGGCAGTGGTGGCTATGTTTCTCGGTCGCTTGGGCGGCGAGGGATGTAGAGGTTGGTGGTTCAGGCACGTTTTCTATTGCCTAGATCCGGATCTGAAGCCCGGTTCCCACTGTGACTGGTCCAGGTGCCTCGGGATGGCATGGGTGAGCTACCGAGCGAAAGCTCCACACTTAAGCCTCGATGACAACAACATCCGCAGGTGTCGTTATCTTCTTGAAGACGTCATCATGGTTCTCCTCTCCATGTCAGAGTCTCCGGGTGAAAAGCCTTGTCAATGTCGGGCTCGGTAGTGGCGTTGCTCGCGTTCCCCTCTGGAGAGCATTGTCGTGGAGGTTAGGTGTCCTAGGTCATTTTATGGCGTTGCAATCGGGTTGTCCAGTGCTAGATGTTGTTTGGTAGCATAGTCGGATGCGCTTATGTTTGCCAGCTCTCTTGGGATTTGCTATCTCAATGGACTACCTCTCCACATTGTATCGTCCGACCATGTAACTTTGGTCCTGTTGCTTTATATATAAAGCGGGGCGAGAACCTGTTTCAAGAAGCATAACAGACAGGAATGAGAACATAGATACTAGTAGTATCTCCTTCTGCCAGCTTGGTCCCCCATACCCAACACCAAAATAACAGGTGATCCTTTAGTTCCTGCAGGAGAGAACCAAGAGTTGAGCTTCAACCTACAATACACATGTACCATAAGCCCTTCCATACAATGCTTGCTTGTATCACCAATAGTTAGTTTATGGTAACAATGCTTTTATTTATTCATTAAACATTTATTATTGAGAAATTTACTAATCAAATTTGAGTGCAGCACAATATCTAAACTATTCTCGGCTGACCACAGCACAACCAATCGACTACAAGATATATGATGGTTCTAACATTTGCATTCAATTTACAAAATCAACACAATTTCAAGATCAACAACCTTATCCATTATGGGGATAAAAGGTTAAGCTGACATCTATAATAAGAAATGTGGAAGAAGCTCGAAAAATAATACTTCACAAGCCCTTCTATATAATCTACAAGTAAAAGATTCATCTAGGCATTCCTTACAAAAAAATAACATCCATTCACGTCCTAGAGTCCCAATTCTAACCCAACTCGGATTCAGCCCGAATCTGGCCCAAACTCCTTTCCTACTCATTGCGCGGGCCGTGGAATTTGCATATGACCCCCGATAATGAAGATCCAAATACCAAATTTGTGAGCCTTGACAAGGTGAACAATCCTTATGTTCAACGATTTTCCAAACAAGCCTATCTTTAGCTTCTCGTTGGACTCGGTCATGCAGCCGACTGAGCTGTTCGGGACTTATGGTGACTTTGTAGGTCGCATACTATCTTTGATGATGATGACCCCAAATGCAAAGTTGACCATTTTGACATTACGAACAACTTCCTGTTGAACAGTTTTCCATCCTAGGCCATCTACATAACCATTCAAGCCCATCTCCGGCTTCTGGTCGTATTAGCCAACAACACGCAGATTTGAATTTCTCTAGTCGGATATTAAGGTCTTTCACTCGGATTACCTGACTAGATTTCTTCATTTGGACAACAACCTTTCACCCGGATGGCAAACTTTTCATTCGGCCGATAACTTTTTACTAGGAGGACAACCTTTCACTCAGATTTTCTGATTGAAAAATCAGTCTGATCTTGTTTGGCCTTCCTAGGTTGCATACGACCTCAGATTAAGATGATTTATATAGAAAATTAAATCATCTCGATGATACTACCTCTGTTTCACAATGTAGTGCACCCGCACTTCCCGAGATCAAATTTTGACCATTAATTTGACCAACGAGACCGATTGCGGCGGACACAAAAATTATACCACTAAATTCGTGTTTTCGATATGAATTCAATGATATAATTTTTGCTCCTGCCGCAATCGGTCTCATTGGTTAAATTTATGGTCAAACTTCAAGCTCGAAACCGAGGACGCACTACATTGTGGAATGGAGGGAGTACAAAAAACTTGGATGTTGAATGTTTTTCGATTCAAGGACATTTTGATGGCCAAATCGCTCGCACGACCCATCAGACACCGCCCCGGGCCATTTTCTACTTATGGTTGGTCTACGGTGCATTGGATCCAACTTTTGCATACATCCTCGTATTGATAAGATGTATGCAACAAAATCATTGGCTCAATGAGACGAAAATAAGCGTAATCGGCCGAATAGTGATCTGAACACAAAACGTTAGAACTTTGAACACAATTTCGGCCCCTAAGATGAAGATGTTCAATTCAACAATATGAAACTTTTTTCATTTTGAGAACCTCTTCATTTGAGGCCATCTTAATTGTGGTTTGTACCTTGTCACAGTCAGGTGTCAATAGTGTGATGCACTACTGTTGCGTCCCAAGCCAAAATAGGAGAAGGCTAGGAATGAATTAGAGTGAAAGTAAGGGCTTAGCTCTTGTTTCTGGACGTGGAGTTTCTGCTCCCGAGCTCATTTGAGCTTGGTGAACAGTAAAATCGAAAAAATATGAAAAATGTTCAATTTTTTTTGATTTTTTTGGGAATAACACTGACAAAATTTCTAAATGCATGCAATATTTTGGTCTGACATAACATTCCTGTAAGGCGTGCAAAAATAAACAAAATCGATACTCTGAAAATACGCATTTTCAGAATTTTTAGAGTATCGATAAACAAAATCGATACTCTGAAAATACTCTGAAAATATGTTCTTCACCCACAACACACCTAACTTAACTGCAGATCATTATCACCAACACGCTCAATGCTCATGCTGTAGCGCCATGAAATCTACTGAAAATCCAATATTTCCATCCATAAAAATCACACAAAACATTAAATTAAGGTGTTCAAAGTGCATATCCGTACATAAAATGGATAAAGCATTGCCCTTCACAAACCACACGTCGTCAGGTTCTTGTTGCGTGCACAACACAATCAGACCTTCTTATTGCAGGCTCACAACAAACTCAAACATATACTTGCACAACAAGCTTGCACACACACCATACGCACAAACCAAACACTAGTTATAATTTTTGTGTTGTATATCCATAGACGTACACTCGCACAAGACTCGGGTAATCACACAAACATAACCACACCCATGCATATCTGCTTGCTAGCAGCACAAGACTGATCCATCAATGTAGTGAGCCTACATCCTCAGGATTACCTAGGCAAACGAAAGAAATGATGAGTCTCTCGCTCTCCATAGTTGTGAGGCACATAAATAATTAAATACATACTTGAGTTAGAATTTACAAAAAGATGCGAAGATTCAGGGTGCAACAGACAAAAAAATTAGTGATATAAATTAAGATGCACAAACCTGAGAACTGATACTCTTGGCATGGCTTTCTTGTAGTAGCACGAGTGCCGTGGGCTAAAGAGGGGACGACTAGCCTCCAACCCATCCCACTTTAACTTGTCCCACTAGTCCTTATTGCAATCCACCACTTCCAACGACTTATCAAGCGCACGGTCAGAGCTGGTTGCTGGTAGTTGCATCAGACTCCAGCATCCTCTCAGAACGATGGTCTCCAATGCAGGAGCCAACATGTCTATTTTACATATGTGCTACAAAATGGGGAGCTCATGGAGATGGACACGCTTCAGGCTTGGGAATTCAATGCCGGTAGCAACTTCACCGTTGTAGGGTTTCCCTTTTAGAAAAATCTATCTGAGCTCACCACAATATGTGATGTGGATGGTTTCCAACTTAGCCAAGGTATGAAAAGACCAGGGGAGTACAAATTTGAGCCTAGGACACGAGTGCAGGTGTATATATCATAGATTCTGGAAGGCAGGAAATGATTTAAAGCCAGAGCATTGGATTTCCCATGGATATCTTCTTTGAAACCTTAGTTTTCTACTCCAAATGCACTGGACTGCTAGGAGGTGAGACACACAAAGGGTCTCCATTGTCTCAAAAGAATCTATGTCCCTTGGATATTGGTCCACAAGGAAGACAATATGTAACTTGGGGCATCTCTGGATGCAACACCACCTAATATTTGGGACTTGTGTGTCACAGAATTGTGTATCAAGGTTACCGGTAGTGATAGAGGGGTGGTCATGGATGTGAAAGGATTCAGATTTAGCCATCAAGTGTTCCATTCTTCTTTTATCTGATTTTCACTCTCCCAATTGTAGCCTCTGGAAATTTCGATGTGACGCCCCAAAGGTAGATGCTGAGTGCAAGCCTGTGCCAACGAAGCTTCACCGTTATCCTTTTTAGTGACCTTGTTAAGTACATCCATGTAGGGGTGTCCCGCACTACCTGGTGTAGTTACTCTTTCCTTGTTGTTTCCAATAACTTTCCTCCGGCCAATACTAGAAGCAATATGTATGTGGAAATATTGCTTGGAATGAGTAATACCAAATATATTATCTCACGCATCTTGAAGGCTTGAAGGAACTTTGCATCCGTGTTAACAATTTGTACAAATGGCTGAGATGAATGATATTGCCAACAATCAGTAATTTGTCCTCTCTCTTCCTTTTCTCGGGTATCTAGGCATAATAGCTTCAAACATGGATGTCCTTTATCACTCCACTTGAGTCTACGAGGGTTCCGGCAAGCCAATAGAAAGAGGCACTCAAGTTGCAGAACTTGCATTGCTTTGAGGTCAAGAGCTTTGATTGATGTGCCAGAGAGGTTCAGTTCCCTGAGGTTTGGTAATCCACGCAAGAAAATATTCTTTAGCTGGTCACATCCTTCTAGAGAAATTTTATAAACCTTTGGAGGTACTTTATTGGCATGAACACTAGGATTCACTTGCTTTTCTGGCATATGCAATGAATTCTTCCACTTGGATGGTCGGCCAAATCCAACAAAACTGAAGGACTCCAATTATTTGGGGAGGGCGCCAGATTCAACTTGTTGCAACCCAACACAACCATCAAGCATAAGCACCCTCATTCTACTAGCTGGTGAAATGTTTGGCAAAACTTCCATGTCACAATTTCCAGATAAGTCGAGAAGCTCCAGCTTTTGCATGCCCATGAATGGGTCCTATACAAGTGATGTGAAGAAAGTAGATGAATCAATCACTCCAAGGCTATGAAGATTACACAACCATGTCAACTCAAGCTTCGCCATGTCCCAGACACAACTGCTGGCTCCCGCTGCCTTCGGATTTAGCTCTCTCAGTTCAGTCATCAACACCATCTTTGACGGGGATAAGATCCAGTCCCAGTTGGTATCATGTATGTCCAACACCCATAGGCTCTTTAGGAACTCCCATTGTATCACATGCTTCTTGTCTATGCCACCAATGAACTCAACATCTCCATCTCTGCAATTTTCCATCAAAATAAATTTTAGGTTGCGGCAGCAGATGAAAGGCGGGGATGCAAAGCTGAAGATGCAACAAGAGAGTCTCAACACACAAAGTTTGATGGATTGATGAAACAAGTGCTTTGGCAGTGCGGTCAGCTGATCAGATTTTTCTAATGTCAAGAAATATGATGTTGTCTCCTCAGGCATGGTCTGGATATCTTGGTTCTTTAAATTCTTAAATGTGACCGAAATCCAAGCACTCTTCTTCTTCTCTTGTAGGAGGTCCATAGGAGACCAGTGAAACAACATTCTATTTTTTGTTTTGTATGAAGATACTCCAATCGTATTGCTTCATGAACTCTTTGACCAGTCTCCCACGATATACTATCTCCTCCTGGTATTATCCCATCACACACCCAATAGTTAGAAGCATGAGCATATCCATCTTAGTCAATGAGGTTATGATGGTCAAAATACAAGACACACAGGTAGAGCCAACAATCTGTAATTAAAGCTGGACTGATATCATGTCAAACTTGGGAAGCCTCCTCATGCACTAATTTTAATATCTCATGGTTGGTAAGATTAGACTTATAGAGCATGAAACATTTTCTAACAATTCTTGTGAAGGACCCAAAAAGATAAATATGAGCACTTTTGACTTTGTCTTTGATTGTAGGATCAAGTCGAAACCTGCCCCGCAATGTCCACACTACCATGTTGCCTGACCAATCAAATATAGGAATACCAAAATTTCTAAAATCAATCTTGTGATCACTCCCATTCTGAAAAATCACCAACAACGTATGCCCCATTGTCACATTAAAGATCAGCCTTCAAACCTTTGGTATCTCTGCTCTTGAGCTTTTATCCACCCCACTGAAATCCTCCTCCTCATCCTGCATATCAAACAAGTCCATTGCGGATCTGCCCAGCTTTAGCTCCTTTGCAATTCTCCTCTGCATTGCTCTCTTGCTTTCCCACACCGAGCAGTCCACATGGATAACTATGTCAAACTTGTGTTCCGGGGATCTGATTGATTCAGCTATGGGGGCAAGGACGGCAAATGCACCTAGTCCATCCCAGCCATCAAAGTAAATGTTTTGCCCACCCTCATCATAAGGTCGATCAGAGGCATTGCTAAAATAATGACGGAGTATGTAATCTGCGGCGTCTCGAATGGTTCTTGCCTCGATTCTCTGCAACAAGTGGATGGGGTTCAGCATGGTGACTTTGGAACAAGCCGTATGTAAAATGTTGCATAATATTTGGTGGGTTCAACTTACGTGATAGGTACACATGTTGTAAACGTAAAATATCAATCGGCAACACACACATGATAATAAAAAAGGCGATCTTATCTAGATGGCGTTTGCTGGGTGAGGGGTGGCAAACAAACCCCCTTTCATGGCATTGTTAGCTCTGAGATGACATCAAACAGTGACAGTTCTAAAAAAATGTGTTCTCTTACAGAAACTGCCATGCCACTCTGAAGAAGCGGTCATCCCTCACAATTAAAACTGCTAGTGAAACCGTTCGCAAACGCTACCCCTCCCACCGAGCGTTCACAAGCTAAGGGGGTCCTAAAACAAATTGCTAAGAGGAAGGGCTGCACGGCCACACCTCCTACTCTCCCTGTAGCCCTCATCCGTCCTCTGCACCGCCAACTCCCTCCCTCGAGTTCCATCTAGCCCGGGCGATGCAGCCCATCCCATGCACCCCAAAGAAGCGGCACAAGAGACCTGCCCACATAGGAGGAGCGCCGAGCGGCGCCATCACCACCGTCCTCGTTGCAAATCGCCGCTGCTAGCCCCACCCCTGTTCCTCCCGCACTCCTTTTCCTGTCATGCCACTACCGCACCCCTTTCCTCCTTGTTTCGTTCGCCATTGTTGTTGACCCTCTCTCTTCCTCTCCCTCTCCCCTCGGTTCATTGTCGACTCCCTTCTTCCTGCAGCTCAGTACAGGAGGAAATCGGAGCAGCAGGAATGCGGTGAGTTGAGACAATTCACATTACCGTGCAACCAAACTAGTTGAAATCATTTTATTTACATATCCTTCCCTTCGGCTACTTTGATGTGCATTGTATCCCTCGGTTTTCACGTTAGTTTAGGCTACTATTTTCCCATCCTTACGTTTCAGTGTATATGATGCAATTCTTTTTTTTAACTTAATTCTATCTTTTCTTCTCATATGCTCTACCCTGAGAATTTCTTGCATATTGGTTACCCTACAGACACTCAAGTACATGGTTCACATTTTCTCTCAACTTCATTTGCTTGGAGAATAATATATCTATTAGAAGGGTTGGGCGTGCTTCCCTGCACCGTTGATATTGTTGGGTTTCTAAAGAAACCAGTCTGTTTAAAAATATAACTTTGTTGAAAAGTCAAACCTTTTAAATTGATCAAACTTGTAGATAAATATATCAAAATTCATATTATCAAATCGGTATATTAGATTCTTCATGAAATGAATTTCCATACTTGTTTTGTTTAATATTGTGGATGTCAATTTTTTTTGCTATGAACTTGGTCAAATAAAGAATTTTGACTTACCAATAATCTAATACCTCTTATATTTTGGAACCGATGGAATATTTAGTTTGGCGGGTGGGGAAGATTATCGAGTTTTTTCTTTTATATGTGGTGATTTGATGATCCTTTTTGTGTTGTGATTCCGTGTTATCTGCTAAGGGCATCTACAGCTAAACCTCTCAAACCCGTCTGAAACTCCCGGGGAGGATGCCTGGTCACAAAAAGCGACCCAACCGGGCTCCTCAAACGTGCCTCAAACACGCGGGCTGACCGGCACCCTTCATATCCATCCCAAATGTGGGCTGATATAGGGGCGCCCGGGCGCGCTCAGGCGCGTCCGCCATGTCGGACCTGGCCCATGCTGGCCCACCCGACCCCAAATATATTCTTCCCCACCCGCTTGCCAGACCAAACCCTACCCACTTCATTCCACTCCCCTCCACTCCCCTCGGACACCCGAGCTCACCTCCGGCGTTCTTCGGCCTTCTACGACATGCCGTGCAGCAGATCTGACTCCGACCAGTCCGGATGTGTCGAGTGTGGTGTCATGCCATGCGGGTTGGAGGAGGCAATGGCCGTCCACATTGAACCCTGCCGCTCCTGGGAGGACAATGCCCGATCGACGGCAGGATCTGGCCGGCGCGACTCCATAGAGTTGGCTCAATGGGTGCTCGGGTCCTCCGGTACTGGATCATTGCAGTTTCGGCAGCCTAAAAATCCCTCCTTCCCCATCACCGGTCAGGCAGAGTATGAGTCCCACCGGAACCGGTGTTCCCGCCATGGGAAGGAGAGGATAAAGGAAGTCGAGACCCGACTCGCTGCTGAAATGGTGGTGGCGCAGGCGATTGTAGAGGAGGAAGCCATCCGCACCCGCATTCTGAAGAAGCGGTATAAGAGGAATACTCGCGCCCTCACCCGAGAGCAAAATTGGGCGGTCCATGAAATGGATATTATGACTAACCATGTGAATGGCCAACTCCTGTTAACTCTCTAAATAGATATAAGTGAAGCATGAGAGTTTAATTCTTTCTACAAAAGATATGCCCACGCTCTAACAAATATAAGTCAAGCAAAAAAGCATTCTACGAATGGCGATTTTCTATGTGTGAGAAACAGGCAATCCAAACTTCAAATGATATAAGTGAAGCACATGAAGCATTCTATAAAGTCATACTCAAAAGATATAAGTGAGGTGTAAAGAGCCTTATATAAATCAACCAAGGACTTTCTAATACCATCATGGTGCATTATTAAAATAAAAATAAAAAACACACGACGCTCCAAGATTTACGCATATCATGTGACGAATAAAAATATAGTTCCATGTAAAATTACCGATGGTTGTTAGAATAAAGAGGGTATGCCTTCCGGGGCATCCCCAAGCTTAGTTTCTTGGTAGTCCTTGAATATTACCTTGGGGTGCCTCGGGCATCCCCAATCTTAGTCTCTTTCCACTCCTTATTCCTCGATCCATCGTGATCTCACCCAAAACTTGAAAACTTCAATCACACAAAACTTAACAAAACCCTCGTGAGATATGATAGTATAATAAAACAAATCACCACTTTAAGTACTGTTGCAAACCCATTCATATTTTCTTTTGCATTTTAGCTACTGTAATATAACTTTTCCATGGCTTATACCACCGAGACAATCGATAGTTTCATCAAAATGAGCAAAACAATGCATCAAAAATAGAATCTGTCAAAAACAGGATAGTCTGTAGTAATATGAACATTCACCATACTTCTGTAACTCTAAAAATTTGAACAAATTAGGACAAAATAAAAAATTGCATAGAAATACTGTGTAAAAGTTTCAGAAACTTTTGACATTCCAGTAAAAAAATGTAAATTCACGCACTACAGCCAAAGTTTCTGTTTTTTTGCACTGCACACACCAGACAAGCAATCTAATCATCCTAAAGGCAAATCTTGCAACGTGATTTTTATAATACAATAGATTTTTACAAGGGGATAATTATTTTTGTTGAAATTTTTCTGTAATCATGATTCACAAAGTTTCCATGGGCATGAACAAAGTTCAAGGCTAGCCCCCACTATAACGATGTTCGTCTTTCTCACTTTCACTTCTCTTTTTGAAAAGGTTTTAAGTTACCCACTTTATATTAAAATCATCATGTGCAATAGTAAAATGCATTCCATCAATATAATCCTTAATAAGTGAAAACTTCTCCGATATAGTGTAGTTTGGATAATTCAAAAAGATAATAGGACTATCATGTGTGGGTGCAATAGCAACAATTTTATGCTTAACATAAGGAACTATAGAAAGTTCATCTTACTAAGCATAATTTATATTGGCATCACGGCCACAAGAATATCAAGCATCAAGTTCATCAAAAAGGGATATTTCAAAAGAATCCAAGGGATCATAGCAATCAACATAGCATTCATCCTTCGGTAAGCACGAAGGGAAATTAAACAATGTATGAGTTGAAGAGTTACTCTCATTAGAAGGTGGGCACGGGTAGCTATTCCGCTCTTCCTCCTTTTGTTCTTCACTCTCCTCGTCATCTTTTTCATCTAATGAGCTCACAGTTTTAGCAATTTCTTCTTCCATAGATTCCTGCAAAATATTAATATTTTCCAAGGCAGCAATCCATTTTTCAATAAACTCTTTAACATAATCATTAGAAGCATAATTTTCATAGCAATATTTAACTATGGCAAAATTTTAAGAATTGTAAAGAGTAGCATCATACTTTTCAATGAAAGAAGCAATTTCATAGGGACCCTTAGAAGCAAGAAATTCTTCAATTTTTTCAACATCATTATAGCAATAGGCCTCCTTGGCGTAAGAGGATAATATTTCATTATAATTAAACACACATTGGTAGGGAAGGTGTTTTTTTAGCTTCTTTAGAACAATAAGTAAAATCATAAATTTCACATAGATTCCAAGCATAACAACACAAAGTATTAATTTGATGCCACAAGATTTTCCCTTTTTGAGATATGCGGTGTCGCATATAATGAGCATTCTCATTTAATGATTTCCCTCAACTAAGCTAGTTGGGTTTTCAGCACAAGCTGAAGTGGATCGAAGATGACCCAAGTAATATTCTTCAGTGGTACGGAACACTAGTGGTTCCTCAACTTTTGGAGCAGCAAGTACATCTATTTTTTTGGTATTTTGCGTTTCCTACCCATATATAAAGATAGAATACAAGTTAATAACAGAAAAATAAAAAATACTTGGTGAGGAAGCAAACAAGCACACACGAGAATATTCACCCCACGCTATTGCTCCTAGGCAATGGCGCCAGAAAAAGGTCTTGATAACCCACACGTATAGGGGACCAATTGCAGCCTTTCTCGATAAGTAAGAGTGTCGAACCCAGCGAGGAGCTAAAGGTAGAACAAATATTCCCTCTAGTTCTATCGACCATCGATACAATTCTACGCACGCTTAACGTTCGCTTTACCTAGAACAAGTATGAAACTAGAAGTACTTTGTAGGTGTAACAGGATAGGTTTGAAATATAATAAAGAGCACGTAAATAAAAACTAGAGGTTGCTAAGATAAAGTAACAATTAAGTTAGTTTAACAGGTGTGGAAAATTGGTGGTAGGAGTTGCGAAATTGTCCCTAGGCAATTGATAACTAGAGTGGTAATCATTATTGCAATTTAATACGAGGGAGAGGCATAAGCTAACATACTTTCTCTACTTGGATCATATGCACTTATGATCGAAACTCTAGCAAGCATCCGTAACTACTAAAGATCATTAAGGTAAAACAAATGTTGAGGATATCGCTTATCATTATCGTCTCGGTCAGTTGGGGATTAGAGATTAATCGGAAATCGGCCGATTATTCGATTTTATCGGTCGACTATTAATCGGCCATTCTTGGCAAATCCCAGGTTCCCAACACTAAAACATTCTATATTTAACATGAAAAATATATTGGACAAAAGTGTTACCTTGATTCCTAGCCTCCGAATCCTCATATAATGACAAACAAAATAGTGAAATAGTACATATTGCATAACAAAGTCGACAAAAACACAAATAAAAATATTTTTTGCAAACATAGTGCTAGGAATATGCTTGATTTATTGGAAGATTCGTCATAAATCGCTGGTCAGCGCGATAAATCGGCCAAAAAGATAAATGATGAAGATAAGGCATAATCTTATCGGTCACCCCACGAGTAGCGATAAATCAGACGATAAATCGCTGAATCTGAAGATTTTTTGAACAATGGGTAAAACCCAACCATGGCATTATAAGGTAACAAGTCCTCTTTACTCTCATATGCAACACCCCACCTATTCGGGTTTATGCTTCTGTCACTCAAGCAACCCACCATAGGCAAATCATGAACACATTGCAACACCCTACAACGAGGATCCCTCATGCTTGCACGACACGGAGAGCACCATAGGACAGCAAAAATAGTAAAACATGCAACTCAAACCAATCATGATCATCAATCAACCCATAGGACAACACAAATCTACTCAGACATCATAGGATGTCATCACATCATTGGATAATAATATGAATCATAAATCATCATGTTCAAGTAGAGGGTAGAGCGGTTTGCGGGAGAGTGGACCTCCGTACATATATGGGGAAAGGTGATGGAGGTGTTGGTGAAGATTACGTAGTTGTTGGAGTAGATCACCGTCATGATGATGGCCCCGACGGTGTTCCGGTGCCACCAGGAGAGAGGGGGAGAGAGCCCCCTCCTTATTCTTCTTCCTTGACCTTCCCCCTAGATGGGAGAAGGGATTCCCCTCTGGTCCATGGCTTCCATGTCAGTGGAGGGGCGAGAGCCCCTCCGAGATTGGATCTCTCTCTGTGTTTCCTCCTGTCTTTGTGCTCCCAGATTTTGGCCTTCCAACGTTTCTTAAATATCCAGAGATCCGTAACTCCGACTGGGCTGAAATTGTGAGGTGATATTTATCCATAAATTAGCTTTCTTGTGGCCAAAGGACAACTCCAACCAACTAAAGGGGTGGTCACAAGCCTGCCAGGCGCGGCCAGGGGGTGGGCCACACCTAGCAGGCTTGTCACCTCCTCGGACATCGTCTCGTGTTGATTCTTTTTCCCCAAAATCACATATATTCCATAAAAATCTCTGTAAGTTTTTATCGCGTTTGGACTTTGTTTGGTATGGATATTCTGCAAAATAAAAAACATGCAACAAACACGAACTGACACTGGGCACTGGATCAATATGTTAGTCCCAAAAATAGTATAAAAAGTTTCCAAAAGTATATGAAAGTTGTAGAATATTGGCATGAAACAATCAAAAATTATAGATACGATGGAGATGTATCATGTCTTTGCTGTAGGACACCAGTTGCGCTATCCCGATCTCGTAGGCTTTTTTTAGAGGAATCTCGATCATGTAGCGGTGTAGCGATAGGAGGAGTGCACTCGATTACTCGATCAATGACCTGGTCGCCTCGAGTCCAAGTCACCAGCAGCCCAACTCTAGCGTAATTAGGCCCCATAGCGCTCATACTTTTTATTTTTAATATTAGGACTATATATAATATCCCCCCTAGAATTTTGGGCCCTTTGCGGGCAACTCTTTTTGCACCGCTGTGGGCCTGGGCCTGTTCTTCGTGTTCTTCTTCGTTCTTCCTCTCATTTTCCTCCACAGCATTAGTTGTTATGGTGGGATTTGGGAGAGAAGGACTTGGGCACTCTATGTGCCCTTGCCATTGCATTTGGTGCATAGGTTTGAGTTCTCCATGATGATACGTGGAAGAGAAGTTTGAGAACTTACTACTTTTGGGTGTTTGAGCACCCTAGAGCTTGTTCCTCTTGGGTGCCTTGGCTCCCTAGACGGTTGGTGGTGTCTCGAAGCTCAGTCATTGTGGTGTAAAGCTCCGTGCAAGTGTCAGGGTGTCCAATTAGGTTGTGGAGATGGCCCCGAGCAATTTGTACGGGTACCGGTGACCGCCCCCAAGGGTTGCCAAAGTGTACGGGTTCGGTGACCGCCCCAAGGTTTGCCATTTGTATGGGTTCGGTGAACTCCCTCAAGGGTCCCTTAGTAGAATCACGACATCTTGCATTGTTCGAGGGCATGAGGAGATTACGGTGGCCCTAGTGGCTTCTTGGGGAGCATTGTGCCTCCACACCTCTCCAAACGGAGATTAGCATCCGCAAGGGTGTGAACTTTGGGATATAACATCATCTCCGCGTGCGTCGGTTATCTCTTACCCGAGCCCTTTACTTATGCACTTTACTTTGTGATAGCCATATTGTTTAATGTTATATATCTTGCTATCTCTTAGTTGTTTATCTTACTTAGCATAAGTTGTTGGTGCACATAGGTGAGCCTAGTTGTTTTAGGTTTTGTGCTTGACTAATTAAACATTAGTTTTATTCCGCATTAGTTCAAGCCTAAACCGTAATTATTTTATAGCGCCTATTCACCCCTGTCTAGGATACATCCACGTCCTGTCACTCTTCCTGTAGCCTCACCACCACCTGCGGCGGCGACTCAGATCTGTGCAAGTGGTGGCGGCAGTAGATCCGACGGTAGGAGTTGTTGCTGCTGTTCCTTTTGGTCACCGTATGCTCGTGGTTGATTCAGCCATGGCCCCCCTTCATCGTCCTCGTCTCCGATATCGGTAATCAACACCCCCTCTCCCCAATGTTAGGTTCCGTTGTTAGGCCGTTAGGGAAGGTGTAGGATGGATTTCCCACACCCTCGAGGTGGACTTGATTATGGATGCATGGATGCAGCTGGTAGTTCACGTAGCAGCGCTGATTTCTATGATTCAGGCATGGGTCATGTTCATGTACAAGAGAACTGTTCGTGATGGTGAGAGACCTGTCATCACATATGCTCCAATGCTTATGCGGGACAAGGAGAGGTTCTCCAATCTTAACTACATATACAACTGTAACGACACAGAGGCTCCGTGGATGCTTCGAATGAAAAGATCACCATTTTCCAGACTTGTCCAGATCTTCAGGGCGAGGGTGCTGCTAGAAGATAGCATCCACACTAGTGTGGAAGAGCAAGTGGCCATGTTCCTTCATGTTGTTGGCCATAACCATAGATTCAGGGTTATCCACAACACGTTCAGGAGATCAATGGAGACCATTGCAAGATACTTCAAGCATGTTTTGTATGCTTTTGGGGAGCTGAGAGGAGAGATGATCAAGTCACCATCTGGCCGGACTCCTAGAAAGATCCACACTAGCCCAAGATGGTATCCATACTTCAAGGTGAGCAATGCAGTATGTAGTTCATTGCTTCATATGCTAGGATTTTTCAAGGTGAGCACTAACACAGTACTATTTCCATTTCAGGATTCCATTAGGGCAATAGATGGTACTCATGTCACTGTTAGAGTGCCGAGGTCACAATCTGCAGCATTTAGGGGCGAGGAAGGACTTCACAAGCCAGAATGTTCTTGCTATTGTTGACTTAGATATGAAGTTCACATATGTGCTGGCAGCCTGGGAAGGGTCATCACATGATGCTAACAGACTCAATGACAACATGAGTCATCCTGATGGCAAGTTCGACCTAGGAGATGCTGGCTATGCATGTAAACCAGGTGTTCTTCCACCCTTCAGGAAGACCAGGTACCATCTTAACGAGTTCTCTGGTAGGAACTACCCTAGGACTCCACAACAGCTGTTCAATCTCAAACACTCGAGCCTTATAGTAATCATTGAGAGGGCATTTGGAGCTCTGAAGAACAGGTTCAAGATCATAGATCAAATGTCATTCCACCCTTACCCCACCCAGGTTAAGCTTGTTCTTGCATGTTACATTCTGCATAACTAGATCCTTTAGTGGGTTTTGATGAAGTAGTGCCTGAGGAGGAAGCTATGATGCTTGACGATCTTGACCTCGGTGGCCATGATGTGGATGCATTTGACAATGAAAGCTAATAGACCAAAAGGCTGGAGTGGGCACATGCGATGTGGGATAACATAGTCTAGAAAAGGATCTGAAGAAGAAGAAGGAGAAGAGAAAGAGCAGCAACAGAAGAGGAAGCAACATAAGCAACAGAGGAACAGGAACATCAACAACAATAGAAGAGGTTAGAGGAAGAGGAAGAGGATGGATGATGAACTTTCCCATTCAGTCTATTGGCTATTAATAATGTGTACTGATATTTGATAGTAGATAGGATGAACCGTAATTTTTTTCATAAATAGGAATGATACTCTTAAGATAGTGAGTGGTAAGGTCATCACTAGTTGGAAGTGGTGAGAGCACCTAATGCAGGTTGCAACCAAACAACGTGTCCTATGTGTGCCTAATGAAATGCGGGCAACCAGACAACAGGCCAAACTTAGTTCTCTCATGCAGCTAACCTATATGCAAGCAACCAATCAATGTGCAGATGGTGGTTTTGAGGCTGTTTTTTCTCAACCAAGCCCATCTGAGAAGTCTATGCAAACACCCCAAAATCAGTGCAAGCAACCAAACACACCCAATGATTAATTACTTTGGAGTATTACAGATCTGTTATGACCAGCCGGGTTGAGCTTGGAACAATTTTGTGTGTTTGTTTATTCTGAAAGCTTGCGACGCCTTTTCGGTGAGGAAGTAGTTATTTTCGCCATCAAGAAGACCATAAAACAAGAAAAGAAACGTGTTCTTGAAAATTAACCTAGAAGAAATGCTAGATACACCACAACTGCGCGAGTGAGTATGTGTCTACTGAAATTACTCAAAACTCACACCTTCCAGACCTCAAGTGCAATAGGCGAGACACAGTGCAACCTTGTAATCTCATAATGCCTAGAAACACAGCTGAAACATCACACCACCAACACACTTTTGTACCCATTCCAACACATTAACACCATCAAACAAAATTTGAGTCCACTCCACACTAGTGTGAAATAAACCAAAGGTACCGTACACTTAACCAACGATCGACACAATCTAACAAATGAGGATGAAGGATAACAGGCGAACATTTTTTTCTACCCCTCCCCCGCTCTGCTCCCGGAAGCGGATGGGGGAATCCATAGCCCATCGGCCTTGGTCCCTCATTCTAAAGCTCACCCTCGCCGCCATCAGGCAAAGCCCAACCGGCGTAGACGGCGGTGGGGCCTCCCCTTCCTCTCCGCACAGGGTTTCAGGCTGGCGCAGGATGGCTTGTCATCGGAGGCGTCGAGTTGTTGCGGGGCTCGGCGGCACATCATCGGGTGTTTGGGGTGCGGCGGCAGCGGACTATCGTGGCACGGTGGTGCCCTGAGGCTCCGGCGTGTCTAGTGGCTGCAAGCTTCGGTGGTGGCGGGTTGGCCTCGTCCCGACCAGATCTGGCACGTGGGCTGGCGGACGGCGCAATGCCAGGGGCTCGAGGGCAGTGGGTGCATGTTGCCAGCATGGATCCGACGTGGCAGCACACGTTCGACGCGGTGGCACCACTCGGGGCATCCTGGTTGATGATGGGGCGGGGTTGCTTCCTTTCTAGCAACGGTCGATCCTGCACTGTGAGGGTTTCTGGTGGGCAACACGGATCTGGAGCATGGCGGAGGATGGTGGTCGCCAGCACGCTGGTAGAGGGTCGGCCTAGTCCGTGGTGGTGTTTGTCGTCGTGTTTGTGCCCGTTAGCCTTGCTATTCCGTTGCATTGCCAAAATAAACCTAGATCAAGAGTTCCGCTACCACACACCTCCAGAGCCACGAAAAACCAATCTTGGCCCTCTCCGGCACCCTGCCGGAGGGGGTCACCATCACCGGAGGCCATCTTCATCGTCTCGGAGGGGCCATCAACACCATGGAGGCCAAGGACCAGAGGGAGAACCTCTTCCCACAGAGGGGGGAGTCCGTGGAGGAGGAAGCACAAGGGGGGAACCTCTCCCCCTCTCTCCCGATGGTGCCGGAGTACCATCGGGGGAACCATCACTGCGGTGATCGTCTTCATCAACATCACCTTCTTCATCAACATCCTCTTCTCCTTTTAGCGGTCCACTCTCCCGCACCCCGCTGTAATCACCTACTTGAACATGGTGCTTAATTCTACATATTATGATCCAATGATGTGTTTCCATCCTATGATGTTTTGAGTAGATTACTTTTGTCCTTTGGGTTGATTGATGATCTAGATTGGTTTGAGTTGTATGTTTATTTTGGTGCTGTCCTATGGTGCCTTCCATGCCGTGCACACGTTAAGGATTCCCTGTAGGGTGTTGCAATACATTTATAATTCACTTATAGTGGGTTGCTTGAGTGACAGGAGCATAAACCCGAGTAAGGGGGTTGTTGCCTATGGGATGAAGGTGACTTGATGCTTTCATGCTATGGTTGGGTTTTACCTTAATGATCTTTAGTAGTTGCATATGCTTGCTAGAGTTCCAATCATAAGTGTATATGATCCGAGTAGAGAAAGTATGTTAGCTTATGCCTTTCCCTCATATAAAATTGCAATAATGATTTCCGATCTTGTTAACAATTGCCTAGGATAATTCCGCACACCGACCCATCATTATTCCATAATCTCTATTTGTAATATATTTTAATATTATGATAACAACACCTATATTTATATTTCAGTTCTCTGATATCATGCAAAGCTATCCTCTTCATACCCACAATGTAGTTTGATTTCTCCTTTCTTGTTGGAAGCAAACGTTCGGTGTACATAGAGTCGTATCGGTGGCAGAGAGGACTTGAGAGAATATTGATCTTACCTTTAGCTCCTTGTGGGTTAGACACTCCATACTTGTCACTTCCACCTTTGGAAATTGCTACGATGATTCCTTGCACTTGGGGATTATCAAGCTCTTTTCTGGCGCCGTTGCCGGGGAGCAATAGCGTGGGGTTGATATTCTCGTGTATGCTTGTTTGCTTTCTTCACTAAATAGATTTTGTTTTCCCTTTTTACTTTCTATAGTTGTGGGTGAAACAAACAAAAAAATTAAAAATACAAAAAGAGTCACTTGCCCCTTTTGCCTAAGAAGTTTTTCAAAAAGAGAAGTGATTGGAAGGTTGTGCATTGGAGAAGTGAGGGTCGACCTTGGACACTTGTCTTCATGCTCATGGAAACAATGTATTTTTAATGTAAGATTCTGTAAAATTATTATCACTGGTATATATCCATTGTATTATAAAAATACAATGGCCAAAATTTACTTTTAGTATGATAAAATTATTATCACCTTGTATATATCCATTGTATTATAAAAATACAATGTGCCAAAATTTACTTTTAGGATGATTATATTGCTTGTTTGGTGTGTGCAGTGCAAAAACAGAAACTTTGGCTGTAGTGCATGAATTTACATTTTTAATGGAATTTCAAAAGTTTCTGAAATTTTTACACAATACTGTTATGCAATGTTTTTAATATTTTCTAAATTTTCAGAATTGTTTGAGTTAAATAAGTATACAAAGTTTCTAGAATACTACAGACTGTCCTGTTTTTAACATATTCTGTTTTCTATGCATTGTTCTCTTATTTGTATGAATCTATGGCTTGTATCAGGGGGTATGAACCATGGTGAAGTTGTACTACAGTATATATAATTCTAATATGAATTTGGAATGAGTTCACAACAGTACTTAAAGTAGTAATTTGCTTTATTACACTAACGGATCTCACGAGGGTTTTGTTAAGTTTTGTGTGAATGAAGTGTTCGAAGATCGAGGAGGTATCGATATAAGAAGAATATAGAGAGAGAAGAGTTCAATATTGGGGATGCCCAAGGCACCCCAAGTAAATATTTCAAGGAGACTCAAGCACCTAAGCTTGGGGATGCCCTAGAAGGCATCCCATCTTTACTCTTTAACAAATATCGGTATACCTCGGTTTTTGTTTTGTTCACATGATATGTGTCTTTAATGTTTGTATTTTACTTTATGCTCCCTCATAGTATGAGTTATTCCTTGATGGATTTGTAGAATGCTTTTGTTCTTCACTTAAATATTTCGAGTATGGATTTGTAGAATGCTCTTTGTGCTTCACTTAAACCTTTTGAGTATGGCTTTATAAAATGCTTCGTGTGGTTCACTTATAAATTTTGAGTTTGGATATTGGTTAATATATATTAATTAATAATTCTCTATGAAATTCACTTATATATTTTAGAGTATGAATATAATGATCATTGGAATTTGGCTTGGAAGAGTATCATTGTAATATTATGCCTAGCTAAAAAGGCATTAAAGAAAAGCGCTTGTTGGGAGACAACCCAATACTTTTACTTTATGTTTTGATGTGTTAACATGATTAAGCTACTGTATATATCATGTTTTGTGCCTTTTATTTCAATAAAGTGCCAAGTAAAGCCTTTGGGATAGTGTGGATACTTGCTTGTTTGATTCTGTGGAAAAACAGAAAGTTTTGCGTCCAGTATTTGAATTGTCTGATTTTAATGGAGAGTCAATTTTTTTTGAAATTTTTACATAACATTTCGATGCAAATTCTGTGATGTTTACTAATTTTTAAGAAGTTTTATAGTCAGGTAAGTATGGTGATCATTCGGATCTTTAAAGACTATTCTGTTTTTGACAGATTCTGTTTTGCATGCATAGTTTGTTTGTTTCAAGTATTCCTATAGCTTATATGGAGTAATATAAATTATGGTAATGTTATAATACAGTAGGTATCATGGGGTCAAAATTATGAATCTTGTCTTGATAGTACCTAAGTGAATGCTTTATCTTTATTACACTAACCCTTCTCACGAAGTTCCGTTAAGTTTTGTGTGATTGAAGTTTCAAGTTTTGGGTTAGATACCGATATGAGGGGAATAAAGAGTGACAAGAATCCAATATTGGGGATTCCCAAGGCACCCTAAAGGTAATATTAAAGTAACACTCAAGCGTCTAAGCTTGGGGATGCCCCGGAAGGCACCCCCCTCTTTCGTGTTCAACACTACCATTATATCTTACTTGGAGCTACATTTTTATTCGTCTCATAATATGATTTTTGCTTGGAGCTTCATTTTATTCTTGTTTTTATCTGTTAGGTGTTATTTATAATCTTGTTTTTCAATAAAAAGTTCCAAGAATTGCCTTAGGATGCTTGCATTGAATGTTTTATGTGTGCTGTGTAAAAAACAGAAACTTCTGCTCTAGTGTTTGAATTTTCATATTTTACTGGGACGTAGAAAGTTCCTGAAATTTTTACACAGTATTTTAATGTAAATTCCTTAGAATTTAATAAAGTTTAATAATTTTTAGAGTTCCATAGATACACTAGTTTAATAAATTACTACAGACTTTTCTGTTTGGACAGATTGTTGTCGTAGTTTTGCTATCTACTTATCCTATAGTTTCCATAGCCTATATTGGTAGATCTAAATTGTGGAAATGATATAATACAGTACCTAATGTTTGAAAATTATTGTGAAACTTGTCCTTGCAGTACATGAATTATTGATTTGTTCTTATGTGTACTAACCTATCTCACGAGTTCTTTTTGAGTTTTGTGTGGATGAAGTTTTTGAGAATAGGTGAAACCGGGATATGAGAGGATTGAACAAGATACCAAAGCTCAAGCTTGGGGATTCACAAGGCACCCCAAGAAAATATTTCAAGAATTATCAAGTATCTAAGCTTGGGGATGCTACGCATCCCGCCTCTCTTCATCAACAATTATCGGTTAGCCTATGTTGAGCCTAAATTTTTATTCGTTCACATGATGCATGCTATTTTTGGAGTGCATTTTTATGTTGTTTGCTGTTTCAATAAAATCATTGGATCTCAAATTTTGAATAGGATAGGGTCATCACATGGATATTTAACTAACTAACTACACATTGATCTTCACTTATATGTTTTTGGAGTAGTTTTCCATTCACTCTCGTGCTTCACTGATATCCTATGAGTAAATGGTTGAATGAATTGAATGTCATAAATATGAAATTATATATGTTTTATATGATTATCCCATGGGGAGTAATGACTTCACACATAATAAGTATAGGCGGTGAAATTTATTGAAAGATTAGCGAACACCGCATTGGTCACTTGAACAATTCATGAAAGAATATTGAAGGAAGAGAGATTTCACACATATATATACTATCTTGGACATCTTCTATGATTGTGAATACCCATTAATTATTTTCAAACTTGAGCAAATTAGTTGAAGTTGGACAAGGAAGACAACGTAATGAGTTATGCTTGGGTATATTTGTATAGAAGTTGTATTGTTTTGTATCCTCCAACATATGGTGCTTGCTTCCACCTCAAACTAGCCAAAAATTCCGCGCCAAGTAGAAATACTACTTGTGCATCCAAACACCCTTAAACCAGGTTTGCCATGAGAGTCCACTATACCTACCTATGGATTGAATAAGATCCTTCAAGTAAGTTGTCATCGGTGCAAAAAGCAATAAAAATTGCTCCTAAGTATGTAAGATCTTTTGTTGTAAGGGAAAATAAGCATTGTACGAATTTGTGATGACAAAGAAATAAAAGCGATGGACTGCATAATAAAGGTTGCTATCACAAAGGGCAATACAACTTGACATTCCTTTGCATTAAGAGTTTGCACATCTAAAAACAAAAAGCGCATGGCAACCTCTGCTTCCCTCTGCAAAGGGCCTATCTTTTATTTTCCAGTACTTACCTTTATAGAAGAGTCATGGTGATCTTCACCACTTCCTATATTTTGCCTTTTTCTCTTGGCAAGCATCATGTGGTGGGAAAGATCCAAGCATATATGGCCATTCAAATATATTCGATCATGAATTATTATTGTTGAAAATTATCTATATGATAAATAAGTTGGGAGGCGAAACTATAAGCCCCTATCTTTCTCTGTGTTTGATGGATTCCATTTGCTCTAGAAATATGCTTTGAGAGTTAGCAATCATGGAATACTATATGATAGTTGAGTATGTGGAATTAGCTAAATCAAAGCTCTTACATAGACCCTTCCTGAAAATAGGATAAATTGCAATTGTCCAGTGACTGAAGGCATAGTTGTTAGTTTTCAAGAAATTTTATGGTCATACTTTAACATGTGAATAGTTTGTTACTTCATCATGAGAGGTTTTATGAGACGAGATACTGTTTATGATGATGCTAGAAAAAGTGACTGGAATTATCATTGATCAAACTTGTGCAGTTGCTAGCATTCACACTTCATAAATTATTTGTTTTATCATTTACCTACTCGAGGACGAGCAGGAATTAAGATTGGGGATGCTGATACGTCTCCAACGTATCTATAATTTATGAAGTATTGATGCCATGTTTGTAATAATTATATATGATTTTGGTATGATTTTATTAGAACTAACCTGGTCTGATGCTGTTTTCAGAAGAACAACCATGGTGTCGTTTTTTGTGCAGAAATAAAAGTTCTCGTAATGGGCTGAAAATTTAGTATGATTTTTAGTGGACCAAAAGAGACGCCCGAAGCATTGTATTTGGGCCAGAAGAGCCATGAGGAGGCGACAAGCCTGCCAGGCGCGGCCAGGGGGGGTGACCGCACCTAGCAGGCTTGTGACTCCCTCGTGCCCCCCTTGACGTGAGATTGACGCCAAAAATTCCTATAAATCCAGAAACCCTTGAAAAGAAACCTAGATCGGGAGTTCGGCCACCACACACCTCCAGATCCACGAAAAACCAACCTTGGCCCTCTTCGGCACCCTACCGGAGGGGGTCACCATCACCGGGGGCCATCTTCATCCTCCGCTGAGGGGCCATCAACACCATGGAGGCCAAGGACCAAAGGGAGAACCTATCCTCACATAGCAGGGAGGCCATGGAGGAGGAAGCACAAGGGGGAGAACCTCTCCCCCTCTCTCCTGGTGGTGCCGGAGTGCCATCGGTGGAACCATCGCTGCGGTGATCATCTTCATCAACTTCACCTTCTTCATCACCATCCTCATCTCCTTTTAGCGGTCCACTATCCCGCACCCCGCTATAAACACCTACTTGAACATGGTGCTTTATGCTACATATTATGATCCAATGATGTGTTGCCATCCTATGATGTTTTGAGTAGATTACTTTTGTCCTTTGGGTTGATTAATGATCTAGATTGGTTTGAGTTGTATGTTTATTTTGGTGCTGTCCTATGGCGCCTTCCGTGCCGCGCACACGTGAAGGATTCCCGTTGTAGGGTGTTGCAATACATTTATAATTCGCTTATAGTGGATTGCTTGAGTGACAGAAGCATAAACCTGAGTAAGGAGGTTGTTGCATATGGGATAAAGGGGACTTGATGCCTTAATGCTATGGTTGGGTTTTACCTTAATGATCTTTAGTAGTTGCGTCTGCTTGCTAGAGTTGCAATCATAAGTGAATATGATCCAAGTAGAGAAAGTATGTTAGCTTCTGCCTCTCCCTCATATAAAATTGCATAATGATTTCTGATCTTGTTAACAATTGCCTAGGATAATTCCGCACACTGACCCATCATTATGCCACACTCGATATTTGTAATATATTGTATATTATGATAACAACACCTATATTTATATTTTAGTTCTCTGATATCATGCAAAGCTATCCTCTTCATACCCACAACGTAGTTTTATTGCTCCTTTCTAGGTGGAAGCAAACGTTTGGTGTACGTAGAGTCGTATCGGTGGTAGATAGGACTTGAGAGAATATTGATCTTACCTTTAGCTGCTTGTGTGTTCGACACTCCATACTTATCACTTTCACCTTTGGAAATTGCTATGATGATTCCTTGCACTTCGGGATTATCAGCGGACGTCAGCAGCTACTAGGTCATGCCCCCCATGTCGACAGGGACTTGCTGGGGAGGCGGGTGTGGACACCTCCAACGGTGGTGGCAGGCACCTAGGCCTTGTGGTTGCTGCCGGGCTAGGAGCAGAAGGAGTCCCCTTATGCTCTTCCCACCATGGTCTGTGCGTTGCGATGGTGATGGTTGACGGTGATCCGCGACATTGATATCAGGGCAGCGGCCCCGGATGGTGGTCCATATGGTGGCTTTCTAGCAGGCCCCATGGCGACAGTGGTGGCTATGTTTCTCGATCGCTTGGGCGGCGAGGGATGTAGCGGTTGGTGGTTTAGGCACATTTTCTGTTGCCTAGATCTGGATCTGGAGCCCGGTTCCCACTGTGACTGGTCTAGGTGCCTCGGGATGGCATGGGTGAGCTGCCGAGCGAAAGCTCCACACTTCAGCCCCGATGACGACGACATCCGCGGGTGTCATTATCTTCTTGAAGACGTCATCATTGTTCTGCTCTCCATGTCAGAGTCTCCGGGTGAAAAGCCTTGTCCATGTTGGGCTCGGGAGTGGCGGTGCTCGCATTCCCCTCTGGAGGGCGTTGTCGTGGATGCTAGGTGTCCTACGTCACTTCATGGCGTTGTAATCGGGTTGTCCAGTGCTAGATGTTGTTCGGCAGCGTAGTCGTGTGCACTTATGTTTGCCAGCTCTCTTGGGATCTGCTGTCTCAGTGGACTACCTCTCCACATTGTATTGTCCGGCCATGTAACTTTGGTGTTTTTGCTTGAGGCGAGAACCTATTTCGAGAAGCATAACATGCAGAAATGAGAACGTAAATACTAGTAGTATCTCCTCCCACCAGCTTGGTCCCCCCCATACCCAACACCAAAATAGCAAGTGATCCTGTAGTTCCTGCAGGAGAAAACCAAGAGTTGAGCTTCAACCTACAATACACATGTGGCACAAGCCCTTCCATACAATGCTTGCTTGTATCACCAATAGTTAGTTTATGGTAATAGTGCTTTTATTTATTCCTTAAACATTTATTATTGAGAAATTTACTAATCAAATTTGAGTGCAGCACAATATGTATACTACTCTCGGCTGACCACATCACAACCAATTGACTACAAGATCTGTGACGGTTCTAACATTTGCATTCAATTTACAAAATCAACACAGTTTCAAGATCAACAAACTTATCCATTATGGGGATAAAAGGTTAAGCTAATATCTTTAATAAGAAATGTGGATGAAGCTCGAGAAATAATACTTCACAAGCCCTTCTATATGATCTACAAGTTAAAGATTCATCTAGGACTTCCTTACAAAAAAATAACTTCCATTCACATCCTAGAGTCCTAATTCTAACCCAACTCGGATTCAGCCCAAATCTGGCCCAAACTCCTTTCTTGCTCATTGCGCGGGTCGTGAAATTTGCATATAACCCCTGATAATGAAGATCCAAATACCAAATGTGTGCGCCTTGACAAGGCGAACAATCCTTGCATTGAATGATTTTCCAAACAAGCCTATCTTTAACTTCTTGTTGGACCCAGTCATGTAGCTGACTGAACTGTTCGGGACTTATGGTGACTTTGTAGGTCGCATACTATCTTTGATGATGATGACCCTAAATGCAAAGTTGACCGTTTCGACGTTACAAACAACTTCCTGTTGAACAGTTTTCCATCCTAGGCCATATAGATAACCTTGCAAGCCCATCTCCATCTTCTGGTCGTATTAGCCGACAAGACACGGATTTGAATTTCTCCAGTCGGATATTAAGGTCTTTCACTCAGATTGATTGACTAGATTTCTTCAGTTGGACAACAACCTTTCACCCAGATGACAAACTTTTCATTCGGCCTACAACTTTTTACTCGGAGGACAACCTTTCAGATTTTCTGACTGAAAATTCAGTTTGATCTTGTTTGGCCTCCCCAAATTAAGATGATTTATATAGAAAAATCAATCATCTTGATGATACTCCCTCTGTTCCACAATGTAGTGCACCTGTGCTTCCCGATATCGAAGTTTGACCATTAATTTGACCAACAAGACCGATTGTGGTGGACGCAAAAATTATACCACTGAATTCATGTTTTCGATATGAATTCAACGATATAATTTTTGCTCCTGCCGCAATCGGTCTCGTTGGTGAAATTTATGGTCATACTTTAAGCTCGAAAACTGAGGACGCACTACATTGTGGAATGGAGGGAGTACAAAAAACTTTGATGTTGAATTTTTTTCGATTCAAGGACATTTTGATGGCCAAATCGCTCGCACGACCCATTAGACACCGCTCCGGGCCATTTTCTACTTATGGTTGGTCTACGGTGCATTGGCTCAACTTTTGTGTACGTCCTCGTACTGAGAAGATTTATGTAACAAGTCATTGGCTCAATGAGACGAAATGAAGCATAATCGGCCGAATAGTGATCTGAACAGGAAATGTTAGAACTTTGAACACAATTTTGGCCCCTAAGACGAGGATGTTCAATTCAACGATATGAAACTTTTTTCATTTTGAGAACCTCTTCATTTGAGGCCATCTTAATTTTGGTTTGTACCTTGTCACAGTCTGGTGTCAATAGTATGATGCACTACTATTGCGTCCCAAGCCAAAATAGGAGAAGGCTAGGAATGAATTAGAGTGAAAGTAAGGGCTTAGCTCTTGTTTCTGGACGTGGAGTTTCTGCTCCCGAGCTCATTTGAGCTTGGTGAACAGTAAAATCGAAAAAATATGAAAAATGTTAAATTTTTTTTGATTTTTTTGGGAATAACACTGACAAAATTTCTAAATGCATGCAATATTTTGGTCTGAAATAACATTCCTGTAAGGCGTGCAAAAATAAACAAAATCGATACTCTGAAAATACGCATTTTCAGTTTTTTTAGAGTATCGATTTTGTTTTTTTGCCACGCCTTACAGGAATGTTATTTCAGGCCAAACTTTTGCATGCACTTAAAACTTTTGCCAATGTTGTTCATAATAAAATTCAGATTTTTTTGAACATTTTTCTATTTTTTTCGATTTTACTGTTCACCGAGGTCATTTGAGCTCGGGAGCAGAATGGTACTTTCACTAGGCTCTCTGCTTCTCTCGATCAGATACTCTGTTGTTCGTCTCTGCTTGTCACTTATATGTTCTTCACCCACAACACACCTAACTTAACTGCAGATCATTATCACGAACACGCTCAATGCTCATGCTGTAGCGTCATGAAATCGACTGAAAATCCAATACTTCCATCCATAAAAATCACACAAAACATTAAATTAAGGTGTGCAAAGTGCATATCCGTACATAAAATGGGTAAAGCACTGCCCTTCACAAACCTTACATCGTTAGGTTCTTCTTGCGTGCACAACACAATCAGACCTTCTTATTTCAGGCTCACAACAAACTCAAACATATACTTGCACACACACCAACGTACAAACCAAACACTAGTTATAATTTTTTTTGCTGTACATGCATAGAAGTACACTCGCACAAGACTCGGGTAATCACACAAACATGACCACACCCATGCATCTCTTCTCGCTATCAGCACCACACTGATCCATCAATGTGGCAAGCCTGCATCCTCAGGATTACCTAGGAAAACGAAAGAAATGATGAGTCTCTTGATCTCCATAGTTGTGAGGCGCATAAATAATTAAATACACACTTGAGTTCGAATTTACAAAAAGATGCGAAGATTCAGGGTGCAACAGACCAAAAAATTCATTGATATAAATTAAGATGCACAAACCTGAGAACTGATAATCTTGACATGTCTTTCTTTTAGTAGCACGAGTGCCGTGGGCTAAAGAGGGGACAGCTAGCCTCCAACCCATACCACTTTAACTTGTCCCACTAGTCCTTCTCACAATCCACCACTGCCAACGACTTATCAAGCGCACGACCAGAGCTGATTGCTGGTAGTTGCATTAGACTCCAGCATCCTCTCAGAACAATGGTCTCCAATGGAGGAGCAAACATGTCGATTTTGCATATGTGCTGCAACATGGGGAGCTCATGGAGATGGACACGCTTCAGGCTTGGGAATTCAATGCTGGTAGTAACTTCACCATTGTAGGGTTTCCCCTTTAGAAAAATCTGCCTGAGCTCACCACAATATGTGATGTGGATGCTTTCCAACTTAGCCAAGGTGCAAAAATACCAGGGGAGTACAAATTTGATCCTAGGACACGAGTGCAGGTGTATATACCGCAGATTCTGGAAGGTAGGAAATGATTTATAACCACAGTATTGGATTTCCCATGGATATCGTCTTTGAAACCTTAGTTTTCTACTCCGAATGCATTGGACTGCTAGGAGGTGAGACACACAAAGGGTGTCCATTATCTCAAAAGAATCTATGTCCATTGGATATTGGTCCACAAGTGATACAATATGCAACTTGGGGCATCTCTGGATGCAACACCACCTGATATTTGGGAATTGTGTGTCACGGAATTGTGTATCAAGGTTACGGGTAGTGATAGAGGGGTGGTCAATGATGTGAAAGGATTCAGCTTTAGCCATCAAGTGTTCCATTCTTCTTTTTATCTGATTTTCACTCTCCCAATTGTAGCCCCTGGCAATTTCGAAATGATGCCCCAAAGGTAGATGCTGTGTGCAAGCCTGTGCCAACGAAGCTTCACCATTATCCTTTTTAGTGACCTTGTTAAGTACATCCATGTAGGGTGTCCTACACTACCTGGAGTAGTTACTCTTTCCTCGTTGTTTCCAATAACTTTCCTCCAGCTAACACTAGAAGCAAGATGTATGTGGAAATGTTGCTTGGAATCAGTAATACAAAATATATTATATCCACTCCTCTTGAAGGATCAAAGGAACTTTGCATCCGTGTTAACAATATGTACAAATGGCTGAGATGAATGATATTGCAAACAATCATTAATTTGTCCTCTCTCTTCCTTTTCTCGGGAATCTATGCATAATAACTTCAAACATGGATGTCCTTTATCACTCCACTTGAGTCTATGAAGGTTCTGGCAACCCAATAGAAAGAGGCACTCAAGTTGCAGAACTTGCATTGCTTTGAGGTGAAGTGCTTTGATTGATGTGTCAAAGAGGTTCAGTTCCTTGAGGTTTGGTAATCCATGCAAGAAAATATTCTTTAGCTGGTCACATCCTTCTAGAGAAATTTTATAAACCTTTGGAGGTACTTGATTGTCATGAACACTAGGACACGCTTGCTTTTCTGGCATATGCAAAGAATTCTTCCACTTGGATGCTCGGCCAAATCCATCAAAACTGAAGGACTCCAATGATTTGGGGAGGGCGCCAGATTCAACTTGTTGCAACCCAGCACAACCATCAACAATAAGCACCGTCATTCTACTAGCTGGTGAAATGTTTGGCAAAACTTCCATGTCACTATTTCCAGATAAGTCGAGAAGCTCCAGCTTTTGCATGCCCATGAATGGGTCCTATACAAGTGATGTGAAGAAAGAAGATGAATCAATCACTCTAAGGCTATGAAGATTACACAACCATGTCAACTCAAGCTTCGCCATGTCCCAGACACAACTGCTGGCTCCCGCTGCCTTCAGATTTAGCTCTCTAAGTTTAGTCATCAGCACCATCTTTGACGGGGATAAGATCCAGTCCCAGTTGGTATCACGTATGTCCAACACCCATAGGCTCTTTAGGAACTCCCATTCTATCACATGCTTCTTGTCTATGTCACCAATGAACTCAACATCTCCATCTCTACAATTGTCCATCAAATTAAATTTTAGGTTGCGGCAGCAGATGAAAGGCGGGGATGCAAAGCTGAAGATGCAACAAGAGAGTCTCAACACACAAAGTTTGATGGATTGATGAAACAAGTGCTTTGGCAATGCGGTCGGCTGATCAACTTTTTCCAATGTCAAGAAATATGATGTTGTCTCCTCAGGCACGGTCTGGATATCTTGGTTCTTCAAATTCTTAGATGTGACTGAAATCCAAGCACTCTTCTTCTTCTCTTCTAGGAGGTCCATAGGAGACCATTGAAACAATGTTCTATTCTTTTGTTTTGTATGAAGATACTCCTATCGTATTGCTTCATGAAATCCTTGACCAGTCTCCCACGATACACTATCTCCTCGTAGTATTATCCCATCACACACCCAATAGTTAGAAGCATGAGCATATTCATCATAGTCAATGAGGTTGTCATGGTCAAAATACAAGACACACAGGTAGAGCCAACAATCTGTTATTAAAGCTGGGCTGATATCATGTTGAACTTGGGAAGCCTCCTCATGCACTAATTTGAATATCTCATGGTTGGTAAGATTAGACTTATAGAGCATGAAACTTTTCTAACAGTTCTTGTGAAGGACCTCGAAAGATAAATATGAGCACTTTTCACTTTGTCTTTGATTTGTAGGATCAAGTCGAAACCTGCCCTGCAATGTCCACACTACCATGTTGCCTGACCAATCAAATAGAGGAATACCAAAATTTCCAAAATCAATCTCGTGATCACTCCCATTCTAAAAAATCACCAGAAACGTATGCCCCATTGTCACATTAAAGATCAGCCTTCCAACCTTTGGTATCTCTGCTCTTGAGCTTTTATGCACCCCACTGAAATCATCCTCCTCATCCTACTTATCAAAAAAGTCCATTGCGGATCTGCCTACCTTTAGCTCCATTGCAATTCTCCTCTGCATTGCTCTCTTGCTTTCCCACACCGAGCAGTCCACATGGATAACTATGTCAAACTTGTGTTCCGGGGATCTGGCTGATTCAGCTATGGCGGCAAGGATGGCAGATGCACCCAGTCCATCCCAGCCATCAAAGGAAATGTTTTGCCCACCCTCATAATAAGGTCGATCAGAGGCATTGCTAAAATAATGACGGAGTATGTAATCTCCAGCGTCCTGAATGGTTCTTGCCTCGATTCTTTGCAACAAGTGGATGGGGTTCGACTTACGTGATAGGTACACATGTTGTAAACATAAAATATCAACCGGCAACTCACACATGTTAATAAAAGAGGTGATCTTATCTAGATGGCATTTGCTGGGTGAGGGGTGGCAAACGAACCCCCTTTGATGGCATTGTTAGTTCTGAGATGAGATCAAACATAGTTTAAAAAAATATGTTCTCTTACAGAAACTACCATGCCAATCTGAAGAAGCGGTCATCCCTCCCAATTAAAACTGCCAGTGAAATCGTTC